>CM061225.1:99323187-100018187 GCA_030844895.1 Ambrosia x helenae
ATGCCACCGGTCCAATCCGTTCCAGGATCGTAAATGGGCCGACATACCGCGGGTTGAGTTTGCCACGCTTCCCAAAGCGTATGACGCCCTTTCACGGTGAAACTTTCAGAAGTACTTTGTCATTAACTTGGAATTCCAATGGTTTGCGACGCTGATCGGCATAACTCTTTTGCCGGTCCCGTGCCGCTGCCAACGGTTACGAATCTGTACGATCTTTTCCGAAGTTTCGTACACTAGCTCAGGCCCAGTGAGTTGACTCTCACCCACTTCAGCCCAACAAAGAGGAGAACGGCATTTCCGCCCGTACAGTGCCTCGAACGGAGCAGCCTTGATGCTCGTGTGATAACTGTTGTTGTACGAGAATTCTACTAACGGTAGATGAGCTTCCCAACCCTTGCCAAAATCGATCACACATGCCCGCAGCATGTCTTCTAAAGTTTGAATCGTGCGCTCACTTTGACCGTCAGTCTGTGGATGATAAGCCGTACTCATGTCTAGTTGGGTACCCAAAGCCTTGTGCAAAGACTTCCAGAAGTGAGAAGTAAAATGGGAGTCACGATCCGAAATAATAGAAACTGGCACCCCGTGCTTAGAAACAACTTCCTTCAAATAAAGGCGAGCCAAACGATCCATGGTGTCGGTCTCCTTAATAGCGAGAAAATGGGCTGACTTCGTTAACCGATCGACAATCACCCATATCTTGTCATTCCCGCTTGGTGATTTAGGAAGTTGTGTGACAAAATCCATAGTAATCCGTTCCCATTTCCATTCCGGAATTTCAGGTTGTTGCAAGAGACCCGACGGTTTCTGGTATTCCACCTTGACCTTAGCACAGGTCAAGCATTTGCTCACGTATGAGGCTATATCCGACCTCATGTTTGGCCACCAGTAAAGCACCTTCAGATCTTGGTACATTTTATCCGAACCAGGATGAATAGAATACCGGGACTTGTGAGCCTCATCAAGGACAAGCTCCCGTAGTCCCCCGAATAAAGGAACCCATATACGTTCTGTGAAATAGTGCAGGCCATCAGGCCTTCGCTCTAGGTGCTTGTCGGCGCCGTGCATAGTTTCAACTTTAAGGTTTTCCTCCTTCAAAGCTTCTAACTGGGCAGAACGGAGTTGATCAGGTAAGGATGAATGAATGGTGAGCTGCAACGCCCGAACGCGACGAGGTTTAGTAGATTCCTTCCTGCTCAAGGCGTCTGCTACAACATTCGCCTTGCCAGGATGGTACTTAATAGCACAATCATAGTCGTTCAAAAGTTCGATCCAACGACGCTGCCGTATGTTCAAATGTTGTTGGTCGAAAATGTGTTGGAGACTCTTGTGATCGGTGTAGATGGTGCATTTGGTACCGTACAAGTAATGTCTCCAAATTTTCAACGCGAAAACCACTGCACCCAACTCCAAGTCATGGGTGGTGTAGTTCTTCTCGTGCACCTTGAGTTGACGAGAAGCATACGCGATCACTTTCTCGCGTTGCATCAACACGCAACCGAGACCATGAATAGAAGCATCACAGTAAACAACGAAATCATCAGGGCCTTCAGGTAAAGACAAAATAGGAGCAGAACACAGTTTGGACTTCAGTTCTTCAAACGCTGACTCTTGTGGTTCACCCCAGTCGAATTTCCTATCTTTCTGAGTAAGAGTGGTCAGGGGTTGAGCGATCTTCGAGAACCCTTGAATGAAACGACGATAGTAGCCCGCAAGGCCTAGGAATTGCCGCACCTCAGTTGGCGTCTTTGGTGCTCCCCAGTCCTTGATCGCTTCGATCTTAGCTGGATCGACATGAATTCCTAGTTCATTAACCACATGTCCTAGGAACTGAACTTCGCGTAACCAAAAGTCACACTTTGAGAACTTAGCGTAAAGTTGTTCCCGTCGCAAGAGTTCCAAAACCAAACGTAGGTGTTCCTCGTGTTCGGTCTTGTTCTTAGAGTAGATCAGAATGTCATCAATAAACACAATGACGAACTTGTCCAGATATGGCTTGCAAACGCGGTTCATCAAGTCCATGAAAACCGCTGGTGCGTTAGTAAGACCGAAGGGCATGACCAAGAATTCGAAATGGCCATAACGTGTTCGAAAAGCAGTCTTTGCAACGTCAGCCTCCCTGACGCGCAGCTGGTGATAACCGGACCTCAAGTCAATCTTGGAATAATAACTAGAACCCTGGAGCTGGTCGAATAGATCATCAATACGTGGAAGAGGATAACGGTTCTTGACGGTCAATTTGTTCAGTTCTCTGTAGTCTACACACAATCGGAAACTTCCATCCTTCTTCTTGACGAATAGAATCGGGGCTCCCCAAGGGGAAGAACTTGGCCTGATGAAACCCTTGTCCAAGAGTTCCTGTAACTGACTAGACAATTCCTGCATCTCGGGAGGTGCAAGACGGTAGGGGGCCCGAGCAATAGGAGCAGCCCCTGGTACAAGATCAATACCGAACTCGACTTGACGATGTGGAGGAAGACCAGGTAAATCATCGGGAAACACATCAGGAAACTCGCGTACAACCGGAATATCGTCGATCTTCTTCTCATCATCAGAGGAAACAGATAACAGTGCCAAAACGGCTGGATAACCCTTTCGAAGACACTTAAGGGCTTTCATGCTAGAGATGATGTTTAGCGGAACACCACCCTTGATACCGTACACCGAAAGGAATTCTCCATCAGGGAGAGGAATCCGAATAACCTTATCGTAACAGACGATCTCCGCGCGATACAAAGATAACCAATCCATTCCTACTACAACGTCAAAACTACCCAAAGGTACCGGCATAAGGTCGATGGGGAACGATAAACCCGACAACTCTAATTGGCACTCCCGAAGGACACTAGTAGCTTCAATCTTTTTACCGTCAGCCAACTCAATAATATACTTAGTCTCTAATGGTACGGGTACTACATCTAACAGTCGACTAATCTCCATGGATACAAAACTCTTGTCGGCACCAGAATCAAATAACACACTAACAGAACGATTATTGAGAAGGAACGTACCGGTGACTGTGTCAGGATCCTGTCTAGCCTCAGCGGCTCCAATGACGAAGGCGCGTGCATTCCTGCCACCGCCCCCGTTGTTCCCATTTCCGTTGTTCCCACTCTGCTTCAGTTTTGGGCAATCCTTCTTGTAATGCCCAGTGTCACCACAGTTGTAGCATCCTTGTTTCCCTGTAGTCCCCTGAGTAGTCGGAGCTGAGCTGTTATTCGGAGCCTGGGTCGATGGAAGTGTAGCCCGACAATCTTTAGCATAGTGGCCTGTTCGCTGGCAGCGGTGACAACGGTTACTGTCGCAGTTCCCTTGATGGTGACGTCCACACTTGTTGCATTTGGGCAGTTTCCCCGCATAACCACCCTGCTTGTTACCCGAAGAAGAAGAAGAAGAACCCCATTATCGAACCTCTTATTCTGCTGTGCTGGCCCAGATCCCTTCCCGTCATTTTCCCACTTGCGCTTGTTGTTCTCTAGGGCCTTAACAGTCGAACCCTTAGCAGGCAAAATACCCTCATTCATCTTCAAGTTGGTCATACTATGAGCCGATCAAACCACCTCTGCGTATGTAGGATGATTTCCCGCAGCCACTAACCCTGCGATTTCCGGCACTAACCCCGAGATATAATGCTCAATCCTCCTGTACTCTGGCACATGCAGATCAGGACACAGCACTGCCAACTCGTTCCGCCTCACAGTATACTTCTCAATTTCAGACCCAGACATCTTGAGGTTCCACACCTCGTGCTCTAGCTTCTGCACCTCTTCCCTTGGACAGTATTCACGCTTCAGCAGCTGTACAAAATTCTCCCAAGGCATAGCATACGCCTCCCCAATACCCATATTCTGGGTGATGTTATTCCACCAAGTCAATGCAACATCCTGGAATAACGCAGCAGCATACTTAACCCGATCTTCTGGGAGACAGTTACACATCAGAAACACTGACTCCACTTTCTCTAGCCACCTAAGCAAGCTCACCGCACCCTCAGTGCCAGAGAATTCCTGGGGCTTACAGTCCCGAAACATCTTGTAGGTACACATGGGTGGGGGTGGGTTAACAGGACCACCTGAAACGAAACGCATGAGAAACCACGAAGAATGTAAACAAGGTTCACCAATGAGGCAAGGAAAATGGATGAATCAACTTACCACCACCGTTGTGCCCTAACTGAAAGGCAGCTTGGAGCAAGTTGTTCAGATCATCCTGCGATAGGTTAACACCTCCACGACCACCAGCACCACCGCGACCACCACCACGTCCACCATTGCGACCACCTCCACGTCCTCCTCGTACTCCAGACATGATTCTGGCAGAAAGAGCGAGAAAATTTAGTTTCGCAGATAAGGATAACCACTAATGTTCACAAGATCAAAGCTAGATCCAATCCAGGACTATCCCTTCAAACCCAGAGCTCACCAGGGCTTCCATGCATTTCGGTTTATGATTTTGTGTGCACCCAAAATGATAAACCGCTCTACATGGTCCTCCAAGTGTTCTCCTAGTTCAAAGTTCAAATCACCGAACATAGACTCTTAGCTACACACCGTAATACTACGGTAGTTTATGGCAAGTGTTTCTATTGGAGTACGAAAGGGAGATGTCCGAGCCTTGGACAAATCTCAAGAGTACACGATTCACTCCAATATACTACACCGCCTAGAAAGTACGTAACCCGACCTAAGATAGAACGGATGATGTAACGTAGAAAGACCAACGATTTAGAGACACCCCGACAAGACCATACGTAAACCACCTTAATGTTTAGTACCATGTGATCGTCTAGTGTGTGCGACTCGGCTATAGACTAGACTCTACATGCAGTCCTAGTTCACTATAACCATTGGCTCTGATACCAATCTGTCACACCCTCAAAATCCACTTGCGGAGTTTTACCGCGAGGCGCATGACAAACCAGGATCCAAACCAACGATCACAATAAACAAGTCTAACATGAACATAATGCAACTTCAAAACAATGTTTAAAATCCCCGTTTACAGCGGAAGCTTATTCAAAACAGTATCTCAAAAGTAAACCAATTGTTCAACATATGAAAACCATGCGACTCTAACTAGACGCCGTGCAGACGCGTGCGCCCTAGTTCCATTGTGCTACCTTAGCGACCTGAGAAAACATGTAAAAGTTTACGTCAGCACAAAAATGCTGGTGAGTTTACAGGTTTTGTATCCAAGTACCAAGTCCACCTGTCCATACTATAACAAATCGAAAACCAGTATACGCTAGCTAGGCGTACGTTTTGTTACTACCACGATTGGAAAACCATTACTAACTCGAATACCAGATGTTGTGCCCGAAAAGTTGTTCCTGTTGTTCCTGTTTGAGACAATATGCACTCGCCCGGCCCTCCAAGCCGACGAGCGGGGTTGGTCACTCCCAATAGCGCTATTCACATTTCCCCGTTGTGCAAACCCGCACATTCATGGTTCCCCCCGGGACTTCCAAAGATCGTGTAGTACACAATAGAAACCCATAGTATGACAGTAGTTACCAAATAATCGTTTTAACACATGTTTTCTCCCCCGAAAGTATGAAACCAGTTTAAAAGAGGGGCCGTAAACTCACCTTAACGTGCAAGCAAAGAATCCGAACAGCAAGCAATATATGCTACCGACACCCTAATAACAGTGTCGCTCAGTGAGTATAGGCGTAATATCATTACCCATATAACTCGTTTGTCCAAGGCGTTTTAAATGTTCAAAAGTGTGTATGCGACGCCTAGTGATTCTACATGCAATAGTAAACCCTACGGACCCGTTGGTGAATACGTTGGTTACAATTAGTTTCTACATTCCGTATGTGTCTCAGACAAGTGTACTTCAGTTACATGTCCATTCCATACCACCTAAGACCTCAATTAAGCACATAAGCACATAATACACAATCTGTGTTTTCAGGACAGATTGTGCGCCATCAAAACGAATTTATTTAAAATAGCAAACCAGTGAGTTAACCTCCCAAATTTTTACTGAATTTACTTTGGGATTCACTCGACAATAACTATTTTTGTTTTGTCTCAATTCCAAACACAAAAATTATGAAAATTCGTACAAGACAGCTATGTCCAGAAAATCTCCTCAACAGGTCAGTTTAGTAGGAAAATTCTTAAAAATTGTGTATTCATCCAAACGAGATGAATCCACTTGGAAAAGCTCTATTTTTCCAGTATTGACCTACTGTAAAAATTTCATAACCTAACTCCTTGTAAATCTCAAGTTATGACCATTTAAAGTTAGCCCAATTTACAAATCCGAAAATCTGATATGACCCCTAATCAACTAAAATTCCAAAAACGACTCAAACGATGTCCAAATTCGATGGTTGTAACACCCCAACCGATGGCGGAATCATCGAGGTGCCACGTAGTGACGATTGTTCAAAAGCTCATGGTACTAAAATGTAAATATTGATTATTGAATATTATTTTACAATATGTGAAATTAAATACAAGACAACAGAAATAAAGATATTTGATTGATCTAATCTAAGTCCAAAGTCCTATGTGAAGCGTCAAGCAGCTTATCCTGAAACATGCACGAAAATAATTTTGTCAACATATGAATGTTGGTGAGTACTACTTAGTTTTGTACATATAGTATAAGTTTTGAAAAGTAGTACAATTCATGTGTCTAGCATCACCAAGGCATTATGTAAACACGCAAGTAACCAAACAAGACAAAGATCACATGTAAAGTTGTACAATGTAATTGATAATGAGCACCTCAACACGTGTGAGTCTAAAAGAGCACCATAACACAAAGTTATGTCTAAATGAGCACCGTAACATAAGTTACGTCTGAGTGTAAAGAGCACCATAACATAAGTTATGTCTAAATGTATGATTTTGTATGTAAGCTACGTTCATGTTCAAGCATAAGCACAAAGATAAACAAGACACGTATATGAATTGTAAATGAATAAAAATGTATGTGTAAATGAATATGGAAGCTTTGTATAGTTGTGCATGAATCACCCCAAAAATTGTAAAAGCGAAAAAGGGGATAAGTAATACTCACTGTTCACGTAGTAACTTGAATTTGGACTGGACAACGAAATATGAACTTGAGATTTCTCCCAAATGATTAACCTAAAGTAATTGATAATGTGTGAGTGAAATAACTCTAGGCTACATGTATTCCTAGGGCTTCGAATTGGGGATAATGTTTATTTGTTTAATAAACAAATTGTCTATTAATTAAGAGAAATTTAATAAATAATTAAATAAAAGTCTTTTAATGAAATTTGAATTTAGAATATACACAATAAAGTGTTTGAAGTATAGAAATAATTTTTATAAAATTATTTCATTTAAAATAGATTTTTAAATCTATTTATTTATAAATAGCCAACATTTAACTTTAATATTCAAAAATACTAAAATTAAAGAATTATTATTTTAAAAATCATATTTCTGTTCTAAATGGATAGAAATAATTTATGTAAAATTTTGGTGCAAAAATATTGTAAAATGAATTTATTATGATTTAATTATGATTAAAACTAACAAAAATTGATTAAAAATATTAAATAAATGATTTTTCAAAATTAAAAATCATTTCAGTAAAGTTTCACTTAATACAAACTCAGGATAATTTTTGTAGAATTTAATAAAGTTGTTTTGATATATAAATGGATTTTTATAAATATAATAGCATAAAAATGATTTAATTATTATAAATATTAAATAAATGAATTTCTGAAAAATAAAAATTGTAATTAAAACTTTTATCTCAGATTAAACAAATGTAATTTTTTTAGAATTTATAAAATAGTTTTGATATTTTAAAATGAATTTAAAAGATTAAAAGGTTTAATATATATATATATATATATAATTGTTTAAAAAAAAGAAAAGAAAAGAAAAGAACAAAAAACGGGGCTGTGCCGGGACTCGAACCCGGTTCCCCTCTGCATTAAACCCAGATCACAACCACTTGGCCTAGGCCGGTGGTTGTGATATTTCCTGTTTAAAATAATTAAATACACACGCGAAATCCAGTTTATCCCCAATTTCATATGAACGAACCCTAGAATTAGCAATCAAACAATTCAGGAATCTTGAGCCCG
This sequence comes from Ambrosia x helenae, assembly GCA_030844895.1. Lineage (NCBI taxonomy): Eukaryota > Viridiplantae > Streptophyta > Magnoliopsida > Asterales > Asteraceae > Ambrosia > Ambrosia x helenae. The sequence continues at coordinate 99,331,277 of CM061225.1, forward strand.
ATTAATGATGGGGCTATTGTTGTTTGATGGCCGACTAATAAAACCCACAAAAGAAAAGTAACTCACAGTGTAGATTTGATGATAATTGACGGGTCAAGGAAAAAGTCAAACCACGAACTCGTTAACAATAATCAGGGTTTATTAGAGAGAATTGGAGGTTAAGGGAGAGTTGTGAGCGAGTTGAGAAGATTCACAGAGGTTCAATTTATAGTGTTTAAGCCTAGGTGTTTGATTTGGCAAGTATTGACCACAATGAATGTGGGACGCGTTAGTCAACCAATTTGTGCTAATTGATTGTTATTGATTGTGTAATTGAAGGACATTAGGCCGAAAATCATGGTCCTATTCCATTTTAAAAGAATTACGAGTTAATGTGAGGATGTGGTTGGTCAAAAGAGAAGAAGAAAAAAAAAAAAAAAAATAAATTAAATCAATATCTGCTGCTGCTGCGAGCCAACAGAGGAGAAAGAAAGGGACGAAAATGTGGTTTTATATAATTTGAGTTGGATTTAAACCAACTAAAGGGCATGGCTCAAGTGGTGGTTACGTGTGTGTGTGTATGAAGGTGCTCGGGTTCGATACCCGGGAGGGACATCCTTTTTTTTTAATTACAGAAGTGGTGGGTTAGTGGGCCGGGCTTCCAGGGCTGTTAGGTGGGCCGTATGATTATCTGGTGGGCCGGATCAGAATTAAATAAAGGGTTTGGGCTTAAGGTTGTGGGGTAGACTTGTCTAAGGGTGTTGGGTTGAGATTAACATTGCAACAATTTGTATATTTATTATTATAATTATTATTATTATTATTATTATTATTATTATTATAAAATATATATATATATATATATTATATATATATATATATAATGAAAAAGTGACGGATGTCACAGCATCCCCTACTTTTAGAAACTTCGTCCCGAAGTTATTTAAAAACATAGGGTTATGGACGCTTGGGTAAAAATTAAGATAACTGTGGTTTAGAAAATTCAAATGATTTGGATATGAGGTGTGATAGGTGTGAGTTAAGGATTGGATTAGGTTCGTCTCGAAAGGGTAAAGAGAGTAAGAATCTAGTAAATCACTACTTCAAGTTTTAGGACTCCTAAAATAAATGCATGAGTTGATTGTCCACAGAAAGACTAAATGAACTTACAAGCAAACAGAGTTTGTTCCTGGTTCGACTTCCAGTCTCACTTTCAACGCATCATTAGCGTTTGTATACAGGGTGTACCGCAGCTAACCCACCACACCTTTGATACCTTGAAAACGTACTGAACGCCTACCCAAGAATCCCAATAGAATTTCACACCACCCTAATGTACCTGTAAATTCATGATTACGTTCCGGACCGGAATCATCAATTTACCTTACATTAGGGTTTTATGTCCTTCTATGATCCCACCGATTGTTGAGCAGGTTCGATAGCCTCCACCAGCCGTGGAGTAGGTTGTAGGGCCTCTCCCGACTGTTTGAAAGGCATAGTGACCTCTACTAATCGTTGAGTATGTTCGATAGCCTCCACCAGTCGTGGAGCAGGTTGTAGGGCCTCTCCCGACTGTTGAAAAAGGCATGATGACTTCTATTAAGTGCAGCAATTATTATTCACATAGATTGCAAATTGATAGCATGTTTATGCAAGCAAGTTTGTAAGTACTATAACCATTAAGTGTAAGTGTTATCATGAATAATTAAATGTTTACGAGTATCATGAATAATTAGATGTTCAATGCGTAGTCAAATTAAGGGAAAAATCTAGTTTCATGTAATAACCAATGACGTTTTCTTAGAAAAGCATTTGTAAGATCAAGTATCAAGTCCAAACGTTTCAAATAAGGTAGAGTCTTGTATGATTAAAATAAACGTAATAATAAATTTCCAATCGGTGTTAATACACAATAATACGCAAGGAAATTTCTAGATGTTGTATGCTAATGAGTGCGACAAAGTTGGGTATAAAATGATAATAGGATCAAGAAAATGAAAACACGGGTATTGGATTTCTCGAGTCTTGGGAAGATTTCATCCATGGCTTAACCAGTGGGATTAACGTCATTCCTGATCAGTTGTTTCGTTGGTATTGATATTGAAAGCTCGTCCATGTGCCACCAGGTTTACATTATTCAACTTAGGGCATTGAGGTCGCATGTGGTTAGGGTCTCTACAATGATAACACGCCCGACCGTTAGTAATCTGTAGTGGTCCCTGGGCAGCCGTTTGATGATTACTCTGTGTCCCAACCATTACTCGACAAGTGGTAACAAAGTGTCCAAACCTCCCACATCTAGTGCATTGACGGCATGGAAGATTTGCAGGGTGATGGTATTTGCAGGTGTTGCATTGAGGATGGATTCCCGTGTAGGCTTTCTTGATAGGAGGCTGAGCCACCGGATCAACAACAGCATGGTTCTGATTATCGCCCATTCGTTTCTTAGAGTTCGAAGCAGTAGTGGTGACCTTTGCTAAAACAATCTTAGGTTGTTCATCAACATGGGTGGTTTTCTCAGTAGGTGTCTTGGTGCCCTTCCTAACCAAGTTTCCTTTCCTTACGTGTTTGTCTGTTAATGTGGCTGCAAGTTGGATGGCTTCTTCTACCGTAGTGACTTTGCCTCCAGTGACAACGTCTTGAATCAGGTCAGGTAATCCCTCGATATATTTTTCGATTGCTCGAGAGACTGGGGTGACCATGTGGGGAACCAGTATGCTAAGTTCGTGATATCGAGTATTATACGCTAGATTCTCACCACTGTCTTGTTTCAGTCCATGGAACTCTTCCTCCAGTTTCCTGATTTCGTTCCTAGGGCAAAATTTGGCGATCATGAGTTCCTTAACATCTGCCCAAGATAATGATAAAGCAACATCAGCTCCTCGATTGCGCTTTTCGCCATTCCACCAGGTTAGCGCCCCCTTTTGAAGGACACTAGTAGCATAGCGAACGCGGAGTTCATCAGGACATTCACTGTTCACGAAAGTACTCTCCATGCTTTCAAACCATTGGAGGAGGCCAGTAGCACCCTCCTCACCAGTGAATTTTGTGGGATTGCAGGAGTTAAAGTGTTTGAAAGTGCACCGGAATTGAGTCGTACTCCCTGTGTTGGCACTGTTACTATTCTGGGTTATCTCACTGACAAGGTTTGGGATCACTGCAGCAATTTGCTCGGCGACTAAAGATGCGAGGCGACGATCAGAACGTCGTCCCGAAGCACGAACAGGGCGTTGGCTGGCATCACGGAGCATGCGACGAGCAGACATCTATGAGGTAGTCAATGAACAATCATGAGATTAGAAAATGTGAGTGTATAACTGTACAAATGATTATGAAAGTATGAACTTGTAAAGCAATATATGAGAATCATGATATATAGGATATTGTATATGAAATGAGAGAGTATTATTGTAAAACTTGCATAAGATGCTTGGAGTGCCCTTGTCTAGCTGTAAAGCCCAACAAGAACGTTGACTTTTCAAAGAAATTGAGCCCAATGGTGATCAAAGAAGACATGCTTTAGCCTATAAGTGGACACTCACTCCAGGAATCCCCAGGTAAGCATAACAGGTCCGTAAATGGATTTATGCGCTATGCTTGCCTATGCCAGAAAACCCAGTGTACAGGCGTCCACCCTTCCAGATTGCACGTGTCCTTATCACACTCATTAAAGTTCAACAACTTCGAAGGAGTAACAATAAGAGTAGGCATTATGTCTAAGAGTGTCTTCATGAAAGGTACTGCTCCTGTTCCATACTGATGTAGACCTTCCACTCCTTGTAGGACACCGTCTCTATGCACCATGATGAAAGATGAGAAGAATGGAGTGAGAGAAGAAGGGATAGATAGAAGAAGGAAAGTAGAGGGAAATGAGGGGTAGGGTAATTCAGGAAATATTATGCATGCAAGTTAAAGTTCGGTTATAGTCTAGGCCATTTTATCTAATAACCTAATTCCCTATAACCATGGCTCTGATACCAATCTGTAACACCCCAACCGATGGCGGAATCATCGAGGTGCCACGTAGTGACGATTGTTCAAAAGCTCATGGTACTAAAATGTAAATATTGATTATTGAATATTATTTTACAATATGTGAAATTAAATACAAGACAACAGAAATAAAGATATTTGATTGATCTAATCTAAGTCCAAAGTCCTATGTGAAGCGTCAAGCAGCTTATCCTGAAACATGCACGAAAATAATTTTGTCAACATATGAATGTTGGTGAGTACTACTTAGTTTTGTACATATAGTATAAGTTTTGAAAAGTAGTACAATTCATGTGTCTAGCATCACCAAGGCATTATGTAAACACGCAAGTAACCAAACAAGACAAAGATCACATGTAAAGTTGTACAATGTAATTGATAATGAGCACCTCAACACGTGTGAGTCTAAAAGAGCACCATAACACAAAGTTATGTCTAAATGAGCACCGTAACATAAGTTACGTCTGAGTGTAAAGAGCACCATAACATAAGTTATGTCTAAATGTATGATTTTGTATGTAAGCTACGTTCATGTTCAAGCATAAGCACAAAGATAAACAAGACACGTATATGAATTGTAAATGAATAAAAATGTATGTGTAAATGAATATGGAAGCTTTGTATAGTTGTGCATGAATCACCCCAAAAATTGTAAAAGCGAAAAAGGGGATAAGTAATACTCACTGTTCACGTAGTAACTTGAATTTGGACTGGACAACGAAATATGAACTTGAGATTTCTCCCAAATGATTAACCTAAAGTAATTGATAATGTGTGAGTGAAATAACTCTAGGCTACATGTATTCCTAGGGCTTCGAATTGGGGATAATGTTTATTTGTTTAATAAACAAATTGTCTATTAATTAAGAGAAATTTAATAAATAATTAAATAAAAGTCTTTTAATGAAATTTGAATTTAGAATATACACAATAAAGTGTTTGAAGTATAGAAATAATTTTTATAAAATTATTTCATTTAAAATAGATTTTTAAATCTATTTATTTATAAATAGCCAACATTTAACTTTAATATTCAAAAATACTAAAATTAAAGAATTATTATTTTAAAAATCATATTTCTGTTCTAAATGGATAGAAATAATTTATGTAAAATTTTGGTGCAAAAATATTGTAAAATGAATTTATTATGATTTAATTATGATTAAAACTAACAAAAATTGATTAAAAATATTAAATAAATGATTTTTCAAAATTAAAAATCATTTCAGTAAAGTTTCACTTAATACAAACTCAGGATAATTTTTGTAGAATTTAATAAAGTTGTTTTGATATATAAATGGATTTTTATAAATATAATAGCATAAAAATGATTTAATTATTATAAATATTAAATAAATGAATTTCTGAAAAATAAAAATTGTAATTAAAACTTTTATCTCAGATTAAACAAATGTAATTTTTTTAGAATTTATAAAATAGTTTTGATATTTTAAAATGAATTTAAAAGATTAAAAGGTTTAATATATATATATATATATAATTGTTTAAAAAAAAGAAAAGAAAAGAAAAGAACAAAAAACGGGGCTGTGCCGGGACTCGAACCCGGTTCCCCTCTGCATTAAACCCAGATCACAACCACTTGGCCTAGGCCGGTGGTTGTGATATTTCCTGTTTAAAATAATTAAATACACACGCGAAATCCAGTTTATCCCCAATTTCATATGAACGAACCCTAGAATTAGCAATCAAACAATTCAGGAATCTTGAGCCCGATTAATGATGGGGCTATTGTTGTTTGATGGCCGACTAATAAAACCCACAAAAGAAAAGTAACTCACAGTGTAGATTTGATGATAATTGACGGGTCAAGGAAAAAGTCAAACCACGAACTCGTTAACAATAATCAGGGTTTATTAGAGAGAATTGGAGGTTAAGGGAGAGTTGTGAGCGAGTTGAGAAGATTCACAGAGGTTCAATTTATAGTGTTTAAGCCTAGGTGTTTGATTTGGCAAGTATTGACCACAATGAATGTGGGACGCGTTAGTCAACCAATTTGTGCTAATTGATTGTTATTGATTGTGTAATTGAAGGACATTAGGCCGAAAATCATGGTCCTATTCCATTTTAAAAGAATTACGAGTTAATGTGAGGATGTGGTTGGTCAAAAGAGAAGAAGAAAAAAAAAAAAAAATAAATTAAATCAATATCTGCTGCTGCTGCGAGCCAACAGAGGAGAAAGAAAGGGACGAAAATGTGGTTTTATATAATTTGAGTTGGATTTAAACCAACTAAAGGGCATGGCTCAAGTGGTGGTTACGTGTGTGTGTGTATGAAGGTGCTCGGGTTCGATACCCGGGAGGGACATCCTTTTTTTTTAATTACAGAAGTGGTGGGTTAGTGGGCCGGGCTTCCAGGGCTGTTAGGTGGGCCGTATGATTATCTGGTGGGCCGGATCAGAATTAAATAAAGGGTTTGGGCTTAAGGTTGTGGGGTAGACTTGTCTAAGGGTGTTGGGTTGAGATTAACATTGCAACAATTTGTATATTTATTATTATAATTATTATTATTATTATTATTATTATTATTATAAAATATATATATATATATATATTATATATATATATATATAATGAAAAAGTGACGGATGTCACAATGGTTTTGCCCATTATGAAAAGCTAAGACCTTGTACGTTACAATCATGCAAAGAATCGATCAAAACAATTATTTTCAAGCCATGAAACAGACCCTACAAGTCGACATTCAGAATCTGTCCAGATTCTGATCGTACAATATTATCAATTATATCAAACCCTAGTTGCATATTATCAATCAATAACACCTAATAATCATCATACAACTTTCCTAATACCTATTCCCATCAGATCCTATTATCAAACATGTCAAGATCAAAGCTTTTAGGATCAAAACTCCAATAACTTGCGCAACAAGCATCCTATGATGTTACTACGCGTTTATTAATAGGTTTAATCCGTTTAATCTTCAAAAAGACTCATGTTTTAATGTTTATTAAACCCATTCAGACCTGGACAAACTTGTTATATGATTTTTACAATAAAACATAAAGTAAAAAGCGTAAGAAATCATGAGTTATACCCTTAGCTCTTCAAATCAATCAATCGCGCGCCTTGGAGCCTCCCAATTGATGATCTTGAGCCTTAGCAGAAGTTTTTGGATTGAAATATTCGTGTGGGGCAGTAAGGGGGCGATTAGGGTTGAGTATGGGGGTTTGCATGGGAGTTAAAGATGTTTAAATACGAGTTTGAGGCGGTTTAACCCGTCAGTCCCCTTCGAGCGGCCGCTCGGAGCCTGTGAGCGGCCGCTCACAGGTCCGGGTGGCGCGCTTTTGCCCCGTTTTCGCCTCCCGACGCGTTATCCTTCGACGTTTTCGTTATTACGGACCGTAACAAGTGTAACCCCATGCGTTAAGACCCTAATCAACCTCACACTTCACTTTTAATAATAATTTTTATTAACGTGTTCGGTCTAGGTTCACATAATCACGTATGGTTTTCATATAAGTTGTCAGATATCACCGAGACACCTAAGTTTATTATTCACCAACGTCCGAGGTTCACTAATCATGCAATCACACGTTAACTCACACAAGGAGTCAAAACCCGACCCACACAAGGAGTCAAAGCATCTCATAACCCGAGATGTGAAAGTAGTAACCCGACCCACACAAGGAGTCAAAGCATCTCATAACCCGAGATGTGAAAGTAGTCCCAAACCGGACTAAGAAAAACGTTTTGTAAGTTGTCTCAAACCCGAGACAATGCACGTATGTCCTTTCTAGCTATCTAGCTAACCCTCGTTAAGTATAATATACGCGTGACTCGCTAAGGTAGACTTTCATCTAGACAATGTTGTTAACCAGAATTTGCCGGGTGTCACAGATGTGTTCAGCAACTGTAATGTAAGCAGAATAATGTAGGCGGATGTGTTGTACCTTTCAACATCTTTTGTGTTTTCTTTTATAGACCCATGGGTTAGAAACAACTTGTTAGTCCCTTGAGTTCCTTCCCCTTAAATGAAAATTACACCAACAATAAAGGGCCAATAAAGTAACAACCAATAATATAAATGTGAGGGTAGGGATGTAATATGTTTTGAGATGGTGAGGTAGGAGAGCATAGTAAAATTACATTGATATCCTTGCAAGTGTCTTAATGTTCCACAAAGTTCCAATTATACCCTTGTGATATAAGCTTAATTTACTTGTACATGTTGCTATAATAGTTGGATGATGTACAAAATTACTATGTTGTACATCACTCTTCCTTTATAATGTATTATAGATTATAGATTATAGATTTAGGTTTTAATTTAGTGTTTTGGGCTCATTTCTATCTAGCCCAACAACAAACTTTTTCTTCTTCTTTCGTATCTACTTTTAATTATTTCTTTTCCAACAAGTGTACAAGATAAAAAGTGCTAAACACTTCAATAGTGAAAGAAGCATTGCATATTTATTTAAGTTTTAATCATTTTTATTTTCTTTATTTCATTAATCTAGTAAACAAAATGTACTATAAAAATCAAGATTCTTTAATTTAAACTTTGTTAGTTTTTCACGTTGTTTATATAATACAATTAGTCAACAAAATTATTATACGTTAATTAAATTAAAATATAAGTTAAGTTCGACCCTCTAGGTAAAAATTTCTGGTTCCGCCACTGCTCATTAGTATTTTATTGTTCAAGTTCTCACACTTATAAGTGATAACAACTTGCTTTGGAACTTTTTCTCGAGTATGTCTATAAGTACTTTGACAAATACATATATAGAGTAAAGATTATGTACAAAGTGTTTTTTTTGTGAGAACTGTGAGAATCAAACGAGAGTATTTTTTTTTTATTTTTTTTTCGAACTTTTGTTTTTCCATATTGTTAAACATGTATTATAGTATTGAAATCTAAAAAAACAAAAAATAAATAAATTTTGGTGTAGAGTAATTACATAATTACTCTAATGTAAACTAATGTATTTACTTTAATGACGTAATTACACTAAAAAAAATTAAATTTTTTTTTGTATTATTCATCTAGAAAGTATGTTTAAGCACATGGGAAAAAAATTCTAAAAAATAAAATAAAATTTTTCCCTCTTTTGATTCTCACAGTTCTCACAAAAAAAAAACACTTTGTATTTGATCTTTACTCTACATATATAAGTCATTGCATGCATAAAGTGTTTATTAGTTGAACTTATACGGTCGTTTCTATTAGTATATACAACAACAACAATAATCGTACCGTAAATCTCACAAAATAATAGAAAATAGGTAGAAAGTTATCAAATACCACAAGCAGTATTGAGAGGGTAACATAGTAGAACATAAATAACATACAAACAAAGAGGACTAAAAGAAAATAGGTAGAAAGCTACCAAATATCACAAGCAGTATTGAGAGGGTAACATAGTAGAACATAAACATATGTAACATCAAGAAAGCATATATAGACATACGTACATGAAGACAATCTTATGCAATTATCATGATTCAAGATAAAAACATGTTTGAATAATTGCTCTTATATACAATTCTCGTGGTTCAAGATTAGTATGTTTTAATCATCATGTAATTGAATTCTGTATTCTGTAGTTAGTTGAACTTACTTGAAAATACTCAAAATTCGGTTAGTGCATGCTTAAATGTGACCAAGTCTTGCATAGTAAAGGAAGAGTTCTCTTGAGAAGAGGAAAGTGAGGATCAATAAGAGTCGAAGTAAGATGTAAGGCCCCAAATCCGGGAAACCCCTCCAATCTGTATACATCAACATACATAGCACTAGACTCAAAACATAAACCACATACATAGCACTAGACTCGAAACATAAACCAAACGCAGCGGAAATCATCACATAAAATAGTCAAAACATCCAATCAATCCAAACATTAAAATATGTAAGTCGAATACAAAAATGCCAATGTCTATAGATATGTCGGGTAACCATTTGTCTTGCACCAGGGAGCTACCATCCTCACGTCTAGCCTTATTTACCTGACATACATGCTAAAATATATCAGCAAAACAAAGGGACGTCTAACCTTATTTACTTGTCATCTACTTCATCAGTCGTTGCCACCTCAACGCAACGTCTATTGTCATCTTTAACTCATTGTTGTAACATCGCATGATTTCTACTCTTGCAAGTATTTTAAATCCTATATTTAACAAATTCTAAGTTCGCCTTTATTCGCTTCTTTTATGTTACTCCTACCAATTCGTAACGAGTCGTCATTATAATTTATCCTATTCAATTTAGGCGTAATAACAAGAAACTCATTTAGTTAATATCTTAATATATATTTATTTATTTAGTTTTTAAAACATATATATATATATATTATATATATTATAAGAATACTTTTAGTTATAAAAAAAAAAAGGAAATCATGTATGACTTTTTCTAACAAACAACATACAAAAATGTTTCCAATTATGTCGTTCGTTTTTTTAGGTTGTATTTTTTATTATTTTTTTTTCTTTTGAGATATATCTCCACTTAATTCACCCCTAACCACCATATTTACTCCATTTAATACCTAATCACCTTAACCCACTTATAAATACACTTCTTCCCTACACTCTTTAATCCTTTACTCATCCCAAATCTCTCTAATATTCAAGCTTTTCAAGCAAAAAAATTCTACACAAAATTTGTAAGATGAAAAGCCTTAATCTCCACTTTTCTTTCACTTACTTCACCTCTCCTCTTCTTCTAACCCCTTGGGGAAAACTCTAGAACTTTACTCTTGTTTGCTATGAAAAATAAATATGAGTAGGACATCAAAATGAGGCCTCAAAGGTGGTTCATCTTCTATTGTTTTTATGCACTAGAAGGTTAGTTGAAGTGATACCAACCAAGTTCACCAACAACTTAATGTTGGATGGACTTGTGCTATGGTTAATGGTTGACAAAGGAAAGCCAAGGCTCTTCCAAACTAAGTCACTATACTGTCACGGAGTAACTCTCTTTTCTCACGAGCGGCCTTAGATCACCGTCTAAGTAAGCCTTGCCGACTTGAAGTCGTTGGTTCTTAGTAGCGGAAGTCTTTGAAGGTATTGTTGGGTCGCAAGTTAGAAGCTTGTAGAACTTGAAGACAAGTTTACAAGTAAAAGGCTTTGTATTTCACTAGAGAGTGTTACAAAGTGTTATGGATTGCAAGTGTTGATGGATGTCCCAAATGAGACCCCTAATGCCATATTTATACTAGATTAGTCCTAATCTAGAGTCTTCTAAATCTAGATCCATCCATATAATATCTAGTTGATACATTCTAGTAGCATCATGATGTTTTGTGTATTATCTTGAGGATTCTAGAAGCTTCTTGGCAACACTTTTATAGCTGTTTTGACCAGCCCCTTCCGGCGTTTTCTAGACCCTTCAAGGCTGGTTCTTGATTCTTGTAGATGCACAAAGGGTGCTGGAATGTTGCGGGCTGTTCCGGAGACTTCGGGGAGCTCTAGATACGACTATATGGCCCGGAAAAGTCTAGAAGCTGGAAAATTTTAGCTGAATTTTGGTGGGTCGTGACAATACACTACTTTAACCCTATAGTTATATTATGTAAATACTAAAATATATACTTTTCAAAACCCTATTAATCTATTAACTTGGAAGGTTTGCGGATACATCCCTACCTTACCAATACTTGACTCTCTTGATCATCCGAATCACCTTTATGGTGGTTTGTGTTTTGGTTAGCCTTAAAGGCACTACTTGACTCTCATGACCATCCGAATCACCTTTATGGTGGTTTGTGTTTTGGTTCGCCTTAAAGGCAATGCATGACTTCCTTGTACTCTTGAATCTTCCTCCGAATCTAAATTCATTTTTTTTCTTTTCTTAACTCTAGTCTAACCGGAGCTAAAATCCTCATTTCTCAAGACTCGTTTTTGAGAACTTAACAAACGCACCCTAAGGTGAGTTCATACTTGTCCCCTTTTTACTCTTTATCACTTTTGGGGTGCAAACATGTATCATATGCAAAACACACTAATACTTTCATAAACACACATGCTTAATCTATTAAACATACTTATATGCTACTTGCCATGCTTATGATTCTTGGATACTTAGACATAAATCATTAACTATTATTAGCCCACTTAACATGTATAGCGCTATAGGACTAGCACACCGCCCCCCTTTATGGGTCATTGTTAAGATTTAAACGGTCTAGCATGAATATGTTAGGTATACGCTGTGGTACTCGCGGGTTTGAGTTATGTCTTTTGTATGATAGGTATGTGCAATGCTATAGTATGAGATTTGAGTAAAGCATTCTAAAATACTATGTATGTAAACTAAAACTAGTATGCTCACCAATGCTTTATGTGTTGATGGATATTTTATACATGTTGCAGGAAATGTTTAATGCAGGTTTATTCAAGAAATCTACTTAGGATTGGACTAGAAACACACGCCAGTTTAAATTCTATATTTTGATGTTGTACTTCCCATTTTATGAAACAATTTGTATTCTGTTATCTTTTAGACAATGTTTATGCTATGAATGAAATTTTATCTTTAAATTATATTGTCACGAATTCTAGTGTCATGAAGTATTTGAACAATCTATCCCAAGTCTCGCCCCGATATATTCCGCCATCGGTTGGAGTGTGACAATTGTTACCTCAACGCAATAACCATTAAAATCACTAGTCATGTCTTTGCTCGAATCAAAGTCCAAACATCTTATATAACAACTCATCCAAATCTATGATGACATGAATGCCATCCCTAAAAGAAATTTTTAGACACACATCTGACTATAACATCTCATTAGAGATGAGCTCGGTACCGGTATCGATAATCATCAAAAATGGGTACCGATACTGGTGTCGATTGAGAAATTGATCGATATGGTACCGTTATTTGAAGGTAAAATCGGTAAAATACCAGGATCGTACTGAAATGGTACCGAAAATAATTTGATACCAGAATATCAGTACCAGTACCCAATACCATTTGCTCATCCTCTTATACAACAAGCATGTATCACAATCCCAAACATCTAATAAAAAAGTAGGGACTAAAGAACCCACTTGTTTGCATAGATCTCGACTCCCAGAGTTCCTTAGCTTAAACAAACGCTCCATAGACGAGCATCTCACCTAGTGATGTGTTAAAAGTAATTTAATAAAAACAACTAAATTAAACCTAAAACTAGACACCTAGTAATACTCTAGACTCTCTAAAACTAAACTACTGACAGGCAAGTGAACCTATCGACTCTAGTATAGCTAAAGTAAGTCCGGATATCAAACCCACGAGACTCTAATGGAAAATGAAAACTAGACTCGATTGCTTATCCTAAATATTTATTAAATTAATTTATTATTTTAAAAGGGGGTTTCTAACAAACTAATGCAAATAAATAAAATAAAACTTAAATAAACTATAGACACAAACTGAAAACCGCAACTGGATCAGATGATGGGAAGGCACTACCTAAGCTAGAATCCTACACATGAATGATAAGTTTCTAATGGCAATGGAACTGGTGTGGAACCAGGATCTTAAAATACCAAACATCAAGAATAAACTAGACACCCTCGACCCTTCTCAATGGGAAACCCTAGAATACCGTTGTGCTGTTAAACTACCGGTTGAGAGGTTACCCTCACAGGCTTACCTACTCGAATCTTAAAGTACTCGCTAAACAGTCTACCTCACAGCGCGAAAGTCACAATACACCCGAAAGTGCAAGGGGTAACTACAATATTTCTGATAAGACGTGGCCTACAAGGAATGCTAGGGAAACTAGGAAGATCTTCTCACAAAGCCTCTAGATCTAGCAATTTAACACCCTAGACAGACCAACAATCTCACACCTTACAGCTATTGAGAATTGATAGAACACTTAGAATTACCTAACTAACAATTACAACTCCTATGGATAACCTACATAAATTAACCATAAACTAGCTGCTAACACCCGGTCCGCAACCTAATCCGCATTCATACATGAAAGACATTCACAAAAACGCAAGTGGAGTTTATAAAAGTTAATTAAACAAAACTAAATATGCATATAAATCAAACCAGAAAATAAAGAATTCTTTACTTCAAAATTCATCCACAGCCAAAAGTTCCAAAAACCAGAAGAAAATAAATCAAACAAGTGCAATCATCTTTAACCTAGGTAGCGTTAAGGTTTAGCCTCTAAAAGTCCTGATAATATCAAAACAATAAAAGCAAATAGAATTCATGGTGTTCGCAACAGGTTAAAATAGAATAAATAAATAAATTATTGAATTAGAACCGACCCGTACTCACACCTATGCTTCAAACCTTGACCTCCACCTCTTTCTCCAATATGTTGGAGCTGTCTAAGTTCCTTCAAAAAATATCCCTGCTGCCGCTTCAATGTTGTTGTGCAGCCTTTCACCAATGCGTCCGCTTCTGTTCTCCCCAATCAAAGAATATTATACCGCCGCTTATCTCTCCATAATATGATAATCCCTTCAAAAATATGGAGCCCTCTAACTCCATTTGCTTTCTTTGGGCCGCGAGCGTGACCTTGTGTCACATTTTCCTTTTTTTTCGTTTTATTTATTATTATTATTATTATTATTATTATTATTATTATTATTATTATTATTATTATTATTATTATAAAGAGTATTATAGCTCCGCTCTAATCTTGAGTATTCTTGACTTGACCAAAATTGTTCGTTTACGCTCTAACGTCTATGAACACCTACAAAAAAATAATAATAAATAAATAAGTACTAAAAATGACCCAAAGCTGATAAAAATCTATAAAAAACCTATACTAAATAAAATAGACCAGTACAATCCTAAAACTAATAAAATTACTATCTAAACGACTCGAAAACTATACAAACTTTACACTGGAAATAGGTGTATTTTACAATACATCACCTAGTTAGAGGGTGTTTGGGATTGAGTTTGGAAATGCAAAAGTGTTTTTGGTTAAAGTGCTTATTGGCTTATGACTTTTTGAAAAAGAGTTTATAAAAAAGTGTTTGAATTAGCTTTTGGGGTGAGAAATGTCAAAAAGTCAATAGATTGTTTTTTTAAGTGTTTCACTTAACTTATTGTGAATATTGGTTGTATGGATGGTAGATTGGTAATTTTTTTCCAAAAGCCAAAAGCCAGGATTTCTAACTTATTAAAAACATTTTTTCACCCTTAAAAGCCAAAAGTCAAAACAGAAAGTGCTTTTGGGTTACACAAACAGCTTATTGACTTATTGACTTTTTTGAAAAGTCAATAAGCTGTTTTGAAACTCAATCCCAAACACCCTCTTAATGAGTCAATATCATTGTTTTACATAAACCCTTTATACTTAGACCAACCACGAGCAATGTCTCCATCCAAAGACCCTCTTGCGTTTGAACCTTTACCACCTGCTCACCATTCGGTAACCTGATCAAGATCCTCTACAAGTCTGAATCGTCACCCTGTAATCATAACTAGCCACCATCACCAACAATGAACCCTTTGGGGATCGGTTTTCAACTCTTTGGCAACTTCCCTGCCGACAAACCTAATTGTGGCCGAACTTCTAACCCTTGATGTGTCATCAAACACACCTATTCCCCCTTTGTATTTTGAGTCAAATTTAAGTCATTTAGATAGTATTTTTATTAATTTTAGGGTTGTATTTTATTATTTTATCAGTTTTTTTATATTTTTATTAGTTTTTATGTGTTTTACTTGTTTATTCGTATTTATTTATTTATTTATTTATTTTATTTTACAAGTGTTCATAAATAAATGAGCTAAAAACAAGGAGCTTTGATTGTGGTACGAATACTTGGAGTCGAGCAAGAGATATGAGGATGATGATATAAAAGAAAGAAAAGAAAAATAAAAAGAACAAAGAAAGGAGAAAGAGCTAGGCCGGTGCACCAAGAAAAAAAGAAAATAATGAAAAATACTCGGTTGATTACCGAGCCCATAAGGAAAAGAGAACAACCTAGTGAGGAGAAGGTTGGTCCAAGCCGGCTACCATAGCGTTGTGACACGCGTGGTGTAACATCCGGCCCTTCACACTATCAATATTATCCGTTTTGCTCGTGATGGGTTTCCCATCCTGTAACTCATGTATTTGTTTTTGGTCACCTCAGTGGAGACTTCCCAGGAAGTCACCCATCCCGATTCTACTCTCACCTAAGCACGCTTAACTGTGGAGTTTTCATGTACTCCAGAGCCAACTAAACTCAAAACACGTTGGTGATTTAAGAGGCAGGGTATGTCTTATAAACCAAGAAAATCCTGGTCACTGCTGATATCAGATTTGCCTAGGTTGTTATACAATGGCCTATGTTAATCTTTTCGATAGTCGGTATCGTTACAATCACAACCCCCCCCCCCAAACCCCCCGCCCGCGCCGCGCTTAGGGACTTATCGTCCTCGATGAGGTTTGCCCTAACATCCCGAAACGGGTCTCTGATTCCATTCTTAACATCCAGCCCCTCTCACCACTAGTACTGTCCGTTTTGCCCCCATGGGTTGCCAATCGAGAAACTCACAGATTTGTTTTAGGTCGTCCCATGGAGACTCTCCAAGAGGTCACCAATCCTAATACTACTCCCACCTAAGCACGCTTAAATGTATAGTTTTCATGTGCTCCACAACCAACTAAGTCAAAACGCGTTGGTGATTTAAGAGGCATGACGTGTCTTATAAACCAAGAATCTCTTGGTCACGGCCGATGTGAGATATGCCTAGGTTGTTATACGATGGTCCAGGTTGATCTTTTTGGTAGTCGGTATCGTTACAATTTTAATACTTGAATGCTTGCCATAATTGGAAACTTTTCATGCAAAGGTGATAATCATGGTGATATTATGTCTATGGAAATGTTACATGTTATGCTTGCTATGGATAATACCAATGTTTTTGAAACCGGATCGGACCGGCCGGTCCGACCGGTTGGATCGGGAATCGGACCCCCGGCCGATCCGAGTCGCATGGTTCGATAGGTATGCTGTTGAACCGGGTTGGTTCGGCGAACCGGCCGGTTCGACCGGAATTCGGACTGGTTGAACCGGATTTTATAGAAGTTGAACCGGATTTCATATAATTTTTGAGATTTTTGTTGACTTTTTTTGACCGGTTCGTTGAACCGGTTGAATCGGGAATCGCCAGGGTGTCCGAATCAACATCCGATCCAAGCCTGAAAACATTGGATAATACATGGATTATAATATGCCATATATGGTAAGATAATATCACACTAGGAGTAGGTTGTATGCTTCGAAACCTAAACTTGTGTATATGTTATATGTGATAGGATATATGTGATACATGGTGACTCCATTTAATATGTTTAGCAATGTAGGATTGCATGATTCGTATGAAGTGTGAATCTAGACTTAACAGGCGTAAAATCACTAACGGGTCACCAACGAGATATGGGGTCAAACTTGCTCAAACATAGTTTAACTGTTTTACAAAACTCACAAGTCATTGTTTGGATATAATGGGTCGTTTAGACAAATGCTATTTAATGATAGGTTTCCGGTAGTCAGGACCTGTTCATTTACGTGCCTAATATAACATTTTTAGCACGCAAACCTAAGGTAAATTTCATGGCATCTTTTACTGTTTTCCTGTCATAAGAGAAACATGCTACACAACACAGTAACCTAGTATATCACATAACACTTTTATATCACTTGCATAGTTTGGAGTCATCAGAAAGTCCTTATAACTGAACCATGAGTATGTGGTACATAGCGAGGAGGTGTGGATAGATCTATTGGGTTTAACAAGCCATGTCTGTGTCGACTGGAGGTTGAATATGTGCATATTGTCTAAAATACGGTTGTCACCGTAGGATGAATGGTGGCAAGAGGCAAATTATATACAATACTCAGCAGTGGTTCAAATCGCTAAAGTAATTTGTATAATGTCTAGCTAGCATTGGGATATATTAGTATCATATGTGGATCTAGTAAACAATAGATTTTTTGTGACAATCTGCAAAAATAAGGTAATTCTGTACAAATTAATTATGTGTGATTAGCTTAAATGAGTGTAATTTTAAATTAATTATGTAAATTTTGCCTTTAGAGAATAGCAAATTCTCCATAGGATGCATATGAATGTATTTGTTTAATTAGAAGCACGGCGAAATCAAGTGCGAATAAACTTGTCCGGAACGAATATTAGAGATTATCCGGTAATAATTAATCTGTTTGATCAAACCAACAGTTTAGGTTGGGCATTCTTCTAACCAGATCAGTAGTTTGAAACTGGTGTCATGTACCAGAACTTGGTTGCGCGACAATTTGGACCTAGTCAAATGAGTTGTTTCAACTCGTGTCTTGAACGGAAAAGACAGTTTTGATTAGGGGTGTTCAAAATTCGATTCGGATTCGAAAAATTCGAAATTCGATTTAGTTCGATTCGATTACCATGAATTCGATTCGTTTATTAAGAATTCAAGTTCGATTCGATTCGAATTCGAGTCAAGTAAATCGAATACGAATCGAATACGAATTTATGATTTTAAATTCGATTCGATTCGAAATTCGAATAAAAACTGTACATGTATATTTTTTAAATATATATACACGGATACACATTATTATATACACATTGAAAAAAAGAACTTCTAAATTTTGGTCAAACTCTAAGAACCCGTAGTTTTTACAACTTTTACCATAACCATATTTTACGTATTTAACTTATACATCACAAAACTCTAACAAACTATACTCTTACTATTTTTACTATTCCCGTATTTGACATATTGTTGTTTATCATTTTGTATATTTGTATTTTAAATGTTAAAAATAATGAGTTTGTATTAGTTTTAAAACTAAAAGTAAAACAATTTATTATTTATGGTGAATTTGAACTAAATCGAATTTATTCGAATTCGATTCGAATTCGAGTTTCTTATTCGAATCGAATACGAATCGAATAAATTGAATTTTAAGCGAATACGAATCGAATACGAATTCAGTTAAAAATATTAAAAATTCGAGAAATTCGATTCGAATAATTCGAAAATTCGTTATTCGATTCGTTGAACACCCCTAGTTTTGATTAATTAGCACTTAAATTCGTTTAATTAGAGATTCAAACTCATTTGTTGCAAGAGTATATAAGGACATGGAGATTCATACTTGAAAAGGGATGAAGTCACACACACATTCTGATTCTCCGATCTATGAAAAATTTAGAGAGAAGCACTCTCTAAATTATTTCTTTTCGCAATTTCATCTTTTTCTACAATTTGACAAACACCAAATAACCTGATGGCATCTCGGGCACGAGAGCCAGCTCCGGCAGTACACATACTGTTCCGGTTGTTATACCTGTGACAACCTGCACCCTTCACTTTTCATAAATGTGCATAATTGGTTCCTCAACTATTTCAAAATTTTCATTTTTAACCCTCGTATTTTAGTAGGACCAAAATTCACAATTTAATAAAACTTATAATTTTTATAAGTAAAA
Organism: Ambrosia x helenae; assembly: GCA_030844895.1. Taxonomy (NCBI): domain Eukaryota; kingdom Viridiplantae; phylum Streptophyta; class Magnoliopsida; order Asterales; family Asteraceae; genus Ambrosia; species Ambrosia x helenae. Next base: position 99,350,687 of record CM061225.1, read on the forward strand.
GTATGCACGTTTTATACTCACATCTACACCCGAGCACATATGTTTCAGACCTTGATACTCAAAGCCCTTATTTTTCGGTCCTAAAACAACTTAGAAACTGAAGGAAACAAGTCTAGAACTTAAAATTGATTAAATTAGAAAAAATATTTTTTTAGCCCTCGCGATCCGCTAAGACAGTCTCAGTCAAAGTCCCAGTCAAAGTCTTAGTCAAAGAGTCAAAGTCCTAGTCAAATATTCAATTCATCATAAAACCTTACTTTATGGTGTTGACCAATTTTAATGGATAATTGAATCCAAAACTAGTATAAAAACCCACCTATGACCCATTACACTTTGCACCTCTAATTCAATTGTTTCAATTCGATTAAACTTTCCCTCATACCTTTCTTCTAGAGTATATTACTTCTACATTTGAAGCTTTGATTATAAGCTCTTGTAATTGGCGAATTGGAAGCTTGATATTTTTTCCTATTCGGTTTCTTTTCTTCTAAAATTGGACTAGTTTCGTTGTTGAACATTTGGATTGCTCGCATTTTCACGCTCGCTTAGTCATCTAGTCATTTGGCGAATGTGAGTATTTCCTATCCCCTTTTTGCTTTTATTCATTTTTAGGGTGTTACATGTACACTTATACAAATTACAAATACAAGTTCACATTTTTACAATACAATTCTAGTACTATGTGCATTTGCTTACATACGTGCTTTATGCTTAGACATTACATGTAGAATACATTTGTACTTAGTGAAATCATTAACCATGTACAAGCCAACCTTAACATTGGCTAGCGCTATTGGATTGACAACCCGCCTAGGTTGATTCTCCCCCTTTTTCATCGGAGAATCCATGGTCATCGTTAAGTTATTATCCATTTATTGGATAAGTACACCGCCGTTCATTCTAGTACATTTATACAGTCACAGGATTGATTTCGCTCATTTGTATGATACATAGTTTACATAATTGCACTGTAGCTTTGCACTTGAATTGTATACCATTTTCCAACTTACTATATATATTAAAACTAGGAATGCTCACCAACATTTCATATGTTGACAAAACTTATTTTGTACATGTTTCAGGTGCAGTTTGATCTTAGTTCCATAGCATTGGATTTTAGTGCTTGCTTTTAATAATTTATTTCAAATTTCATGTTTTGTTCAGACTTTTGTATTTTTCCCATTTCATCCATGTAAGACAATTTAAATTATACAAGAATATTTACATTTTAGTACCATGTGCTTTTGAACAATCGTCACTATGTGACACCTTGATGATTCCGCCATCGGTTGGGGTGTTACAATACCATAGGAGATGGACCGTCTGAGAGGAGACATGAAATATGTTTTAAGGGCACCATATTCATCACGATTGAAGACTAAAGTAGTGAAGATATCTGTCTAGGACATTACAAGAATGCTTATTGAAGTACGCATAGAAGACTACTTATGATCACTATTTGGTATATAATTGTATAATTTATATTTTATTTTGTACACGGCATGGTTGTATAATATTTTCTACAAACAACGAAAGTATCGTTATTACATTTATTTTATTATTACTTTAATATAAGGTGAACCCTATTATTATATATATATATATTAATTTACAACATTTAGAGAAACAGTTATTTGAAAGCTTTATGAATTTTGCCACTGAGGTTTTGAAATTTACACTTTGGCCATCCTTACTTGGGTAGAGAGAAAGAAAGAGGCGTGCGCTAGGCAGAGAGAAAGGCGACAGAGGTATAAGAGGGAGATAGATGGGAACTCAGGTGACCTTTCCGACATGAAAATAAGACATGTAGACCGGAACTTTCGTCGGAACCCTAGCCGCTGACGCCGGATCCGTTGAAGATGGGATTGGGTTCTCCTAAACACCTTCCTTGCTTTAAACCCGGCTTAGGTTCCTTCGCCTCCCCTTTCAGATCTTGACGCAGCCAGCCACTTACACCACGTCGGTTTACCGGTTATTGGATTCAGCTAATTCGGCGGTTTCGCCGGCCAAGTAGAAGCAGGAAACACGCCCACGGGGTTGTCGGAGATGGTTGTTGAAGCGATGTGGTTACACGTTGGGAGGGATTAGGGACGATGGCTACTGTTGAAGCGATAGGTGTTGTGTACGGGGATTATATTGTTTGGAGGGTTTTTTAACTTTACTTATCCTAAATGACTATGTTTTAAGTCATCTTAAATTATCCTAAATGACAATTGTTTAATATGATGCTTTATATGATTTCTTATGGGTGTTAAAGTTGAATTAATTCTTTTACCATTCAGTTAGTATTTTTTTTGTTGAATGGTTAATTTGTTACACTCATTTTTTTACACATTTTACAAACATTTTTTTCACATCTTTAAAGTTGAACTTCCAACCTTACCTAAGAGATGATTTCCTCTCTACCACTAAGTTATAACTTAAGTAGCTTAGTAATACTTAACTAATGGGTTTTTATATAGATATTAAATCGATGCAAACGTGAATCTACTTTATTTAAGTTTGTTTCAATATAGGCTAATTATCTTTATGGGTGATCTAAAAATTGGTATAGTAGTGGAGAGACGGGACGTTAAAAATTGATTGTAAGGAAAGATTTACGTGAGAGTAAGGGCAATAGTCAAAGGCCAAACGTATTAGTGGAAGGTATTCTATTGGTGTTCTTCAACCTATGTGTCGGAACCGATCTAAGAATCTTTGAAGGCTACCGAATTGACTCTCGCGGCGCAGCGCGGATTAATCCCACTAGTTCCTACAATTTTCAATACGAATGTATGTATAAATGTATGATTTTCCAAGTGTAAATGCAATTGGAATTTGACTTTATTTGATTTATAAAGAGAAAATTGCTTGAATGGTCCTTATGGTTTGCCCAAATTTCACCTTTAGTCCCTATCTTTTTAAAATTACAGGTATTGTCCCTACCTTTTGACATTTTTTTCACTCGGATGGTCCCTGGAGTTAACGGAGGTTAGATTATCAGTTAAATGAGTGTGAAATTACTAAACTACCCCTGTTATTAAAAAATATAAAAAAATAATATGAGGCTCACCCACTTCATCTTCTCCAATCCATCACCTCCACAAACCACCACCACCACCACCACCACCATCCTCTGCCATCACTGCCGCCTAAACCCATAAATCATTTTGATCTAAAAATGGCTTCCTCCTCTTCCTGATTTCCAACATTCTCAATATTCCCTTCCACGTCTCGCTTCAACGACATCGTTCCATCATCTTCATCTCTGTCATCAGTCCTTCACAGGCTCCCCGATCGTCACCCTACATCGTTTTCTCTCGTTCCAACATGATGAGAAACCCAAATCAGAATCAAATCCCTAATTAATTGATTTTAATTAATCTTCTAAAACTTGTTCTTTTGGGTTTTTTATTATTAAATAGGGATTAATTAATTAACCCACCTGGTGTAACTCCAAAGCCTGAAATTGGGCTTTGCACCATTGTCTGATATCCCCTATGTATGTAACTCTGTTTCTAATTAATTAACCCACCTGGTGTAACTCCAAAGCGTGTGTAAAATATAAATTAAGTTTACAAATGAGTAAAATAATATACAGAACTCACATATTGATCCAGAAACGAGTAGATGTCCCTAACAAGAATCTTATTCGGTAGATGAATGTGGAAGTTGTTGTTAGAACAATGACAGAGTGAAGGTAACGGTTATAGTGATGGTACGGTTGAGGGGGCTGTGGTGGTTGGTGGATGTCGGTGGGGGCTGTGGTGGTTGTTGGGCGGGTGGTGGCTGGTGGATGTCGATGGTGGTGAAGGGTGGAGATTGGTGGTGGTGGTTTGTGGAAGTGAAGAGGTGGAGAAGATGAAGTTGAGAAGATGAAATGTGGGAGCCACATTAAATAGTATTATTTTTTTATTAAAGTAAGGGTAGTTTTGTAATTTCACACTCACTTAACTGGATTATTTAACCTCAGTTAGCTTCAGGGACTATCCGAGTTAAAAAAATGTCAAAAGTTGAGGACTATACATGTAATTTTTAAAAGTTGGGGACTAAAGGTGAAATTTAAACAAACCACAGAGACTATTCAAGCAATTTTCTCATTTATAAATATTTGCTTAAAACTGAACTTGTTCCACGTGTCCTACAATGGTCCGTTATACATAATGATTCTAGTCTATTAGATTCTTTAACCGATCCATCAGAACCCTTTGAGACCCGAAATCACACGGGCTTATAAGGTTCATTTATTATTCTTAATTTCATCAATAAAAGGGTATATAGTTCTTGAAGGTCCGGGTCACGTCGTTTCCAACCCTTTGCACAACCCTAGTGGATTTGACAGAACAACACCCTTGCCTTGAGCCTTAGTTTCATCATTTTGTAAATTGTATTAATTTGTTTAAAGAACTTTATAAATATGCATGGGCTCCACATGTCTACCATGGATCACGCTAAAAGGCATCAAAGGACGACGAGTGCAGGAAGTCTGTATCAAGCCAAATCGTAATGCCGCATCGAATCTGGGAATAGGCAAAACGTAAAATCTGAACTTGTGTCTTGATTATTATTATTATTATTATTATTATTATTATTATTATTATTATTATTATTATTATTATTATTGTTGTTGTTATTTTATTGTATAGATTTATGTTATATCATGTTTCTTTCACTTCAAACTATGGTCTTTCTTCTCTTTCTTATCACCTCAACGGCTCAATACTTTCCGCTGCACAATGTTTTCTTCATTGTTTTATATATACATCTTACTAGATTATTTTTGGGGTGTTTTTCGTGATAGACAAATTTAATATAAAGTGACAAAATATGTGTACCATAAAAGGATTGTCTTTTAAATTTTTTTTTAAATGATCAACACTCGATAACTCATAAAACCTACCTCTAATTCTACGTGTCCACATCTTACGCGAGTAAAGTCTTTGTACAACTTTGTCACTTCCTCAAGACATTCTAAAGTTGTGATGTGAACCTGAAGAAAAACAACCAAATTGTATCAAATGATATGTCATGATAATGATTCATTTCAGAGGCGTGCATGTGGGGGTGATTAACTATCATTTATCAGTTAGAGATTTGTTTGGTGTCTAAGACCATTAGGTGTGGAGGAGGCCCAACATCCATGCCTTGCCTCCACCTCACCTGCCACGTCAGCGTGGGGTAGGAGCATCCTTGAGATGATGCTCCTAGGGGTGTGGAGGAGGCCCAACATCATTTAATGCTATTTCTTTTTTTTTTTCTTTTTTTTAATTAAATAATGTTATGATATTAATATAAAATGTGAAGATGTATTTAAATTAAAAACAAACACTTAAATTAAAAAAAAACATACACCTAAATAAAAAAAGTACAATTTTCAATTAAAAACAAACACTTAAATAAAAAAAAAAACATAAACTACGGATTATATTTTTTTGCGATGCTCTCCTTCATCTTCAACAACACGGGACGGTCTTCTTCGGGGTAGTCGTTGATGTTTGCCGTCATTATTCGCCATTCTTCTATTTGCCTATCCTCGTTCTTTTGGCGAATGCTTTCCTCCACCCTCTTTTGCTTCAAACGAAGCTTTTCTTCGACTTCCCGTTCTTTCAATTTCTTCTTCTCCGCTTGACTTTCACTAAAAGTATTTTTGAAGGATGCCAATTCAGCGACCAAACCGTCCAACATTGACCCGCTCCCACTCCCTGACGCGGCTTGTTTTTTTGCAGCCGCCGCTTGTTTTTTTGCTCTGTCCCTCCCTATGGGTCGTGGCTCCTCTTGAACGGGAGTATCCTCGAACTCTGGGTCTGGGTCATCGTTTATATTTATTTGACAATGACCGGTCGACCCGCCTCCCACGCTATAATCGCCCGACTCCGAAGTCTTGCTTCGTTTGGCGTTTGCAACCTCGTTTGGAACCGGTGCCCATTTGCGAGATGTCTTCAACACCGTCCAAGCTCGAACATGAGGAAAAACATGGCCATACTTGTCTTCATATTTTCGCATCGCCTCCTTGAAAATCATTTCCTCGTTAAACCCGCTTGGAGGGTTCACATACAACGGATTATAAAAGGCGATGAACTTCCCGATTGTAGTACTCATTTTCCTCCATTTAGAACTTAAAGCCTCCTGCTTGCGATACTCTCCTTGCTCCATCAATTGGTGAAATGTATCTCGCACTTGGGTGTATAAACTATCGCCCGTTTGATTAGTCCCTACATTTAAATAAAACATATATTAGAGAATAAAAAAAATAATTTTTTTTATTGTATACTACAAAAAAATTAAATTTTTTTTACCAACTATGGGATCTTTCGAACTAGCCAGATACGCCTTCGCTAACGCTTCTTCTTCCAATTTCGTCCACGGGCTTCGTTCGGTTTGCTTTTTTTTTCCCCTTCCCCTTCGCACTCGCACTCGCCTTCCCCTTCGAACGTTGGACTTGTGTTTCGGGGACAACCTCCACCTCATCATCTTCTTCATCTTCGAGTTCAAAATTGGGTTGTCGTTGTGGTGGTAGAGATTGACGGAATGGCGGAGTTTGTAAAAGTTGGGTAAAGGATTGAGGGTTATGATGCATTTGCATATTATGGAATTGGTTAAAGGTAGTAGGGCTTTGGTGCATTTGAGGATATTGGGTGAAAGGGTTGGGAGTTTGTTGGAAACCCGTAAAAGTAGCCCAAGATGGATCCATTGGCATCGTGAACGGGTTTGGATTCGGGTTGTTTTGGTTATATTGTGGTGGTTGATTCGGGTTTGGGTTGTTTTGGTTGGGATCCATTGAAAAATGTATAAAGTATAAAATAAGGTGTTTGGTATAAAAAGGGGTGTTGATTTGTGATGAAAAATGGTAAAAAGGGGTGGTTTAAATAGATTTTTAAAAAGAAAATCTTTTATTTTTTTATTTTTTTTTTAACGGTAACAAACATCCCCCAACGTTCACATTGCACGCCTCCCAAGACAATTACAGCCCCGGCATTAACGGCATAGGGAAGCCGGGCATGCCGTTGCCGCGCCAGGGGGGCGGTGTAGCCCGGCCCGGCTTGGCAATGCCGGCCCCTTGCCGTGCCCCGTACCGACTGGTCTAAGAATCTTAGGCTAAATCTAACTAGCTTAGTAACATTTATAATCAATGTTCCTCGCAACACCAATCAAAATATAAAAAAGTTAGATTCTTACCAAACAGATTACATATGTGAATATATAAATATATATATGTGTGTGTGTGTGTGGTTTCTTATATGTACGTAGCAGTAGGTAAAAAAGCATGTATACTATCATAAAAGCTCATATTGAAACACTACTAATTTTTAGCGGGTTATTAGTAGAAAAAGTTTCATATTGAAAAGCTACTAGTACTAACGTTTAAGAAAAAACTCCTACTAGCTACAAGCTTTTAATGAGTAAAACATACGTACAATCTTTTAGTTATACTCATTTTGGTCATTTTATATATTTTTTAAAAGCTCCAGGTACTCTACCAAACGTCAAAATATATTTAAAAAGCTACCAGCTAACAGCTAGTTTTGCCAAACATACTCAACATCTCCACAAATATTCGAAGCTCTTTAATGTTGTATTTTTTAAGGTATCATTTTAAGCTGTCAACGGTTATATATAAAAAAAAACTATAATATGATCCATAAGTAGATGTGGGAGTGGCGATTTGGAGGCGTGGATGTGGGAGTGGCGTAGACCTATAAGGGGAGGCATGGAATTGGAACAATTCAATTCCCTTTTGCTAGAGTTCGATTAGGTCTCTTGGGCGAAATCCGGATTCTTGGGTTTGGGATTTCGATCTGGGTGAGTCTTTTATAGATAAGTTCATTCGTAATCACACTGATAGCATGAAGTAACCAGAAGGTGTTTCAGTTACTAGATGGAATCACCATATAACTTTAGGGCTTGTTTAGTATGAGGTAATGAAATGGATTAGAAAATGGAATGGACGAGATAATTGAATGGACAAGGTAATGGAATGGATCATTACCATTTCATGTTTTGTTTGGTTACCATGTGGGAATGAAACAAAGCATTACTTTGTGTTGTTGGATAGACAAGAAAAGACGAATGAATAAAATCGGTGGTGAGTGGTTGAGGGGGTGTTGATTTCCTTATGTCAACTTCTTACTCTCCTGAATGATCGAGGTGTTGATTTACGTAGTGTTATTGGTCCTCTATGCTCTAATGCAAAAGAATTCTCGGATCATCAATTTGGCACTTGTGAGATAGTAGTTAGACCATGGAAGGCGATTTCCAAATGATCGTGTGTCTCGCAAATTGTGGATCTTACTTGTTCAAGCATCTTAGTATGGCTCCAAGGGCGCAACTCTGGTCCCCCCCCCCCCCCCCCTGAATTTTCGCTCATAATTTCTGATTATATAGTATTAGTAAAGAAATTTTTTGGTATATACGGTTTCGACCCCCCAAAACTAGTGATTTCCGATCCCTGGTGACTTCCGACCCCCAAAGGTTCGGGTCAAGTTTCGACACTGTATGACTCAACTTAATTCTAGTTTTCTACTAGTAATCTCATTCATGGGATCATACTTACACCATGGTGGGTGATACAAGCATTTCAGAATAATGCGGTATTTTTTCTTATGAGTGGAGGAAAGATGTTATATTTTATTTTATGTTCAACTTTTCTTTTTGGTTATAGAGTGTTTCTTTTTTCGCGGCTTGTTAGTTTTTTTATATATATTAATGTAATAATGTCTAAAAAAAGTAGCAAACAAATCCTTCAAACTTAAGATCACCCAATATGCATGTTCAAAAACATTTATTATGTTTACTACATGAATTTGATGTGAACATACTCATATAATCAAAAGAGTTCATATATATAAAACACACAATTTACATGATATGAACAACAACTTTCATAAATGACCAACAAACATGGCAATAAATGTTATAAAAAAAATCTTTCTATATGTTCAATTTTCAAGAAACTAAAACTCCGCAAGATGTGGTAGTTCGAATTTATAACTTTGGAAGTAAATAGAAACCCTAAAACTGATCAACCCAATCTTTACCACAATCAAAGCTTGTGTTTGTCCCCATGTGCTCTCTGGCCCAAATGGTGGGCCCAATAGTCACAAGAACTTTAACACACCACCTTAATCTTATCACTTACTTCCATTTTGCCTATATATTAACACCACCCTGTAGCCACCTAACTGCACCACAAACCACCACTTAACTCAACTCCATACAATGGGGTGTTCTCATTTGACACCCATTGTTCACCTTACATTATTATTATTTGTTATGTTTTCATGTGTATGTTCTAAATCCAGCCCACCAAAGGCACCACCCACCAAGATTGGTAATGGCTACCGTTTGGTCTCTCTACAAGAGTCCTCAGACGGTGGGCTTGTGGGCCACCTTCAGGTTAACCGGAAAAATAATGTTTATGGGCCGGATATCCCTCATTTGCAGTTGTACATTAAGTAAGCTTCTACTCACTCAAACCACTCACATTTACTTTCCGCTTTATTACTACTTTTTAGTTTTTACTTTTGGCCCCTCAAGTATTAAGCACTATACTATTTCTTTAAGCTCTTGGTTCAAACGAGCCGAGTCCGTAGCTTGAGCTCGAAATTAAATGAGGCAGTTTGGCTTGGTTTGAGCACGATATTAAAGTGAAACAAGCCTAAGAACCAGCCTACGAGCTGAGGCTTGGCTCATTTTGTTTCAAATCAAGTCTTTTTAATTAGATTTGTTCGAGCTTACAAGTCGTGAGCTTTTTAACAGCCCTACCTAAGAATAACTTAGAAGCTCTTGGTTGATACTTGAGAATAGTTTAGATGTGAACAAGTCGAGCAATGACTTGGCTCGATAAAAACTCGAATCAAGTCATGATATTTCCGATTAAATGAGTTTGAGTAACTTTATTTATTGAATTTGACTACGTTCGCCCGTCTAAACAAGCATGTTATTTATATATCTATCCTAACATATTAAATCTAGCTTTGAGCTAGATTTTAAATAGGATTTTGTCTTTTTCAAAAGCCAATATTCCCTAGTATGGTGAACTTAAATGTATACTTTAATAATAGAAAAAAAAATGTTATTTTTCTTAGGTTATAGTAATAAATAAAAACATATACACAAAACTAATAAATAATTAAAAATAAACTAGCCGAATTCATGCTTTAAACATTATTAACCGGAATTAGTGTACAAAACCATCTAAGCTCGAGCTCGAGCTCTCATATGATTTCACAAGCCGTGGCGGAGCTTAAACAACACCACTCGGCTTGTTTACACCATTCTAATAATCTAATCTTACTGTGCTTCACATAATCACATTATTATAATTATTATGCACAATAACTAGTAATAATTGCTATAAATTGCTTTGCTAAATGATATTATTAATTTAATTTCAGGCATGAAACCGACGACCGGTTAAGGGTACACATAACCGACGCACAACAACAACGTTGGGAAGTACCCTACAACATGTTACCTAGAACCCAACCACCTCAACCATCACAACAACCCAATGTCCAGTCACCAATAACCATCTCCGAATTTTCAGGCAACGAATTAATATTCAGCTACATATCCAACCCATTCTCATTCGCAGTCAGACGTAAATCCAACGGTCAAACAATCTTCAACTCATCATCCGACCAATCCTCACCGTACAACTCACTAGTGTTTAAAGACCAGTACCTAGAAATCTCAACTACTTTACCCAAAACGGCGTCGTTGTACGGCCTTGGTGAGAATTCACAGCCACATGGGATTAAGTTATACCCGAATGACCCGTATACGTTATGGACTACGGACCAATCGGCTATTAATTTAAATATGGATCTTTACGGGTCGCACCCGGTTTATATGGATATGAGGAATGTGGATGGGGTTCCTTATGCACATGGGGTTTTACTGATGAATAGTAATGGGATGGATGTTTTTTACCGTGGTGATTCTTTGACGTATAAGGTGATTGGAGGTGTTTTTGACTTTTACTTCTTTTCGGGCCCGTCGCCGTTGGAGGTTGTGGATCAGTATACGCAGCTCATTGGTCGGCCCGCCGCTATGCCCTATTGGTCGCTTGGTTAGTACACGGTCTTTTATCTTTTATCATGTTGTGTTTATGCATAACGTGGTTGCATTGTATATGATTATTGTCGGGACCGTTTTATTATGGTAACACAAAAGTAATGTAATGATTTACCCTAACGGAAACGCTTTTTCATACCAATTTAAAACCATAGAAACAAATTAATCGCTGATCCTAATAATACTGATACCGGTACCGATATTAGCGTGTCATAAATTAGATACCCTTAGGTTGGTACCATTTTACCATTACTTCCCTCCAGGTATCCCATGTTGTCGAGATCCATGCAGCATGTGGTTGTACCGTACAAATTGACAGTGCATGATTAATGCATCTGTGTTGTTTTCGGAAAAATAGTTAAAATACCAAGAAAGTTTATTTAAAAATATTATCTTTTCTGTGTAAAGTTTATGTTGGTACCCACGCACTACATAAAAAAGTGAAAAAGAAAATCTTTTTACATATCTTTTGGTCCTCACGCATGTACATTATTATTATTATTATTATTATTATTATTATTATTATTATTATTATTATTATTATTATTATTATTATTATTATTATTATTATTATTTTTCGTATTCGATTTGGTTTCGGTTACAACTGAATAAAAAACGTAACCGATTAAACCAAAAAATAATCAATAAACGCCGTCAACTCAAATTGGTCCTAAATTGAGTTGATGGCGTACATTATTTGGTTCGCTTTTTATTACAACCAAATAAAATCATACCGAATAAACCGAATCGAATAACAGAAATAACTAAAACCGAACCGATAAACACCCCTAACTCAAATTGGTCCAAATCTTATATTAAATTCTCCAAACTAACATGTGTTTATGTTTCACAGGATTTCACCAATGTCGGTGGGGTTACCACAACCTTTCAGTGGTGGAAGATGTGGTGGAAAATTACAAAAAAGCCAACATCCCTCTAGATGTTATTTGGAACGATGATGATCACATGGATGGTCACAAAGACTTTACTCTAAACCCCAATGCTTACCCAAGAGCCAAACTGCTTGATTTTCTCCAAAGAATACACGCCCGTGGCATGAAGTACATTGTCATTATCGACCCCGGGATCGGTGTAAACACGTCTTACGGGACCTACCAACGAGGTCTCGCTAAAGACGTGTTTATTAAATACGAAGGGAAGCCATATTTGGCTCAAGTGTGGCCCGGGGCGGTTAATTTTCCGGATTTTCTTAACCCCACCACGGTTGCGTGGTGGGGAGATGAAGTCAAGAGGTTTCACGAGCTAGTTCCTGTTGATGGCTTATGGATTGATATGAATGAGGCTTCAAACTTTTGTTCTGGTTTGTGCACGCTTCCTCAAGGGAAGCAGTGTCCAACCGGGACTGGGCCCGGTTGGATATGTTGTTTGGATTGTAAGAATATAACAAAGACAAAATGGGATGATCCTCCTTATAAGATTAACGCGTCCGGGACGCATGTTCCTATTGGGTACAAGACGATTGCTACGAGTGCGGTTCATTATAATGGCGTTAGAGAGTATGATGCGCATAGCATTTACGGGTTTTCTCATGCTATTGCGACTCATAAGGCGCTTCAGGGGCTTGAGGGGAAGCGCCCATTTATCTTGTCCCGATCCACATTTGTTGGATCGGGTCATTACACTGCTCATTGGACCGGTGACAACCAAGGTACATGGAATGATATTAAGTACTCGATCTATACCATGTTGAATTTCGGGATATTTGGTATCCCTATGGTTGGGTCGGATATTTGTGGGTTTTACCCGCAACCAACCGAAGAACTATGCAACCGATGGATAGAATTGGGCGCTTTTTACCCGTTTTCAAGAGACCATGCGAACTATTATTCTCCAAGACAAGAGCTTTACCAATGGGAAACAGTGGCAACATCGGCTCGTAATGCTTTAGGCATGCGGTACAAGCTGCTTCCTTACTTGTACACTTTGACTTATGAGGCGCACACTACTGGCGCACCCATAGCTCGCCCTCTCTTTTTCTCATTCCCAAACATCCAAGAACTGTATGGATTGAGCACACAGTTCTTGCTTGGTGAGAGTCTTATGGTCTCACCAGTTCTTGACCAGGGTCGAACCAACGTGTCAGCTGTGTTCCCTCCTGGAACATGGTACAGTCTATTCGACCCCAGTCAAGCTATAGTTTCAAAAGATACCCAAACCTTCACCTTGGATGCTCCTTTGCACGTGATCAATGTCCATTTATATCAAAACACCATTCTCCCAATGCAAAGGGGAGGAATGATATCCAAAGAAGCAAGAATGACACCTTTTACCCTTATAGTTACTTTCCCAGCGGGCGCCACGGATGCCAAAGCGAAAGGAAATCTTTTCCTTGACAATGACGAGCTTCCCGAGATGCAACTTGGGAACGGTCAATCAACTTATGTTGAGTTTAGCGCGTCAGCGTCTAAACAAATGGTCAAAGTGTGGTCGGATGTGCAAGAGAGTAAGTTTGCCCTAAACAAAGGTTGGGTTATTGAGAAAATCAGTGTGTTGGGGTTAAGTGGCGTAGGAGGTGCGTTTAGCGTCGAGGTAGAGGGTAATTCGGACATTTTGGACACGTCGAATGTTGAGTTTACACAAACCGAGCATACGTTTATTTACGGAGCCGCGGACATGAAGAGTGTAATGGTGGAAGTTGGAGGGTTAAATATACCAGTTGGTAAAAAGTTTACAATGTCGTGGAAAATGGGAATTAGTTAGTTGTTGAGGGGTTTGTTTGCAAATCACATGTTATGTTTTACCGTTTAGAATCTTGTGTACTTGGTAGGGTGTTTGACGAGAGTAGAGGGGCCAAAATAAAGTGCTTCCTCTTTTTTTTAGCTTCAATTTAGTTGAATAAAATTATTCTATCTTTTTATTTCGTAATAAGCTTTTAAATTTCATTCACATCAAATAATAATCGAAAGACTACTTTTAGTTTGGTGTGAAATCAAGAAATGAATTTGTATTTTGAAATAAACATATACATAAAAAAATTAGAGTACGATTAATTTTATTTATATTTATCCAATATGCCTTTTTTTATAAAAGTTTTGATTTTATTCCCATAAAAGCGAAAATTACAACAAAATAGCAGGCAAATGGATAACAAACTACGCCGACACCTTTTCTGTATGGCGAACCCTATTATATTGAAAACAAACCCTTGCCCCCGGGGTCGAAACATTGTTATGGATAACCGATAACCCTTTAGGCCCTAGTCGAAATATGCCTTATATTTAATATAAATTTTTGGGAAGGAGGGGTGCCAACAACAGAGGATCCGTGGAGCACCTCCACGACACCAATCGTAGTCCGTCACCTGGATCATCACCCGTGGAGTTTTAGTTCCCCTCTCTCTCTCTCTCTCCTCTATAGACCCGTGATCATTTCCATTAACTAGAATATGAGATTACTTCACGAAACCACTACCCGTATTATCAGTGATGGTGTTAACGTGGGCGTAATGGTCTACCGTGAGCATTTCGTGATATCAAAACAGAATAACTAAAATAGTCACGGACCAATTACGATCAACGGTCAATACAACGTGTATCAAAATGCTCCCTGGAATTCGAGGACCACTCATGAGTCACCAATTAAAAACAACAAGAGGGGTCACTTTCACTTACAGATATTTAGAATCGCCGATAATTGCGATATAAAGATTTTATTCAACATCTCAATTTCTTTGGGATGCAATAATGATATTGACCTTTAGCAACCCAAAATTAAATCTGAAAATATTGTCTCATTTACACATGAGTCATCAAACAAACAACATTAAAAAACTCTTTATTTCAAATATATGGGGAATTTGGTTTACAGATTTATTCATTTTTTATATAAAAAATTGTATTGTGTTAATGATATTGGATATTGAAGAAAGTGAAATTTGTCAAAACTAATTTGGAATTTGATAGGATTGTGACCAATAAAAGGAATTTGAATTTGTAATCCATTTGAATGACAAAACAATCACAAAGGAAATGGAACATGTCATTTCGTTGTAGTGGGGGTTGTGGGGATATGGCAATGATAATGGTGGTCCATGCGGGGTGAAGGGGGCAAGTGGGCAACGGTGGTGAAGATGGGGAAAGAGGTGGTGACCGGGTGACACCGACGAATTAGGGGTGTAAATGACACGTAGCGGATTGAGAGTAACTCGGAATCGACTTGGTAAAAAGCTCGAACGAGACGAGCCTTAACGAGCCCGAGTTCGAGCCTGAAATATGACTCGTTTAGTTATCGAGCCCGAGCTCGAGCCTTACATACTCGCGAGCCTAAACGAGCCCAAACAAATGTTATATTATTTTTTTATGTATGCGATTTTGCCTTTTGAACGTGTTCAATTTTAATTAATAATATTAGTGAGTCAAGCTCAAGCCAAGCTTTTTAACGTTTAAGTTATTGAAGCGAGCTCGAACTCTTAGGTTTTACTTTCGAGCCGAGCTCGAGCTCAAAGTAGTAGGCTCGAACCGAGCCGAGCTCGAGCCTCAAAAGAGCATGACAAGCTGAGCTCTAGCCTAATTAAGCTCGGGCTCGACCCGTTTGCACCCCTACCGACGACGACAGGTGGCGAATGCGATAACATCAGCTACAAGCGCACTTGAGATGGCTAGAGAGCCCTTGTTAACTCTTCCTAAAAAAGTTGGTGGTGTTTTTTTATCCATAGATATGTAAACAAATACTCTTTATTTTGATTTTTTTTCCCACTAGTATTCTTATTCTTTTTAATGTACTTTTAAAAAACAATGCATTTCTTTTAATTTTTAGGTATAAGCAGGGGTGAAAATGAGCCAGGCCGTTAGCGAGCTACTCAAGCTTGGCCTGACAAAAAACTCGAAACGAGCTGAGCTTTATCGAGATCAAGCCAAGCTTGAGCATAAAACAAAGTTCGGTTATTTCTCAAGCCCTAGCTGGAGCATAGCATGTGAAGCTCGATGGATTCGTCAAGCCCTATCGAGCCTTTGTGTAACATTAGCTATTTTAATATACTTCTCATTAGGGCTGTAAACGAACCAAACGAACACGAACAAGGCTTTGTTCGTGTTTGTTTGTTAAGGCTTTTTGGACAAACGAACCGTTCATGAACACACTAACGAACATAATTCTATGTTTGTGTTTGTTTGTTAAGAAATTCAGTTGTTTGCGAACTGTTCGTGAACACGGGTCTTGGACACAAACAAACATTTAATATGCAACTAACTAAAAAAACATTGTTAATATTAACCGTTAGACTAAGTACATCTGCTAAACAATGTCGATAAGTCAAATTGTACTAACTTAGACATAATTATCTAAAATTACTTCGGCATAGGCATGAATACATGATATTCCTAACTCAAAAGTTTATAGTTATCCTAAGTTTTAACTAGTGATCGAACATAAACAAACATACACGAATTGATATAAATAAACGAATGTAAACAGTCACATTGCCGAACGTTCACGAACGCAATCGAACGAACGAGACATTTGTTCGTGTTTGTTTGTTTAGTTAATCAAACGAATTTTCTGTTCGTGTTCGTTCATTTATTAAACAAACGGACACAAACGAACTTCCCGCAGAACGGTTTACGAACTATTCACCGAACGTTTGGTTTGTTTACAGCCCTACTTCTCATGTAATGTTGTTTAGCAAACGAGCCCGAGCTCGAGCTTCACTAGTCGAGCTCACGAGCCTAAACGAACTATTATTTATATTATTTTTATTTAATATATTAACTAATAGATAATAAATGAGTCGGGCTCGAGCTTGATAAATTACTAATGAGCCGAGCTCGAGCTCTTATAAATTAATCAAGCTCGGCCTCAACCTGATCGAGCTCGGGCTCGGCTTGCCTCCTTTGCTCCCCTAATTGAAACACAAGTTCACGTGGTTGGTTTAAATGAAAGTGGGCTTAGTTGTAGACAATTCTATAGCTGCATAGGCCCAAAAGTTTATACCAGGCTGAAATTTAAAATGTCCTAAAAAAGAGAGTTCTGACTTTTGCATATACACCAAATTATAATCACGTTATGGATTTTGGATCAATGAAACTTTTACGTGTATATATTAGAAAGCAGGGACCATTTGATGTTCGAAAATTCCAAGATGCATCTTATTCTTAGCTATAACTTTTTGTCTTCATCAATCCCACCTTCATTGTTGAAAAACTACGAACATAATTATTTAAATTTGGATTTATTTAAAGTTATGGAACAAAATTTTAACCATATATGTTAGAAACAGCTGACTTTGATCGTTGCGATATGGCGAATTATGGTAGTTGTGATGGGTAATGATGGTAGCGACAAATGAGGCAAGGTTCGCAACACTGATGGCGATGGTTAGCCGACAATCAATGGCGGATCTTGAAGCAAACACCTGGTAGGGCCGGGCTCAATCTGGGCGGGCCGGACTCAATACTGTCAAATTTGATGAAATCAATAACAAGAACCTCAAAAGATTTTATTAAAACTGAAAACATCAAACAAAATAACAGAAACTTCTGTAAACAATCTCAACGAACAACTCACACACCTAGCTAGACAGATAGACTAATCTGTAAAGGAAACACAAAACAATAAGAACAATACCAGATTCAAGACGAATCTATGGTAGAACTTATACAAGAAACCCTAGCTTATGATAGAGATCAGAGATGAAAAAATAAACGAAAAGAAAAAATGTGTGTAACAAAAATGAGAATCTCGAGACAACTGGCTTTATATAGCCTGAAGAAACGCGTGTCCTACACGCGAGATATTTCTCGTGTAAACTGGAGGCCCGACCCACAGGAGGCCCTCTTATCATTAAGCCCAATGAATCCATAGCTACTCTACCCAGCCCAGCTACTCAGCCCATCTACACAACTGCTACTCAGCCCATCTACTCAGCAAGGCCTCATCTAATATTCAGAAAATAACTACAAAAATAAAACAGACAAAATAAGCAATTATCTCTATTACCTTATTAAGGAGGAAGCATGTCCTTAAAGGTAATTTCACTTTAATTTTAAGATGGTATATCAAAAGCCTCTTTACAAATTTTTATTTTTTTGTCATTTTCTTTCATTTTTGCCCCCATGTACAACTTATAATGCCAATTGCATAATTGTTTAATGCACATTTTATACCCTCTTAGCATGTAACTCCCATTCATAAACACTCATCACACCCCATGTATGCACAATCAATTTACAAATTCATTGGCCTTCAATAAGTATGCCATTTAATCACCCATTCAATATCCATTATAAAAGGAGGGTTGTCTCTTAAGTTTCAACATACATGCCATACACCTTTGATTCAGAATTCTGAGTTATTCTCTCCTATGCTCTAACTCCGCTTGTGCGCCATGGTAAATTAGTAGATTTTGTAGAAATCATATTTTTTGGTGCTCATGTTAGGTTTTGTAAAATCCAAATTCGTTTTTTCTTGTTTGTGTAATTACTTATTTTTTGATTTTCTACTCACTTTTGATTTGGATGCTCTTGTTGGATTTAATTTGTTTGGTGTGCATGCATCGCAAGTTGGATTTATTTCAAAGGATATGTCCAAGTTCATATATATATATATATATTTTTTTGCATTATGTGGAGGTGGTGGAATGGCCTTGTTAGGAATTGTATATATGTGTAATACACACATCATATCACTTCCAACATGTAACTCCCTCCATTATTACACATCAAAAATAATCAATAACCTCTATTTACTTTGTTTTTTTAATTATAAGTTAACCAATGAAATGTAAATAATATTCGGAGGTAAATAAGGTTTAAAGAAGTTAAAAACAAATTTAAAATACCTAACGAATTCTGATTGTAATTCAGATTGTAAACTTGAAAGAAAGCAAAAAAAAAAAAAAAAAAAAAACAACTAAAATTTGTGAAGATATGGTCCTCTTTGAGACTTTAGTGTTTCATTGTCTTAAGGCATTTATTTGGTTTTAGAGCTTTCCATTTTTAATCATTTTTTAGACGAAATAGATACAGTTAACGTGTGCACTTTTTTTAGATGAATACATCAAATGCATGGCATAAATATTGCGGCTATTTGTTTACTGCCTCAAGTATTGAGTTTTTTTCTTTTGTAAACAAGTTTCATCATCCTGTAGTTCTTTGAACAATTAAAAATATATTATAGAAAACCCGCCAGGCAAAGTGCACCTAAAAAACATAACTACCCGCGGCAACGCGCGGGCATTTGTACTAGTGTTATAAAAGTGTTATAAGAAAGTATATATTTTCAACACCCCCTCACTTTTATACTTAAATGGGTCAAATAACCTTAACCATTCACATACCAAACTATGTTGAGAAACAGACAATCCCTTAGTAAAAATATCAGCGATTTGATTTTCTGATTTAATGCTAGCAGTTTTTATAATCCCTTTACTGATTTTTTCCCTTAAGAAAAATAAATCTATTTCGAAATGTTTGGTTTTGTCGTAAAACACAGGATTCGCTGCAATAGAAATTGCAGCTGAATTATCACAGTTTAAAGAGATTGATAAACTAACCTGAACTTGTAGCTCTCCTAAAAGATTGACTATCCAAATTACTTCGCATGTAGCAGCACACATAGTACGGTACTCTGCTTCTGCAGTAGACCGTGATATAGTTGCTTATTTTTTACTCTTCCAGGTAATTAATGAGTTACCCAGAAATATGCAATATCCTGTAATGGATCTTCTGGTAACCTTACACTTTGCCCAGTCCGAATCAGCAAAAGCAATAAGATTGAACTCTTTACTTTTGCTAAACGATAATCCAGTTCCAGGAGAACCTTTAAGGTACCTTAACACCCTCATTGCAATTTGAAGATGAGCTTTTGTTGGTTTATGCATGTATTGACTTAAAACATGCACACTATAGGCTATATCAGGTCGAGTATGTGATAGGTAAATCAATTTACCTACCAATCTCTGATAGCCTGTAATGTTAACCAAATGCTCACTTTTTTTATCACAAAGGGCAGTTACCACATAATTAGGTTCCATTGGACTAGCAGCTGGTTTGCATCCAAGCATGCCGTACTCAGCTAAGCTAAGAGTTCAAGACAATACTTTCGTTGACTAAGACAAAGTTCACTACCTGAATCTATGACTTCTATACCTAAGAAGTATTTTAACAAACCCAAATCTTTAATCAAAAATTTGGTTTTAAGAAACTTTTAACATTTTCAATATCCTTTTCATCACTACCAGTAACAATAATGTCATCGACATATACAAGCAATACAGTGAACACAGAATCACAAGTCTTAATAAACAAGGAATGATCGCACTTGCTTTGAACAAACCCAATTTCAAGTAACACTCCAACAAGCTTCTCATTCCACATTCGAGGAGCTTGTTTAAGTCTATATAAAGACTTTTTAAGTTTACAAACCCTAGTGTCATTTTTATCAAAATAACCTTCAGCCAGACACATATAAACATCTTCTGAAAGTTCACCATACAAAAACACATTATTAACATCTAACTGATACATTTTCCAGTTACTCTGAACTGCTAAGGAAATAACACACCTAACAGTCTTCATTTTCACCACTGATGAAAATGTTTCCTCGAAGTCTAAACCTTCTCTTTGACTAAAGCCTTTGGCAACTAGCCGAGCTTTATACCTATCTATTTCTCCAGTAGATTTATATTTGATTTTATAAACCCACTTACACCCAATAGGTTTTCTATTACTAGGGAGATCAACTAACTCCCATGTATCATTCCTAAGTAAGGCTTCAATCTCTTCATTCATAGCAAAGACCCAACTAGGATCTTTGCAAGCCTCATAATAGAACCTAGGTTCAACACTTTTGTTAAGCATTGACACAAAACAAAAATTTTCTGGTGATAGGTTAGAATAGTTAACAACATTTTCTAACCCATATTTCACTTTCCCTTCTATAACATACTCACTAAACTTTTTAGGGAAAACAATATTTCTAGTTGATTTTTTGACACTAGTACTCAAATCAGGAGACATATTTCCCTCAGAATCTTGAATTTTATTATCATTGTCTAAAGACTCACCCTTAGCCCTATCTAAACTAGCCCCATTCCTACCAGGTTGCTGACTCTCAGCAGGTTTAGCCCTACCTTTGGTAGAATCAGAACTTATAGTCGATTGCTGAGACCCATGAACCTTAGACTTATGACTTCTATTAACCCCCTGTTCATCATTGGGAAACCCCAGATTGTTTGAATGAGTGTCATGTACAGTTTATAAAAATTGAAAAATTTTTGATTATTAACTTCAGTATAAATGGTAGTATCAAAATCAGTAACTATCTTTGGTTCTTTAAAAGGAAAAATCGACTCATAGAACTTAACATCTCTTGAAAACAAAACTTGTTTTAGTTCTAAATTCCAAAGTTTATATCCCTTTTTTTCAAAAGAATAACCTATTAGCACACATTTATCAGCATGACTACCTAGTTTATCTAAATCATTTAATACTGTACTATAACACAAACACCCAAACACTCTAAGGCGATCTAAAGAGGGTTTAAATCCATGAATTAATTCATAGGGAGTCCTACATTTTAAGACAGACGATGGAGTCCTGTTAATGAGATAAGCAGCAGTCATTATGCATTCAGACCAGAATTTTAATGGAACACAACTGTGAAACAATAAAGATCTTGCAACATTTAAAAGATGCATGTGTTTCCTCTTAACAATCCCATTCTATTGAGGGGTATACACACAGGTTGTTTGATGTATGATGTGACGACCCGGAAAATTTTTTCTTCTTATTTGTTTTCTCTCCTCGACTTCGGGAAATTTTCGGGACGAAAATTCTTTCAACAGGGGGATGATGTGACACCCGGCAACTTCCGGTAACTAACTTTTGAAAACATAGTAAGTCTACCTTAGCGAGTCGCGCATAACGTTACACATGGTCGAGTCGAGTCGCACATCATTAGGGTTTTAACATACGCAAGTCTTGGGTCCCGGGAATTGGTGATCGGGCGGGAACGTGTTATTTATCATGTATTATATGTTTACAATCATTATGTGACTTGTCGGTATGTGAATATGTGCTAACATGTGTTAAAACGGGGTTTAACGCGCAAAACACACCAACACAGGGGTTGCATGCGATTAGGCCCCAATCACGCTACTGTTCATGCGATTAGGAGGCTAATCGCACTACTGTTCATGCGATTAGGCCCCAATCGCATGAATAGTCATGCGATTAGGCTCCCTAATCGCGTATAAGTCTGCATACTCGCGTGTAACGCGCTGGACGACCAAAAACGCCTATAAATACCACCCTTGACCTCCAAAACATTATTTGTGCAACCCTAGCCGTCCCATAACATAACCCAACACCCAAACACCCTCTGGAACTCGTTTTTGCATCAAAACCACCATTTCCAAGCTTATTCCATCATTACCTCTTGATTACAAGGTGTGTTCTTCAAACCCAAACCTTTAAATGATTATGTTTTACTCCCTAAACGTCCAGACCTGACTTATAAATGTTTTTATCTTTGAAAATCCATTTAAAACCATTTTTAAACAAACCCACACCTTTACATGTGTTATATGTGTTATATATGTTTAAAGGTAGGATTTTTAGGATTGAATCATGGTTGTTCTTATGTTATTTTGATGTTTATTGCTGAGATAAGTTAGTATGATGATGTCCTAGGAGTTTGGATGGTTTTGGTGGTGTATTGTTGATATTTGATATTTTGACCCATTTGAAGGATTTTAGATGATTAAGGATGTTATGAGGTGTGTTGTTGATTGAATGATGTTAGGGTTTGCTCTAGGAGGATGCTAGAACAGTAGGATGCTATCGGACAACGTGATTATGTGGTTAAATCTGAATATTTGCTATTTAGGGTAAGTTCTTGCATATTGATGTGATGTTTACATGCTAAGTTGCCATTTTGGGAAAACGCTCGCATTCGGAACTGTTAGAATGATGAAAACTTAGGGGTTTTGCTTGAAACATGTTTGTTTATATGTTAGAATGATTATTGGGTGTTTTTACATGTTTCGGATCTGATTTGGAGTGTTCGGCGCGCGAAAAACCACAACAGCTGCACTATAGGCGATTAGGGATCCTAATCGCCTATGTTATAGGCGATTGGAGGCCTACTCGCCTATAATGAAGCCTACTCGTGTATAATACAGGCGATTAGACCCTGTAATCGCCTGTTGACCAGCCCTAATCACATGTTGACTTTTCCTAATTGCTAGTTTGATTCCTAATCGCGTGTAATGCTGCTGTATGTATATTTTAACATCCCGGAACATGATGTGACGCCTAGGAACATGATAGGAACCCCGGGATTCACCCAATGACTTAGTAACACGTATTCGGACCTATTTATGCGTTAAACGGATATTATGCTAGACTAGGTGAACTGGTGCGCGTATTAAATGTTCAATTGCATATGTGGCATGATTGTCTTGTATTTATCAAACACGTGGAATGTCGGGTCACCAATGGGATGTCGAGTCTTGTCTTGCGTAGTCTGGTTGTCGGTCAAACATACTTTTTGGACACATAATGGTCATGGACTGGACTTAGGGACTAATGAACCCGATGGGTTATTAGTCTAACTTGACACATATCTTATGATAGGTCTCCAATAGTTGGGGTTATCATATCTTACAGACGGTTTACTCATATCACGCATACGGTTTACTCTTAAACGGAATACGCAACCTAAGGTGAGTTCACGGCCCCACATTTTACAGTTTTTACTTTCGGGGTGAGAAACATGCTTACAAACTCTTTTATGACTTATGACTTGTTAAACTCTTATGACTTATGACTTGTTATCACGTTATACTATGGCTTACTTATCTTACTATACGGTTCATCGAAAATCCCTAGAAACCACTAACATGGGTATATGGCGGGGAAATGTGGATAGCGCTATTGGGAACTGACAAGCCCCACTCGACGGCTGGAGGCCGTGCGGGTGCATATTGTCTCTAAACAACACAAGGTCTACCGGCGATGACGGTAGCCCATAGGAATAAGGGTAACACTCGGCTTAGTCAGCAATGGTTTCACCCGTATGAGTATCTTATTCTGCGCCTAGCTAGCGTTCTTATAAAGCATAGTAGTAATTGTGATGGTAACGGTTTTTGAAGGATCACTGTAAACATTTAATTAAAACCTGTGAACTCACCAGCATTATATGTTGACTCTTTTAGCATGTTTTCTCAGGTCGCTAAGGTAGCAGCATATGGATAGGCGCACGGGGTCGCACTGGAGTCGTCTCGTGTCTAGGGTCTCATCTGCACGTTTTGGGATTATGAACTTTTGAACTTATGTTTCTTTATGCATGACTTTTGTAAACTTTAAAACGCTTCCGCACTGTTGAATGTTGGTTTTAAAACTTATGCATGGTTTTGTTTACGTATGTTTTTACATTTAGACGTCGTTTATTGTGACCGTTGACTTGGATCCTGGTATGTCACACGCCTCGCGGTAGAACTCCGCAGGTGGAAATTCGAGGGTGTGACAGATTGGTATCAGAGCCAATGGTTATAGTGAACTAGGACTGCATGTAGAGTCTAGACTATAGCCGAGTCACACACACTAGACGGTCACATACATTTGAGTCGTGTCTTTTGGGCAAACGTACTAACCTTGTCGGGATGTCGGTCTCCTTACCATACAGTGTCACATTACTTATCTCCTTCTTGGCTATTTTTAGCTTCGCTTTATTTTCTTCTCTGGGCTACAGCCGAGGGGACTTACTTATCGATCTTTTGGGTTAGTTATATCATTCTGGGATGTGGTTATCGGGTGACTTGAAGTTCTAGCTCGGAGCACGCCTTGGGGACCATGTAGAGCGATTTGTAATTTCGGGTGCACACGAAATCACAAATCGAAATGCATGAAAATCTTGGTGGACTTTGTGTTCGGACTAACGGTCATGCTGTAACCGTATTCTGAGTTCGTTTGGTCACTTGTGGCTTGGTTTGTTTTGGTACTGAGTGTCTCGTCTCATGTTTTGACAGAACATGTCTGGTCGCGCTGGTGGACGTACAGGTGGACGCCGTGGTGGCGGAGGTGGACGCCGTGGTGGGGGTAGAGGTGGTGGTAACATTACTATGACGTATGATGAGCTCAATGAGATGATGCAGCAACAGTTGGGTGTTGCACTAGCTGCTTTTCAGGCAGCCCAGCAGACTTTCATGGGTGCTGCTGCTCCTCCAGTTCAGGCAGGTGTTGCCTATAAGCGGTTTAAGGATTGTCAGCCTCTCAGCTTCCAGGGTACGGAGGGAGCTGTGGAGTTACTCAGGTGGTTGGAGAAGACGGAGTCGGTATTTGCTTTATGTGAGACTCCAGCGGTGGATTGGGTGAAGTTTGCTTCGGGGACTTTTGTAGGAGCCGCCTTGACGTGGTGGAACTGCGTCACACAGACACTTGGTCTTGGGGAGGCCAACGCCATGCCTTGGGCGGATTTTGTGCGTAGGTTGAAGGAGGAGTATTGCCCGCGTGAGGAGATTAAGAGGTTGGAACAGGAATATGGGAATCTTAAGATGGTTGGTTCTGAGGTTGAGGAGTACACGATCAGGCACAACGAGCTAGCAGTGATGTGTCCAGGTTTGTCTACACCAGAGTATAGGAGGATAGAGCAGTATCTTGCGGGTTTGGTGCCGGAGATTGCGGGACTGGTGTCTGCTAGGGATCCTACTACTATGACAGAGGCGGTGCGGTCAGCTACTAAGATGACCAATTTGAAGATTGCTGAGGGTGTCTTGCCTCCTAGGGGCTCATCTGTGAAGGCGCCGGCTGAGAACAAGAGGAAGTGGGAGAGCGTGGATAAGGGTTCATCGGGGACTCAGCGACAACCGGCAGCGAAGAAGGCTGAAGCTTCTGGGCCATCGTCGGACCAGAAACAGGGGGGCTATGCTGGGAAAAGCCCTAAGTGTGGACGTTGTGGGTTTCATCATTTTGGTGCTTGTGAGAGCTTTCGCTGTGAGCGTTGTCAGAAGACGGGGCATCTTGCCAAGAATTGTAGGGTCAACCTCTCCGGGACGACTCAGACTGCTGCTGTTACTACCCCTGCTCCACAGGGGAATCAGGGTTGCTATCATTGTGGGGAAGCGGGGCACTTCAAGCGAAGCTGTCCCAAGTTGACTCAAGGGGGCACAGAGACTGCGGGGAAGGACGGGGACAAGGACGGCGGTGGCCGGTGGACTCGTGCTCATGCTTATGTGATTGGTGCTAGGGAGAGCCAGGCGGACCCAGACACTGTTACCCGTACGTATTCTCTCTTATCTCTTGTTACGCTTTGGTCATACTTTTATCCGCATTGTTGTGCGTTCGTGTTTCGGATGTTTTCTTTGGGTTGATGAGGGTCCTTTGGGGATGCTACTTGGACGGTACCAGTGGATTAGTTATACCGATCATAGTAGGCTCCAGTAGGCTTTCATCGGGGGTCTCTTGTCTCATATTCGTATTTTGGGGAAAGTGGTTTCCCGGTTGTTACTGGCACGTTTGATTCATGACCTTCACTTGTTGTATTTTGGGGATACGTTACTTGGACACCAAGGTCGACACACATTACTGTTGAAACCGAAAGAATCTCGGGACGAGATTCCTTTCAACAGGGGGATGATGTGACGACCCGGAAAATTTTTCTTCTTATTTGTTTTCTCTCCTCGACTTCGGGAAATTTTCGGGACGAAAATTCTTTCAACAGGGGGATGATGTGACACCCGGCAACTTCCGGTAACTAACTTTTGAAAACATAGTAAGTCTACCTTAGCGAGTCGCGCATACGTTACACATGGTCGAGTCGAGTCGCACATCATTAGGGTTTTAACATACGCAAGTCTCGGGTCCCGGGAATTGGTGATCGGGCGGGAACGTGTTATTTATCATGTATTATATGTTTACAATCATTATGTGACTTGTCGGTATGTGAATATGTGCTAACATGTGTTAAAACGGGTTTAACGCGCAAAACACACCAACACAGGGGTTGCATGCGATTAGGCCCCAATCACGCTACTGTTCATGCGATTAGGAGGCTAATCGCACTACTGTTCATGCGATTAGGAGGCTAATCGCACTACTGTTCATGCGATTAGGCCCCAATCGCATGAATAGTCATGCGATTAGGCTCCCTAATCGCGTATAAGTCTGCATACTCGCGTGTAACGCGCTGGACGACCAAAAACGCCTATAAATACCACCCTTGACCTCCAAAACATTATTTGTGCAACCCTAGCCGTCCCATAACATAACCCAACACCCAAACACCCTCTGGAACTCGTTTTTGCATCAAAACCACCATTTCCAAGCTTATTCCATCATTACCTCTTGATTACAAGGTGTGTTCTTCAAACCCAAACCTTTAAATGATTATGTTTTACTCCCTAAACGTCCAGACCTGACTTATAAATGTTTTTATCTTTGAAAATCCATTTAAAACCATTTTTAAACAAACCCACACCTTTACATGTGTTATATGTGTTATATATGTTTAAAGGTAGGATTTTTAGGATTGAATCATGGTTGTTCTTATGTTATTTTGATGTTTATTGCTGAGATAAGTTAGTATGATGATGTCCTAGGAGTTTGGATGGTTTTGGTGGTGTATTGTTGATATTTGATATTTTGACCCATTTGAAGGATTTTAGATGATTAAGGATGTTATGAGGTGTGTTGTTGATTGAATGATGTTAGGGTTTGCTCTAGGAGGATGCTAGAACAGTAGGATGCTATCGGACAACGTGATTATGTGGTTAAATCTGAATATTTGCTATTTAGGGTAAGTTCTTGCATATTGATGTGATGTTTACATGCTAAGTTGCCATTTTGGGAAAACGCTCGCATTCGGAACTGTTAAAATGATGAAAACTTAGGGGTTTTGCTTGAAACATGTTTGTTTATATGTTAGAATGATTATTGGGTGTTTTTACATGTTTCGGATCTGATTTGGAGTGTTCGGCGCGCGAAAAACCACAACAGCTGCACTATAGGCGATTAGGGATCCTAATCGCCTATGTTATAGGCGATTGGAGGCCTACTCGCCTATAATGAAGCCTACTCGTGTATAATACAGGCGATTAGACCCTGTAATCGCCTGTTGACCAGCCCTAATCACATGTTGACTTTTCCTAATTGCTAGTTTGATTCCTAATCGCGTGTAATGCTGCTGTATGTATATTTTAACATCCCGGAACATGATGTGACGCCTAGGAACATGATAGGAACCCCGGGATTCACCCAATGACTTAGTAACACGTATTCGGACCTATTTATGCGTTTAAACGGATATTATGCTAGACTAGGTGAACTGTTGCGCGTATTAAATGTTCAATTGCATATGTGGCATGATTGTCTTGTATTTATCAAACACGTGGAATGTCGGGTCACCAATGGGATGTCGAGTCTTGTCTTGCGTAGTCTGGTTGTCGGTCAAACATACTTTTTGGACACATAATGGTCATGGACTGGACTTAGGGACTAATGAACCCGATGGGTTATTAGTCTAACTTGACACATATCTTATGATAGGTCTCCAATAGTTGGGGTTATCATATCTTACAGACGGTTTACTCATATCACGCATACGGTTTACTCTTAAACGGAATACGCAACCTAAGGTGAGTTCACGGCCCCACATTTTACAGTTTTTACTTTCGGGGTGAGAAACATGCTTACAAACTCTTTTATGACTTATGACTTGTTAAACTCTTATGACTTATGACTTGTTATCACGTTATACTATGGCTTACTTATCTTACTATACGGTTCATCGAAAATCCCTAGAAACCACTAACATGGGTATATGGCGGGGAAATGTGGATAGCGCTATTGGGAACTGACAAGCCCCACTCGACGGCTGGAGGCCGTGCGGGTGCATATTGTCTCTAAACAACACAAGGTCTACCGGCGATGACGGTAGCCCATAGGAATAAGGGTAACACTCGGATTAGTCAGCAATGGTTTCACCCGTATGAGTATCTTATTCTGCGCCTAGCTAGCGTTCTTATAAAGCATAGTAGTAATTGTGATGGTAACGGTTTTTGAAGGATCACTGTAAACATTTAATTAAAACCTGTGAACTCACCAGCATTATATGTTGACTCTTTTAGCATGTTTTCTCAGGTCGCTAAGGTAGCAGCATATGGATAGGCGCACGGGGTCGCACTGGAGTCGTCTCGTGTCTAGGGTCTCATCTGCACGTTTTGGGATTATGAACTTTTGAACTTATGTTTCTTTATGCATGACTTTTGTAAACTTTAAAACGCTTCCGCACTGTTGAATGTTGGTTTTAAAACTTATGCATGGTTTTGTTTACGTATGTTTTTACATTTAGACGTCGTTTATTGTGACCGTTGACTTGGATCCTGGTATGTCACACGCCTCGCGGTAGAACTCCGCAGGTGGAAATTCGAGGGTGTGACATATGATTCCTAAAGTTTTACACATTGAAGAAAACTGATTGTTAATGAATTCAGTACCATTATCACTCCTAAGAATCTTTACATTTTGCTTAAACTGATTTGTAACAATTGCAATAAAATGTTTAACATTTTCAAATACTTCATCTTTATGTTTCATTAGATAGACCCAGACTGCTCTTGAAAAATCATCAACAATAGTTAAGAAGAACCTAAATCCTTCCATACTTTTTACCTTATATGGACCCCAAACATCTAGGTGAACAATCTCTCCTATCCTAACAGTCTTATGATCACTAATTGGGAAAGGTTCTCTATGTTGCTTAGCCTTGTGACAAGTATCACAAGGCCCTAAGTTATTAAGATGTTTTAACTTTAAATCATCTTTTAAAACTTTAAGCACAACCTCTCCTGGGTGACCTAACCTAGAATGCCATAAGGCAACAGCCTCAGAACTGTTACAACTTAAATGAGACACTAAAGAAGACTCACCACAAAAATACAATCCATCTAATTGATTACCAGTCACCAGGATTTTCTTGTTTGAAGAATCCTGAATGTAACAATTATTTTCATCAAAGGACACAGTTAGTTTACTATCCTTGGCAAGTTTATGCACAGACAAAAGATTAACACAGTAATCTGGCACAACAAACACATCATACAAAGTAACTTTATCACTAAGTTTAATATCACCATTTTTAGTAACCCTAGCACTTGTTCCATTTGGATGATTAACTTTTATGTTTAAGTCAGTTACATCAATTTGATTTATCAATTTTTCATCAGTCATAACCATATGTTGGTTAGCCCCCGAATCACAAATCCAACCAAACAGTTTATACCCTCCCTTTACACAGGCAAATGCATAAACAGGTTTACTATGACTACAAAAACTAGCAGAACAGTAGAAACCTAAGCCCCTACCTGCAGCATTACAACTTGTAGTCCCTTGTTCATTCTTTTTAGCCAACAAACTCAACAACTGATTAACCTGATCAGGAGTAAGCACACTAGAACAAACATTATCACTGTTATCAACAGTAGTGTTACTAACACTATTGTTGTTCATAACTCTTTTGTTTGAATATTTTTAGACTTCATCCATGGAGGATAGCCTATCAATTCAAAACACTTGTCAATACTATGACCAGTTTTATTACAATGTGTGCACTTAACAGATTGATTACTATTTTTAGTCACCTTCTTTTTATTATCAAAACTTTGGTTAACTTTTGAGAAAAAACCAACATTAGAACCACTGTCTTTTATATTAGAACTATTTGAGTTCCTATGTGACTCTTCTCTAGATATAACAGAGAAAGCTTCTTTCACAGAAGGCAGAGGATCCCTAATTAACAAACTAGTCTTAACAGACTAGTAAATACCATCAAGTCCCATTAAGAATTGCATTAGTTTTATAAGTTGACTAAACTCATTATACTGTTTAGAAGCATTACACACACATGCAGGTAGCTGAAGTATTTCATCTAACCTTTTCCACATAACATTCAACTTATGATAATATTTAGAAACAGACACACCATTTTGACTAAATGAGTTAATCTTTTGATACAGGTCAAACACTATTGACCCATCAACCTTATCATAAGTTTCTTTTAACTCTTTCCACACATCAGAAGCAAGTTTAGAATATACTTGACCTAAGTATAATTCCTCAGAAATAGAATTTAAAATCCATGTTAGAACAACTGAATTACATCTATCCATTGCCTACTTAACACATCATTATCAACAGGTTTTATACATTCACCATTTATAAAACCTAACTTATTTTTTAACTTGGAGAGCTAGTAACATAGCATTAGACCAAACAGAATAATTCTCAGTTCCTTTCAGTTTGACACTAACCACAGTAAGATTAGCAGAATCACTGGCATGTAAATACAATGGATCACTTGCATCCAATTTATTTATTAATGTAGGTATTATAGCATTGTTGTTATTATTAAAATTTGGATCACCATCATTAACATTTACATCATCGTCAGCCATCTTAAACAAATAAAGTCAGCAACACAAACAAGAACAACAGAATACAGAAAAACATGTAACACAGAACAAACAACACCAAAACACTTGGCGAAGCCACGTCAGGGATCCAGATCACAGGTTCATCACTCTAAAGGTGCATGTGCAGGTCTTTACGTGGGAGCCCCTAGACCTAGACTACAAGACTTCAATTGCCAGTCCAACTAACCCGGTACCAGACTCCTAGACACAGACAAAAAATAAAGAAAGCTAAAGAACGATCTCACCGAGAGGGGGACCCAAGTTAGGGTTCTCCAAACTCACAAACTGTACCTTCACTTAGGGTATAGTATTGTGAGTGCAATTGAAGCAATATTATTATTATCCACTCCAATCCAGCAGCTTCCTTAACCAATGTCCAGATAGAGTCACCACCAGATCTATAGTCAAGAACCCTAGATCTAAGAGATACTCACAATAAAAACCCTAACAGACCAGATCTATTAACTAGATCAGATCCATTACGAGTATATACACAAGAACACAATCTACAAACAGATTTGAACCTTAATCAACACAAACCCTTTAGATCTGTAAAAAAACTTGTCACAAATCTTTTTAAAACACACAGATCTGTAACAGATCAACACATGCAGCGGAAAATTTCACAATATCAAGAGCCGTAGCTCTGATACCATGTCAAATTTGATGAAATCAATAACAAGAACCTCAAAAGATTTTATTAAAACTGAAAACATCAAACAAAATAACAGAAACTTCTGTAAACAATCTCAACGAAACAACTCACACACCTAGCTAGACAGATAGACTAATATGTAAAGGAAACACAAAACAATAAGAACAATACCAGATTCAAGACGAATCTATGGTAGAACTTATACAAGAAACCCTAGCTTATGAGAGATCAGAGATGAAAAACTAAACGAAAAGAAAAAATGTGTGTAACAAAAATGAGAATCTCGAGACAACTGGCTTTATATAGCCTGAAGAAACGCGTGTCCTACACGCGAGATATTTCTCGTGTAAACTGGAGGCCGGGCCCACAGGAGGCCCTCTTATCATTAAGCCCAATGAATCCATAGCTACTCTACTCAGCCCAGCTACTCAGCCCATCTACACAACTGCTACTCAGCCCATCTACTCAGCAAGGCCTCATCTAATATTCAGAAAATAACTACAAAAATAAAACAGACAAAATAAGCAATTATGTTATAAAAGTGTTATAAGAGAGTATATATTTTCAACAAATACATATACAAATTTTCGGTAAAATTTACACTACGAAACAAAAAAACTGGGTGGGCCGAAGCCCGGTCTCCACTCCACTAAGAACCGCCCATGCCGACAATAATGAGCCTGGTTGTGGTAAGCAATGAGGCAGCGACGTGAAGTTGGGGGCATGGTCTGAAGTACTCTGAACCGTTATAG
Organism: Ambrosia x helenae; assembly: GCA_030844895.1. Classification (NCBI taxonomy): domain Eukaryota; kingdom Viridiplantae; phylum Streptophyta; class Magnoliopsida; order Asterales; family Asteraceae; genus Ambrosia; species Ambrosia x helenae. The sequence goes on from CM061225.1 coordinate 99,383,574, forward strand.
CAGACTTTGTAAATGTTTAAGTTATAAAGCAATGTCCTAATCATTAACCTGTAAAATTAAAAATTAAATTATATAATCAGTTTGAAACTGGTAATATTGTAAAACCTCATTTCAGTTTTCACAATTTTAAAACCATACACTGTCCCCGTCGCTCCGTCGCCGTCTTAATAAGATCCTTTGCATGAGACTTTTTTGATAGACCTCGTCTCACGCTGGGAACTTGATTTGTAAACAATTTGATAAACCTAACATAACTAATTCATATTTACTAAAAGTTTAAACTAATTTTTTTTAAAACGACTAATTTTTTTTTATCACCCGTGAGATTTGAACCCCCACTAATTATAAGCTAAAAGCCCTTTTTTCAAACTACTTATTCAACCTACTTTCCTTTACTTATTTTATATTTACTAAAAGCTTAAACTAGTTATTTATTTTTTTTATTAACATGAACCGTTTATGTGCCAAAAAAAAAAAGGTCAAAGTGTTACTGATGTGGACTGTTTATGTGGCAATAAGGCACAGTTTTAATATCATGGACTGATTATGTGAGAGTCCACATAATTGAAAACTAATTGAATTAATTTTTAGTTAGTATGTTGAAGGGATATGATACTAAATCTTGTCGCAATTAAGGAAAACCGTATCCCATAAAACAACTCAAATCAGGTAGTCTGCGCAACCATCCCGCGGAGGGTCACGCGCAGACAACTCTCAACGCAAGTACACGTCACGGTTACGAAGTACATGCGCAGCAGCCCTCAACGCATAAGATGTCAGAAACAACACATTCAATGTGTGTGGCACTCACGCGCAGACAAACAAGCAACATCTTATGCAAGTACGAGGATGTACGGAAGATTCTGGCTCAGGAATATCCTGTCAAGCCTGGGCGCATGCTCAGCCAACCAAGTAGTAACGCGTGGCAGGTTGGTCCAACAACTCTATCCCAAGCGCAACAATGTGACAGCTTCCATGTTGCAGCTATGTTGTACAGGACCGTTAGAGGTACTGTACACTGCACGGTGCATTGCACGTCGCCGTGCAAAGGGCCAGATGTCACATCAGACGCCCATAGCAAGGTCAACCATGCGGCTGTTAGAAAATAAGTCACCTGCAACCATCCTCGTCGCGTCGCGTGGCGCCATTGCATGGGAGTATTCTCTTTCTCTCTCATCAGCAATAATTATCATTCGTCCTTATCCTAATTATATGAGATGAAGGGAGGCAAGCCCTAACCCAGGCCCAAGCCCATCGTCGTGGTTAAGGGTTAGTGATGTTTGGCCCATGCAAGTCCTATGTAAACGAGGTTACCCATCCCTTGTATGGACATGTTATGTTTCACTAAGAAAACCAACACCATTTTGTGTCTATACGTTGGAGTCTTAATCGGCTACTTAGCAGTCACCTCCCTTCGTACGTCTCTGTCATTCTTCTTCTTTCAGTTTCTACGGATTTTTAACCCAAGAGTTTATATGTTTTTTCATATTTAAGCAATATTACGTGATTAACATTTTTAATCTCTTTATTTGAAAACTTATACATTTATCAATATATGGTGTGTTTGGTAAAATTAGTTGTTCGTTGGTGGCTGCAAGCTCGTAGCTGTTAGCAGTAGTTTTTTAGATATGTCCAACACTTGTAGCCTAGTTGGTTGAGGGCCTAAAGTTTCCTATGAGAGACTTGGGTTCAATTCCCACTAGCTACATTTAGGGGACATTGGTGGAGGGGAAATGAGAGATGACCCGGCCATTGGCTTGGGTTCGAGTCCTGATCCCGACCGGTTTTACCGATTATTTCACTGTCGTGCCTTCGGGCGGGTGAATGGTCGGGTTTTCCCGGGAATTGGTGGCCCGGGTACTCTCGAGTACCTGATTCGCCAAAAGGGTGCCCGAGAGTGCTCGGAATTGATTTGTTGGCCGTTCAAAAAAAAAAGTAGTTTTTTAGATATATTTTGTTGTTTGGCAGAGGAGATAAACCTTTTAATTAAATGTATAAAATGACCAAAATGGGTATAATTAAAAGTTTGTATGCATGTTTTTATATTTTTTTATGATAGAATGGGTATTTTTGTCATTTTATTCGTCAAAAACTTAAAGCTAGTAAGAGTTTTTTCTTAAATGATATTACTAATAGCATTTCAATATGCAGTTTTTTCTCATAACCTAAAAGCATTAAACTCTTTCAACCAAACAATGTTTTTTATTAAGTATGAGTTTTTTTTTTTTTTTTTTCTTATAAGCTTAAAACTAAAATCTTCTTAAAACTCCTTACCAAACCTACATGAGGCAAGATGGGATATTGTATAACAAAATTAGAGGGAATGCCCGCACGTTACGGCGGGTGTTCCGACTGACCTCAGAATCAATTATGATTCCTAATACAATGTTGTGGGTATCTAACATTTTATTCCATATAACGAAAAATCACCATAAAAGTTTCCATTACGCCGGAAACCCGCACGATGTTGCGATGACCACAATTTATAACGTGGCACATGTAAGTAATCCTGCTCGGTCTTGTTTCTAACAACCATCATATTTTATAGCCATTATATTTTTTTCATCGCCATTATATGAAATTTGTTAAAAAATATTGTTATCTCGTGTGTTTATTTAGCTTGAGTGAGTTTTATTTTCATATAAAAGTTGATTATCTTCTAGGGGCATTTATGAAAGAAAAGTGGTAAAATTTATGAAATTGTAAAGAAACTCTTGGTATACAATCTTAACTTTGAACAATGTGAACATATTTACCCATGCTTCATCCTTTATAATGCAGTATAGAATAGATAAGGGTAAAAAACTTACCAATTTGTCTAGATGTGTTTTCAATATTTTATTAACGCAACGTAAAAATAATTAAGAAGCTTCCAAATTAGTTGAGATAATTATGACTTATGAGATACATCTAATTTTTGAACTGACCAAGTGGCAGAGCAGCGTACACACTTGATAACTCATAAAACTCAGGTTTATTATGGCTTACCTACGCTAAAAGCGCTTCCAATTAGGAATTAGCGAGACCTCTTATGATTTTAAAGAATCTTAGTATCTTTCTTTGAACTCATACTTAAAGCTAATGATCATTGTCGATTATGAGGTTAACCTACTTCTTTTATTTTGCTAATCAAACAAAGTAACTATTATATGTTTGATACTTTGATTATAAGAAAAAATCACTTCATGTATTGTTAATAACAATATTTTTTTTATACGGCTAAATCACCTAGTTAAGTGTTTGGCTTTTGATTGTGTTAATCTCGAGTAGAAATTGTGTGATTGGCATATTACTATCAGGTTGAACCGGTGTCACAATTCGCTGTTCACATGATTCAATCCTGAGACCTTCCGAACAGAAATCTCACCTAAACAAATAAACCTTCCCATATTCCCTTCAGAACCAATTGGTATGGAAATCATTGGCAAAACTTGGTTTATATAGGAAAGGAAACTACTACACCAATCATATTAAACATTAGGCTAATGGGTGTGAGGATCATCTAGGCCCGTCCACTGTCCTCGTCGCCGTCTTAAACTTCCCAAAGAGGACGTTGGGGATGGGCCTCTTGGAGAGTTTTTTTTTTCTTAAAAACTTATACCCCCACTATTGGTGGTGGTGAAGTGGTGGTGGTCACGTGAGAAGAAGGTGGTTGTCGGAGAAGAAAGGAGGTCACCGAATTTTTTTATATTTTTTTCGATAGTTACGGTGGTGGTGGTTGATAATGGTGTTTTGGTGTGAAGAATGTGGTGGTGGTGGTGGTGGCGCTAAGGTGGTGTTGTTTTTGCGCGGAGAAAGTGTGATGGAATTAAAAAAAACATAAAAATGGGAGGAATAGCTAAGAGGACTGCCCTTTCTAAGTGATGTGGCAACTAAGGTGTCGGGTAATCTCATCCCAACACACACCAACCTTATAATCTATGGGGGGGGGGGGGACGGGTCACAGCCAAAAATGCTCATGGGTACCTTACTACGAACATGGTAACACTGCCGCCGGTGGTGTCGGTAGTGGATTCGTGAAGGGTTTCTGTGAAATTGTTAACGGATGTGTTCACTGAGTTTGTCTCTCTCACTTTTGTCTTTTTATTTTGAGTGGAGTGATGTCTTCAAAAAACTGTTTCAGTAAAGTAAATCCGTAAAATAATGTAGCAGTACAAAATTGGTAAAAATCAATAAAGTTGTAAAAAAAACCAAATGATGCTGCGTCCGTCCCCTTAGACTATGTGGTGTGCACTCGGGGAGACAGAGCGGGGTGATGATTTGGCATGAGTCCCGATCGGGAACACCGCCCCCCCCCCCCCCCCGAAAAAAAATCGGGGAAAACGGGGAAATAATACCGTTTGAACCGATGCCTGTGATTGGTGCAATTATTTTGAACGTTATAATGGGGCCCACCACTTTTGAATGTTAGCCGTTGGTAAAAAAAAAAAAAAATCAAACATTTACTATATATATATATTTATATATATATAATTTACCCCACAATTCACAAACTCACTCAACTTTTTATAAACCAAACCACCACATTTTATAAATTACTCTTTCAAATTTTATAAAACCAAACCACCAATGGATCCAAGGCGTTCAACCCCACAACCCTTTTACCCGAACAACCCCGCTACTCCTTCCACACAAGCTCCAAACTTTCCCTTCCCCGCTAACCCGCTCGACCCTAACACATTCGGATTTGGCGGTTTTAGTCAACCACAAAATCCATGGCAAATGCAAATGCATCACCAACAACACTTTCATATGCAAATGCCACCCCCGAACCAAATGCCAACCGTCCCCGCTAGACCCGAAACTCAAGCCGAACACGACTTTATATCGTTAGGCGTCGATGACGACGTTATCCCCGAAACTCAACCAACATCTAAAAAAGACACAAAGGGGAAGAAACGTGCCACTTCTAAGGCGGATAGCGTTCCATGGACTCAAGACGAGCTGGAGGCCTTAGCACGAGCGTGGGTGAACGTTTCTACCGACCCGATACGAAGTAAGTTTATTTTATTTTTTTTTGGCCGTGGGTTTTATGGATGATTTTAATTTTTTTTTTATTTATCACGTGTAGGTACGAATCGAAACAAAGATAGCTTTTGGAACGCGGTTTGCGAACAATTCTTCATCTTAATGCAACGCACGCCTTATCGAACCGGTCATGCCGTTAGTACTAAGTTTAGGGAGATGAACGCAAAATGTGGAGAATTTGCGGGCGTTTATCAAAGATGTTGGAACAATAGAAAGACCGGTGAAAGCGACGAGAACGTGTTGAAGAATGCGCTTGGAATGTTTTGCAAAAAAAAAGGCTAGTGGGGGTGGGCGTACATGAGGCCGTATGAGATTTTGAGAGCATGTGATAAATGGAGGGTGGTGCCAAACGAAGTGGCACAAGCAAAACGAACAAAGACGAGCACCTCAGGAAGTTATAGTGCGGGGGGGGGGGGGTCCGATGCTCGTTGTACTATAAATATAAATGATGACCCCGAGTTTGAAGATGATGCTCCCGCGCCCGATTTGGAGCGGCCAATTGGAAGGGACCGCGCGAAAAAAAGTCGCATCGGCTCAAAAGGAAAGGCCACCGCTTCGAAATTAAGTGTGGTTGACAGAATAGATTCGTTGATTTCAAACTTTAACGAGTTTAAGTCGGAGCAAAATGAAAGGTGGAATGAAAGAAAGAAGGAGAAGGAAGAAGCACTTGATCTAGAGCGGGAGAAGCTTGCGTTGGAGAAGGCACGGCTCGCGTACGAGCAAGAAAAGGTGGAGTTTGCGATGATGGACAAAAATATCGACGATCTTCCCGAGCAAGAAAGAGCGGGGTGGGCGGCGAAGAGAAACATGATCGCGAACAAGTGGCTTGGAAAAGATATGCTTTAGATGGTTTTTTTTATGTAATTTTCTTGTTATTTTTTAAATTTCCATGCATTGTAGGTTGTAATTTTTTTTAATTTAATGAACTTTATCTTTAGTTTTTTTTTTCGGTTTTATTTTTTATTTTTTTTAACTATTGCCGTTTAAAAAAAATAAATTATATGTTTTTTATACATTTTTTATAAAAAAATAATTATGAAATATAAAATATATAATTAAAAAAAAGGAAAAAGAATAAAAAAAGGAAGGGGGAATGGGGGAGTTGGGGGAAACCATTTCCAAAGTTTGAGGGAGAAAATGGGGGAAATGACATGACGCTGATGTGGCAGTTAGGGGAGTTGGGGGAAAAAGGGGGCACACCATATAGTCTTAGTTTAGTAAATTTATGTGCGGTCGGCGTCAAGAAAAGACCTGACACGTGTCAAGACCTATGGCGCACAGCCACGTCAATGGCGGGAAGAGCTAGGTGAAGGGTGACACGTAAGGCAACTTTGGCGGGAAATATAAGCAAAGGAGGGTTTACTTTTTAACTTTTTGTTGGGCCACATCCATATGCATCATATCCCGAATCTTTCCACCATATGAACGAGTCATGGCTGTACTATTTTCGGTCTAGCTACTTGCTAACGAGAGGAAGTGTATTTGTCTTGAGGTCTGCAGTAAAATTTGATTCATCGTTTATAAAAGAAAAAAAAAAGTGCATAAATTCGTCTTTTTATAAGAAAATTATATGTACACGTTACTAAATAAAAAAAAATATATAAACAAACGTAATAAAACTAGAAGTATATGTTACCAAACTTAAATAGTTGTTAGATCGTATTTCACGGGTAGCTCAGTTGGTGAATGAACTGGGGATCTCTCTTGAGGGTCCCGAGTTCGATTCCCACGAGGGACATAATGAGAAATGATGGATGACTCATGGCCTATGGTCATGAGTTCGAGTCATGATCTCACCCGGGTTTTACCAATCCTCCAATGTCGTGCCTACGGGCGGGTGAGGGGTTGGGTTTTCCCCGGTTTCGGAAACTACATGGGCGGCCCTGACTACGCCAGCCGCCCGAGGTACGTATGGGCCCTCCATTGGGTTGGTCGTGGGGGCATGTCTATAGTGTGAGGACTCCACTGGATAGTTGGGCAGAAATGTTTGTTGGCCGTTCAAAAAAAATAGTTGTTAGATCAAGTTATGAATATTTAATAAAAGCATAAGTTTATTGGCGCTGTTTGTTCCCAAAAGTAAAGTTTATAAGGGTGGGCGAGGTGCTCCATTAAAATATTTTCATCTTTAATTCTTCACTGATTTACATCTATTCACAGTCCACACCACTTCATTGAAACAGTGTTTTGGAGGCGACACTGTCTTGAATTACTTAACCCATAAAAAACGAAAACCCCCCCACACAAGACCTCACTCACAGTCTGTTAACTAGAACCCATAGTTGCTTCACTAGATCACTATACGTGCCACCGGCGGCGGAATGGTTGTGGAGGTAATGGCCTACCCGTAAATAATCCATGAAGTGTCCCGTCCCCCCTATGGGGAAGGAGCACTACCATATTTTTTTTCAACTTCACTAATTTTAATCAATCCTGCACTAATTTTAAAACCTAAAATATAAAAACACACACACACTTAAAGTCCTCGTTTATTCCAAATTTTCTGATAAACCCATTTCTGAATTTCATGTCGAACCGGATCCATATTTTAGCTGTCTATGAAGAGGATAGCTAAGTCTTGATTTGTAAGAAATTGATTGAGTTTTCTTGAGTCCGTCCATCAAATCTTCTTTTTTTCCAATACATTCTTGCATCTGAAGCTTGACTAGGTTGTTTTTTTTTTTCAGGATCCAACGTCTCCTTTTGTTTTGATCCTCTTCTTGCCTTTGCCCAAGTTTCCCTAGCCTTTTTTCGCCCCGTTGGATGAGGCAAATCTTTGAACTTGTTCGAGGTATCATCATCATCGTCGAGATGGAAATCTAAATTCTGAACCATGGTCGGAATTTCGTTGACGTCCAGGTCAATCATATTGGAAGCAGACAATGTATACACTCTCGATTTGGATGTCTTTAACCTTTTTGACACCATTGAAAGTGGTTCATGCCATTATGGGTTTTTGTTCACACGGTGAAAAATATGGTCGTAGTTGAAGTGATGTTTATATTCAGCAAAACAACTTTGTTTTGCCCTCGTTGATGACTAAGTCGTCAAAGTAACCGTTATGGTTACTTTTGTGACGGTTGTAAATTCCACAAAAATGATTTGTGGGACTGGCCATATAATGCCAATGAGATTTCAAGTTCTCATTCGTTCTGCATATTGATTATCTAATTTTTCAGAAAAATATTTGTGGGTGCATTCCCAAAAGTCGTTACCCTTTTTTTTTCAATTATATGGTTAGTTGACACATGAAGATAAGCTTATGTAAGAGATTCTTCTTTTTCCACTGACCATTTATGAATCACAACTTTTTTGCTTCGATCCAACAACTTTTTTTTCCTTAACTTTTTTCGGCTAGAAAGCGGGCTTAGTGTGGAAAACGGAGTTGTTGTAGATGTACCAGGCACTTGGGTGATCGAACATTGAACCCCGTTGGTAGAGGGGTGAAAGGCGGGGGTTGAAATCCATTTCAGTTTGAGGAGGGTACCCATAGAATTGATAGCTGGGTGGAGGCATGGAATTAGGTAGAGGAATAGAAATAATTCTGAAATTGTGGATGAGTGGAACCGGGTTGACTCGTAAACCCAAACTGTGAACTGGACTGAGGTGGATACTCATAGTTTTGATAGAGTGAGATGTTGGTAGATTGATACAGGTTTGGGTTTACACCAGATGAGCCTAATGTAATTGAAAACTTCTTTAGTTATCCATAGATGTGTTGTGTAGTCGCGGTTACAACGAAAAGTTGATTGTTAGAGATTTATGTATTGAATATTGGTTGTGAGTGAATTTTTAAGAGTGAAAGATTAAAAAGTTTGAGAGTGAATGGGTGAGAGTTTAAAGTTTGAGTGGGTTGATATTCAAGGTTATGAGTTTTCCTTATTTTTTAAACTTATTCATATTTTTTTAATCTATCCAACCGTTAGATTTCAAAATATTAATATTTTTATTCGACCGTTCAGTTAAGGCCCCGGCCCACCACCAAAGCTTCGAAACAGTTCGGTGGAATAGATCTGGACATTCCGGACACCCTCCTACAATAGGGCATTGGTTCGTTTTGTGATGTCCGGATTCCGGACCAGTTTCCAAACGAGTCGTTGTTCTTGCTCTTATAACTTATAATTTATGTCACAAAATTCAACCTTTAGACAAATTTTAATTCCAAAATAGAATTTCTACAAGTTTGATTTATTCAATAGATGCCATATCTTAAAAAAAAAAAAAAAAAAAAAAATCCCGAATCAAAGGATCGATATGGTTAAAGCTTAGGGCAGTTAAACGGATGCTCTTGAGTTTAGAAAATGTTTTCGACTCAATCACCTTGTTTGATTCGAAACAATTAAATGAGTTGAGCATAAAAATTTTAGGCTCAACTTGTGAAACTCATCAGAGCAATGTTTTGTATCAAGCTTGACTTGAACTTAAACAAACGTATCTACGGCCCGAGTTAGTTGCCACTTGCTTGACTCGTTATCACCCCAAGATTCAAGTGCACCTAAAGGGAATATGAATCAACTTAATCCAAATTCAACCTCATCAAACTGTTGCCACTGTGGGAAACTTGTGGACGAATTGAATCTAAGTGTCTACATCTATGATGGTTAATGTTGACCATTGGATGAAGAAAAACGTAAACGACCAAAAATCAAAGTTTGAAGAAGTTTGTGGTGATGAGGGTGTTTATGAGAATAGTTGTAGTGCAATGAGAGGGAAGATTTATACAACAAAATGCAACAATAATAAAGTTCGGTGATGATAGAGATGGAAAGAGAAATAAAGGTTTCATATATTGAAGCCATCAATATTGTATTGTATACATTATATATGGACATATTACATCTAATAAACGTTACTGTCAAACTTAATTATAGGGAAAATCAATGACACTAATTCGTCAAAAGAAATCATTAGCTAAAAATTAAACACGTCTGTCTATCAACAATATGAACCAAATTTATTAGGCGGCTAACTTAGAAAAACACTAATGATATCACTTGCAAGTTGCAATCACATGTTTACAAATGCAACCAAATACTATCTTGTTTTTTAAATTTCATTCGTTTTGTAGAGATAAGCTATGTATATGTTAATCTCAATCATTTCTAGGGTGTGTGCAGTCTGATCGGTTAGATTCGTTTATACACCCATTTCAGGTATTTATATATCAATTTCATGTAGTTTAATGCAAAAAAATTAACCAAAATTTAGTTTTGGGTAGTAACAAAACCGAACCGGAAATCGAAGATCTAACTGAACAAACCGAACTAGTTAACCAAAAACTGACTGGTTAATAAAATAAATTAATGGATGACTTTGGTCACAGTTGATGCTAGTAATAGAACGAAACCGAACCGCGCACACCCCTTTGCAGTGTCTACGTAATCTTTTTAACCCATTACAATACTTATACGCTATAGGCACTTGGCATAAAATCAACAACTGTTTTATATCGACCGAAAACGATAAAAACAAATGCTGGTGTCGACAGCGACACCAATGTTGTTTGAACAGTATCGATTGGTTTAGATCATCAATATATTTGTACCGATATTCTTTTATCGTGACGGCCAGAGTTATAAATAAACATTATTTGTACAACGTCATTTAATAGGTACCATAGTGATCTATGCAAATCTCAATTTATTGAAAACAATAATAAAAAATAAATAAATAAACATATAAAAAAATCAAATTATATGATTAATACAGTATTATTAAAATATATATATTTCATTTATTCATTTATTTATCCCCTCCATTTCATAAAAAAAAAAAAAACATTTTTAATGTCATTCGTTTTAGAGAAATAACATATGTAAATTGTTAATGTCACTAATATCTAAAGACAAAGCATAAACAATACGTCCTATAATATTTTAGTAAATAAACCGCTTTAGTGTAGCTAAGTAGTTGTAAAAACGATATTAGGCTCTTAGGTAGACAGACGGGGCAACCACCCCGTCCCAATTTTTTGCATGTCTCAAACACTCTACACCACCCCCTACCTCCGTCCCTTCTTCCCCCGTCTCTCATGTCTTGCTCGAGACATAAAGGACATCCAATCACCTTTTTTCCTTTTTTTTTATTTGAACCACTAGGTATTTTTGTTTTTATTGGATAATTTATAAATTTGAGACATAACATTGTGGTGTCTCCACACCCTTACCATGTCTCAATCAAGAGAACAAGAGAGCCATCCTATGTGGCATCCTAGGTGGCATTGAGACATGAACATTCTCATGTCTGCACACCCCATAACCTTTGACAACATATGAATATTGTTACAAATTGAATTGTTAGTCTAGGAGATAAAAAAAGATATAAGACAACATATGAATCGCCGATGAAGCCTAACTCAATTGGTGAAAATTAGGGAAGCTAGGGTGGAGGTCATATGGAGGTTGAAGGTTCAGTTATTGGCGGCGCCATATTTATCACAAAGAACATGGCATTACACGGGTCGTATGACTTGGTCATAAACTAGGTGGTGTTCGCCATTCATATGTCCTGTAATAATATGTTTGAATGACTAATGCAAACACTAACAAAATTACATGATCTATGGAAGCATAAAAATACAAAACCATATGATCCGTGTCAGCCGCTTGGGTTATAGCCCATCAGTAAAAAGTCAAACTTCTTTTGAAAAAAACCTAAGGGTGTTCAGGGCACTCCAAGCAAAGTTGTTGAGCCCTCACCAACCCCACATTCCACCTCAAAATCACACAAAAATAGTTAAAATCAAACAAAAATAATCAAAATCACCGTTTCTGAACCGGTAGTTGTTGCCGAGTGGTAAAGTTTTTGAGGGTTGCCGAGTAGGTGGCGACGATGTTGCTAACCGGCAACGGTACTTGAAAATTGAAAGACAATAGTCGATTAAGTCCCCACCTAAGTTTTAATCTCGGACAAGGTGTAGCTTTTGAGCATCTTGGCATTTAAAAAAAATGATCCATGTAAGCACATAAAAAACAGTGATGTATTTAGTATTTACACACCTCTTAGACGTCGCGTATAACAATATTACAGGGTGGTAATAAGGGTGACACAAACTCTAATGCGTTATTAATACTCATCAATCAGAGTACCTACTGCTGATGTATAGTTTGACAAAATATTCACGTTAAGAGACCCATATGTTATGTATAAAGCTATAAATAAATAAATAAATAAAGGTATTTAGAAATCATACACAGTGGCGGATCTAGAAATAATTTTGAGTAGCAACGTTAAAAAAAATTCGCCATAGTTTCATACAATGTAAAGGAAATAAAAATAACAACATGATAATAGATAAAGTTAGATACATACCTAATAGATTTCGCTCATTCGGTTTTTGAAAGCTTGAAATCGAGTCATTACGTCATCTTCTTTTACTTTATCAATAGTGTCTCTTTCAACAGCACAAATCAAAGCATTGTTCAAATAGTCCTCACCCATTCTATTGCGTAAATCCGTCTTGATAAGCTTCATATTAGAAAAACACCTCTCAACGGTTGCGGTTGCAACCGGCAAAACTAATGCTAACTTCAACACCCGATAAACCAAAGGAAAAGTTTTATGTTTTCCGGTTTCCACCATTACACGAGCAAGGTCACACATTCCATTTAGTTTTGCAAATTTATCACCTTCCTTTAATGTGTGATAAAATACCGTAAGATCACCCGAAAGACATCCTTTATCCTCTTCACTAAAATCATTCGGATACATCTCATAAAATGCTAGGATCTTAGGTATGTCAGACTTAGAAAACGAATCACAAGGATTTAAACCCAACATATTTTTTATCAAAGTAGTTGATACATCATCGAATCGACTTCCAAGTTCTTGAATTTGCAAATCCAAAACCGTATTAAAAACTTCAACTTCAAAATGATGTCGGTTAGTAACGACATTCTTTCGGTTTCTTTGATTAACATAACTTTCTGACATTTCTACCATCTCAATCTTATTTTTTTTTCACAAAAAGATGTTACCTTTGCCAATATTTCATCAAACCTGTTTTGTCTTAAATTATTCAATACTTGCTTTGTTCCGTTTATCAATTTAACCGCTTCTAACAAATCTTGACTCTTTTTTTGAAGATGTTTTGACATAGCATTTTGTGAGGCCTAGAATATCATCTAACAAGTGTATATAAAACACAAATTCAAGCTCCTTAAAATATGATAAGGTACCTCCTGCATTAGATCGTTCTTGAATACTCTCTCCTTCTTCTTTAATAAAAGCAAGTACTTCAACAACTTCCGGAAATAATTTAAGCAAACTTATAATTGTTCTATGATGAGAACCCCATCGTGTATTGTAGTATGAGTATAAATTATAAAGTTAATTAGATTAGTTAATTTTTTTTGGGTTATCATTAGTCGAATTCGATAAATATTTTTTCGAGTAACGTAACGTGGTAACGTATAATTTCATTTAGTAGTAACGTATATTAAATTTTAGTAGCAACGTAAATTTTATTTTTGTAGTAACGTTTTTGAAAATTGTAAAAAAAAATTCCACTACGCGCGCGGACTTGAGGGGTAGCGGGCGCGGCTCCTAGCTTGTAACTAGGTCCACCCCTGATCATACACCCCTAATTAGGAAACATAAACCCTGGTCCACATCACACACCACTTAAATTTATTAGATTTGTTACTAAAATATCAGTACACCAATAGAAGGCTCGTACATGCCTCAAAATATAATTTCACACCCCCAAAACTTGATTTCAGGGAGAGAGGGGCGCTTGTAGAGTTTTTTTTTCTACTTAACTACCAATTCTGCATTGCCACATCACTTCACTGATTTACTTCACTAGAACACTTTTTTGGAGGCAACACTCCACTGATTCTTTTATTTATTTTCATTTAAAACCCATTTTTTTTTTACATTTTCACACGGTTTTAAACTTTTTATTCGTACTATTACAACCGTCCCACCAAACAGTCAGTAAAATTTATTAGTTATTCTTGGAAACCGTCGAACGAATTTAAGTTTTATCACCTAAACAGTCAGACCTTTAATTTCCCCTTCTTACCGTTCAAATTTTTTGAATATAAATAGAAGAAACCGTGGGGTTAAAAACCACACAAACGGTTAAAACAAAAACAAACTCCCACTCAACCACAAATATGAACCCGTGGACCGAAGAGGAAGAAATGACACTTGTGGTTTGCCACAAGGATGCCTCAAATGACCCGAAGATTCAACAACTCCCGAGGGACGAAGGGTCGGCCTTCCCCCGGAGGGGTTTTGGGCTCGGGTGTTTAGCGACTTCATCGAACATGTTGGCACCAACACCACCAAGACCCTCCGAGACCTCCAATTCAAGTGGGCCGATCTCAATATCAAGTGTGAGAGGTGGACCACCCTATACGACCAAACGGTGAGAGACGATCCAGAGCTTGATGAGGAGTTGGCTATGGACTTCACTCACTATGAGTATGGGGTTCGATACGACAACGATTTCGACAATGTCGAGGCATGACGATTGTTGCGCCAACTTTAAGTTTTTTTCTTTGTTTTAATGTATTTTTTTATGTTTAATATTATAATGTTTAATATTTATGTTTTAATGAAATGTTTTTATTTATGTTTTTTTTATTTAATTTTAGATTTTAACACAAAGAAAATAATGAAAAACAATTATAAAATAAACGGTAAAAATATAAAACACTAAAACAACGGTTAAAAACAAAAAAAAATTGCATTTATAAAACTCAAAAATAAAATAAAAAATCGGTACCAGTACGGTAGATGCAAGCAGCAAAATGGTCCACGGGACCACTACGAGCGTGGGTGGCGACGGTGTTACCGTGCTGGTAGTGGATACCCGTGAACCTCTCGGGTGGTTCACGATTACAAAACGAGCCGGCTCGGCTCGAAAACACAACGAGCCTTTTCAAGCGAGTTTTTTTCGAGCGGGCCTCGAGCCACGAGGTTTTTGTACACCCCTATGTGGGTGTGAGATTACATTCATGTGTATATGACAGCCTCTTTTTGGTTAGTGATGTGAGCCACGATATGAATTCTTAATAATTCCTAAATGCCAATTTTTTTTAATAACATGATTTGATGTTTTTTTTAACGGCCAACAAATCAATTCCGAGCACTCTCGGGCACCCTTTTGGCGAATCAGGTACTCGAGAGTACCCAGGCCACCAATTGCCACCAATTCCCAGGAAAACCCGACCACTCACCCGCCGAAGGCATGACGGTGAAATAGTCGGTAAACCGGTCGGGATCAGGACTCGAACCCAAGCCAAATGCCCGGGTCATCCCTCATTTCCCATCCACCAATGTCCTCCAAATATAGCTAGTGGGAATTGAATTCAAGCCTTTCATAAAAAACTTTAGACCCTCAAACAACTGAACTATTGGACAACATGATTTTACGTTTGAGCAAAATCAATGGTATATCTGTAACCAACCTTCTGGCAGTAAAAGTAAAACCAAAAAGGCGGTTCCAATACCTACTATATTTAATGTATTTTGACCACTGTGATAAACAGTAAAAGAAGAAAAAAAGCAGAGCTCACAGAGCAGTGTGGGGTTCTAGAGAGATAAAACACAAGGAAAAAACCACAAATCTCAATGCTTTTTATTTATAAATTAATCCCCTCGTTTTATTGAGATTTGCGTTCTGTTCTTTTCTTTTCTTTACCCAAGTGGCTACTCCATTTTCAGTCCTTATTTTCCTCATTTTTTTACTATAAAATAATTTCCCACAAAAATCCTGACCATAGATCCCTCATCCCATACCATCACTATTATTATTATTATTTTTTTATTATTATTACTATCATTCATTTCTTTTCTATATGTATCCTCTCTCTCATCTTATCACTCTTTTGTGCTCTTAACCCTTGCAAAACCCTCTCTCTCTCTCTCTAACGGCGTTAACGGAGAAGACGACCTGATTTTATGTCGGCAAGTTTCTTGACTGTCACTGGAGCTCCATTGAAGCTCTGTTTTTCCTTTGCTTACGTCATCAACTCCCTTCTCTTCTGCTGGTCTTCTCAGCAGAGTCTTCTCCTCTCTTTCCCATCTGCTTCGATGCGTTTGAGGCCCAAAAGGTATGTTTATTATTATTATTATTAACAATCCTCGTTTAAATCTATATTTTTGTATTTTTTAACAGTTTTTTTTTTTTTTTTTTATGTTTTGTTTGCAGGACTTGTTCTGGTGTCGAGTGTTTCGGTGGCTTTCATATAAACAGATTATTCGATCTTTTCTTGTTCTTTAGAGGGCCTTAAACATAAACCCTAATCAGTTTGTTCTTTTTTCTATCAAATTTTGTGTTTTTTGAGTGTTTTATATTATTATTATTATTGTTATTATTATTATTTAAGCCGCCGGAGTTTTTGAAACAAAGAAAAGCTCATGGGACAAAACAAACCCATGAGGAAAATCCGGGTCATCTGTTACGACCCGGATCTAACCGACTCATCAGACGACGAACCCGAAAACAAACCATACGGGTCGAAACGTATTGTTCGGGAAATCAGGATTCCGGTGGCGGCTGACGGTTATTATGAGGCGGCGTCGGTTACAACTTCGGTTCAGGATAGTAATAACGGAGAGAAAACGTGTGTCAAACGTAAGAGGGTTTTGTCTAAACCTTCGGGTCAAAGTCAAACCCGACCCGGTTCCGTTACCGGTTCGGGTCCGGGTTTGAAGTTTAGAGGGGTTAGGCAAAGGAAATGGGGTAAATGGGCTGCGGAGATCCGTGACCCGTTTAAGCAAAGACGGGTCTGGTTGGGTACTTATAATACTGCTGAAGAGGCTTCTAGAGCCTATGAGGAAAAAAAACTTGAGTTTGAGACCTTAGCTGAAGCTTCAAAGGGTGGGTCAAACAATATTAAAACCCGACCCGGATTTGGATCCGGGTCCGGAACTGGATCCGAACCCGGACCGGCGGCGTCCGAGGAATCGGTTGGTGTGATTTCTCGGAACTCGCCTTTGTCGGTCCTTGAACTCGAGCCCGAGCCCGAAATTGAAACATCTTCGGTTACGAAGACCGAGGAAATGAAAATCGGGGCGGATGAGTTGATGACACTGGCAGATATTGGCCAAGGGTTGGAAATGGATTTGGAGCTCGATTCGATATTCGAGAGCCTTGCTTCGCCACTGAATGGGTTTGGGGATCTCGACGATTTCCAACTATGTGGGTTTGACGACGACGAAGCGTGTGAATTGCCCGATTGGGATTTCGATGAGCTCAACCGCGAAGAGCTAGCTTGGATGAACACATTGAGGGTTGATGAGCCGTTAATGAATGAGCAGCCACTTAATATCGCTTGCCTATGAGTTTTTGTAGTGATTAGAATGTTGTTTTAGAGTTTAATATTATCAATTATATTCATATTTATAATTTGTATGTTTTGTTGATGAGTCCTTTGGGTTTTATTGTGCTATTAGAGCCGTCCAAAGGAGTGAGTGATATTGAGTTGTAAGGTTATGCAAATGTTTCAAGACTTGATATTTGTTTATTTGATATGTTTTGGTGGTAATTTTAAGTGTTTGGTGTTGGACTTTTTGTATTTTGGGGACAAAGTGGCAATTTATATTTATTGGTGATGTACAAGTTTTAATGGATGAGGTATATGTGTGACACTGTATGGAACATATTGTTCCCTCCGTTTATGAGTGAAGTTAAAATGCACTAGGCACCAGCTGTCTTGCACTTGATGAAGGGATTGCCTTTTAGACTGGGAGGTGTGCCTTCGGGGAGATAGCTCGGGGATGTGATGTGGCGTCGGGGACCGAACGAAACACCGCCCCCCTGATTTGATTTCGGGGAAAACGGGGAATTATCACCGATCACACCGTTTGTTTTGATTGGTTATTGTTTTTATATTATTATTTTTTGTAAAGGAAGGGGGAAGGGGGAAGGAAGGGGAACCATTTCCTTGGTTTGGGGGAGAGAAGGGGGAAAATGATGTGACGCTTACGTAGCATTTGGGGGAGTTGGGGGAAAAGGGGAGCACACCATATAGTCTTACATGGTGTGTTATTTTTAGTCATATCTGATTGTATGATTTTTTATTTTTGGGTTAGGTTGAAAATACCCATTTTTTTTTTCGTACTTCTTAAGAAATTCAATTATTTCTTTTCATACATCCACTTAAGAAATTTATTTTAACACTTCCAAAATTCACCTCTTATTTTCCATCATCGAATAACAAAAATTAAGATGATTATAAATGTATGAAAGTTATATTGATAATTAGAAAGCTTACGGTGTTTTTGGGTTGGGTTTTTTAGGATATACATTCAACTTGATAACCAAACCATATACGAGGCATGCATTCTTTTAGAAAGTGTATTTTTTGTACAAAGTGTGAGTAGTATATTTGTCATTTTGTTTTAAATTTTAGCTATAAAGTTTTCAATTCTTTTTGCATTGTATAATACTGAAAACAATAAACGCAACAATTTAAAAGACAATCAAATCTATTCTAGACATGAAATTTAAATCACACTGATTACTTTTATCGCAAGACGTTTTAGATTGCATGTCGAGAAATATCTTAATTAGTGTTTTAAATTGTTATGTTTTGTGTTTTTCTATATAAGACTATGCCAAAAGAATATAAAACTTCATGCATACAATTTAAAACACAATATCTATATAGATTTTCTACACATTGTACGAAAAATGCACTTTGTACAGCTCCCCATTTAAGATTAAGGTGTATCTTAGAACGATATGTATTTCTTACGAGAATATAACAATCTTAGAATTTGTTAACTGTGAAAAGCTATTGGGGTTATATGTCAAAATTATTTCGGAATTCAATCTTTTAGAAAATTATTATGTAAGTTGTTGAAAAATTCGTGTAGTGTGAATCTTAGAAATTTGTTATATATAATTTTTTCAATTCCAGAATTCAGTGCCTAGATAAATTCATGTAGTATAAAATCACAAGATCTTGGCATCCTGATTACAACGTTTTTTTTATGTCAACCATAAGAAAAACATTGTTTACTTTAGAATAAACCCCTAGAAAAATTCCTGATGTTTCCTAATGCATTTTTGGAAAATTAGAAAATAGTAGTTTTGATTATATTTAGATTTAATAGCTAAAATCGTCATTGAAATCTAACCAGTTTTGCTTGTTAAGTCAATTTTTTTTTTTTTTTTTTTTTTTTTTGCAACTAGACCTCTGAGGTTTGTATTTATTTAAAAACTTCATATTGGGAGTAAAATCAGTAAAATAAGAGGGAAAGTACATTTAACAACACTCTTATTTATATACCATAGCTTAAATCGAGTTAATGTATCATTTTCGTTGTTGCCACCTTGCATTCGGTTGAATCGTAACACAACCACTCTTGTTTTTTCTCATAAATACCGCTTTTCATCTGCTTTGGTAACCTATTTGCCGTCTATCACTTAAGTACCATCAGGATCTAACATGTTGTAAACAACTAAACATATAGTAAAAAAAAAAACCCTGTTTTTATCTTATCCTGACTAGTGAGTAGACCTGTTTTACCGATGGAATTCACCCTAACATCTAGTTTTAACCTATACGCAACAGAGATGTAATGGAGTTGATGATGACTACTAAAAATTTAGTACTCTATGCTATTTTATCCATTACTACTATAAATTCAATTTTTTTCCCTAAAGGTTTTCATTAAATTAAAATCAACATATTACAAGTGGACGACTAGTAAGCGGCCAACAAGCTATGCCACCACCCCCTTTTAAATAGCAAAACATACTCTATTAAAAATGAAACTTTGGTCTCGGGCTGTCGAGCAATTACTATGCATCATCTTTTGCACCCTATCCAGAAACCGGATGGCTTCGAGGGCAAGGCTCCCAAAGGTATCAAAAGCAAATGGTACGAGACATGCTTCACTTTTGTATTGTTAGTTACCGCTGTTATTTTATTACCTTTTGTTTTGTTAATGTTTTTATTTATATCTCATCTTTTGTGACTATATTACCAATAACTTGCTATTAGCAACAAAATTTTAGCTTGAAATATATATATAAAAGCTTATGCCAATAGCAATTGTCATTAGTAAAAGTAATAAAGATATTATCATTAAGTAAATAGTGAAGAACATAGACGTCGTTATTAAAGCGTTACGATCAAAACTAGTCAAAAACTCACCTAGTATTCAACTAATAAGTATGTGAGGTGGCAAGTAGTTAGCATGTCATTTTCATTTTACTGTGTTCATATTTTGATGGGAAGGGACGTAGCCCCCAAGAAACAAATATTTTTTTGGTAGCCGTCACAACAACGATTTTTCTACGGGATTAAAGAATCACGTTTTAGCAAATTGTATTTAGTTATTTACCATGTATTGACTTTTTTATATAGTATGTCAACATCATGAAAATAGTTTTTTTTTTTTTTTTTCTTTTTAGAACGGCCAATAAAATTTTATTGATCACCAAGCTAACGGGTCATTAACAAAACATCCAAATACAAATAACAACTCCACCTAATATTTACACACAACATAATCACAAGGACCCCCTGTGCCAAACTCAATAGAGAACTTTATATCACCTCGTATTAGAAACATTGAAACTCCTCCATCTCACCCAATCCAGTTGACTTTGCTTTTAACGTGACCTGACCTACAAATGGCTTCTAGCTTTGATTTCACCAATTAAAACTTGCAGCGTACATTGTTTTTGATAAAATACTGCCTCATTGCGAGCTTTCCAAATGCACCATAAAGTTGTTAAACAAATCGCATAGAACGTCTTCTTCAATTCTTTCGATGCACCACAAAACTCACGCAACAGCAAAATGTCACGAAAATCACACGCGTAAACATTCACCACCTTGCACCATTGAGAAACCAAATGCCAAACCGACTGTGCCAACTCACACGAAAGAAAAAGATGCTCAATAGTCTCCGACTGATCACCACACATCGGGCAAAGGAAAGAGACCACATTGATGTTGCGCCTAGCAAGAGCCGTTTTTGTAGGAAGACGCCCTTTAGCCGCTCGCCACGCCAAGATCCAAACTTTCCTAGGGACCTAAGAGTTACCTTAACCATAAATTGAACCGGGAGCACTCAAGATTAAGAAAAATGCTAAGAACTAGGGTTCGTTTTCAAGTCGAGTCAAAACAATGGTAGGTGTCTTAATTTATTGTGCCAAAAACAGGAACACTCAAGATTAGGAAAAATGCTAAGAACTTCGCAGGCTTACTCAACACTCAAGGAATAGGATGTGAGGTCGAACTCGATGTTTAATGTCTAGGTTTAAAACGAATGACTTACTTTAAAGACAGACTAGGGTTTGTTCTTGGTTTGACTTCCAGTCTCATTCTCGATGCACCATCAGTACTTATATATAGGGTGTACCACAGCTAACCCACCACACCTTTGATACCTTGAAAAACATACTGGAAATCTCTCCAAAATCCGAATAGAATTTCACACCACCTCAATGTACCTGTAAATTCGTGATTACGTTCCGGACTGTAATCGCCAATTTAGCTCACATTGGGGTGTTATGTCCTTCTACGACACTAACTCAACACACTAAAACGACCGAAAGCTTGAAGACTATGCAAAAAGAGGGGTGTCATGTTTTACGCAAAGCTAGGGTATGATGAGGTTATTCCTTCGCCAGGTTCACCTCTTAAGCTAACCCATTCACCACGTTAGACTACAATACACTGGATATGCAATGTGATAGAGTAAGCATATGCTTAGTTTCCCTCAAGTCGAAAACACATTCCAACTTGAGAACTAGTTTTCCTTGTAAGCTTCCATGTTAAAAGAATACTTAACACGTCAACACAAGTACGAACACTAACTTGGTTCATTAAGTCACGAGTGAAAGAAATACTTTCACTCCTCAACTCTAACATGAACACTTATTTAGTTCGTTGATTCTCTATGTCATTTGGGGTATCAAGTGTCCACAGTCCAATTGCATGCGCAAAGAGAAACTTACACATGTTTAGTTCAGGAATTTGAATAACCTATCTTGCTAACGAAATATGAATCCAAGAATATGCATGTATTATGATTGCTCATGAGTAAATCATATAATTAATGTTTACATATCACGTATTTTGGAAATAACGTGCCAACAAGGCATATGTAATCACGTAGCACAATATTGTATTAAACCAATTATAACATTCATTAATATGTGTATGAAGATCGTAACACATATAGACATATATGTTGTTTATGTGTAATCAAGATTCACGTAAGTTCTAGCTATGACATGAAGACTAAGGCATACAGAAACCGTGCAAAGATAACAAACAACTTGCAATCTAGGTCAACACTTATGTAACATCCCGATGAAACGATAATATGTTAATAATTTCCATTTATGGACATAAAGTACAACTTGATCTTGTCTAATGATTTTGAGTTTAAGAAAATATGTGAGTGTGGAAAGTGTTATGATCAAATTCCAAGTCTCCATGAAAATGTCTACATCACAAAATAAATCAAATTTGTAGTTTTTAAGAAAATTCCTTGATTTCAAACATCATAAATGACCATGTTAATTATTTTGAATTCGAATTTCAGATTTCGAGGAGCGTTTAGAAAAGAAAAATTCATGTTACAAGAAACTCATGCATGTGACAACCTGCACCCTTCACTTTTCATAAATGTGCATAATTGGTTCCTCAACTATTTCAAAATTTTCATTTTTAACCCTCGTATTTTAATAGGACCAAAATTCACAATTTAATAAAACTTATAATTTTTATAAGTAAAAGTATGCACGTTTTATACTCACATCTACACCCGAGCACGTATGTTTCAGACCTTGATACTCAAAGCCCTTAATTTTCGATTCTAAAACAACTTAGAAACAGAAGGAAACAAGTCTATAACTTAAAATTGATTAAACTAGAAAAAATATTTTTTTTAGCCCTCGCGGTCCGCTGAGACAGTCAAACAGTCAAAGTCCCAGTCAAAGTCTCAATCAAAATCCTAGTCAAAGTCTTAGTCAAAGTCTCAGTCAAAATCCTAGTCAAAGTCCTAGTCAAATAGTCAATTCATCTTAAAACCTTACTTTATTGTTGTGACAACTCGGGTAAATCTCTCTCTTGGTTTCTATCTTTTGTTTGTTTCCTTCGTTATTTCTTTTGTTCTTATGGTACTTGTGCAATTTTCGGGACGAAAATTCTTTTAACGTGGGGATGATGTGACACCTGGCAAATTCTGGTTAACAACGTTGTCTAGATGAAAGTCTACCTTAGCGAGTCACGCGTATATTGTACTTAACTGGGTTAGTTAAGTCGGGTTATGGTTCGGGAACTATCGGTTTAGTCTAGAGGATCATTGGATGTTGGTCTAGAGGTTCATTAGATGTCGGTCCTTAACCAAGTGTACAAACGGTGACGATTTGTAGGATCGTCAGGGCATACGGAACATACGAGTCTCGAGTCCCGGGAATTGGTGAACGAGTGTGAATATGTGTATTTACTTGTGTTATGTGTTTACAATCATTATGTGACTTGTCGGTACGTTAATATGTGTTAACATATGTTAAAACGGGGTTTAACGCGCAAAACACACGAAACTAACCCCTATAGGCGATTAGGAAGCCTAATCGCCCATAGGGGAGGCGAGTAGGCAACCTTTGGGGCGAGTAGATGGCTACTCGTGTGATTGTAGGGGCGATTAGGCCTAATCGTGTGAACATTCATGCGATTAGCCTCCCTAATCGCGTGTACTGGCTGCACAATCGCGTGTTACGTGCTGGACGACTAAAAACGACTATAAATACCATACTTGACCTCATAAACTTCATTATACAAACCCTAGTCGTCCCATAACCTGCCCCAACACACACACAACCTCTGGAACGCGATTTTTGATCAAAACACAAGGATTCAAGCATAATCCATCATTCTTTCATAATCCTAAGGTTTGGTTTCCATCCATGAATCTTTATAAACGTTTTTAATCAATCCCTAATGGTCCAGACCTGTTCTAAAATGAAAAAGCTTTCTGAAAATCGTTAATAAGGGTTGTTAATCGGATTCTAACTAGTATACATGTGTTATGGGTGTTTATGATTAGAAAGCTAGGGTTTTTATGATTCATAATGATGGATTAACATGTTATTAGGTTAAATCAGAATAATATTAATGTTATGATGATAATATCTGAGTAATTGATTATTAGGGTTATTGTTATGCATGTTAATGTGATGTTGCATGCTATGTGAATGGTGTTTGGATTACATGATTGCATGCAGGGCTGATAATATGAGGCAAAACGAAGGGTTTTGGTTGAAACATGTTTAGGATAGTGTTTGGGATGATATTGGGTGGTTACACACGTTCTGGATCTGATTTGGAGCGTTAAACGCGCGAAAAACCGGAACAGCAAGGTTACAGGCGAGTAGCATTCCTAATCGCCTATGTTATAGGCGAGTAGGGTGCTAATCGCCAATAACTCATGCGATTAGGGCCTACTCGTGTGACCTTAGGGGCGATTAGCCCTAAATGCTAGTAACTTGCATGTGGTATAGCCTAAATGCTAGTAGTTACGTGTGGTATAGCCTAAATGCTAGTAATAACATATGGTATAGCACCTAATCGCCTATAATAGAGGCGATTGGGGTTCCTAAATGCTAGTTGACTTTTCCTAATCGCGTGTACTGCTGCTGTAAGTGTAAATTAGCATTCCGAGACCCGATTTGACATGTAGGAACGTGCTAGGAACCCCGTAACATATCTAATAACTTGGTAACATATGTTTGGATGTAATTCGGTGATACGTGAACTATGTGCTATAACTTGTTGTGCGTTAACGTATGTTAAGTGTGATTGCATGATTGCATGTTTGAGAGCGTAAACATAACACGGGAAGTCTCGGGTCACCAATGGGATGTCAAGTCTTGTACTTTGGGTCAGTTAAACAGTCACGGTGTTTTCAAACGAACTTGGTTATGGTCTGGACATCTAGGGACTAATTAACCTGCGGGTTATTAGTCTAAGTATTTGTAACTGTCATATGTTAGGTCGCCGCTTTACGGGACTAGCATAGCAGTTGAGTTTACTCGGGTTAAGGAGTAACGCAACTTAAGGTGAGTTTACGGCCCCTCTTTTAAACTGGTTTCATATTTTCGGGGGAGAAAACATGTGTTAAAACGATTATTTGGTAACTACTGTCATACTATGGGTTTCTATTGTGTACTACACGATCTTTGGAAGTCCCGGGGGGAACCATGAATGTGCGGGTTTGCACAACGGGGAAATGTGAATAGCGCTATTGGGAGTGACCAACCCCGCTCGTCGACTTGGAGGGTCGGCGGGTGCATATTGTCTCAAACAGGAACAACAGGGTTACTACATCGGGCACACATTTGGTATTCGAGTTAGTAATGGTTTTCCAATCGTGGTAGTAACAAAACATACGCCTAGCTAGCGTACACTGGTTTTCGATTGTTATAGTATGGACAGGTGGACTTGGTACTTGGATTTCAAAACCTGTAAACTCACCAGCATTTTTGTGCTGACGTAAACTTTTACATGTTTTCTCAGGTCGCTAAGGTAGCACGATGGAACTAGGGCGCACGCGTCTGCACGGCGTCTAGCTAGAGTTGCATGATTTTACAACGTTGAACATTGGTTTATTATTGAATAATTGTTTTGAATAAGCTTCCGCTGTAAACGGGGATTTTAAACTATGTTTTGAAATTGCATTTATATTCATTTAGACTTGTTTATTGTGATCGTTGGTTTGGATCCTGGTTTGTCATGCGCCTCGCGGTAAAACTCCGCAAGTGGATTTTGAGGGTGTGACAGATTGGTATCAGAGCCAATGGTTATAGTGAACTAGGACTGCATGTAGAGTCTAGTCTATAGCCGAGTCGCACACACTAGACGATCACATGGTACTAAACATTATGGTGGTTTACGTATGGTCTTGTCGGGGTGTCTCTAAATCATTCGGTCTTTCTACGTTACATCATCCGTTCTATCTTAGGTCGGGTTACTTACTTTCTAGGCGGTGTAGTATATTGGAGTGAATCGTGTACTCTTGAGATTTGTCCAAGGCTCGGACATCTCCCTTCTATACTCCAATAGAAGCACTTGTTATAATCTACCGTAGTATTACGGTGTATAGCTAAGAGTCTATGTTCGGTGATTTGAACTTTGAACTAGGAGAACACTTGGAGGACCATGTAGAGCGGTTTATCATTTTGGGTGCACACAAAATCATAAACCGAAATGCATGGAAGCCCTGGTGAGCTCTGGGTTTGAAGGGATAGTCCTGGATTGGATCTAGCTTTGATCTTGTGAACATTAGTGGTCATCTTTATCTGCGAAACTAAATTTTCTCGTTCTTTCTGCCAGAATCATGTCTGGAGTACGAGGAGGACGTGGAGGTGGTCGCAATGGTGGACGTGGTGGTGGACGCGGTGGTGCTGGTGGTCGTGGAGGTATTAACCTATCGCAGGCTGATCTGAACAACTTGCTCCAAGCTGCCTTCCAGTTAGGGCACAACGGTGGTGGTAAGTTGATTTATCCATTTTCTTTGCCTCATTGGTGAACTTTGTTTACATTCGTCGTAATTCCTCACGCATTTCATTTCAGGTGGTCCTGTTAACCCACCCCCACCCATGTGTACCTACAAGATGTTCCGGGACTGTAAGCCCCAGGAATTCTCTGGCACTGAGTGTGCGGTGAGCTTGCTTAGGTGGCTGGAGAAAGTGGAGTCGGTATTTCTGATGTGTAACTGTCTCCCAGAAGATCGGGTTAAGTATGCTGCTGCGTTATTCCAGGATGTGGCATTGACTTGGTGGAATGGCATCACCCAGAATATGGGTATCGGGGAGGCATATGCTATGCCTTGGGAGAATTTCGTGCAACTGCTGAAGCGTGAATACTGTCCGAGGGAAGAGGTACAGAAGCTGGAGCACGAGGTGTGGAACCTTAAGATGACTGGGTCGGAAATTGAGAAGTATACTGTGAGGCGGAATGAGTTGGCAGTGCTGTGTCCCGATCTGCATGTGCCAGAATACCGTAGGATTGAACACTATGTCTCGGGGTTAGTACCGGAAATTGCAGGATTAGTGGCTGCGGGAAATCATCCTACATACGCAGAGGTGGTTCGATCGGCTCATAGGATGACCAACTTAAAGGTGAATGAGGGTATTTTGCCTGCGAAGGGTTCGGCTGTTAAGGCCCCAGAGAACAACAAGCGCAAGTGGGAAAATGACGGGAAAAGATCTGGGCCAACACAGCAGGGTAAAAGGTTTGATAATGGGGGCTCTTCTTCTTCGGGTAACAAGCAGGGTGGTTATGCGGGGAAACTGCCCAAATGTAACAAGTGTGGACGTCATCATCAAGGGAACTGCGACAGTAACCGTTGTCATCGCTGCCAGCGAACAGGGCATTATGCTAAAGATTGTCGGGCTACACTTCCATCGACCCAGGCCCCGACTACTAACTCGGCTCCGACTACTCAAGGGACTACAGGAAGACAAGGATGCTACAACTGTGGTGACACTGGGCATTACAAGAAGGATTGCCCAAAATTGAAGCAGGGTGGAAACAACGGTAATGGAAACAACGGGGGCGGCGGCAGAAATGCACGTGCCTTCGTCATTGGAGCCGCTGAGGCTAGACAGGACCCTGACACAGTCACCGGTACGTTTCTTCTCAATAATCGTTCTGTTAGTGTGTTATTTGATTCTGGTGCCGACAAGAGTTTTGTATCCATGGGAGTTAGTCGACTGCTAGATGTAGTACCTGTACCATTAGAGAATAAGTATATTATTGAGTTGGCTGACGGGAAAAAGATTGAGGCTACTAGTATCCTTCGGGAGTGTCAATTAGAGTTGTCGGGTTTATCGTTCCCCATCGACCTTATGCCGGTACCATTGGGTAGTTTTGACGTTGTGGTAGGAATGGATTGGTTATCCTTGTATCGCGCGGAGATTGTCTGTTACGATAAGGTTATTCGGATTCCTCTCCCTGATGGAGAATTCCTTTCTGTGTACGGTATCAAGGGTGGTGTTCCGCTAAACATCATCTCTAGCATGAAAGCCCTTAAGTGTCTTCGAAAGGGTTATCCAGCCGTTTTGGCGCTTTTATCTGTTTCCTCTGGTGATGAGAAGAAGATCGACGATATTCCAGTTGTACGCGAGTTTCCTGATGTTTTTCCCGATGATTTATCTGGTCTTCCTCCTCATCGTCAAGTCGAGTTCGGTATTGATCTTGTACCAGGGGCTGCTCCTATTGCTCGGGCCCCCTACCGTCTTGCACCTCCCGAGATGCAGGAATTGTCTAGTCAGTTACAGGAACTCTTGGACAAGGGTTTCATCCAACCAAGTTCTTCCCCTTGGGGAGCCCCGATTCTATTTGTTAAGAAGAAGGATGGAAGTTTCCGATTGTGTGTAGACTACAGAGAACTGAACAAATTGACCGTTAAGAACCGTTATCCTCTTCCACGTATTGATGATCTATTCGACCAGCTCCAGGGTTCTAGTTATTATTCCAAGATTGACTTGAGGTCCGGTTATCACCAGTTGCGGGTAAGGGAAGCTGACGTTGCAAAGACTGCCTTTCGTACACGTTATGGCCATTTCGAATTCTTGGTCATGCCTTTCGGTCTCACGAACGCACCGGCGGTTTTTATGGACTTGATAAACCGCGTCTGTAAACCATATCTGGACAAGTTCGTCATTGTGTTTATTGATGACATTCTGATCTACTCTAAGAATAAGACCGAACACGAGGAACATCTGCGGTTAGTTTTGGAACTCTTGCGACGGGAACAACTTTACGCCAAGTTCTCAAAGTGTGACTTTTGGTTACGCGAAGTTCAGTTCCTAGGACATGTGGTTAATGAACTAGGAATTCATGTCGATCCAGCTAAGATCGAAGCGATCAAGGACTGGGGAGCACCAAAGACGCCAACTGAGGTGCGGCAATTCCTAGGCCTTGCGGGCTACTATCGTCGTTTCATTCAGGGGTTCTCGAAGATCGCTCAACCCCTTACCATTCTCACGCAGAAGGATAGGAAATTCGACTGGGGTGAACCACAAGAGTCAGCGTTTGAAGAACTAAAGTCCAAACTTTGTTCTGCTCCTATTTTGTCGTTACCTGAAGGTCCTGATGATTTCGTTGTTTACTGTGATGCTTCTATTCATGGTCTCGGTTGCGTATTGATGCAACGCGAGAAAGTAATTGCGTATGCTTCTCGTCAACTCAAGGTGCACGAGAAGAACTACACCACCCATGACTTGGAGTTGGGTGCCGTGGTATTCGCGTTGAAAATTTGGAGACATTACTTGTACGGTACCAAATGCACCATCTACACCGATCACAAGAGTCTCCAACATATTTTCGACCAACAACATTTGAACATACGGCAGCGTCGTTGGATTGAACTTCTGAACGACTATGATTGTGCTATTAAGTACCATCCTGGCAAGGCGAATGTTGTAGCAGACGCCTTGAGCAGGAAGGAATCAATTAAACCTCGTCGCGTTCGGGCGTTGCAGCTCACCATTCATTCATCCCTACCTGATCAACTCCGTTCTGCCCAGTTAGAAGCTTTGAAGGAGGAAAACCTTAAAGCTGAAACTATGCACGGTGCCGACAAGCACCTCGAGCGAAGGCCTGATGGCCTGCACTACTTCGCAGAACGCATATGGGTTCCTTTATTCGGGGGACTACGGGAGCTTGTCCTTGATGAGGCTCATAAGTCCCGGTATTCCATTCATCCTGGTTCGGATAAGATGTACCAAGATCTGAAGGTGCTTTACTGGTGGCCAAACATGAGGTCGGATATAGCCTCATACGTGAGCAAATGCTTGACCTGTGCTAAGGTCAAGGTGGAATACCAGAAACCGTCGGGTCTCTTGCAACAACCTGAAATTCCGGAATGGAAATGGGAACGGATTACTATGGATTTTGTCACGCAACTTCCTAAATCATCCAGCGGAAATGACAAGATATGAGTGATTGTCGATCGGTTGACGAAATCAGCCCATTTTCTTGCTATTAAGGAGACCGACACCATGGATCGCTTGGCTCGTCTTTATTTGAAGGAAGTTGTTTCTAAACACGGGGTGCCAGTTTCTATTATCTCGGATCGTGACTCCCATTTTACTTCTCACTTCTGGAAGTCTTTGCACAAGGCTTTGGGTACCCAACTAGACATGAGTACAACTTATCACCCACAGACGGACGGTCAGAGTGAGCGTACGATTCAAACTTTGGAAGACATGCTGCGGGCGTGTGTAATCGATTTTGGTAAGGGTTGGGAAGCTCATCTACCGTTAGTAGAATTCTCGTACAACAACAGTTATCACACGAGCATCAAGGCGGCTCCGTTCGAAGCACTGTACGGACGGAAATGCCGTTCTCCTCTTTGTTGGGCTGAAGTGGGTGAGAGTCAACTCACTGGGCCTGAACTAGTGTACGAAACTTCGGAAAAGATCATACAGATTCGTAATCGGTTGGCAGCGGCACGGGACCGGCAAAAGAGTTATGCCGATCAGCGTCGCAAACCATTGGAATTCCAAGTCAATGACAAAGTACTTCTAAAAGTCTCACCGTGGAAGGGCGTCATACGCTTTGGGAAGCGTGGCAAACTCAACCCACGGTATGTCGGACCATTTACGATCCTGGAACGGATTGGACCGGTGGCGTATCGTCTTGATTTACCGACGGAGCTCGGTAACGTACATAACGTCTTCCACGTGTCAAACTTGAAGAAGTGTCTGGCTGACGAGTCTCTCATCGTTCCACTGGGAGAGATCAAGGTTGATGATCGTCTTCGGATTGTGGAAGAACCTGTGGAGATTCTGGATTACAAGATTCGTAGCCTACATCACAGCAAGATTCGTATCGTTAAGGTTCGGTGGAACTCGAACCGGGGACCAGAATACACTTGGGAGCGGGAGGATCAGATGAAGTCTAAGTATCCTCATCTCTTTCCTAAGGAAGCGTTCGAGTCGAGATATGTCTCTTCTGCAGCTGAATGAATCTCGGGGCGAGATTCCTTTTAACGTGGGGATGATGTGACAACTCGGGTAAATCTCTCTCTTGGTTTCTATCTTTTGTTTGTTTCCTTCGTTATTTCTTTTGTTCTTATGGTACTTGTGCAATTTTCGGGACGAAAATTCTTTTAACGTGGGGATGATGTGACACCCGGCAAATTCTGGTTAACAACGTTGTCTAGATGAAAGTCTACCTTAGCGAGTCACGCGTATATTGTACTTAACTGGGTTAGTTAAGTCGGGTTATGGTTCGGGAACTATCGGTTTAGTCTAGAGGATCATTGGATGTTGGTCTAGAGGTTCATTAGATGTCGGTCCTTAACCAAGTGTACAAACGGTGACGATTTGTAGGATCGTCAGGGCATACGGAACATACGAGTCTCGAGTCCCGGGAATTGGTGAACGAGTGTGAATATGTGTATTTACTTGTGTTATGTGTTTACAATCATTATGTGACTTGTCGGTACGTTAATATGTGTTAACATATGTTAAAACGGGGTTTAACGCGCAAAACACACGAAACTAACCCCTATAGGCGATTAGGAAGCCTAATCGCCCATAGGGGAGGCGAGTAGGCAACCTTTGGGGCGAGTAGATGGCTACTCGTGTGATTGTAGGGGCGATTAGGCCTAATCGTGTGAACATTCATGCGATTAGCCTCCCTAATCGCGTGTACTGGCTGCACAATCGCGTGTTACGTGCTGGACGACTAAAAACGACTATAAATACCATACTTGACCTCATAAACTTCATTATACAAACCCTAGTCGTCCCATAACCTGCCCCAACACACACACAACCTCTGGAACGCGATTTTTGATCAAAACACAAGGATTCAAGCATAATCCATCATTCTTTCATAATCCTAAGGTTTGGTTTCCATCCATGAATCTTTATAAACATTTTTAATCAATCCCTAATGGTCCAGACCTGTTCTAAAATGAAAAAGCTTTCTGAAAATCGTTAATAAGGGTTGTTAATCGGATTCTAACTAGTATACATGTGTTATGGGTGTTTATGATTAGAAAGCTAGGGTTTTTATGATTCATAATGATGGATTAACATGTTATTAGGTTAAATCAGAATAATATTAATGTTATGATGATAATATCTGAGTAATTGATTATTAGGGTTATTGTTATGCATGTTAATGTGATGTTGCATGCTATGTGAATGGTGTTTGGATTACATGATTGCATGCAGGGCTGATAATACGAGGAAAAACGAAGGGTTTTGGTTGAAAGATGTTTAGGATAGTGTTTGGGATGATATTGGGTGGTTACACACGTTCTGGATCTGATTTGGAGCGTTAAACGCGTGAAAAACCGGAACAGCAAGGTTACAGGCGAGTAGCATTCCTAATCGCCTATGTTATAGGCGAGTAGGGTGCTAATCGCCAATAACTCATGCGATTAGGGCCTACTCGTGTGACCTTAGGGGCGATTAGCCCTAAATGCTAGTAACTTGCATGTGGTATAGCCTAAATGCTAGTAGTTACGTGTGGTATAGCCTAAATGCTAGTAATAACATATGGTATAGCACCTAATCGCCTATAATAGAGGCGATTGGGGTTCCTAAATGCTAGTTGACTTTTCCTAATCGCGTGTACTGCTGCTGTAAGTGTAAATTAGCATTCCGAGACCCGATTTGACATGTAGGAACGTGCTAGGAACCCCGTAACATATCTAATAACTTGGTAACATATGTTTGGATGTAATTCGGTGATACATGAACTATGTGCTATAACTTGTTGTGCGTTAACGTATGTTAAGTGTGATTGCATGATTGCATGTTTGAGAGCGTAAACATAACACGGGAAGTCTCGGGTCACCAATGGGATGTCGAGTCTTGTACTTTGGGTCAGTTAAACAGTCACGGTGTTTTCAAACGAACTTGGTTATGGTCTGGACATCTAGGGACTAATTAACCTGCGGGTTATTAGTCTAAGTATTTGTAACTGTCATATGTTAGGTCGCCGCTTTACGGGACTAGCATAGCAGTTGAGTTTACTCGGGTTAAGGAGTAACGCAACTTGAATTGTATACCATTTTTTTTCCAACTTACTATATGTATTAACTAGGAATGCTCACCAACATTTCTTATGTTGACAAAACCTATTTTGTACATGTTTCAGGTGCAGTTTGATCTTATGTAACACCCCAACCGATGGCGGAATCATCGAGGTGCCACGTAGTGACGATTGTTCAAAAGCTCATGGTACTAAAATGTAAATATATGATTATTGAATATTGTTTTACAACATGTGAAATTAAATACAAGACAACAAAAATAAAGATAATTGATTGTTCTAATCTAAGTCCAAAGTCCTATGTGAAGCGTCCAGCAGCTTATCCTGAAACATGCACGAAAATAATTTTGTCAACATATGATGTTGGTGAGTACTACTTAGTTTTGTACATATAGTATAAGTTTGAAAAGTAGTACAATTCATGTGTCTAGCATCACCAAGGCATTATGTAAACACGCAAGTAACCAAACAAGACAAAGATCAAATGTAAAGTTTGTACAATGAAATTGATAATGAGCACCTCAACACGTGTGAGTCTAAAAGAGCACCATAACATAAGTTATGTCTAAATGAGCACCGTAACATAAGTTACGTCTAAATGAGCACCGTAACATAAGTTACGTCTAAATGTAAAGAGCACCATAACATAAGTTATGTCTAGATGTATGATTTTGTATGCAAGCTACGTTCATGTTCAAACATAAGCACAAAGAATAACAAGACACGTATATGAATTGTAAATGAATAAAAATGTATGTGTAAATGAATATGAAAGTTTTGTATACTTGTGCATGAATCACCCCAAAAGTTGTAAAAGCGAAAAAGGGGATAAGTAATACTCACCTTATCAAGGTGGTAAGTCTTGTGTAATTGAATAAGTATAATCCAACGTTGCCAAGTATCACCCTATGTATAATGTAACAAATAAGTCTAAGTCTATTTGGTCTATAAGTATTTTCTAGGGCTTCGAATTGGGGATAAGTATTCGTTTGATTAATAAATTTAACGTTTAATAAATAAGAGAAATTTTGATAAATAAATAAACAAAAGTCTTTAAGTAATCTTTAAAACAAATATGATCACAATATAAAGTTTTAAGTGTGAAAATAATTTTTATAAAATTATTTTCTTGAAAATAGAATATTTAATCTATTTATTTCAAATTGTCAAAATATGATTTTAATATCTAAAAATATTAAAATTAAAGAATTCTTGAATTAAAAATTGTATTTCTGTTCCAAATGGATGGAAATAATTTATGTAAAATTTTGGTACAAAAATATTGAAAAATGAATTTATTATGAATTATTTATGATTAAAACTAACAAAAATTAATTAAAAATATAAAATGGCCGGTTTTTCTGGAATACAAATAATTTCTGAAATTTTTATTGTTGTACAAGTTTAGGATAATTTTTGTGGAATTTTATAAAATCGTTTAGATATTTTAATAGAATTTTATAAATATAATAGAATAAACTTGATTTATTTATTAAATATATTAAATAAATAAATTTTTGAAAACTAAAAATTGTAGGTTAAACTTTTTCATCAGCTTAACTTAAAATAATTTTTGTAGAATTATTAAAAGAGTTTTAATATTTTAAAACGAATTTATAAAATATAAGTAATTAATTTTAATTGTTTTTGATTAAAACAAAACAAAGAAAAAAAAAGAGTTGCCATGGCAGGGATCGAACCCGCGTGGCTTGCCAAACAAACATCAGACACAGCCACTTGATCTAGATCAGTGGTTGTGTTTGATTCTGGTTTAATTAAAATATAAGATATAAGCACAAAAGGTGTTCTTCCCCAAATCTACCATAACGAGCCCTAGATTTCCAATCGTTTAAATCACACAACAATAACCCAATTAATCTTAGGGTTATTGTTGTGTGAATGCCGAAGATCAAAACCCATCAACAAAATGAAACTTACAGAACGATCTCGCGACTTTAAGAACGGTCAAACTGAAAGTCAAACGCGAACAAGAACACTTTATATTTGAGAGGTTTTCAGAAATTGAAAGTGGGGAGATGTTTATCGGCGAGTGTAGAATGATTTGGTGGGTTCAATTTATAGGGAGGGCTCAGATTGATGGATTTGGTAAGTTTGACCCGACATTGAAGATGCTACGCGTGTAATTGGCTCTAATTGATGATAATGGTTCGTGTATATGACGCGTAATAATCGTTAGAGTGAGTCAACAGCAGTTAATCGTATTCAAACTTAACCAAAATTAGGTCAATCAATGGTCAAAGCAAGAAGAAAAGGAAAAATAACAAGAGGGTGTTTGGGTTGCAGCGAACAGGTAATCAGGGAAGAAGAAGGCATCATGTTAGAAGGTGTTTTATATAATTCGAGTTGAGTTTATAACAGGAATGAGCCGTAGCTCAGTTGGTTGGGTGTGTTGTGTTAACCGTTTGAACCGGCTGAGGGCTCGGGTTCGAATCCCGGGCCCAGCGTGTGTTTTTTTTTTAACTGAGTGGGCTTAGTGTTTGGGCCGGTTTAAGCTGATCTGGGCCGCTGTTATGGGCTGCTTGTTGGACTGCAAGTGGGTTGGACAAGAAATGGATACAACCATTGGTTTTTGACTTGGATTGGTTCAAAGTTTATAAAAATTAAACTTTATATGCATTATTATTATTATTATTATTATTATTATTATTATTATTATTAGATGGGGATAAAATGTGACGTACAAGATTGGTGGTACGAAATAAATAAAAAAATGTATATATATAATAATAATAGGGATAAAAGTGACGGATGTCACATCTTAGTTCCATAGCATTGGATTTTAGTGCTTGCTTTTAATAAGTTATTTCAATTTTCATGTTTCGTTCAGAGTTTTGTATTTTTTCCTATTTCATCTATGTAAGACAATTAAAATTATTCAATAATATATTTACATTTTAGTACCATGTGCTTTTGAACAATCATCACTACGTGACACCTCGATGATTCCGCCATCGGTTGGGGTGTTACAGATTGGTATCAGAGCCATGGTTATAGGGAATTAGGTTATTAGAATGCCTTTTAGCCTAGTCTATAACCAATCTTACATTCACGAGTCCTCTCGTGTTTATTTCTCTTTATCCTATTATTTTCTTTCAAGATATTTTCGCTATGATTCTTTCTCGTTATTCTTTTGGTGTGTTGTTTAAAGAAGAAGATACTCGTATTTCACAAACGGAACGATATCACCAAGTTAGGAGTGACATCCATACCTTGGTGATTAGTTTCACTCCTCTATATGTTATTTATCTTAGGAATATATCTTTGAGATATGAGTGACATCCACACCTCAAAGAGTATTTTCTTTCAAAAAAGAACTTAACCACTAAGCTGGGAGTGATATCCTTAACTTAGTGATTTGTTTCATTTCACAATCGTTTTCAATTTTGAAATACATCTTTGAGTTAGGAGTGAAATCCAAATCTCAACGATCTAATTTTGCGTCTCGTTTTTAATCTCGCTAAAGTTTTGCATTTCACTATTGATGGGGCATGTGCAATCTGGAAGGGTGAGCGCATGTATCCTGAGTTTTCTGTCTAGGCCTGGTATTTCGTATAAATCCCAATCAGACGAGGGACCCGTATACCTACCTGGAAACTCTTGGGATGAGCATTCACTTATAGGCTAAAGTACGCCCCCACAAGTCACTAGGAAATTTCAAATACTTGAGTTGGTCAAAGTTTCCTATGGAAACAATTCCAATGTTTTATATCATTGATATTTATGTTTGTTTATCATTTGAAGATTCCATTTAATCACTTGATGTTTCATATGTCATTATTCATTGATCATTCGCTTTTGAATCCCTTATCATCATTACTAAAACTTTTGTTCGATATATTATCGCATTAAAGCTTACACTATTTCACTTATGCTCATGATTCTTACACTATAAGGTATTACTTGTTTTGCGTTAAAACATTTTTACCCACGATTTAAGTTTTAAAATCTGTGTTTAACTTTAATCACATCCTGATTTTAGGAATGTTGCGTCATCATACAGTTAAAAATGAACATGGTTTTTCCAAACTTATTCTTTCAACCTGTTTTATACCTTCATGTTTACAAACTTACTTGATCGAAGTCACAGTATATCCTCATATACCTAATACTAATATTGCTGCACCCAGTCTCCTAAGCCATAGCCAACTACCATTAGTTAGAACTTCTTAGTCAGACTAAACTCATACATAAATGCCTACCTACACGATACGCACTAGTACACTACTCTCTAAAACGATTAATTTGACAACTTATTCTATAAGTCTTTTCACAAAGCCTATTTGCCAAATTTGAACACACTTTTCATACACCTTGTGCCTTGAAACAAATAGCCCGCTATGAGCCCAAAGAGATGCCTTAGCGATCTTGCAAATAAATGATCTTTCAATGTATAAATTTCGTAAAAGTTTGAAAATTTAAAAGGTTTCAAGTTTACCCAGTCTTAACGGGTAACACTTCGATTTTCTCAACATTTCATAACAATTAAAAATTTCCGAATTTTCAACCCACAAGTTAAAAAAATGTTTAAATACAGAAAATTTTATTTTCCAAAATTCGTCAAGGCATCTGGGATCATTCACAACCTTCACATCATTTTAAATCTTGGTCTTTCGAAACACATTAGATTTACACACACTTCATGAAATGGTTTCATCTTGCATTTTATAAACTTGCATTGCATATTTTACAAATCAAATGTAAATCTGCATGTTTTCATATAACGTATCCAATATATGTTTTCAGGAGGAATTTGCAACTAATAATATACCTTATAACACTTTTCAAACTCGGCTTATCGTAAACACATGAAAATGTGTACCTACGAAATCTTTTCAAGTGAACCTGTTTTGAACTTAAAACATTCTTCGGTTTCCAAAAAGTTATCCTCATACCAATAGACTATACGTCTGTTGTGCGCACTTTCATTTACAGTAAATTTCATTATTTTTTTACACCATTCTATTTATAGTTACGTTCGTACATTATCTTATTATTTTTGTATTATTCTTTTGTTGGTAGCTATTTTCACACGTTATTCGCAACTATTCTCGCACTAGTTATTAGTAGTTATTCTTACAACACTAGTTTTGAGCATTAATTTAACTCGTTTATTTTCATTTTGTGCAAATTGTGCGATTTACTCAATTTACGTTATGCTATTCTTTCAATCGAAATTTTATCCTATACTTATATACTTACATGAACGCATATTTGGTATGCATATTTTTTTTTTTGAGCAAAACCCTGTTATACTTTACATTATTTTGTTCATCGACATGACCAACGAACAAACTAATTGATAGCTCGTATGAGATCTAAGCCAGTTCCCACGTACGACTCGGTTCAGAGTATTCCTCTAACCCAAGGGGAACGGTGTAATCCTCAGAGTTTATCAATATGGTTGTTTAGAGCCCAATGATGTGAACAAAAATTTACCGGTTAAGGGTGAACCCGAAAGGTGAAGAACCCCTAATCATGTCTTATACTTACACATTAATCTCATTACGGTTAAAAGGTGAACCTGAAAGGGGAAGAACCTCTAACCGCATCTTATACTTGAGCAGTATCTACTACTTAACACGTTTTGGTTGCACACATTGTTTCTTGTATTACTTATGTTGGTGTTATGGAAAAGCATAGCACCCTAGTGTAAGGTAAATCGATGATTACGGTCCGGAACGCAATTATGGGTTTACAGGTACATGAGGGTGGTGTGTAATTCTATTTAGGCTGTTGGTAGACAATTAGTACGAGTCCAAAGTATCGGGGGTGTGGTGGGTTAGCTGCGGTACACCCTATATATAAGCATAAACGATACTTCGGGAGCGGACTAGGAGTCTGACCAAGAACCTACCCATTACTACCTCTTCGATAGGTCGTTGACTAAGAGCTAGCATTTTTTATAAAGAACATTTTACATAAGCTTCAATTAGTTTTGTTAGAGCCTTCCTTGTTGACCACTTCTACAGAAAACCTTAAACTTTGTATACTCTTACACTCTCTGTTAGTCGAAATCCTGTTGCATGTCCTTAATAATGTTCGGTCAGAAACTTCTCTAAAGTAAGGGAAGCTACTATAACATTGCCCTGCCCTAACCAGTTACATACTTTTCCCAAACCTTGCTCATTATAAACTCTTAATTCTCTAACCTTGGGTCAAATTTTAAGGATTTTCAAACTCTTATTTTGGATATTAAACAACTACTTCAAACTTTGTCAAATCATTGCTGATGCATTTCTTAAAATCTACTTGCCTTTTTTACAAATGTCTTTTGTTTCATGGAAACCTTCACTTGAAAGTAATTTCGGGACGAAATTTTCTAAAGTAGGGGAGACTGTGACAACCTGCACCCTTCACTTTTCATAAATGTGCATAATTGGTTCCTCAACTATTTCAAAATTTTCATTTTTAACCCTCGTATTTTAATAAGACCAAAATTCACAATTTAATAAAACTTATAATTTTTATAAGTAAAAGTATGCACGTTTTATACTCACATCTACACCCGAGCACGTATGTTTCAGACCTTAATACTCAAAGCCCTTAATTTTCGATCCTAAAACAACTTAGAAACAGAAGGAAACAAGTCTATAACTTAAAATTGATTAAACTAGAAAAAATATTTTTTTAGCCCTCGCGGTCCGCTGAGACAGTCAAACAGTCAAAGTCCCAGTCAAAGTCTCAGTCAAAATCCTAGTCAAAGTCTCAGTCAAAGTCCTAGTCAAATAGTCAATTCATCTTAAAACCTTACTTTATTGTGTTGACCAATTTTAAAGCCTAATTGAATCCAAAACTAGTATAAAAACCCACCTATGACCCATTACACTTTGCACCTCTAAATCGATTGTTTCAATTCGATTAAACTCTCCCTCATACCTTTCTTCTATAGTATATTACTTCTACATTTGAAGCTTTGATTATAAGCTCTCGTAATTGGCGAATTGTAAGCTGGATATTTTTCTTATTGGACTAGTTTCGTTGTAGAGTCTTTGGATTGCTCGCATTTTCACGCTCGCTTAGTCATCTAGTTATTTGGCGAAAGTGAGTACTTCCTATCCCCCTTTTGCTTTTATTCATTTTTGGAGTGTTACATGTACACTTATACAAATTACAAATACAAGTTCACATTTTTACAATACAATTCTAGTACTATGTGCATTTGCTTACAAACGTGCTTTATGCTTAGACATTACATGTAGAATACATTTGTACTTAGTGAAATCATTAACATTGTACAAGCCGACCTTAACATTGGATAGCGCTATTGGATTGACAACCCGCCTAGGTTGATTCTCCCCCTTTTTCATTGGAGAATCCATGGTCATTGTTAAGTTATTATCCATTTATTGGATAAGTACACCGCCGTTCATTTAGTACGTTATACAGTCACAGGATTGATTTCGCTCATTTGTATGATACATAGTTTACATAATTGCATTGTAGCTTTGCACTTGAATTGTATACCATTTTTTTTCCAACTTACTATATGTATTAACTAGGAATGCTCACCAACATTTCTTATAGGGGTGTTCAGAATTCGATTCGAATTCGAAAAATTCGAAATTCGATTTAGTTCGATTCGATTACCTAGAATTCGATTCGATTATTAAGAATTCGAATTCGATTCGATTCGAATTCGAGTCCAGTAAATCGAATACGAATCGAATACGAATTTATGATTTTAAATTCGATTCGATTCGAAATTCGAATAAAAATTGTACATGTATATTTTTTTTAAATATATACACACATATACACATTATTATATACACAAGTATACACATTGAAAAAAAAAACTTCTAAATTTTGGTCAAACTCTAAGAACCCATAGTGTCTATAACTTTTAGCATAACCATGTTTTATATATTTACCTTATATATCACAAAACTCTATAAAACTATACTCTCTACTATTTTTACTATTCTCGTATTTGACATATTGTTGTTTATCAATTTGTAGATTTGTATTTTATATGTTAAAAATTATGAGTTTGTATTAGTTTTAAAACTAAAAGTAAAACAATTTGTTATTTAAGGTGAATTTGAACTAAATCGAATTTATTCGAATTCGATTCGAATTCGAGTTTCTTATTCGAATCGAATACGAATCGAATAAATTGAATTTTAAAACGAATACGAATCG
This sequence comes from Ambrosia x helenae, assembly GCA_030844895.1. Classification (NCBI taxonomy): domain Eukaryota; kingdom Viridiplantae; phylum Streptophyta; class Magnoliopsida; order Asterales; family Asteraceae; genus Ambrosia; species Ambrosia x helenae. The sequence goes on from CM061225.1 coordinate 99,424,766, forward strand.
AATACGAATTCAGGTAAAAATATTAAAAATTCGAATAATTCGATTCGAATAATTCGAAAATTCGTTATTCGATTCGTTGAACACCCCTAATTTCTTATGTTGACAAAACCTATTTTGTACATGTTTCAGGTGCAGTTTGATCTTAGTTCCATAGCATTGGATTTTAGTGCTTGCTTTTAATAAGTTATTTCAATTTTCATGTTTCGTTCAGAGTTTTTTATTTTTTCCTATTTCATCTATGTAAGACAATTAAAATTATTCAATAATATATTTACATTTTAGTACCATGTGCTTTTGAACAATCATCACTACGTGACACCTTGATGATTCCGCCATCGGTTGGGGTGTTACAATGCATTACATGTCACGGGGCTACAACCTCAATCAATTATTAGAAATCACATGATTAACACATATTATTGAAATTAAAGTTGAAACTCAAACACATCAAATACAGATTTAAAATCCATACAAAATAAAAAAAAACTTATTTGGAAAAATAAAACGAATGTGTTAAATGGAATCACTCCACGTTGATATCAAGGTGATGAAGTTGCTCCCTAGTTGACCAACAAGGCTCACGTCTTTTGGTTTGCTTGCATATTGCACGTGCTGAAATATGGTTGTTTGGATAATATTAAGGATGATATCAGGTGCCCTGATAATATTTTTTTTTTTAGAAAATTCTTGTATATCTAAATTTTCCGTCAGTTGTAAACCTCATTTCATTTATTGAAAATTATTATATAGTTGCTTTAAATGTGAAATGTTTGACGAATTCCAACTACAAGTTAGACGTGGCTAATGATGTATGAAAATTTTGACGGTTATCCTTAACGAAAGTTCCTAACAACAAATGTAATTAGTTATAACGGTTTTGAATAGTAATTGGTTTGTTCGTTACATGGGGGAGACCTCCTAGTGATGATTCAGAAGCTTCACAACTAAGTGAGTTAGAAGTGGTGTTGGTTAACGTTGCTAGTGTTGATTCAGATGATAAATGGGTGTGGGAGTTGGATCTTAATGGTCTATTCTCGGTTAAGTATGTCAGAAGATGTATTGATAGCATTTATCTTCCAGAGGGGCCTCATGCTACTAGATGGAGTAAGTGTATCTAGAGGAAAGTTAATATTCATGAGTGGAGATTGTTATTGGATTGTCTTCCTACTAGACTCAATTTAAGTAGAAAAGGTTGTGAATATCAATCGATATTGCGTCCGGTTTGTTCGATACTGGTGGAGTCTACGAATTATATTTTTGGGGAATTTACAGTCTCTTCTAGACTATGAAGTGGTATTGGCCGATGCTTTACTTGATTCAATTATTTCTACGTCTTTTTATGGTGTTCTAGTCGTATCATAAGTGTAAAATTAGTTGGACCAAGTGGATTAAAAACCCAATTACGTACTTGTAATTGCTTGTTTGTTGATTCCGGGTTAATTAGTTTATTGCTAACCTGGTGGGTTGTTATTATAGTTTGCCTTTCGGGAAAAAAAAATGTTTGGACTTTGGATCGCATTACATCCCAGCTAAACTCTAATCAGTTCGTTCTCTTTTTCATTTCGATTCCATACAAATTGTAAACTAAACGTTCTCCAAGTTTGTCATCTTATGTATTTTAAGTAACTAAAACCCAATTAAATGTTCGTATCAAATAATTACAAAGCACATGAAACTAAATGATTAAATGTTTGATAAAAACAGACAAAGATTGCTAAAAGAAACCCAACCAAAACGTATATGAACAAAAAGTTATCTCTCATATCTAACATGAATATATAGATAGTTAACATGCTATTGTGTTACATTTTTTTTAATATATGTAGTTTTTTTTTTTTTAAACTAAACCGATTTTTATACTTATCAATTCTTACATCTAATATATTTGAAAAACGGCAATTTATAGTTAACATGCTATTGTGTTACTCTCGAGTACTTGATTCGCCAAAAGGGTGCCCAAGAGTGCTTGAAAATTGATTCGTTGGCGTTCAAAAAAAATATATTTGAAAAACATGATTTCATTTATGATAAATATTTAAAGGGTTTTTTATTACCACCAAAATATCAGGCATCATAAGGACAAAATTTAAGGTGGCTTTAATGCAATACCAACAAACTTACCTCACATGTTGGTTTCGTGACTGTTGTCAGCAAATAAACACAGGTGGGTGATGAGGTTGAACATTTTAGTGTGTTTGGTGGTATTGTCATTATATATGTTTGGTGGTTATTAAATGTCTCTCTATCACTGTTGTCGTTACTCGTTTCTTAGGAGTCAACAATTTAAAATTTAAACATGAAATTATAAAGTTATAAAGGTATTCTTGATGGATTTTAATAAACAATCCCGACTATAAACACAAGTTATAATATGGTGGACAAATACTAGCAAAGTTGTCGTTGATGAAGGCATGCATGTGCATCAATCATCATTGATTTTGAATGGTCCTAATCCTTAACATTCACGTAAACAATGATAGATAGATTATGGATACTTGAATAGTTGAATCACAAGTAGTCATTTTGTGTGTGTTTGATTTTTATTCTTATATATAGTTGGATATTAATATTAATTATGCTAATAATTACTGGATATGCGACGTTATGTGATAACATAGTCACATGTACGTCTACCTTGACTTGAGTATCTTGATTTAATTCATTAACATCGAATAAAAATGTTGTGTACATATTTAAACTCTCGAGTATCACCATTGTAATTAACCAACATTCATTTGTAGTGGTTTGTACATTTTCAACCATTTACATTGAACATGTTTTTGTTCTTCATACACATCCTATTTGTAATACGTTTTCAACAGTGTATCGAATGATATTAATAATATCATAAAACATTGGTAGCTAGCCTATAATGTTTGTTTGTTTCTTTTTCTTTGAACGGCTATAATGGATGCAGAGCGAACCCTGGCAACACTTTTTTTTTAATAGGAGTTTAAACAATATGTTATAGCTTCATTTAACTTTAATCAACTTAACCGTTATATCATATAAAAGATGTACTTTTTCTTTCTTCTTTTTCTACTGTTAAGTTTTCCGTTATAGGCCTAGTAGAATATTTGTTACTTTATCACCCAAAATCTATAGCATATATACGATCATACGATTAGAAATGTAACACGAATGTCTAAATCGTGTTGAACAAAACAGTAAAAGTACACAAAGGGATTAAGGTTGGAAGTATTAAGGAATTAAATTTTGAGATTCCTAAATGCTTTTTCTTTATTCTTTTTCTTTTATTTTCTGCTGAAATTTATGCTTCTCAAAGCATGGACATAAATTTAAATTTAAAGATGAGAATAATACACATCTAGAATAGTCACAATCAAAGTGTCTTCTTAGAAACGAATTGTATCATAAGTGTACCACTAACCAACAAACATGATTAACAACCATCATATATATATAGTAATAATGTAACCAAAATGCTAAAGAAATTGATGGTAGCTTATAATTAAAGGAAAATTTAATTGGGCCGTAACTCATTATGTTCACTTTATTTATAATTACTGTTAGGATGGACCAACCTTGACATTGTCATATTGCAGTCATTTATGCTATTGAATTTGTTTTTACGACTTATCTATATTTTACTGATATATCTATTTTTTTTATATCATATTTAATAGAAAGTATTTTTTTTCATTGAATTATAGAACTGTATTTTAACAATTTAATCGTTTAAATGACTTTTTTTACTTCATGGAGTAGAAAAGTAAGCATGCAATTTTGTTAACTTAGATCATTAAATGTCGTAATAACTTTTTTAACGGCCAACAAAAAACAAAAAGATTTATATTACCACTAGGTTAACAATGAATTAGCCGCCAATGATGTTGTAGCCTAGTGGTTGCAATGGAGATGGAAAAGTTTACTCACTTTGTGGGGTTCATGCCCTAGGAGGTCACAAATTCGAATCCCACTAAAACTAGAGGTATTATGAAATGAGGGTTGACCATTAAAAAAACAATGAATTAGCCCAAAACTAAAGAAAAACACATCCCCAAACCATATACATCACACTATCATACAAGATAAATCAAAATTACACCATTCATCTCATGAAAGATCTAGTAACTTCGATCGATGCCTCATCATCATAATCAATTCATCATCATCATCATCATCATCATCATCATCATCATCATCATCATCATCATCATACTCAGTTAATCCCACCTATAGCAAAGCTAAGGTAGGGTCTGAGAAGGGTAAGATGTAGACAACCTTACCTCTACCCTTAAGAATAGAGAGGCTGCTTCTGGTGAGACCCCGGCTCGATGTGGTTTGGTATCAAGTCTTGGACATAAGGCACAAAACACTTAGCAATCGGGACAAACCCGATCGGTGCATGTACCCCTTTGTCTTTTGGCTATCCACGCCACCACATGATGCATGATTAACCGTCCGTCGTTTTTAACGTTATTTTCACGAAATTAGTTAAATAACGTTAAAATTAGTGCAACTTTACTTTGGCCACACATATATACATTATATGCGCACACCGTAAGTGGGGCGTTCGATCGATGCCTCAACACACACACACACACAAAAAAAAACATAGCACCATGATCTCTCAGTAGTTCTACACAAATTGTCTTGTTTGCCCCTAAAAATCATATCTTTCGGCTTCTCCACATATGCACCACACGGACGGTTTGCATGATCGAGTAAACCGCATTCTTCAACTTCAAGGATCCTCTAACATTACAAGTGTTACGAAGTTTCCACATGATATTTGAAGAAAATACATAGACATAGGAAGGATGGGAGCTGCACGTTTTTCCTTATTTAGAGAAACCAAGGTCAGTGCCAGTCCTAACTAAGCCGGCAAGAAAACACATCCCCAAACCATATACATCACACATCCACATTGTAATTCTTCTGCATCTGTCATCTAACTAAGGCTACGAACCGAAAACACATTCGACGAGTCTAAACTCCAGTACTCCATTGATCTAAGCTTTAGGTGTGTGGTTGTGGAAAATTGTGTTTGTCCATATTGGTGAATAAATAAATCATGTGTTGGTTTTTTTTTTTTTTTTTTTTTTTTTTTTTTTTTTTTTTATTGAATGACTAATTTCTTCCTTCATTTTTACACCATTTTACTAATTTTATGAAAATAACGTTAAAAAGACGGATAGTTAATCATGCATCATGTGGTGACGTTGATAGCCAAAAGACAAGGGGTTACATGCACCAATCAGGCTTGTCCCGATCGCTAAGTGTTATGTGCCTTATGTCCAAGGCTTGATACAAAACCACTATCGAGCCGAGGGTCTTACTGGAAGCAGTCTCTCTATTCCCACGGGGTAGAGGTAAGGTTGTCTACATCTTACCCTCCTCAAACTCTACCTTAGCTTTGCTATTAGTGGAATTAACTGAGTATGATGATGATGATTTTTTACACCATTTCTTATTAATTACACCCCTTTTAAATATATCATTTTTTTGCCTCTTACGAGGCTTGAACTCCCAACTAGGGGTGCAAACGAGCCGAGCTGCTCGCGAGTTACTCGAGCTCGGCTCGGTAAAAAGCTCGAAACGAGTCGAGCTTTATCGAGCTCGAGCCGAGCTTGAGCCTAAAACAAAGCTCGTTTATTTATCGAGCCCGAGCTCGAGCCTGGCATACAAAGCTCGTTAGGCTCGTCGAGCCTTATCGAGCCTAAGTATAATATTGGTTTTTTTAATATTTAATAATATTTACGCCTTATTTAAAGTTGTTTAGTAAACGAGCCCGAGCTCGAGCTTCACTTATCGAGCTAACGAGCCTAAATGAACTATTATTTATATTATTTTTATTTAATATATTAACTTATAGATAATAAACGAGCCGAGCCCGAGCCGAGCTCGAGCTTTGGAAATTACCAACGAGCCGAGCTCAAGCTCGAGCTCTTATAAGTTAATCGAGCTCGAGCCTGGTCGAGCTCGGGCTCGGCTCGACTCGTTTGCACCCCTACTCCCAACCCCCCTCCCTTTGAAACTCAAACACCTTTACTAACACACCATAATAATGTGTGATATAGAATTCTATAGAGGAATATATTCCTATGCATCAAAATGACGCGCGCCCGGGCTCGGGGCGATAGGCGTAATGTGGCGTTTTAATGGGGCATTTTGCACTTCACACGCCGCCTTTATATTTTTAACTGAGCTTGGACTTGTGTGGCTCGAGCTTGTGGCTATAATTGGTTAACTGGTGTGGTCAAGTCATTTCAGGTTCATAACTGTCAAGTTATAATTAAGTGCTGCATTCAATAGGGACTTAATTTTTTCATTGAATTTCGTATTAAGTGAGAAACTCTCCACATGGTTAGTTGAGTTACAAATACAGAGCTTTGTACTCTGTTTAAAATACAGAAAAATTTCTTTGCAATCTATGTTCACCAACCACCACTTTCTTTTAGACAACTTTCTAGTTTTTTCTACTCCTTTTCATCAGGATGTCCCTTGTTAGCGATGTACTTGTTACTTAATACGTGTTTGCCGAATTTAGTACTAGTGGGTTTACCCGCGCGTTGCCGCATGATCCAAATACAAATTTCAATACAATAACGTGTTTATTTACAAATCGCAACAATGCAGATTCAATAGTACACATAGGTACCCAATGTTGTGGTTCGAATAAGCTCTTCTGAAATAAATAATTGCCAACTCGTTAAGTGTTATGTGATTAAGTTGACATGCTAACTTCTGTCAAGCCAAAGTATATATTGGATCCACTAAAGCATCAATTTCTCGAGCAGTTTGTAGACATTCTTTTATCTCCCCTTTCAACACATTTCCAAATCTGAATATTAACCAACACATGACACAATACTTAGAAAAAAAATAAAAATAAACGATTAGCAAGTATATGACACAGTTTATTATGTAAAGATATAAATACTAAGTTTTGAAAATATCTTTGTGGTTGATGATGATGTTTAGTTAATGTTATGGATACCGAATAAAAAACAGATATTTTAGTATTATATAAGAGGAACAACTACAAGTTTTCACACAAATCTCAGATGTAAAATATGAAAGTTACTTATCACAGACTCTACTATAAGTTTTATGATAATTAAATTCAACTAATAAAGCAAAAGTGCTAACTAATATTGAATCAAGCAGTTAATATCACTGTGTAAACTACTAAACTGTGATATTTTTTTCTCTTTAAGTGATCTTTTTCTATATAGCAAATAGCAATGTCATTTTTCTTCGATTGTTTCATGAATATCTCAAAAAGTTATACATGTGATAACCACACAATATTCACATGAATTCTAAGCTCACTTCAACATCTATACATCATTCATATATCACGTCATCCATACAAAACACATAAAATAGTCACCAACTTCATCAACACTTGGGTTTTTGTAAAAAAAACTCATCATTTAGGTCTAGATCTAGTCTAGAAAGGTGTTAGAAAGGTTTTTATTTAAGAAAACTCATTTAGATAATATCTGGACACTTAGGGTTTATAAAAAATGTATGAAATTACATTAAAAGGGTTTAGATTATTAACACACCTGGAATCTTCTCTTGATATTGATATAAAACTTGTTTTAGCTTTAGGATCCAAGAAATAAGAGCAAAAACTCATTTCTACAAGTTTGGGTTTGAGAGAGAGCACTTGGGGGGAGAGTTAGGATTGTGAAATGATGAAAACGAGGCAAAGTGATATATTTATACTCTGTTCTCATTCGTGCCTTCTTGGGTACGAATGGAATTCAAATTCTCTCATTTGTACCATCTAGGGTACGAATGAGGTCTCAAACTTTTCATTTGTGCCTTCGATGGCACTAACGGAAACCCAACCCTCTTATTCGAACCTACGTCTACCAATTTGTTGTTTTAACACATGTTAACTCATCAAATCTCCTAATCATGCATTCACAAGGTGTTAATCGATCATGGTGTAACACCCCAACCGATGGCGGAAACATCGAGGTGTCACGTATTGATGAGTATACAGTAGCACATGGTAATCCAATTTTTAATTGAAATAAATATTAAATTGTAAATATCCAAAAATTGAAATACATAAGAGTTTTAAACGTGGAAATCTAATACATCACACAAGAATCAAGCATGCATAGACTCCTTATTGTCTTCATAAATACTCTAATCTTCATGCATCATTATTACCTGTTGAGTTGTAAAAATGGGGGGGTCAACTAGAAGTTGGTGAGAATACATAATCCATGTTAAGCATATAGTTTAAGTATAAAAGTCTAGCAATTCGTATGTCTATCGTAAATTTAAGTCTACATGAATAGTATAATATGTTGACATAATCAAACCTCCGACTAGTTTAGGTCCATCCCGTCATCTACGGTTCACCTTAGTAATATGTTGAACGATAACAATCACCCACGTTACCTATGTAGGAGGTACACGTATCCGGGTGGGGTTGTCAATCCAATAGATCTATTATTGAGTATCGCCGGCTTGGCCATAGCTAATGATTATGTAAATGTTGAAACTCGTTGAAACTGTTGACTAATTCATGAGGCAATAAAGTTTACTACTAGACATGCATGTTGAATTGCTTAAAATTGTTGCAAGTATAAAGAATCGCATAAACAGGATTACGTAAACTCACCTTAGCAAAGTATTAAGTCTCGAGAAATAGAATATGTGTAGCCCCAAAGTTGCCAATTACAAGAGCTTATAATCAAAACTTCAATTGTAGAAGTAATAGACTATAGAAGAAAGGTATGAGGGAAAGTTTAATCGGATTGAAACAATCGATTTAGAGGTGCAAAGTATAATGGGTCATAGGTGGGTTTTTATACTAGTTTTGGATTCAATTAGCCATTAAAAATTGGTCAACACCATAAAGTAAGGTTTTATGATGAATTGACTATTTGACTAAGACTTTGACTGTTTGACTAAGACTTTGACTAGGACTTTATTTAAAAAAAAAAAATTTAGAATCATATTATTATTATTATTTATATACATTTATGTATGTATATAAGTTGTGAGTTAAGATAAATAAAGACTTAGGCACATTTGTATAATATTAATGATAAAGGTGTAATAAAAATATATATATATATATATATATATATAAGGGCTTTTTATGTATTAAAATTTTGGGGAAAATTTTGCGATGTTACAATCTCCCCTACTTTTGGAAACTTCGTCCCGAAGTTTATTGAAAACACAGGGTTGAAGGTGATTGGGTAGAAATTAGGACAAGGGTGGTTTGGGAAGTTTCGAGTTAAGGCATGACATAAATTTATAGGTAATAGAATAAACTGTTTTGAATAATTTGGGTAAGAGTTTTGATATGTGTGAGTTTTAAGGGTTGGATTAGGTTCATCTGAAATAGCAAGGAGAATAAGAATCTTAAGTTTTAGGAGTCCTAAAAGGAATGAGTTGATGGACTATTGAAAGACTAAATGAACTACCAGATAACTAAGGTTTATTATTGGTCAACTACCGAAAACCTTGATAGAATTTCACACTACCTTAACGTACCTGTAAATTCATGATTACGTTCCGGACCGCAATCACCAATTTACCTTACATTAGGGTTTTGTGTCCTTCTATAACTCTAGACACACATGTAAAATAATATGATTAACCATGTATCCAAAAATGAGTCCAACTGTTGAGCAGGAAAAAGACTTCTACCAGTCAGCGAGTAGGAACCTCTACCGATTGTTGAGCAGGTATGATAGCCTCTACCAATCGTTGAGCAGGTTGTAGGGCCTCTACCGACTGTTGAGCAGGCATGATGACCTCTACCAATCGTTGAGTAGGTTATTTTGTACTCTACTAACTGTTGAGCAAGTACTTCATCCTCTATCAGTTGTTTGATTAAGTGTACCAATTATTACACACATGAATTGCAAATTGATAATATGTACATGTAAGCAACCAAGTATCAAGTATAGCATACGAGTTGTAATAGAGTTGCCCTAGATAAGGTTAATGACTCTAGGTGTGTCTATAGTAAATAGTTTATATTCCATGAATTCTAGTTTCAAATGTTCAAATAAAGCAAATAGTCGAATCCTCATGTATAACTAAGGATTATGTTTGATGCAACACACAATCAAGTTTCAATAGTTTGGTTATCATGGGTAACTAGCTCATGTGTGAGAAGGTGAAGGATATGAATTTAGTTCTTGAGAGGATGATGAAAAATTCTTAAAGCAGAATCAAAGTTGTGAGAGATAGTGAATGTGAAGATAGTTGATTAAGAGTTTATTTTATAGTATGGAGATTATATGATTTGGGTAGGGTGTTGAATATTTAAAAAGTGGCTAAGATGGTAAGGTGAAGTGTGATTGTGAAATCCATGGATGGTTATGAAATGAGATTGATTTAAGCTGTAAAATTTTGAGATTTTTGAGCTTAGTTTAAGGAAGGTGAGTGTAATCATTTATTCATTAATTAAAACGAATAAACGAAAACGTTGACTTATCAAAACTTCTAGATTCTAATAACATAGTGAAGACATGCTTTAGCCTATAAGTGAACACTCATCCCGAGAATTCCCAGGTAGGCATCCGGGTCCCTCGTCTGATTGGGATATATGCGCAATGCCAGTCCTAGACAGAAAACTCAGAATACAGGCGTTCACCCTTCCAGATTTGCACGTGTTCGTTATTAAAATCTAGCACTTCGACGAGATCTCAAGGTGGTTCAGGCTAAACCTGAGGATTGTCCTATTAGTCTAAGAGTAGATCTTGTGATGCAGAGCAATCTTCTTGTAGGGGTTGAAGTAGGGATAAGAAGTAGGAGTGAGATAGAGGATAGCAAGTAAAAGGAGCAAATACTGGTTATATTCCTATGGTTATAGACTAGATTATTTTTTTTTTTCTAATAACCTAATTCCCTATAACCAAGGCTCTGATACCAATCTGTAACATCCGGCCCCTCTCATCACCAATATTGTCCGCTTTGCCCTCCCAGAGCTCACGGATTTGTTTTTGGTTGCCCAAGTGGAGACCTCCCAGGAGGTCACCCATCCTGAAATTTCTCCCACCTGAGCACGCTTAACTGTGGAGTTCTCCTCTCATCCACTAACATTAAGCCCTAAAACGCGTTGGTTATTTAAGAGGCAAGACATTACTTATGAACCAAGGATCTCTCCTGGCCACGGCCGATGTGGGATTTTCCTGGGGTGTCACATTCACCCCCTGTTAGAGTCTCATCGTCCCTGATGAGGTGTGTTCCTGGGGTGTCACATTCACCCCAACCGATGGCGGAAACATCGAGATGTCACGTATTGATGAGTATACAGTAGCACATGGTAATCCAATTTTTAATTGAAATTGTAAGTCCAAGATCTTCTCTACCGGGTATCAAACAAACAATCGAGTGCGGAAAACAAGATTGAATGTGAAGAACAAAAGATTAAAATGATGAAAATAATTATATTGCTGCTTCACCTTGCACACAATCTCTAGGATTGTCTGGTACAAGGTGGTGGCCAAAGAACTACAAATGAAAGGTCTAACCCTAAAATGAACTTAAACAAAACATTATATAGGGTCCAATAAAGCCTTGGCCCACATGGCCTAACCCAAGTCCATTAACTTAAACTAAGCCCAATTAACACAAACAGGCTTAATAAAGACAAGCGTAAACCTACTTAAATATAGCCCAACAATATCCCCCTAGGTTTATGCTGTCTTTATCATGGCTTAGTAGGAAGAATCTTCAGATCTTGATCTTCCAATCTTGGGTTCATTTATCTTCTGCTCTCGGAGGCATACTTGTATTTTGATCATCATCAGCTTTTTCTTGAACATCTTGCTAAAAGAGAACGTGAGATGAGGATTCTCAGAAGCTCTTTTCTTTGTCAATCTTCTCTTTCAAGCAACTTTTCAGGTACTTCTTCACTTGTACTTTCATTGTCAAAAGATGATTCACTTCAGGTTCTTCTGACTCAGGTACATCTTCTCAGTGTGGAGATTCATGCTTGTCAGCAACTGGAATTATTTCATTTTTCATCAACCCCTGTTTCTTGATTTGTATAAACTCTGCAAATTCTCAGAATTTTGTAAGCAAATAATAAATATAACAGAGGGTCCAGTATACACATGAACACCAAGTACATCAGTGTACTTCATTTTTAAAACCTCAAAAACCTAAATTTTGTTTGTGAATCGATCAAATCCTCAAGAATGGTTAATTTTCATAAAAGAAAACAAACAAATTAAAATAAAAATTCAAACTAATTACAATGCATCTTTTTGGTGAGAATTATGTGCAAGAAGATCATATCAGCTTTGTCAAAATGCAACACACCGTTAGTATATTTGTTCTAATAAACTTATTAAAGTGCCAGAAAGCAATCCAAGACGATTACCAGCATCGATTATCCACTTAAACAAACATACACACACGTCTTCAAGTCCTTTGTTGTTCTTATTTTATTAACGTGTGTTAGACCGAAATGACTGTGTGTCCCACATCATGACATACCCCCGCGATCAAGGTATGCACAAAGCTTCTTCATAACAGGTGAGTAAATTGCTGACATCTGTATGAATTACAAGGTCAAGATCATCGGTGATCAGGTCTGCATATATCTGGATGCAACAGAGAGACCAATGGATTCTCGACTAGGGTTAGGGCAAATACCAAATGTTTCGGTATGATCGTTGCTTTAGGCTTTTGATTTGTGCCTTTAGCTTGAATTCTCTTTGAGAATATGGGTTTTGGCATTTCCTTATTGCTCTTTTAAGACGTCCTGACTGTGCCTAGGTCAGCATATATCTGGATGCAGCAGAAGGGCAGCCAGGACATCCCCAGATGTATCAACAATTTAAAGACCTGAAATCTCAGACTTTGGCAATCTATCAACGCAAGATTTAAGACCATAAAATCATACGCCGATGATGTGTTCCCCACAAGCTACACAGCCCTTTATATTTAACATTAATTTTGGACTGAGTTCGTTGTGCAGTTTGCCTGCCAGTACATCATATAATGGAGCTGCAATCACACTCGATTTAATTTTCTTTTCGATTTTAAGGTGTGACATTTCAACAGCTGATGTACTATCATTTCTTCTTTTTCGCACCATGAAATTCTCATTTTCTGAATTTTCTATTGTTTTTGTATTTTTCTAAGGATATATATCCCCCTAAATTTGTGCTTTTAATTAAAAATTTAAAGAACAAATTTACAACCTAAAACTAAGAAAAATCTTTTTGTGTTTTTCTAAGCCATTCTCGAATCAAAGACCAATTACGTTCAGAATAAAAAGCATCAGGTTTTGAACGTACCTCTTTCTGATTTTACCTCCATTATCTCCTTTAAAGGAAACATACTCACTGTTTGAAAATTTAAAATAAACGTATAACAGAGAGATGTCACCTGTCATGTGCGTGGAACAACCTTATCAACATACCAGTGGTCGTCGACAATCCTCCTTGGGTGTCCCTGCACTAAGAAAGGAGATTAGTTAAACATTGGTACCCAGGCCATCGCGGTCCTGGGCACTCCTGAAGCATCTACGTAGGACACTTCTCTCAAGCACATGTCCTTCTTCTCATTCAGGACTGGTGTTGCTGCCGCCTTTGCTTTCCAAACTTGTTTAGGCTTAACAAGCGGTTTTGCTACTTTCGGAGTAGCAGCTTTCGGTTTCTGAGGTTGTTTTAATTTCTGTGGTTGAACAACCTTCCGCTTGCTCTTGGTAGCATTCCAGTCTCCATCAGATAGTTTAACTTTGGGATTCATGTTCTTCCTTGCCTTAGGTTTATCAACCTTCATTGGCTTGGAGTAATAGTTATCCCTAGGCATAACCCTCTGATATTGTCGATAGTAGGGCACATAAGGACGATGTGCGCAATTTCTTGCAATGTGACCGGGTCTTCCACAAGTGTAGCATGTCTGCTTCTTTGCAACAGGAGCATATCCCGGTCTGTTAGATCCCACTGATGAATGTGAGTGATGGGATCTGTTGGATGATTTGTTTGCAGGCTTCCCAGTCTTTCTGCTCTGCTTAGAACATCTTGAACACCCGTGTGAACAAGATTTTGCGTGTGATGATGACTGTTCTTGAGCTTTCTGTTTAACTTCGGGAACCTGTACATGAGAGTTAGCACAGGTAGTTTTTCTATGTGGTGGCACATATTTATCGGTCATGCCATTAACAGATTGCTCAGAAACAGTCCTTTTCTCATATGGTGCAGCATCTGCAGACAAATTAGACTGTTTCAAATAAACACCTGCATTTTTAGTGCAAACAATATCATCCCCCTCAATCTTAACTTTTACTTTAACTGAATCTGCACATGAAGTAGAAGTATCAGTAACGCGCACACATTTAAACTCAGTGACTATTGGCTTTACCACACCTGTGCCAACAGTCATGGATGAGGGATCCTCACATTCTAGTTTGATCTCGACTGTCCTTGAGCACACAGATTTTTCAGATTCTGACTCAGTCGAGGGTGTGTCCTTTGATTCAGACGAGCCACTTGATTCAGAAACATGTTGTGGCTCTGCTGAATCCCCCGTTGACTCAGCTGCTTTAGAGGACTCACAGCTGGATTCACTCGATTCAACTGATACTGATTTCTCAGATTCGGTTGTTTCGGGTGATTCACATTTGGAGTCACTTTCAGAAGTTGATGGGGCAACTGGTTCAACGGTCTGTGGTGCCCTGTACTCTTCATAAATCTTTTTGAATGTTTTCATGAAATCAAACTCAAAGGGCACATTTGAGTCTGATTGGCCGGTCGGTTCAGGTTTTAAAACAGTTTCCCTCAACATTTGATTTGATTCAGCTGTGTCATTGGGATCTGGGACTTCATTTCTTTTCACATCAAAAACTCTGTCAATTTCTTTGTTTTTCTCAAAATTTAATGTCTCAGTCTGCTTTGAAGCATCTTGAGACTTGACAAAGGTTTTTGATGGAGCCTGCTCCTTCTTAGGTTGTTTGTTCTTGGGTTTAGAGATTCGGACAGGGACTGATTTAGGTTTGGAGATCTCATCTTGATCCCTCGATGGTCGACTGGTTGGCTCTTCTATTGGAGGACCGTATCCTTTAACAGGCAGAGCCAACAACTCTTCATCCGACATAGGAATTGAAGAATAGTTTTCATTGAAAGGTGGAGGAATTTCCACAAATCCAATTCCCTTATTCCTCACGTCCTTTGGTCTTAACCTTAACTGGGTATTGATCATTTTTTCAACTTTGGGACTAGAACAATCGAATTTTTTAAAATGAAAATCGGCATTTTCAAATTTAGATTTTAAGTCGATCAATTCTGTAGTTAAAGTATCAGACAGTCGTTTGAAGTGTAAATATCGACACTTGTGATCACTCACCTCCTGATGCAAGCGCTTGATATCGAGTTTTTGTTGTTCGACCATTTCTTTATAAGAATTAAATTTCTTTTTAATATCCCAAGTGGCCATTTTCTCGTATTCAAGCTGCTTGTATGCAGAGAGAGTTTCTTCTCTAAAACCTTTAATTTTTAACCTGCATCGTTCAGTGCAACATGATTCAGCTAAAATGTCAGCGTGTACCTCAGATGCGGATGGCACATGGTCATTCTGTTGTGCCATGAAAGCTTGAGCAGCGTGAGCGGCAGGAGCAGCAGATGTGACAGGAGCAGCGGGAGCGACAGAAGCAGCAGGAGCGGCAGAAGTGACGGGAGCCGTAGGAGCTGAAGAACACATTTCACCATAGAAATCACTTTGAGAAAGCATTTTTGATTTCTTAACTGTGATTCCCCAAGACATTTTGTATTTTTCTTGAAACTTGATCCCCCAAAAATCTAGACGTTCTACCAAAATTTTTAAGACGTGCACCGGGCGTCCAACCGTAGTCAACCGTCAAAAATAGTACACAGTCTAGTCCACCGTAGTCAACCGAATCAAACCGTAAAACGTAAGGTCGATCCCCTCAACTTGAGCTTGTGCACTCCAAATAATACCACTACTACTATTATTATTATTATTATTATTATTATTATTATTATTATTATTATTATTATTATTATTATTATTATTATTATTATTATTATAAAAACTTCAAGATCCACGTGAAGATTACTTTTCCAAAAATTGACCAAAATCCTCAACACTTTTACTCTTATTTCTCTGATCTCAAAAGAACTCTCTCTCTCTATCTAGAAACCTCTGTCTTCACAACAACTACCTCATAACCACATAAATCTTTTTCTTTCCTTGGTTCACTCTCTCACGCAAGACACAAAAGACCATTTTTTTTTTATATCTATTAACTCTTTCTTAACTCTCTCTCTAAAACACTTTAGTAATCACGAAGACCAACAATCTGAATCAATAGATCAATGACTCGAGGAAACGGGAGTTAGCTGTGGTGGTTTGTGGCTGGTCACAAGGTTCCGACAGGGGGGTGGTGCAGGTTCGGAGGTGTAAGTGGAAGAAGAAGGTGACAGGTGGGGTTAGGTTGTACGGTGGTGGTACGGGTGTGGTGGTGGTTGACGGTGACAGGTTGGTGACGCGTGGAGGCAGGTGGTGGTTTTCGGTGGATGTAGGTGACGGGCCGGTGGGTACGGGTCAGATCAGAAGTCAGTTTTTCGGGTCGGGTTTCCAGCAGAAGTCAGTTTCCGGGTACAAGGTGGGTGTTCAAGTTGATGGTCTGAGTTCGAGTAGATGGGGTCTGAGTTCGACCTGAAACAGGCTGAGTTCGACTTTGAGAGCTAAGTTCGACCAAGATAGCTGAGTTCGACCTGGGTGAGTTCGACCTGAACAGGCTGAGTTCGAGTTCGGGTGGAGAGTTCGATGAAGCTCCGATGAGTTCGACCTCGAGTGGGTGTTGAGTTCGACCTTGAGTTCAACGAGGTGGTGAGTTCGATGCCAAAGCTGAGTTCGACCTTGAGTTCGACCTGAACAGTTCTGAGTTCGACCTCGGGTAGAGTGTTCAATGAAGTTTCCGGGTTGGGATTTTGAGTTTTTGAGCAGCTCCTTGTAGTCCGATAGATATCCCTCTTTTCACGTTTGACTTTTATTTTCCACAGTTGATTTCTCTGTAAAAGCTGTCAGCCCCTTCTTTTTAGGAAAGCAGATTTATTATTTTTAATATCTCCATAACTTAAAATACCGTAAAACATGGAAACAGTTTATGTATAACCAAAATAGATCAAACATCCCCTTTTTTGAATAATATTTCCTTGTTCTTCGTGTTCTTGAATAAAACTGGATCTGCAAACACAAACTAAAACACAAAACTTATTAAATAAATAAAATTAACAAGAGACAAGATTTAAACCTGTTAGAACCGACAAAATGCAGCAGCAAAAACTCCTTTTTGTTCTTCGAATGATACCGAACCGAGCCTTCAAAAGACTTCTTAGGCTCTGATACCAATTGTAAGTCCAAGATCTTCTCTACCGGGTATCAAACAAACAATCGAGTGCGGAAAACAAGATTGAATGTGAAGAACAAAAGATTAAAATGATGAAAATAATTATATTGCTGCTTCACCTTGCACACAATCTCTAGGATTGTCTGGTACAAGGTGGTGGCCAAAGAACTACAAATGAAAGGTCTAACCCTAAAATGAACTTAAACAAAACATTATATAGGGTCCAATAAAGCCTTGGCCCACATGGCCTAACCCAAGTCCATTAACTTAAACTAAGCCCAATTAACACAAACAGGCTTAATAAAGACAAGCGTAAACCTACTTAAATATAGCCCAACAGAAATAAATATTAAATTGTAAATATCCAAAAATTGAAATACATAAGAGTTTTAAACGTGGAAATCTAATACATCACACAAGAATCAAGCATGCATAGACTCCTTATTGTCTTCATAAATACTCTAATCTTCATGCATCATTATTACCTGTTGAGTTGTAAAAATGGGGGGGTCAACTAGAAGTTGGTGAGAATACATAATCCATGTTAAGCATATAGTTTAAGTATAAAAGTCTAGCAATTCGTATGTCTATCGTAAATTTAAGTCTACATGAATAGTATAATATGTTGACATAATCAAACCTCCGACTAGTTTAGGTCCATCCCGTCATCTACGGTTCACCTTAGTAATATGTTGAACGATAACAATCACCCACGTTACCTATGTAGGAGGTACACGTATCCGGGTGGGGTTGTCAATCCAATAGATCTATTATTGAGTATCGCCGGCTTGGCCATAGCTAATGATTATGTAAATGTTGAAACTCGTTGAAACTGTTGACTAATTCATGAGGCAATAAAGTTTACTACTAGACATGCATGTTGAATTGCTTAAAATTGTTGCAAGTATAAAGAATCGCATAAACAGGATTACGTAAACTCACCTTAGCAAAGTATTAAGTCTCGAGAAATAGAATATGTGTAGCCCCAAAGTTGCCAATTACAAGAGCTTATAATCAAAACTTAAATTGTAGAAGTAATAGACTATAGAAGAAAGGTATGAGGGAAAGTTTAATCGGATTGAAACAATCGATTTAGAGGTGCAAAGTATAATGGGTCATAGGTGGGTTTTTATACTAGTTTTGGATTCAATTAGCCATTAAAAATTGGTCAACACCATAAAGTAAGGTTTTATGATGAATTGACTATTTGACTAAGACTTTGACTGTTTGACTAAGACTTTGACTAGGACTTTATTTAAAAAAAAAAAATTTAGAATCATATTATTATTATTATTTATATACATTTATGTATGTATATAAGTTGTGAGTTAGGATAAATAAAGACTTAGGCACATTTGTATAATATTAATGATAAAGGTGTAATAAAATATATATATATATATATATAAGGGCTTTTTATGTATTAAAATTTTGGGGAAAATTTTACGATGTTACACATGGAACATATAATACTTAATAAGTTATATTTTCACCAACAATGGGACTCGAGACTCGTGCGTTTTCAATGATTCCACGAATCATTTAACTATGAATAATTGTAGACACTATGCAAGTATGAACCAACTCCTGATGATTCCCCGAATCATCGAACCGACTCAACTAACCCAGTTAAGTGCGTTGTGTAAAATGTTTTGCTAAGCTAGACTTATGTGTTTGTAAAAGTGTTCACCTGAGTTTGACGGGTGTCACAAAGATGATGATTAAATTCCAAATAGGGGTATTCATAATTCGATTCGGATTCGAAAAATTCGAAATTCAACTTAGTTTGATTCAATTACTAAAAATTCGATTATCAAGAATTCGAATTAAGAATTCGATTCCATTCGAATTATACATATACATTTGTACACACACAGAGTAATATATATACACATACACATTGAAAAAAAAACCATTCTAAATTAAAGGCCAAGTTCTAAGAACTTTGAGTCTCTGCTACATTTACCATAACCGTATTTTACATATTTATCTTATACATCACAAAATTCTAAAATGCCATAGTAGTCTACTAGTTTTACCATTTCTGTATTTCACATATTGTTTTCTAAATTTTGTAGATTGTATTTTATATGTTAGATATTTTTTTTGGAAGGTGTGTTTCAGCGGTGAATCCAAACGACGCACAACCCCTCAACCTCAGTTCGAATCCAGGCCAAACGCGGGTGTTGAATTTCTCACCCCTTAGTGCGAGTGGGGAGACTCGAACCTGAGACCAAGCCCGGGCGGGAACCTCCCTAAGGAGTAAACTCTCCCACCTCCGACCAGCTGGGCTGGACATCATTGGCATTTTATATGTTAGATATAATGAGCTTCTAGTAGTTTTAAAACTAAAAGTAATCCATTTTATTATTTACGGTGAATTTAAATTCAATCGAATTTATTCGAATTGAGTTTCTAATACGAATCGGGTAAATTGAATCTTAATCGAATACGAATTTAAGTAAAGATATTAAAAATTCAAAAAATTTAATTCAATTAATTCGAAAATTCGTTATTTGATTCGAGAAACACCCCTATTCTTAAAGCAAAAAAGAAAATACTATAATATGATCATTCTACATCGAATAAGAACCTAATTACCTGAAAACTAAATTAAACCAGCAAATGTATATCATAGTTGCCGTGCCATAAGTAATTTAGTTTATAACTTAATGACCCTGAAAAGTAGAATTAGTCATTTTCACACAGAAGTACCATACTTGATAAAAAAAAAAACATTGAAGCACTAAGGGTATGTTTGACAAGTAGCTTTTAAGAGCTTTTAAGAGCTTCAAGCTTTTAAGAAAAAGCTCCTACTTAATATAAAGCCTTGTTTGGTTGAAGGGGCTGGAAGCTTTTAGGTTAGAGAAAAAGCTCTACAGTGAAAAGCTACTAGTAGTAGCTTTTAAGAAAAAGCTCTACTAGCTACAAGCTTTTAGTTAGTAAATGACACAAATACCCATTCTATTTTAAAAATAAAATAAAAACCTTCTTTACAATCTTTTAATTATGACCATTTTGGTCATTTTATACATTTTATTAAAAGCTCCAGCTACTCTGTCAAACACCAAAATATATTTAAAAAGTTTGCAGCTTCCAGCTACCAGCTACCAGCCTTCCGCTAATTTTGCCAAACATACCCTAAATATATACGTATGTAAATTTTGAGATCTAGATATCTAAAATATTTAACTATTTACCTTAACATACTGACTCCCAAGATTTTTGTCTATAGTTATATATATTTAACATTTTAATAATAATATTAAAGTGGGCATGGCATGCTTCAAAATAGTGTGTTTAACTGTTTAAGACAATAAACAAATAGAGGGTGGGTGAGATATTATGGTACATAGATGACTAGGTGGGATGAATTTGAATGATTATTAAAATCAACGACATCAAATTAAAAAACCGAAGCATGATGTCTCCTCACACACATTTCAGATCTTATTGGTCAATGACATTAATTTGTGTCATTGACTCTAATAAAATATGATTTGGGTATCTATTTGTTAGATTTATAGTGGATTCCCTCTCTTTTTATTTTTCTAACAAATAGTCCGTTTGATGAAAGCTTATGATTTACGTATCTATTTGGTTTATGTATAATGATCATTTTGTTTTGTAATATCTAATTATATTTTTCGATAGCAGACTAGTTTGTCATTTTCTTACATACGTTTTCTACTGTCGGTCTTAGTAGAGTTCCTACACTGTTGAACCGACTAAAGCACCCATTTTACTGTTCGGTTTTGATTGTTTGACAATGTTACAACTTAGTTTATGATAATGGTTTAATGACATTATTGTGGCTCAATGACATTTTTGTTATTCAATCTCTACAAACGTTTTTATATTGTCGGAGTTAGCAGTGCTCATAAACTGTTGAACTGACTGAACCACCTAGTTTATGGTTCTGTATTTGATGGTTTGACGTACATAAGGGTTCCACCGACTTTTTGAAACGTAGAATTGGTCTTGTCAACCAAACTGTGGTTTATCGCTTTTTAGGGGGAAGGGTGCTACCCTAAAGTTTTTTTCATCAACATCACTTATTTCAACCAATCATGCACTACCACATCACATGGATTCAATTAACTGAAACACAGTTTTAAAGGCAACACTCCACTAGTCCACTGATTTTTTTTTTCCATTTAAATTAAAAAAAGTAACCGTTTTTTTCAAACGCTAATTAATTTTCTAACCATTGCAATCTAACGGCTACCTTTTTACCCTATAAAACCCCATAATTTCTAATACCAAATCATACCAACTATATAGCTTGGCGGTTTGCGCGGGATGATCGTCGCCGATGATACGTAATCGAAAACATATTGCCAACACCCATATTCATATATGTAGTTGTATACAATTGTATGTGTGATATGGTGTGTATATAGTGTGGTAAAAAAATAAACGGTCAAAGAATAAAATAAAATAAACTTTGGTAAATAAAACGGTAAAAAAATATGACCTTTTAATTCAAAAAATCAAGTCCACTGCCTGTTAGATAGAACCAGTAAAAGTTTCATAGGACCCCTACCAGCATCGGTGGTGACAGTATTACCGTGCTGATAATGTGATACCCGTAACTAAATTTGGTGATGCCTTGTCCCCTTAGTTATTTTTTTCTTTTTCATTTTGTAATATGTATGGTATATAATAAATCCCTTTTTTGTCATTCTAATAGAAACTAATGAATATGGAAAATGCATGTTCTAATCGTCAAAACCGAACCATCAATCACCCTCACTATTCAAATCAATTACTCTGACCTACTAACCCATCCTTGCAGATTTAGCTTGGTTTTTTTTTTTTTTTTTTTTTCTCAAAAATCAAAATACTAATAATAAGCATAATTTTTTCTTCAAAAATTGGTAGGCATTTACACTCGGAAAAAGAAATAAAACAGTATGTACATATTTTTTGTAATATGTAACCACATGAAGTTCAAGTTTAAAAGTATAAAATACAAAAGTACTATAAACATATTCTGGTTTTTTAATAATCTTTTTCAAGTAATTATTTAAAAACGTAAAATCAAAGAAAGAGAAGTTGTATACACTGATGAGCTAAACTGCCGAAGTCTGGGCTCTTTATATACTAATTGAAACCCAAACAATAAGCCCACCATCTACTGGCCCAAATACGCATAATATTACGTCTTTTGAATCAACAACAAAGAAGAAATTGAATCAGGACATCATTGTCGGGAATATTAAAGAATGAAAGGGACTAAAACTAATTTTGACTTTGGTTTTGTTGACTTTTTCGTACATGGAGTGGGAACCTTTTAAAGTCCAAGCTTGTAAAACTATATTAAATACTAGATTATCCCCGTGTGTTTTCAGGGATAGACAAATCTAATATAAAGTGATAAAATGTGTGTACGTAAAAGGAATATATCATTTTTTAGGATTTTTTTTATAGGATCAACACTCAATAACTTATAAAACATATTTTTAATTACACGTGTGCAAATCTTGCTCAAGTGCAATTTATGTGCAACTTTGTCACTTTCTCAAGACATTATAAAGCTGTGATGTAAACTTAGAAAAAAAGGACTAAATTGGTATCAAATGATATGGTGGGGTGATTAATTATCAACTTTGTCTTAGAATAATATGCTACATCTAATCGATTTAGCAACATTTTTAATCGGTGTTCCTAGTAACACCCATCAAATAACAAAAAAAAAAAAAAAATTCTTACCAAACTGATTGCATCTGTGAATATATGTAGTTAGCAAATAATTATATGTAATAGTAAGTTCAAAAGCATATATACTATCTTAATATGATTAGTGACTTGCCTAGACATGATTAATGAATTACCTAAACACATTGTGTTTTTTTTTCCAGAACAAAATCCCACTAAAAAAAGTCGTTTTTACCTTTTGTTTTTTGTATAACACTATGGTGTTTGTTGGTAAGATAATAAAAAAGCTAGTTAATTTGGGTAATTTTTTTTAGAAAAAAATGTCATATATAAAAGTTACTAACGTTTAAAAATTGTGGCGGGGGGGGGGGGGGATAAAAAATAAATAAATATAAAAATATTAATTAAAAATTTTAAAATAATATTATCTTTATTTAAAATATAACTAAAAAAATTTGGAGGGAAATCAAAGGGTGTGAAGGCCTCACAACGCGCCATTGTGGGGGAAGATAAAAAAAAGATAAATATAAAAATATTAATTAAAATTTTTTAAATAGTATATAATATTATCTTTATTTATATTATAATTAAAAAAATTGGTGTGAAATTAAGGGTTGTGAATGTCATGTGTCACACCCAATTTTGTTTATTATATATATATATATATATATAGATATAGATATAGATATAGATTTTGACGTTGAGCAAACTGAATCATTTTTGGTGATGAATTCTGGATTTTTAAAAATTTTTAAATGTGGTAAAAAATGGGTTGTAAAAAAAAAGGCCGTTAACGGGTTAAAAAATTATACCAATAATATAAATGAAGTTATGAACACTTAAAATCAAATAACAAATGACCAAGAATTTGATTTGTTGACCTCTTTGAGTGCTTGACTAACGACTACTAAAGTAGACTTCGCGATCAAGTTTTGGTAAACATCATATTGCTCGTCAATTTGAGACTAAATTCAGCTAACGAATGGTTCATGGTCAGAACATGGTTATTGTTTAACAAACCTACAAGTTTAATATTCGTATTACAAGTATTTATAACTTTCATTAAATCTGAAATTTTGACACATTTGGTTATGTAGTCTAAAAAATGCATTACATTATGATGAACAAGAATATGTCTCCTCAAAAACTTGAAGAATCAAGACTAAAAAGGAAAATAAGGATAATAAACTAAATATAATATATGGTAATTTGTTGTTGAAAGGACTTGTTTGAGATTTCTCAAATTGTATTCCCCGAGCAAGTTATTGTAGGATGAGTAAACAAAACCGAAATAATAGATAACCGAAACATTCGGGATATTTGAACCGTTTTAACCAACAATCGGTGAATATGATTTTGAGGTATTGATTAACCAACAAATCAGTTATGGTTATGGTTTATATTTTGAGGCTTTGGTTAATCAACATAACCAAACCAATTGTTTTTAGTTTTCTAGATTTTTAGAATTGGTTACCTTGAGGCTAAAACTAAATATGGTTCAAAATATTTGATGCCTTATCTCATTCACAATGTCCCCTTAAATATTAAATAGGGAGGAATATACATCATACAAGGAAAACAATAATCACAATAAATGGGTACAAATTATCTTCATAAAATACATAGGTGTAGTTATTCTAATAGTCCCCCACAATTGGAGCGTCGGAGGAACGGACACTCAAACTGGATCTGAATTCTTCAAACAATGTCCTTGGAAGACCTTTCGTAAAGATGTCTGCATATTGAGATGAGGATGGAACGTGATCTGAATTCTCTAACAAAATGAATGTCTAACTCCACATGCTTGGTCCGTTGATGTTGAATCGGGTTTTCAGATAAATAAACGGCAGAGACAATGTCACAATACACTATGGTTGCCTTGATGATGGGAACATGGAGTTCCAAAAGAAGGTTATGAAGCCGGCTAGCTTCAGCAACCGCGTTTGCAACCCCACGGTACTCGGCTTCGGCACTTGATCTTGAGATAGTAAGTTGTCGTTTGGAAGACCATGATATTAAGTTGTTACCTAAGAAGACACAATACCCCGAGGTGGATCATCGAGAGTCTGGACAACCGCCCCAGTCGGCATCTGAGTAGGCAGTTAGAGCCGTGGAGGTGCTTGCTGTTATGCGTAAGCCATGAGTGATGGTGCCCTGAAGACACCGAAGAATGCGTTTGAGGAAGGCAAAGTGTGGTTCTCTCGGTGCGTACATGAATAGACAGACTTGTTGCACGGCATAAGTAATGTCCGGTCTTGTAAATGTCAAGTATTTTAAAGCACCAGCTAAGCTTCGGTATAAGGTAGCGTCTTCAATGAGCTCGCCATCCAAAGCCGAGAGTTTAGAGTTAGTGTCGCAAGGGATGGTACAAGGTTTGCACCCAGTCATGTTTGCACGATGTAGAATGTCGCGCGTTAATTGAGACTGAGATAAGAATAAGCCGGATGAGTCTCTGGTGGCTGTAATACCCAAGAAATGATGAAGGCTGCCCAAGTCTGTCATGGCGAATTCCCTGGAAAACATGGAAATAATGGAACTCAAGAGTGTGGTGTTTGATGCAGTTAAGACAATATCATCCATGTAAAGAAGAAGGTAGGCAATGCGAGTACCCCTTCGATAGATAAACAGTGACGAGTCACAAGAGCTGCTCCGAAATCCATGAGAAGTAAGACAAGTAGAGAACCGTGTGTACCAGGCCCGATGGGCTTGCTTGAGGCCATACAATGACTTGCGTAGACGACAAACAAAATCCAGAAATTGTTTGTCGACGAAACCCGGAGGTTGATGCATATAAACAGTTTCATCTAAGTTGCCATAAAGAAACGCATTCTTGACTTCCATTCGGTGAATAGGCCAGTTTCGAGAAACGGCAAGACTCAAAACGGTGTGTATGGAGGCCGGTTTGACAACCGGATTGAAGGTCTCATGGCAAACGATTCCCACAGTTTGGGACTTCCCGTTCACCACTATATTTTATAATTTTTAATATCCTTAAAACTGGAATTATCCTTTTAAAACTAAATCCCATCCCTACATCCCTACATCCCTAAAAAATTCGTTCACCATTCTCTCAAATCTCAATAATTATTGTAAAGATTGAAACTTTGAATAAAAACAGTAAGAACTCCCTTCATACTTCCATCAAATCCCTTTATTCCTTTTGTTTGAATTTGATTGTATTATATTTTCGTTATCCCACAACCCTAAATCCATTATCAAGCAAACATCTTTTGTGTGGAGAATAGTCATCTTCATTAACCTAGAAAAACCGGTTGCGGCATGAACATCTTGCTAGTTTCTTTTTAATTTCAGAATGCTTACACATAATAAAACCCTAAAACTCTTTTTGTGTGTTAAAATGAATAAACATGAATCTAGTATTTATAGGTCCTAATTAATCATGGTAATCAAACTTCAAAATCATGCCACTACTTTTAAAAGCAATATGTGAAGAACAAATTGCTGATGTAACACAACCCCAATTTTCAATAAATCACAACTTAATGAAAACTTAAAATTGAATTTTAGGTCTAAAACTAAGTACAAAGAGTCCTTTATCTAATAAAACTGGTTTCATAATTTTACATAGGTTTAAGTCAGTCTCAAAGACCTAAAAGACCTGAAGTTATAACTCCTTCAGTACATGTCCAAAAGACCTAAAATCTATATAAAAAATAATATTACGAGTCTTTCAAATTTTCCACTAGTCTTGCATGATTCGCCTGAACAGACAATTTTTTACATTTTTTGGCGTGAACTATAGCTGAAAAACAGCTGCTACAAAACTTCTTAAACTTAGCCTTCAAACTGATCCGATAATATACTTGTGGATCTTATTTGTTTAATCATTATCTTTAAAACATGTAAGCCTAATTGGCATATAATTATTGTGAAAACTCTAAAATATCCTTGGGCAACATGAATTAGTCAATAAATACATAACTAAACCTGCAATTTTGTAATTGAACACTTTAAACACTTATTATATATCCAAAACTAGTCCTTATATGCAATATCTATATTATAGCCATCGGGTAGGACAACCTTTTCTACTAATTGCGAACTTTGTGTGGTACTACAACAACGCTATCAGGTGGGCTGATCGCCCCTCTTTTACAATGTTGACAACTTTAAGGTGGAAAACATGCTCAAAACATGAGACAATGGTTTTTTGAAACAATATCACATAATGGTTTCACATACTTGTAAACGATTAATTAAATGGCTTTGCATGTTACTATGATGCATTTGACGCACTACAAAAGTCCTCATGATTAAAACACTACACAACCATTAATTATGCGAAGCCAATGATAGCACGTTGATAGATCTATTGGCCTGACAAGTCCATTCAGGATTTCTTGGTCGGTATCTGGATGTTCCAAACCCAGCACAAACTGTAACAACAACAGTTTGACATCCCCGTGTCAGAGATTTAGACATTAGGAGGCACACTATACACTTACTAAGGGTTGCTTGTGGACTTCATATATGGAATTTTTGCATAATAATTTACACTACGCTCCCATAGCTCCCACAACCACATCTATCCACCTTTGATTAAAAAAAAAAAACATACATGCATGTATTATTACTACCTAACCTGTTGGAATTTATGTGTGCTCTCACACTAGTATTGGAATAAATGTACACAATGTTGCTTATCGCACTTTGATGAGGGGATGAAATATTGGTTGGTTTATAAGTGGGAAAAGATCTTGGAATAGATGATCAGGATCCACTACTGACCAGAGGATCAGAGCAGACCAGAAGATGTGGCTACTGACTAGAGGATCAGAGTAGAGGATGTTGCTACTGACAAGAGGATCAGAGTAGAGGATTCTATCCATTGCTAACCAAAGAATGTTACCACTAATCAAAGCAGAGGATTTTACCAATGCTAGGCTTCTAGAATAGAGAATTCTAGAATAGATGGTTCAGCTTTTGTGTCTCATACTCTCATGGCTTTCCACTTTCTCACCTGATGCACTGATTACTGCAATAAAGAATATGCATTATTGCATCAGTTATTATTTGATCATCTATATAATCCAACGATTGTGTACAAATGAAACTAGTGGGAAACCCGCGCGTTGCGGCGGGGCAGTTAAACCGAACAAAAAATAGACGAAAAAACGTTGAATCACACACATGCATGTCGGCGAGTTAACTTGCCATATTAAAAAAAGTTAAAAATCATCATAGAAAAAACTAAGTAAGTCGAAACCGTAACAAATCCACATAAAAAAGGAAATAAAAAACTAAAAAAACTTTAATCAGTTGTTCGCCTCTGCTTAGATTACTTTTACATTATCACACGCAATTTTGTTTTAAACGAAGCTTACATTGAAACGTATATAAAAATAAAACCAATAAAGGAACTTCTCATTTCTCTTTCTTCTAAACACAAGATAATATTATCAAAAACGAAAAATTTGACATATTTTGTATAAAAGGATTAAAGAAAAAAATATAAAAGCACATTGTTTTATAAATAATAAAACTTTACGTTTTTTAGTAGGGTTAGCTCGATTTAGCTCTCAATATGCCAAATTATTCATGTAGTAGATATTTCCTAAAAGACTCAAATACCTAAAACTTTAGTAACATTGTCATGAATAATAATAGATTTACTAACTTTTAATTAAGTACCTAAATTGTATATAAAAGATTATAATAAAACATGTAACATTATGAAAATTCCTTTTTACATGTTTTTTATTTAACATGTTCAAAGTAATTGTAGAAATAAATGTTATGACTTATCGTATACATAACTCTTGACTTCATTTAGATTAACTATGATGCTTTAAAGACAACTTTACCCCTCAAATGTAGTTATTATGTGCATTGTATGTTGTATCATAAGCTAATTAACTTGTACCTCTTAAATTTTAAGAAGTCCTTGTCAAATGCTTTATAGTATAGTATAGATAGTATAGATATAGATATAGATATACAACAAAGCAACAAACACATTTCATAAACAACTTCAGTACCAATTTCTTTTCAGGCAAGTGTCCGAGTCCGGCAGTGCACCATCACTGTTACGAACCGGTGTACAATGGGAACAGACCAAGAATCTATTTAAAGGAATTGTGTCAAACACAAGCCCGGTTTTCAGTCATCCTTTTGCTACTTCTTCTGCTGCATTCAGTAAGTGTTTCTAACATAACCATCTAAATAACGCGCATTTTAAACATTCTCGTCTAGACATTTCCACTGATAAGATAATAAATTAGATAATGTTGTGGCGGGACCTAAAACCAGGTCACAAAACACAAAAGTGCACATTTATACAACAGCTAGTTCATCATGGAAAAAGTATTTCAACACAAAAACAAAGTGGATCTCAAAATTTAGTGTGGGGAAATGATATTGATAATGACATATACATGGTTGGGGAAAAAAGTTGAGCAGGTTCAGTAATAATTTGGGCAAGTGTACCCGTGTTTTTATCTTCTAAACCTTTTTTTTTCTGCTCGCACTTAACTCAAGTTGGATATAATTTGGTATCGACAATCAAACCAAACAAAAAGTAGAAAAAAATAATAATATTAATTGAATAAATCTCAATCTTATTAATCATAAAATAACTCAAAACTTATTACTTTTTTCTTAACCTTAATCACAACTTTGATAAGGTTATACAGGATATGACTTTGTTATAATTAAAGTAGAACTCAGCTTTCTAGATAAAAATAGATAAAATTCACATGTTTATCTAATACATGTTTATCTAATGTATCAATTATAAATTAAATATAACTCATTTAACTTATCTTTAATTTACCTAACCAAAATAACCAACTAATCCTTATGCTCAGTTTAGTTCGGCTCATCGTTGAATGCCTCAGGTGCTCGGGAATTACGTCCGGCCAGCGTTTATATTTTTTTAACGGCAATAATAATGTGTATAATTAACTTGGGTTTTCTACTTTTGATGATTTTTATGTGTTTTTATAGATAAAACTATTTAAAACAAACAACAATATTATTATATTATAGAAGACTCAAATCACTGTTTAAAACTACACGGATCAGCGACCTTCTTGAAGATTGCTGATTGAATCAGCAAACTTCAACAAAATTTGTTGAAGTTTGCTGATTCAATTAGCGAACTACCCACTTTCACAAAAAAATCCCATGCAACACCTAAAAAACACTCTTTCATCCTTCAAATCGCCTATTATTGCAAAAAAAATCAAGTGCATGGTATGTTTGATTTTGTTTATAGTATAACTGGATTTAATTAAGATCAAATGCAAAATTAATTAGATTAAACATGCATTACAAAGGACTAGGTTGTCTGAAGTGGGAAGTACGCACTCGTCTAAAACGGTTCCGATTAAACCCCTTAACCATGGGGTAACGTGTAAATGAGCCGAGCATGAGCTCGTCTAGGCTTGAGTTTAACACATTTAACTTACGAGAGTGCGCTTCACTTAACTTACGAGAGTGCGCTCAAGCCCGTCTAATTTTACTATTATTAATTAATTTGTATACATTAATAATCATATTTTATATCTATGTTACCTTATTAAGGAGGAGACATGGGTAGGAAAGTAATTTTACACCCATTTTAAGATGGGATATCAAAAGACTCATGCTTTAACATAGGTATGTCATGTAAAAGTTCCCTGTTATTGTACCCCTTATTGCATTATGCACTTGTACTAACCTAAACCGCCATTGTGAAATCAAAGGTCATAATCAAAGCATGGCAATGAATTCCGTGGTGTTTTCGTTTTCATCAATTCAAGCGTTTTCATACATTGAATGTATTGGAAGACACATAAACCCCTTTAGTTTCGATTGAATCCTATTTAAGCCCTACGCAACGAAAATGTGCTTCTACAAATATTTATTTTTATCATATACACGATTGATTACTACTCTATTGCCATTTATTATCTCTAATGTCCTTATAATCTTGCTGCCATTGAAGCCCGTAACGATTTGAGGTCATTTCATTCATGTAATTGTTCTTCTTTGTTCTACGTTAGTGTAATTGTTTCGATTATGTTTTCAATTGTTTGTGAAATTATCCTGTATGTTTTATTGAACTTTCACGTTTCAGCTAGAGGATATTTGTGAAATTAATTGATCTTTTTTTCTAATTAGGGCTAAACGGAATGTATTAAGATGTTCATCGGTGAAGCCTCTAAACGGAATAAGAGTTAAGATGAATCGAAACTTTTGTTCTAGAAAACAAACCACTCGTTGATGTCCAAGATTCAACTTTTGTTCTCACAAGATCGGCTCCTTGGCTCTTCCCATCTTTCAGAGCTTTGGCCTAACAACGATTCTTTGCGAGGTAATGTCCTTTATCATTTTGTTCTTAGCATCCACAGTTTTTCTTAATTAGGAATTGGCTATTGTTAGATATCGTTGTTTTCTGTAGTAACCAAGTGATTTAGCAACAGCGTTGTTCACGGTTCCAGAAGAGCGTTTTTCAGATTTAGCAACATCGTTTTCTCCTGGTAAAGACAACGAGGCGAGGAATCCTAATGCGATATACGTGTGAATTATCTGGTGGTGGAATAAAAAAAAAACAATCTATATTACATTACATATCCTAACGATTGTGTGTTGACTTAATAGAGAAGATGCTTATTGTGTAATTAAACATAGATAGTACCGTGATCACTAATATTTATGTTGAGTTAGATTGTAAAATGTATGGAGAATATAGATGATATTTATGAAAACTACATGAAACTATTAACGATTATTGTAATTAACTTTGTTGAAAAAGGATAATGAAATAATAATAAAAAAATAGAATGAATGAACATGAAAATTGTATAAATCTTTGTTGAAGCACTCGAATAGAGATCTTAGGTACCATCTCCTATTGAAGTGAAAATGTGTTGTGAATAAAAGTTGCTCAGAACGGAAAACATGGTGTTGTAATTCGCCAAGGTATGTAACGTATGCTGAACATTTGAAACTTTGAGATGTATTGTTACTTTGATTGGAATTATATGCTGATAATAACACTTGATTGTTATTTTAAGGCTGTGCTCTAAGGTTCTTTTGATTACGAATGAAATTTGGTATAAATATAAGTCAACTTTTGAAATAGAGTTTCAAACGGGTCAAATAAGTAGTGTTTACACAGAGTTAATAGCTGGGCCTAGCATGAGATCTGTTTATAAGGAAACTAGGTTGGAGACCCGCGGGTACCCGCGGTGCAAACCATAGAAAATTAAAATTTATAAAGTTAAAAAGTATAATTAAATTAAATGTTTTAACAATATGGTAAAGTTGAACAAAATATTCTAGGTTTCAATAATGACGTAAGTTTGGCATGTTTCGTTTTTTCAAAAATATTGAATCTTAACTAAAAAAAAATTATAATTTAAAATTCGTCAACTAATTAAAAAACACAATATGGTAAGTAATTAAGAATTAAATAACCATTCAAAGTAATCAAATCATACCATTATATTGAAAAAAAAATAAACCAAAGATTATGTCAAACACAAAACTATAATATCAAAAAACCAAATCCGGAAATAAAACATAAAAGATTACTAAAATAAAAAATAATCAAATAAAATTAACAAAGCCAGCGTTCTGCAAAGCCTTCTTATGCTTTCTTCCATCAAAATGTGCGTTCAAGTTTGGTTGACTGGTACATTGGACATGGCATAGACCACAATAGAACATATCATTTCCGTTTGCATGCGCAACCTACAAAACAAAAAAATACAAAAATAAGTTACTTATATTTATATAAAAAACGTATATAAAATATATATATATATATATATATATATATATATATATTAAATCTAATACCTTGGATTGATGTTTTTTACCATTAACATGCTGTTCAAACTGAGATTTGTCCAGACATTGGACATCACAAAGTGGACAATAATTCGTTTGTTGGAAAACTGCACCGTTGGCAACCATATGCGAGAACCTTATATCCATGAGTACCTATAAAAACAAAACAATTTTTTTTTATTATTTCTTAATCGTTTAAACAAACTTGCAAATCTTATATTGTATTGGTATGAAAATAAGTATATACAAAAAAAAAAAAAAATTAATACAGAATTTACCAAAGATATTTCAGCTTTAAACAACTTGCATAAATAAACCTATATGTTCGATAGTAGTAGTTAAAAATGAAAAACCATAAAACATAACGTTACATGCCAGGTTATAACATACATAAACCTATATGTTCGATAGTAGTAGTTAATAAGTTAAAAAAAAATGTTTGCAAATGAAAAAGGACTTAATGTTTTAACTTTTCATTTGCCTATAAGTTGTTTTGGAAAAGTACGGGATGTGTGATTTTTTGAACCTCTTTATAACTTATTGATGGATATTTATCTATATGCCATTGCAAGAGACTTTTAATTGCCCTTTTAACAATGTTCAAACCGTGTTTAAATTTATGTAGTATTTACAAAAATAAGTAGTTAAATATAGTTTATCAAAACATACAACTAAAAAAATTATAAAAAAAGAAAAGAAAATTAAGCGATTTTAGCAAAATATGATCGCATACTTGTTCACAAATCTCCAATATTTTTTCTAGACAACATTTGCTGTTTGATTCTTAACTCTACCATCTTTATCCAATATTAGTATCTTCAGTCCTACTCTTGACAGCGTTACCTACAACTGCCCATGTGTAAAAACATGATCCTTCAAATACAAACCTGCTCTAGATAGGAATTGACCTCGACTCTTGTAGTCTTGTATATTGTCATTGCGAAACATAAAGCAATAGGGAATCATATTATGTTAAATTTGAAAGGAGTCTTCTTATCAGATAGGGACAGGCTAATTCTTGAGATAATTGTCTCTTTTCCAATGTTAGTCCCTGAAATTATTTTAGATTCTATAACATGTTTCACATTTTAACAACTTGTAACCTTGTCCCGTTACACAAACTACTTTTCTGATCAACGTTTCTCAGTAACATTCGCGGAACATCAACTTTCAAAACCATGGTTTGGTATACCTCATTACTCAAGACCATCCAAAAAATCAAGTGAATACAATCTTTCATCAAACGTCTCTTTAACATTTTCAGACTGACAAACACTATCCGAACGTAGATATTCCATTTCATCATCGGGAAACAATGAAAGCAATCAAATCAAATAATTTGAAAACCTCGGAAATAATTTGAAAATTTGATATTATCCAAAATAGATGGATACACAAATAATGCCAATTCGGAAACAGGATCCAAAGATTGAGTGATACAAAGAGTTTCTTGTGGACACACGGTGCATCCCCAAGAAAAATGAAAAAATCTATAAAGATTGTAGTATGCAAGTTGAACGTGGTTTTGAACAATGCAATTGTCTCTCCATCAGCAATCAACTAATAAATATTAATCTTCAATTTTCTTGATGTTTCTCTTCCAGAATGCTTCTTAAATGCAACCAGCCTTAAGTTATCTAGAAAACTAATTAACAACTTTCTGAATAAATGATAAGAATTTACCATTTATAAATACTTATTAATAAAAAAACATGCAGATATGATCATAATATTAATGGAAAATAAATGGTACACTCAAGTCATATTAAAGGCCGTTTCTTTTCTTTTTTTACCAACCAAATGAAACTTTATTAAACACCGAAGAGACTAACACCCAACAGCCTAGCAAGTTGCTAGACCAAGAAAACAACATCCCAAATACATCACAGTTTCCAGTCAAAATACAACATACACCTAAACAATTTCAAAGCCCTCAAAATTGGACCAACTTTCCGTTTTCAGCTCCTCACACCTCATTCTCTTAAACATCCACCAGTCTGAAGTTTGCTTGATATCTTCAAGCATCTTAAGTGTCGCCATGTAATAGTTCTTAAAAACATTTTCATTCCTAGCCAACCAAAATCTTCCAAATGGTTAAGAATATTTTATATATCACCTCCTTCCTTTTAGATCCAGCCACCCCTATTCCACTGCTGATAATTTGTCCCACCGAACTCTCATCAGTGACCACTGGAACATGCAGTCAAACACCTATGTTTCACCCACTGCCCTGTCCCAAATACAATTTGCAAACAAATGGTTGCTCGTCTCTGCCTCCATCCCAAACCTTTTACACCTCCCATCGTTCAAACTAACCTCTCGAGCAGCAGGGCTATCGGCTGTAGGAATCCCTCTATTCATGGCTCATCAGACAAAAATAGTTTACCTTAGGTATAGCAATGGAACATTGGAACTCCACTTGAATAAATTGTTTGAGACCTCTGCCCTCCCATTTCTAATATATCTCTCCGAACCGACCTAACAAAAAAAGGTAACATTTTGTCACCCGAGACCCACTTCCAGCAATTTCCATCCACTATCATCCTTTGATTTTATAGAACCTACAGCTGACCCATTTGAGAAAGTTCCGCGAATGTTGCTGGAGTTTTATTTCTTACCTGAATAACCTTCAAAAGAACATAAAATTGAAAACCAAATCATACTGTATGAAAAGAAGCATACATGCGTGCAACTTAAAATACATATCCCACATCCCAGTGCGGCAAACAATCAAAAACTATGTTCAGATTGATGCTTTAAACATTGAATCGAATCAACATGACACTTTAGTAAAACCCGGCGCTAAACTTGTAGCTAAAATATAAGCGATTTCATAAAGATATATTGCTTACTTGTCCCAGAATCCGTGATGAGTGTTTCCAAAACTGAATCGTGTCATAGTGATTAAAAATAGCATATGTTGATTGAAATACCCATTTTGCCCCAAACTACAAAAGTCTACACAGGCTTACTAATACCCCCTTTTCAGAAAAAGAAACACATGGACAAATCTGTGTGTGAGACTTGTTGTCATTAATTAGGTGCCTATAATTTTATAACAATCATGAATCGAACTTACCTTCTAGCAACAATAATCCATGTTTCATTACTAACTTCTTTGATAAAGATTTAAATTCACATTTACATTACACAAGAATCAAAATATATTAATAAACAAAAAATGTGATTAAGACATGTTTTTTAACAAAAATAAAAACAAAAAATCTAAAAATTATATAATGATTTCATCACACATGATAATTTTGCAATGACGTTCATAAACATGAACACAATTAAATTTTGAAAATCCAATAAATTAACCATTCCTCTGGCTAATCAAACTGCTACGTACCAATTCCAAAATATGATTTTGACTAAATAAAAATTGAAGTTCCAAAAGTTTGAATTAAGATGTTAGAAAAAAGTAACAGAGTGATGATCTATGTACAATTGAACAAATCATTCAATGGTCTAAAGTAAACATGATATCTAAACTATGAACCAATGAACTTGAAAGCAATACATGAAATAAATAAAAGGAATATAACTTTCAAGAATGAACTTGAAAGCATTCACTGTGTGGAAAAAAAAAATCAACTGACGGATGGTTAATAAAACGATAGGTTAATCACATTTACTAATTACCTCGAGAACAGTCCATCGATAGGTTCCAGATTTCAGAGTCAACATCTTTGTTTATATTTCTCTCGCCAGATCAAAATTAGCAAGTTTGATTGATTTATAATCAACTATAAGCAGCAATTTTTTGTTAATCAACATAGTTAGAGTGACACATTAAGCAATTGTTTGTACCTTTTATGCCACCCCTAAGTGCAAGTCCTTGTACCACAACAGCTATCAGTTTCTTGGCATCTACATGTAACCACAATAAAATACATGGTCAGAGATACACAATAATTACTTAAAAAAGGTTAATAATAAAGATATATAATGAATTTATACCGCTCCCATGAACTTTTTGAAAAAACATTGATGTCCAAATCCACCCGAAAACCTCTCATTCTTGAATTCATAAAGTAAGACATTCAATTAGGAATCATCTCATATTTCAATAATCATTTCAACAACAACTTGATCTCAAATTGAAGCTTACCCATTAATTAGCGATTGCAGAATGATGTAAGTCTCCTCTAAACTTCAGAATAATCCTATTACAACAAAATAACTTCAAGAAATCTTTGAACATCTATGAATACAATCCTAGTTACTCCTTTATTATATATATATATATATATATATATATATATATATATATATATATACTATATATATATATATATATATATAGAATAGATATATAGATTTATATGTAAAAAGATTGAAGAAAATATAGTCAGATTAATATGTATGTAAAATTTGTATGTAAAATTTGTATGCAAAATTAATCTAATTTAGAACACACACATGACACGTAGAATTTGTATGCACAAAACATAATTCTCCCTGACTTAATAGCAACAATGGACCTTTGCTTTGCAAGATATTAAACCAAAAGAATATGAAAAGCTGTTACTAAAATCAAGACATCCTTTGCATCTTTTCCAGATTGCCCACATCGTCAACATAAAAACTGCATGAATAACCTTTTGTTTATACTTAACAGCCGAAACTTCCAGCCCATAATTTAATACCTGTTGAATCGAGTCGAAATACGGCCTAATAGGAATCTGCAGCCAAGCGCATACTTGCCACCACACCGATTGAGCGAAGTCACAATCAACCAGCAAGTGTTGGGTTGTTTCTATCCCGTTATTAAAAGCTGAACACATCATATTAATGTTGGGAACGCCTCTATAAGATAACGCCTCTACTGTGGGTATCTTCTCGCTAAGTGCACGCCATACAAACATGTTCACTTTCGGTGTTGCAATCCTATTCCACACAAAGTCTAAGTTATAATATCCGGCCCAAGATGCTTCCAAATCAGATCTCACTTGCTTAACCGAAAACGGTGTCGTACCACCGTAACTAATCCATTCCCATCTATCCTCCGAGTCTTGTATCCGCTGATCACTTAGAATACCGTTCAAGCCTTCAACTTCAGCCTTATCTGCATCGTTATCTGGCACCCGCTTCCAAACCCAATCCCATAGCCTGCCTTGCCCCACAACCTTGTAACAGCTAAACACTGAAGCATCCGCATTTTTAGCTAGCTGAAATAACAACGGAAACCTTTCTTTTAAGACGCCCCCTGGTAACCACTGATCATGCCAAAACCGAGCCGAGTCACCCCTCCCTAAAAAAAACATAGTCCAACGCTCTATTTATGAGCTTATTTATCCAACCTATTTTCTTGATTTTCGTTGGCTATTGAATTAATTGTCTTCATTACTATCTCCAGAGTGCACTTGTTCATCATGCTTTTTGTCCTAAGATTAAACAAAATTCATAATGAAGAATAAACAATAAATCTATAATCAATACTGAAATAAAGTGAATAATGAATCATAGTAAGGGTGTTCATCCATTTTTTCCACTTGAAATAAACTGAAACCCAAATCAAACCAAGTTCAGGGAGTTCAAACCAACCGAAAACTGAATTAAAATTCAGTTTTAATCAAATAAACCAAATAATACATTATTTGCTACTGTATTTTACATTTATATTTGATTAGGCTAAAGTTGTAACTGAACTGGCGAAGCGACAAAACTTAATAACCATTTATATTTGATTTATTCGGCTTATCCAGTTCAAACAGAATCTAGATTTCTGAAACCAAAAACCCAAATCAGTTTCGACTGGAAACAAAACCAAAAAACGAATATTTAATTCGGTTAGGATTATTCAGTTTCTTACAATTATAACACAAAAAATCAAGCATACCTGAGGCAAACTGTGACTATTTTTGGCCTTGATGGCTTGATCTCCTTCATGCTAGTTACCTCTTCACTGCATCAAATTCAAAATAAACCATCAAATCATTACTATAATCCATTAATACCAAATTGTATAATAACAACAACAACAACAATTTTCATTTATTAAAAACTCGGAGAAAAATGTATCAGTCTTGATGACTAACTCCAACATGTTTGGAACATCAACAGACCGTGGCATATTCTTCTTAGTATTTTCCAATGATGTTCTGCTTATGGTGACCACTACAAAAGTTTTTGTAAGAATTTTGATTTAGAATCGTGATCAAGGGGATGGTATCAACGCTCCAGAAAACTTGCTTAGATAAATGTTCATAATAGCTTAATACACATGCATTCTAATCTATAGTCTATACTTATAACTCTAAGTTAGGATTCAAAGAAACTATTACAATGATAGTTCATCAATTGTTAAGCACTAATTTCACACTTATCAACACCAATAAAAACAAAATTGAAACATCAACAAACGATACCGTCCAGTTACGGGTCCGCCACTCTCCTTGCTAAAGCATGTAAGAAATACTGCACATCTGCAGAAGGACGAATGGAACCGAACTAAACTGGACCATTAAATCAATTTCATCGTGATTTAATGTTGGCGCCAAAAAGAAATATCTAAAGAAAATAAATGAGAACAAATTGTGCATCACTCTAGTGCATTCGACTTGTGCATACAATTGTATCTATTGTTGCAATTATAATGTGAAATTGTCAATTATATTATCTTTGTAAAATATTCATCTTTTTGTGCCGACTTAAGTTGTGTTTTATATCAAAAAGTTCAACTCAAACTCTTTTTGACCCATTAGAAGCGGACATGTCTTGACAATTCGATTAAGAATAAAACCATGAGGTCAAAATTGCTAGTTAAATAAAATGTTACATACATTTTCCGACTTACATCCTTGCTTGAAGTTTCTGTAATACCGGTGAACTGTTTGGTGTGTGGCTGCAACATACAAGCGAGGACTTTTGGCACCTAAAAAACTGTCAAAAATATCAAATTAAAACTTACATAATATTTCAAGATATTAAAAGAAGAATTAAAGATTCAATTATTTTTTGCTTGCCATCTCTTGTTTCCTATCTAATAGAGAAGGGCCTCCCATCTGAAAACAAATTATCTCCGAGATCTTCCAAGTATCCTCTAAGTTTGCAGAAGAAATAGTGGAGGATAGTTTATGTTTAACACATCAAATCCTGACAACCAATAGCCATCCCAAAATAATGTGTGGGTGCATAAGTATGAATAAACCTGCCATATACAACATATTTCATTAGTGGATGTGACAAAATAGACGGGTCATATAATGGGTCAAACGGATTGTACTAAAATAGGTAGTGGCACAAGTTAGCACTTTTTGTCCATTTTTTAACTTGTAGTGATTGACAGATAAAACATGATTCAAAAAGTTTTAAGAAAATAGGAAGAAATATCCCTTAAAATAAACTTGTGTACACCCGGTACATCCCGAGTCAAATGAGAGTTATTTTATAAAGATTGTAATATAAGTTTTAAGAACATGACCATGATAAATTCTCGGCGCATTTTTTAAACCGAAAAATGTGCACCTATTTAAGTATTGACACCAATCCTTTCCAAACCATCCATGCCAACATACATTGAATCCATTGCCATAATTAAATCCACCTCCGTATTATTAACAAACGTGTAGGCAACATCTAATTACATTCTTTCCATACAAAGTCCCATATTTAATGCAATCCTACCAATTGAACAGGCAATCTCGTCCAGCTCAAATATCAAAGTTTTCAAACTTTAATACCCGGTTCATTTTATAATAAACTTGGCGCCCAAGATTTTGAAACCCACACATTAAATGCATTCAATGTAGATCCACCATAATCGGAAGGTTTAACTCACCTTCCATAGTTCTAGGCTCAAATCTTGGAGAGTAAACAAACCTTATCAATCTAAATCCAAAAAATCCGATCCATTTAACACAACCCGATTCTTTTTTACAAACCCAGTCGGATTAAACTTCAACATCATCTATCTATATTTACAAATCAACCTTTCTTAATAAAAAACATAATTTCCAGATTTCAAAGCTCAATGCACTATAATAATTTATACATTAAAAGTCACATTTTGACTTGACTTGTTATAGATTAAAATTAAAGATTCATATAATTCCTATACAAGAGCATGAAACACTGATCTAAGAACTTCACCAAAACAGAGATAAAAAAGATTAAAACTGAAAGAAAATCAGAAAAAAAAGAGGTCATTATAACCTTTGGGAGTCAGCCCAAGGCATCACAACTTTCGGCATCAAAGTTTGGACCAAGCAACTCTAGTGCTCGAGTGAAATCACCTCTACCGTACGTGTATACACCTTCTGCAAGCTAAAACCAAATAATAACAGAATCATCATGCATATAACATGTCTCATTCTCCTTGATTACACCTCAA
Source organism: Ambrosia x helenae (assembly GCA_030844895.1). Lineage (NCBI taxonomy): Eukaryota > Viridiplantae > Streptophyta > Magnoliopsida > Asterales > Asteraceae > Ambrosia > Ambrosia x helenae. The sequence continues at coordinate 99,465,904 of CM061225.1, forward strand.
TTGTAAAATAAAAAGCAAAAACTGGTTCATGAGCAAGTTTTAAGTACACGAGTCCTTCTGTATTAAGTTTACCTTCTTCGGATTCATTGTAGAAACCTTGTGTCGGAGGAACAAAGCATTAATAGTAAGAAAAATGAAATTAATTCAATAGATCCATATCCATATTCAGATCTGAACATCCGAATGCAAACAATTTCTTAAGATGCACATAACATCCAAAAAATATGCACAAATAAAATTCATTTAGCGGCGCTCGGTTTGAAGAAAAAAGAGACATAGCAGACCAATAGATCCATATCCGATTTTTATACAATATTTTAAAATTATAGACACTTGAATACCTTGATATGTAGGGGATGAAGGACAGCCGATTGAATAACACAATAACAATTTTTTGGAGATGGAGAAAACAAATAAAACAGATCTTTACAATATTTACAACAAATATATCAGATTTCAATAAATAACACAATACCTTGATATGTAGAAGATGAAGGAGAGCCAACTGAAGAGGTGAAGAACACTTGTCCAAGAACCCTAGCATAAGAAATCGCCGCGTCTTTCAAAACAAACGAAATTCATAAATAGACAGAGACGTTTATGTGATCATGGAAGGCCATGCCTACTTCCAAGCTTTGAATCATACCTTCTGTAAGCTCCAATGACACCTTGTCCTCTCAATTCGTTTGTCCACCTACACACGATATGAAGACCGATGCTCAATCCCTTGAAACAATAACTATAACATACCCGTCATGTTATGAACTCAAAAGAAAAAAAAATAAAGAATGGCGACTCCTTAACATATTCAGATTCATAATTCCCTTGGAGATTTAACACTAAAATCATACTATGCAATTTAAATACAAATAAGAAAACAGATTGAAATCCCTTAAGATAAGATTTGGGATGAAATGGAATCAAAATATATAATCAAAACCCTAGATCAAAAGGGTATTACAATAAAAAAAAGTAACATAATCAACAATAAGATTTAGTATTGTATATAAGAATACAGACATCTATTAATTAGATTTGAAATGAAAAAGAATCAAAACATTAAATCGTAATCCTTAATCAAAAGGGTATTACAAATGAATTTCAGAAAAGTATCATAATAAAAAAATAAGATTTAGTATTGCTTGAAGGAATCTTACCTATGAAGAGTAAGACAATCGATTTAAGGATTTTCACTTGGATGCTAACTGTTAAGGCTTCAAATTTAGGGTTGCAAAGATGAAGAGATTATAGGTGGCGATGTAAAATGACGATAGATTAGGGTCTCCTTAGATGTGTAATGAAGGAGATAGATTGTAAGGGTTAGAAGAGGGCGATGATCGGATCTCCTTAGATGATCGGGTTATGAAAACATAACCCTAAAAAATCTGTTGAGCGAGTTTTCAACGAAAGGTTTTTGTTGTGTGGGTAAATGAAATCCGAGTCGGGTCATTGGAGCGGGTTAATAAAACGGGTTATAAGATGGATGAGTGAGGAGCCCTAGAATGGGGACAAGTGTCCCCCTAGCTACTCCTTTATTAGAAGAAGGAGATGCTTATTGAGTGAACAAGTTGAAATGGGTCAACAGAAATACAAAATGGTAGTTTTGTGCACGGGTGGCGTAACGTCATTATCTCACTGTTGTATGACATTTATTATGCCATCATGAATCAACTTTACATAATTTGATCTTTGAAACACAGTTGTTTTCTTACATGGTGTAGGTTTTATTGTTGGTTAACATGTGGTTTGGGATGATGATGATGATCTTGCTTGAATAGAAATGATGCCGGTTAACGACGGTTGAAATGCTGAAACGAGATTAAAGATCAAAGGCTCGGGAATGGCTACACACACAAACCTTTCATATGGAATTTTCATGGCTTTTAAAAATAAATATGTTGTGTTTCATTCATGGGTCATTTTACATTGCGGTAACTTTGATTTTTTTTTTGTTGGTTGGTAAATTGATAAATCTAATTGTTTCTTTTAAAACAGGCATTTTCTATAATTCCTACTGCATATGCATAATGCCATCTATCATTTGTTATATTGTTGTCTTTTATGCCAATTCTTTTGTTTACACTCATTTCCTCCTTGTGAATTTATATACCCGCGGCAACGCGCGGGCATTACCACTAGTATAGTTTGATTATTGTTTTTATACATAACGCAATATATATTATTTTATAATACGGTATATATTATTTATTTACTCTTATCACATTTTTTTATTATTACAAGAATATATATTTAATATACTATATAATTATAAAAGTTGAATAACTAAAAGACTCCCTTAGGCTCACAACCCAACCCAAACTTACGAAGTGATGATCAAACTCGTTTATTAAACAAATTTAATTTTAAGCTCAAACTCATTTATTAAAAAAACTTATTTATAGGCTCATACTTGTTTAAACACGACTCTAGATCTTTTAGCGAGCAAATCTCGAGAAGCTCACAAGCGTTTTGGCTCGTTTAAACTCCTACTTGGAGTCCAAGGCAGCGCCCCTAGCGGTGATCGAGCGTCATGGAAATACACAAATCATCTACATGCATTTAGTTCTTTCAATTGTTGTGTTTCAACAGGTTGGATGTGATGAAATGAGGCATTGAGACTCTGGAGATGATAACAACTAGGTTAGATGCAGGGAAAGAAGCCAGGGTATCAATATATAAAAAGAAGAGACAAACAAGGTTGTTTTCGAAGGAAATACGGTACGAGGTAAGGAATTAAACTTAATGCAGAAAAGAGGCCTAGAATGAATGGAAGATTTGTCAAGAGGACTAGTTATAAAAGTTCAATCATGAGTTTTAATTGTTTAAGAAAGTAATACTGCTTTTGCACTTGGTGTTTGTGTTATAGTATGGTTTTGTTGATCTAGTTAGTTTTTAAAGTCCAAAAATTTACACTTAAATTACTTCATTGATCAATACATATGAAAATGCGAGTGAAAATGAATATCGATAATAAAAGTGTCAGGCGGGTTAAACGGTTCTAAATGATTGATTTTGAGAACAAAGAAACAATGTTTTAAGAAGCCATAGTCTAGTGGTATACAGTTTTGTCTTTCTAAATTGCGAGAGTTCAAGTCCAGTAAATGTCAAAAGAATTGTGTAATACATAAAGACAGTTAGAGAGTATGTGTGTTGCCGTTCTAACAAAATGAATGAGATATAAGGTGCGTGTGGACTATGGGGTATACATCATCAAAAGAAATTCAAGATTTGCTTACGATTTTAAAACGAGTGTATAAATTGTAACTTTCAAAATTCATGCATTCATCCTTATTTTGCCAATATGGCTAAAATTTGTTCTTAACCCACACAAATTTAAAACCATTAACATTGAACATTTCCCATCAATATGAGTTGAACCATATGGGCCAAGCCTAAAGTAATGGGCTACTGTTATTTAAAAACCTTAGCATCACACTCAAGCTTATCATTTTTTTGGGCCCAAATGTGAAACACTAGTAACTAAATCCTATATTATCCGGCTTATGCCATAAGGATATCCAGCCCACTTCTCAATTTAATCACAGCTTTGCGTATCGTCACTTTGAGTCAAACCCTTCTATGAGACGATCAAGGTACGAGTTTGGTTAAAAAAGCGAGAAACACACTAAAGCGACATAGTGTGCGAGGCGCAAAGCGCAAAAGGGTAAAGCTTTTTGTATGCAAGGCGCTAGCTATTAAGGGTGGATAGTGTGGCGGTCAGGTACCTCCTCGAGTACCCGTTATCCCATCAAGTACACCAATCCGTCTCTATCAGTTGGTGGAGGCGGGTAGGGTTCACAGGTGACAGAAGCCAAAGGCAAGTGGTGGTGTTTGTGTGTCGGGGAATGTGTGTGTTGCAGGTGTGGGTGTGAGGGTAATTGACGGGTAGCACCCCGTGTTTCGCGACTTGATTGAGTGGGTGGTTGATGTGACGGGGTATCTGTGATCTCTTCCACGGGATCCATTTCGCCCATCCTAATCCTAATATAATATATTTAAATTGATTCAATATAATGTTTACCATAAAAAGAACAAATACGCATTTAAGAAAAGTTAGAAGGTTAAATTTGACAAATGCTATTATAACAAGTAAAAAAAATTATTAAAAAGAAACAAGCTTTTAGAAATTAAAACCTAAAATCTTTTCTCTCTTTTTACTACTATCATCTTCATCTTTGTCGTACATCTTCATCTCAATCACACGTAAGCTTCAATTCTTCTTATTCTAACACATATGAACCGATTTTTAAGCATAAAGTTACTATTTCCTCTCCGAGTACATGAAGTGTTTGCTTCCCCCTTTTGAATTAACCAGAAAAGCGAAATAGTCGCTCGCTTTGTGTACAACTCTCGCCTCGGGTCACCAAAATCGCATCCTCTTGCGCATGAGGACACTTTTTGACTATCATGAGGTCTTTTCTTGTAGATGGTACAGTCATAGGTTTTTCCTGATTCATTCTTCCATGAATTGTTGAAAGCGAAAAGAAGTTCATCAAACTTTAAGCGAATAATTCAAACAAACTCTTCAAATTAACGAGTTTTTTTCTCTCGAATATCCAACTGCCCTATTAATTCTTTATAACGCGCTCTATTTTTTTTGACAAATAAGCCAGCGTAAGTCTCCGTTTTCCCAGAATTTTCCGCAGACCTCTCTGAGATAAATAGTCTTTTTTGTGTAATTCCAAATGTGAAGTAAGTCTCCGTATCTTATTGGTGAAACTTACTACTTGAAATTCAACAGAACCTCTGTTTTCTTTGTTTTCTTGTTTTTTCAAAATAATTGAAATATATGAATTTTTGACCATAAAAAAATTTGACACTCCCCTTTTTACAGATAATGATTTTATTGATCAAATAATGTTAGAAATTTTAATGTAGTATACACAATAATCATCATTTCTTTATATTCATTTTATCAATTAACATGAATTAATCCGAGTTTTGAGTTCATTTGTATAGTGATATAAAAAGACGATACCAAATAGTTTAGTACAAAGATTCTATTGATTAATTTATAGCTTTAATTGATGCGCTTAGGCCCACCTCATGAGCGTTTTTTAAAACCAAGGATCCGAGAGGAAGGTGCCTGCCTCACGTCGTGAGACACCATCCCTATTATAATAAACCATTCCAATCAATATCACATGTCACCCTCTCCTTTAATATAATAATTTTATTAAATTATTAATATCTATAATCTATACTATATTATAAAGCATTTGACAAGGACTTCTTAAAATTTAAGAAGTACAAGTTAATTTGCTTATGGTATAACATACAATGCACATAATAACTATATTTTAGGGGCAAATTGGTCTTTCAAACACCATATTTAATCTAAATGAATTCAAGAGTCAATAGATGTTTATGATAGCTCATGACATTTATTTCTACAATAACTTTGAACATATGAAATAGAAAACATATAAAAAACAATTTATAATGCTACATGTTTTTTATAATCTTTTATATAGAGTTAGATACTTTATAAAACTTTGAATAATTTGACATCATGAGAGCTTAGCCTAATAAACAACGTAAAGTTGCATTATTTATAGAATAATATTTATAGAATAATATGCTTTTATATTTTTCTTTAAATCCTTTTATATGACATAGGTCAAACTTATTGTTTTTTATAATATTATCTTGTGTTTAAAAGAAAAAGAAACAAGAAGTTTCATGATTGGTTCTATTTTTATATACGTTTCAATGTAAGATTCGTTTAAAACAGAGTTGCGTGTGATAACGTACAAGTCATCTAAGCATAGGCGAACAAGTCATTAAAGTTTTTCTTAATTTGTTATTTCCTTACTTGCTACCATGTGTGTACGCGATTCAACGTTTTTTAATCTATTTTTTTGTTCGGTTTATCAGCCCCGCCGCAACGCGCGGGTTTCTCACTAGTACATTATAAAAGGAGGAGTGATGTACAACAAGGTAATTTGCATTTCCGTACAACTTAACAAGCAACATGTACAACATATTTAAGCAAGAAATTTAAGGGTATTATGGGCATAATTGGGACAATTAAGACACTTAAGAGGGTAATATAGGCATTTCATCCACCTCCTCCTTTACAATATCAAAAGACTTTTACAATACTACCCTCCTTCTTCCATCCATACCCTTCAATTGTTTGCCTTCTTCCTTCATAAATAAAGATCATTAACCTCTTGTCCCTTCAAGTTCCGTAACCCTAAGGATCAAATTGAATGAGATTGATTGTGAAATTCAAGTCCTCCTCTTATAACATTCAATTGAAGGCCTACATGAACTATCTTGCCTTCAAAAAAATGCTTATGTAAGAACTATTACTTATTTTACTATTTGCATTTTCTTTGTTTATTGCACAAAGTTTGCAATGTTTTATATTGTTTTTTTATTTATGCACCTAGATTTGGACAAGCACATTGCAACGAACAATTTTGGTTGCAAATCAAATTGTTGGATTTCCCAAGGTTAGTTTTACATGTCACATAAATTGCTTCTTTGATCACTTATCATTTGTAAAATTTGTGTACTTTCTTTACGTTATAGATACAATGGCGTGCACTTGATGAGATAAATGTTGGTATATGTGACGGTATGACGTATGAAAAAATAAAGAAGAACATTCCTGAAGAATACGAGTATGTTAAATATGAAATATTCATTTTTTTTATAATTTTAAACCTTTCCATTCAATGGTCTTTTTTTTAAAGGTCAAGGAAGAAAGACAAACTCAGGTATCGATATCCTCGTGGAGAGTCGTATCTTGATGTGATACAAAGGTATTGAATTCAAATACAAGGAAAAATCTCTGTTGAAAATATATAAAGTAAATAATTAAAGTTTTGGTATTTTAAGCAACGTCAAAAGTTTGCAGTTGTGTATATAACAAGTTGGAGCCGGTTATTATTGAGTTAGAACGACAACGCGCGCCGGTTATTCCATCATTGCCCTTTAACCTTACCCATCTCTTTCAATTCCATCCTTTACTTCTTTATTACTTCTCAGACAACTCAAAGGTTCTTGCAATTGCAATTGAAGCATTTGTCAGTTACCCACTCATTATATTCCTGAAGGTGTGCCTCCGCATTAAGAGATCCTCCTTCCAATTTCTTACCCTCATAACAAATCAGCCGTATTAGAGGTAATTGTTTTCTCAAGTTATTGGTAATTTTTCATGCTTTGTGGTTATTTTAGGCTTTGTATTGTTTGTTTTTAGTTTATTTGCGGTTCCAAATTCGTGGTATTTATATGATGATGAAAGAAACCCCACTGACCTACATAGAATTCAACGACCAGTTTTGAAGTTCTTGTAGGTTACTTTTTCTTTTAATCAACTATCCGTTTTCCAAATTCGTGTTGATATTGTTTTATTTTTATACTTTTAAAACTATTCATGTATATTTTTATTACTTGTAATTGATTATAAGATTGTTCTGTGATGATGATGTGGTACAGGGTTAGTTTCTATAATTTATATAGTTTATAATATTAACCAATTAGTTAGTTTTGCTTAACTTTAGTATTTGTTTCTACATGTTGAAACTATAAAAATTTCAATCTTGATTCATAAATCATAATAGGCAACTAATTTCGTTTATTCATTGCACTTAAAATTTTTCATTCGTATGCATGCTTAAGCTGTAGTTTTTTGTAATTTGTAGTTGCTTGGTTGTTGGATTGATCTTTTTTAGTAACAATGTGAAAAACTTTTATGATTGAACCATATTTTTCTAAACTCAGTGAAAAGTAGATGGTGTAAAAAACCATTTAACACTACATTGAACTAGAAGCATGTTGAGCCTTAGCTATTTCCGTCATAACAGCACTCACATTTGCAGCCTGCTCAATACACCCAACCTTATGAAGTTAATCTGTAAGTACAACACAAGTATTAGGATACACATGACATCAAATAATTTGGCGTGACTCCCCTTAAATATCTCATGTTTTTTTTTGTATATGCAGATGTTCTTTTATGGATTAGTAAGTGGCATGCTTTGCATCTCCATTGAGCTTTCTGGCACATTGGATTATTTAGCTAATGAGTATATTTAGATGGTATGACCAAGTAATCTTGAACTACTTAAATTTTACACAAAACTGATTTATGTTAAGACACTTTTTATTAAATTGTTTTTTTTTAATTTGATGGTATGTTTTCCTTGTACAGTTCATGCTGATGCTGCTATCGAAAAGTTTTTTAATTGTAAGACAACAAGCCCATAAGCTACAATTACTTAGATATTCGTGTAACTTGGTAGAGCAAGTCTTCATCACATGAACTTTATACATACATCTAAAAAGAACTAAGAGTTATCATAAGTGGAAAATCTATACTATATTATAAAGCATTTTCTAAGGACTTCTTAAAATAACTACTTTTTAAGGGTAAATATGTCTTTTAAACACCATATTTAATTAAAAGAAAGTCAAGAGTCATGAGATGTTTATGAAATCACATGACATTCAATTTTATAATTACTTTAAACTATTAAATAGAAAACATATAAAAAACAATTCATGATGTTATATGTTATGTTATAACATTTTATATAGAGTTGGGTACTTTAAAAAACTTAGAGTTTTATAAACTTGATCATACTATATAAAAATCGAGAAATCAATAGTGAAAGTTGTGTTTTTAATCATTAGGTAACGATTCGAATTCTGATATTATTATGTTATATTCATACACACAAACATGCCTAATTTGATCTAAACTATATGATCATCGGATTCAATAACCGAAGAAGAAAGCTTCTGTTTATAATGAATTTCAAACAAAGGTATTCAGAAATATTCATGTAATAGTGGTTAGGTTTATAGTAGGTATGTTAGGTTAGTATGTGCTCAACAAAAGAGTTTCAGTTACACCCGCTGCATCGCGCGGGCCAACCCGCTATATAATATAATTAAAATATTCATATTTAAATTTTATCTTAGAAACATTTCATTCAATGTCATATGCCATCCTCTTCTTAATTTATTAAACAATACTATTAAATTATTAATATAAAGATTATTAAAATATTAATATATAATTTTAAAATTTTTTAAATCATGTAAATATGTGAATTTGATTATTAGATTGCACTACTTTGATATGGTTTATTTTTTACTAGATTATACCTCGGGAGCGTCTCGGGTTGAGAAATTTAATATGATACATTAATTTTACATATGAAATAGACTGATGTACAACTCCAATGTACAATTCCAATGCTAACACCTAACCTAAAATAATGTAGAACTTTAATGTAACTCTAATATTAACACCTATCCTAAAGACTAAACAAATGTACAACTATAACATACTAATATTGATACCTAACTTAAAACAACGTATAACTCTATTAACCTATTCGGCTCTGGTTGAAAAAAAATAATTCATATTTACTGATTTGAACATAATTAGTGACTTGCCTATACATGATTAATGATTTACCTGAAACTTTGTGTTTTTTTCTGTATGAACAAAACCCCACAAAAAAAGTTTCTCTGTTTTTTATATAGCACTATGGTACTCGTTGGAAAGATAATAAAACGCTCGTTAATTTGGTGTAATTTTTTTCTTTAAAAAATCTCGTATATTAAAGATATTAACGTTTAAAATTTATGGGAGAAAACATGAGGGTTAAAAATCCAATTTTGTTTTTAAATTATTTTTTTCCTAAAATATCTCAATGTCACATAGGATGACACATGGCACACTCAAAGAAGAGAATGTCTCTTTGAGTGCCATGTCATTAAAATGACTTTGGTTTATTATATGTATAGATAGGCATTGAAAAGTTTAACGTGCATGTTCAGAGTTTACAGAGCTTCAGGATGCAATTTGGAAACTTGGACACACAAAACGGAGAAGAAATTAGACAACATAGAAGGTCTTGCGTCACCGATGCCGTTCGCATATGCATTGTGACACCCACCGATTTATCAGGTCAAAAACCGTGCACCTTCTAGTCAACATTTAATTTAATACACATATTAGATATCATTTTATATGCATAAGTCCCTTGGAAAAGTCTAGCAAGACCCGAACGAGTGCAATTTCACCCGTATCAACGAGCATTGGTGACATGAGTTTAAACAATCATAACTTCTTTACTAAAAACATATACGTATGTTTGCTTATCTAAAACCATGTGGATATATGTGTGAATATATATATATATATGTAATATATATATATATATATGTAAGAGTGTGCATGCATGTGTGAAATAACAATAACATGAGAAAACACATTTAATTTATGTCTTATACATGCATTTTGTCTCACTTTAATGAACCATCAAGTCATGTTATACACTTATCCAAGTTTAGTAACATCCTATAATCAACACTAGTCACTAGGAAAGATTCTTTCCCAAAATAACCATTACAAAACCCCACACATGAGCCACCACTTCATTCCTTTTTCCCTTGAAAAATCGGCCTAAACAAGAAGAACTAAGGAGACATCTTATCACTTCTAAAAGCATGATTATACCATTTATGGTTAGCCTCTATAATCAACCACAAACCTAAGATGTTGGTGTTACCTAAAATTGCACAAATCTTGTCTTCCATTCGCCTACAAGCCGTCGCAACCCCCTCCCCCTTATAATATTCTTTTTTTTTTCCAAACATGAAATCTAAGATCACATGTGTAGTCATTCAAAGGGATTATTGTCAAACACGACACCTATGTTTGGTCTAATCAAGGGATTAGTCAACTAATGCCTAGAATCTTACCAACATAATCATAGTTACTTACTAAAAGTAAAATGGTATGATTTCTTTTGTTAACAAAACCCATAGAAGATCACCTTCCCAAAATGCACTATGCCTCCTTCCTTGTTGCTTAGTAACCCCCCCCCCCACCACTACCACACCCCCAATGCACCATACATGATTTTTTTTTATTAAACTAACTTGACTAATCACTTTTGTAAGGTCCAAGAGTAGTCACATTATGGGAAGAAGATGAAACATAATCATTTAATTAGTCACATTATGGAGATATGGAGCCAACATAATCTTGAGTTAAGTCACCTCCACTTGATTTGATTAAAGATAATAAATCTCTTGATTTGAAGTGCATCAATTGAAAGACTTAACATTAATATGATAATATTCCATAATCACACTAAACAATACTAGTTGACTTACCCTAATTAGAAGTCTCCTACTTTCCTCCCTTCCTCCTACCACTTTCGTCCCTCTCTCCCTCTCTTTTTTCACTATATAAATAGGAGTCCATAGGTGAACATCCTCATTTGTTGAACCACACTTGATCACTCTCAAACATACACTCACTACTCTCCATCTTACTCCCTTCCTTACTTGTAGCAAGATCCAAATCCACATCCAAGCACTAGTGGCATGGATTCCTAACTTAACTTATTATTTTCATATGTTTACACTAGATAGTTCATCCATGTTGTTTAAAAACCAACTTTTCTTTTAAAAACAAGTTATTAAATGTCACACTTTGGGATAATCTTAGGAAGATAACCATATGTATGCATATGTATGTATGTATGTCGCGTGGGTATATATATAGTATGTATGTATGTTTCACGTGTGTATATATGTACGTACGTACGTATGTGTATGCGTAAAACAAATGTTTATGTGTATGAGTGTAATGACACCATGAACATTAGTGTTATATGAATGGATTAAAACATATACATACATGGGTGTATATGTGTGAAGGTTCAATGAACATAAATAGTTATGGGTGTGGGTGTCAAATACATGAATGTACATAGATGTATGTGTGAGGTTGTGTAGAGTTAATAGCCAAAATCATCCCTGAGGTTTGGTCAGTTTTGCCACATCAGTCCAAAATCAAAATTTTTTACATATGGGTCCTTCGGTTTTATTTTTATTTTTTGACAAAATCGTCCTTGACACTAACCCAGTTAAATATTGTTGTTAAGTTTGGAGGTATTTTAAACATTTTACCTAGAAAACCAAGGGCATGTTGGACATTTTGTATACTTTAATTATTTTAGATTTATTATTATTTTTAAACCTTTAAATAAAGAAACAACCTCTCTGGCCTCCCCCTCTCTAAGTTCTGCACACAACAACCACCACCACCCCCTACCATACCACCTGCTTCGGCCACCATCGCCACACCACCTGCTCCGACCACCACAACCATTCTCTTTTAAGCTCGGATCAAAACCCAAACTTTGATTATCAGTAAACTAAAACTTCGATTATCACTAAACTAAAACCCTCTTTCATCTTCCCTAATCCAAAGCTTCAATTATCAGTAATGGATGAACCGTGGCTTTGTAAGACAATTTAATTCCAGATCCTGTGGGTTCCTGGTGGATTGTTCATCTTCATCAATAGCGAGCAAGTTTAATGACTGATGTATACTACTACTAATAATAATAGTTTAGTGATTCCTGTTGCTTGGACGTGTGTTAAAATAATTAATTAAAAGCATATATTCAAATACAAATTAACCTACATATGACACATCCTTCAATAACACACAATATATTAAATAAATGAAAGAAATTTATAAGTTTAAAGTATGACAAAAGTAACATTCCAGATCCCGATTATCAGTAAACGGGATGGGAGGTTGTAGTTGTGGTTGGTGGTTATGTGATTGTGATGGTTGTGTGAGGGTGAAGGTTGGAGGTTATGGTGGTGGTGGCGGTGGTGGGTGGTCTAACTGCCAACTAAATTTAGATACAATGAATCAAAATCTAAATATAATCCGAAAGCTTAAAGAATGCATCTCAAAACAACCTGAAACATGTACAAAATATTTTGGTCAATACAAAAATTGTATTGGTGAGCATACCCTGTCTAAATAAATATAGTAGAAAAGTGTTTAGCAATTCATGTGCGGTACCATTTGCAATTATGTAATAAGTAATATCCGTTCAAAACCAAACCTGAGAATAATGACTAACACATGACTAACCAACTGAATAATGAATTAACAAGACAATGACCAAGATTCTCTCAACAGAGTCTCAAGGGGGTATACCATAGTACTATTCATTGAAAAGCTAGGCCGCCCAGCGGTTAATGATTTTGACAAGTCATAGACACACCAATTATCATAAAGCAAACACACATGAGAATTGCATTAAGTATAAGAAATTGAAACTTGATTAATATATAAGTACATGAGTCACCCCAAAGTAGTAAAACGGTAAAAAAGGGAAAGATATACTCACAGTTTGCGAGAGCGATCAAAATCCACTTAAGCGGTCGTGAGTTAAGTAATGGGAATTCCGAGGAATTCAACCTATAATGTGTAAGAATACTAATAAGAAAAAGTCTAAGAGTCTAAGGTAACTAGGGTCTAAGGCATTAGGGTTTGCTAAGTCGATTTGGAGAATTAGAGTTTTATAATAAGTCGCGTTAATATAAAAGTTGTATATCACAATTAATATATGAAAGGTTGTAAATGTGGTTTAGGTATATAATTATTACCTATTGAATTTTTAGATAAAAACATATTTTGAATAGTTACGACAAATTAATTAAATTAATTACTTTAACTAAATTATTGTAAATAAATACAATAATCATAAACATTTGATTAAATAATTATGAATGCACCATGATCCAAACTAATGATAATAAAGACTTTCGAACGTAAGGACATCTCTATTTTATAAGAAAAATATTTATAAAATAGACGTTAGATAATGTAAATAAATATATAATTAATTATGTCTAATTAAACATAAATAAGACTAATAATTCAAGACATGATCCAAAAATGCTATTTTATATAAATTGGATACTTTCTGATGTAAAGTAATAGAAATAATTTTCCCATAATTTTTATAAACTTATTTATATTTAAAACTGATTTAACGAGATTAAATCATGTTTAAATGATTAAAAATAATAAAAATAATAAAAATAATTGTTTTCAGAACCAATAATTTTTATTTCAGTTCATGATGATGAGAAATAATTACTCAAAAAGTTTGAGATTAAAATCATTAAAAATGAATTTTTAATCAATTAAATATGATTAAAACAATTTAATTCAATAAAAATATAAAAACAAACATTTTCCAGAAAATAAAAGTGGGATAATTTTCTATAAGATGTCAAGAAGCTACTCCTAAATTTTCATAATTTTTGGAGTAAAAATGAATTTATTATGAATATTTCAAATTTTATACATAATATATATTAAAAAAAACTAAGAAATGGAAATCAAAAAGAACAATAATAAAAGAAAACATCCAGATCTGCATATGGAAGGACTCGAACCCTAGTCCCTTGTGTATCCACTTGTAGATCCAACCACTACTCTATAATCCATATTTGTGATTTTTATTTGAAAGACTAAATATTTATGTAAAAAAAAAAACATAGTCTCATCTTCTTCCCCAATCTCTTCCTAAGAACCCTAACCCTAACCCAATTTCAATAATCATAACAAGACATAACTAGAGGTCTGTAATAAAGGGCTTATGATCAGGAACTACTAATAAACAAAACGGCCATAAGAAATCCGACTTACCATGTTGTTTTCGGACTGAACACGAAGGAACAAGTTCCCAATATTTGCGCTGATAAACATGTCCTTCCGGCTACGATTGGCGTCGATTTATTGTGGGTTTAAGATTGTTAAAGGATTGGTAACGAGTCAGAATGTTTAATTTATAGAATGAATGAGACAATGATAACGTTTTATCGGGGTTTTTTTTTTGTTACCGGTCGAAGTAACTCGACGGTTACACAGGCCCGATTAAAAAGCATTGATTAAGGAACGATTTTGATACTAAATTGAAGTGGAAACGACCGTTTGTGATGGAGAAACGTTTTGAAACTAATTAAAACGAGTAGGATTCATTAACTAGCATAAATGATTCTCGCCGGAACAGTACTCGCCGGCCGGATTCCGGCTGATCAGAAAAAGACGGGTACCAGGTGGGAAGAAGGAAGTGTCAAAATAACTTTGGTCTTTTGGCAATATTGGCCCCTCTAGATTTAACTAGGTTAGTTTAATTAGTAACTTGGTTATTTATTTCTTCTATACACTTAACCAACTAACCAAAGGTTAACTTAATTAATTTTTTTACCTTTATAAAATTTAAACTTTTCAAAACGAAATGGGACTTTCATAAGCTAACATGATTATACGAGTATGGTACGTTTATATGTCAAAACGTGCGTATACAAAATGTATACATACACCATTTTAAAACAAGGTCAAAATAAAATAAATAATAATTAAGGAGGACTCGCGGTGAAACTTCAAAATGGACGAAGGACTAAAATTGACAACGTGTATAAGGATGAGGGTGACGGTTGTCACAGTCTCCCCTACTTTAGAAAATTTCGTCTCGAAATTTCTTTCAAGTGGAGGCTACTATGAAACAAAAGGCATTGTATAACTCAAGTGGGTTGAAAAATTTCATCATTTATGATTTGACAAGTTTTAAAATAGTTGTCTAATATCTTAGGTAAATTTTTTTTTTTTAACAGATGACCTGAGGTTAGAAAGTTGAGAGTTTAAATGAGAGGTGTTTTGGGAGTGTGTAACTGGTGAGGGGCAGAGGTACTAATGAAGCAATCTCTCCTACTTTAGAAAGATTTCTGACTGAACGTTTACGAGTATGCAACAAGAATCCAAATAACTGAGAGTGCAAGAGTATACAAGGTTTGTGTTTTCTGTGTGGGTGGTCAAGAGAAAGACTCTAGGAAGACGAGTTGAAGCTCGCGTAAGAACGTTCCTATCGAAAATGCTAGTTATTAGCCCACTGTTCTAATGAAGAGATAAGTATAAAATAATGGATAGGTTCTTGGTCAGACTCCTAGTCCGCTCCCGCAGTATCGTTTATGCTTATATATAGGGTGTACCGCAGCTGACCCACCACACTCCCGATACTTTGGATTCGTACTAATTGTCTACCAATAGCCTAAGTAGAATCACACACCACCCTCATGTACCTGTAATCCCATGATTACGTTCCGGACCGTAATCATCGATTTACCTTACACTAGGGTGTTATGCTTTTCCATAATCCTAACATAAATAATACCAGGAACAAATGCGTGCAACCAGTATGTAAAAGCTACTGTAATGAAATAATATTCAATCATGTCATGGTTAGAGGTCCTTCCCTTTCGGGTTTACCCTTTAACCGTAATGAGAGTACTATGTAAGTAATAGACATGGTTAGAGGTTCTTCCCTTTCGGGTTCACCCTTAACCGGTAACTTCTGTTTCACATCGTTGGGCTCTAAACACTTATATTGATAAACTCCGAGATTTACACCGTTCCCCTCGGATTAAAGAAATACTCTAGTCCGAGTCATACGTGGGCACTGGCTTAAATCTCATACGAGTTATCAATTAGTATGTTCATTGACCTTGATGATGAACAAAATAATGTAAAGTATAACAGGGTTTTGCTCAAAACAGGAAACATATGCATCCAAAATATGCGTTCATGTAAGTATATAAGTATAACATAAAAGTTCGATTGAAAGAATAGTATAATATAAATCGAGTAAATCGCACAGTTGCTCAAAATGAAGGTAAACGAGTTGAACTTTTGCAAACGAGTAGGGTGAAATAAAAAAATTACAAATAACGTGTTAGAAATAACTATGAATAAAATGGTGTAAGAATAAAATAATGAAATTTACGATAAGTGAGAGTACGCAAACAGTCGTATAGTCTACTGACATAAGGGTTTAAATTTAGTTAGTTTTACATATATACACTATATGATAAAGGACAATTAGTAACATTCTGATAGGAATATGTCCAATATTTTGTTAGACCAAAAGTTTTGCGACTGAAAGAGTGCGAGTGTAATAAGATAAATTTTCGTTTATCAAAAACGTAGTTTACTCAAACTTTGTGATATAGTTGAAAGGATAGTAGTAATGCATGAGGATAACTTTTTAGAACTCGAAGTGTGTTTTAGATTCAAAACAGGTTCATTTGAAAAATCTTCGTATTTTCATGTGTTTACAAGAAGTCGAGTTTGAAAAGTGTTATAAGGCTTATTATTAGTTGCAAATTTCTCTCGAAAATATATATTCAATCCGTCATATGAAAACAAAACGTTTACATTTAACCTTTAAAATATGTAATACAAGTTTGTAAATTGCAAAATGAAGCCATTTCATGAAGTATGTGTAAATCTAATGTGTTTTAAAAGACCAAGATTCAAAATGACGTGAATGATAAAATTAACGTATGTAATAGATTACCAATATTTAAGAAAATTCATAATCAACGAGATGTAGAAATAAATCCTTGAGATGTGGATTTCACTCCTAACTCAAAGATGTATTTCAAAACTGAAAACGATTGCGGAATGAAACCAATCACTAAGTTAAGGATATCACTCCCAGCTTAGTGATTAAGTTTCTTTTTGAAGAAATACTCTTTGAGGTGTGGATGTCACTCCTATCTCAAAGTTATATTCCTAAGATAAATAACATATAGAGGAGTGAAACTAATCACCAAGGTATGGATACCACTCCTAACTTGATGATATTGTTTCGTTTGTGAAATACGAGTGTCTTCTTTGCCAAGCAAAATATCGAAAGAATAACGGGAAATAATCATAGCGAAAATATCTTGAAAGAAAATATAAGGATAAGAGAAATATACACGAGAGGACTTGCGAAAGTAAGCTTAGTTATAGACTAGGCTAAAAGGCATTCTAATAACCTAATTCCCTATAACCATGGCTCTGATACCAATCTGTAACACCCCAACCGATGGCGGAAACATCGAGGTGTCACGTAGTGACGATTGTTCAATAGCTCATGGACTAAAGTGCAAATTTGAATACATTGATTAAATAATTTATTACATTGAAATGAAATACAACGATTCTAACTGCCAACTAAATTTAGATACAATGAATCAAAATCTAAATATAAATCCGAAAGCTTAAAGAATGCATATCAAACCAACCTGAAACATGTACAAAATATTTTGGTCAATACAAAAATTGTATTGGTGAGCATACCCTGTCTAAATAAATATAGTAGAAAAGTGTTTAGCAATTCATGTGCGGTACCATTTGCAATTATGTAATAAGTAATATCCGTTCAAAACCAAACCTGAGAATAATGACTAACACATGACTAACCAACTGA
The DNA here is from genome assembly GCA_030844895.1 of Ambrosia x helenae. Classification (NCBI taxonomy): domain Eukaryota; kingdom Viridiplantae; phylum Streptophyta; class Magnoliopsida; order Asterales; family Asteraceae; genus Ambrosia; species Ambrosia x helenae. The sequence goes on from CM061225.1 coordinate 99,484,014, forward strand.
ATAATGATTTAACAAGACAATGACCAAGATTCTCTCAACAGAGTCTCAAGGGGGTATACCATAGTACTATTCATTGAAAAGCTAGGCCGCCCAGCGGTTAATGATTTTGACAAGTCATAGACACACCAATTATCATAAAGCAAACACACATGAGAATTGCATTAAGTATAAGAAATTGAAACTTGATTAATATATAAGTACATGAGTCACCCCAAAGTAGTAAAACGGTAAAAAGGGGAAAGATATACTCACAGTTTGCGAGAGCGATCAAAATCCACTTAAGCGGTCGTGAGTTAAGTAATGGAAATTCCGAGGAATTCAACCTATAATGTGTAAGAATACTAATAAGAAAAAGTCTAAGAGTCTAAGGTAACTAGAGTCTAAGGCATTAGGGTTTGCTAAGTCGATTTGGGGAATTAGAGTTTTATGATAAGTCGCGTTAATATAAAAGTTGTATATCACAATTAATATATGAAAGGTTGTAAATGTGGTTTAGGTATATAATTATTACCTATTGAATTTTTAGATAAAAACATATTTTGAATAGTTACGACAAATTAATTAAATTAATTACTTTAACTAAATTATTGTAAATAAATACAATAATCATAAACATTTGATTAAATAATTATGAATGCACCATGATCCAAACTAATGATAATAAAGACTTTCGAACGTAAGGACATCTCTATTTTATAAGAAAAATATTTATAAAATAGACGTTAGATAATGTAAATAAATATATAATTAATTATGTCTAATTAAACATAAATAAGACTAATAATTCAAGACATGATCCAAAAATGCTATTTTATATAAATTGGATACTTTCTGATGTAAAGTAATAGAAATAATTTTCCCATAATTTTTATAAACTTATTTATATTTAAAACTGATTTAACGAGATTAAATCATGTTTAAATAATTAAAAATAATAAAAATAATTGTTTTCAGAACCAATAATTTTTATTTCAGTTCATGATGATGAGAAATAATTACTCAAAAGGTTTGAGATTAAAATCATTAAAAATGAATTTTTAATCAATTAAATATGATTAAAACAATTTAATTCAATAAAAATATAAAAACAAACATTTTCTAGAAAATAAAAGTGGGATAATTTTCTATAAGATGTCAAGAAGCTACTCCTAAATTTTCATAATTTTTGGAGTAAAAATGAATTTATTATGAATATTTCAAATTTTATACATAATATATATTAAAAAAAACTAAGAAATGGAAATCAAAAAGAACAATAATAAAAGAAAACATCCATATCTGCATATGGAAGGACTCGAACCCTAGTCCCTTGTGTATCCACTTGTAGATCCAACCACTACTCTATAATCCATATTTGTGATTTTTATTTGAAAGACTAAATATTTATGTAAAAAAAAAACATAGTCTCATCTTCTTCCCCAATCTCTTCCTAAGAACCCTAACCCTAACCCAATTTCAATAATCATAACAAGACATAACTAGAGGTCTGTAATAAAGGGCTTATGATCAGGAACTACTAATAAACAAAACGGCCATAAGAAATCCGACTTACCATGTTGTTTTCGGACTGAACACGAAGGAACAAGTTCCCAATATTTGCGCCGATAAACATGTCCTTCCGGCTACGATTGGCGTCGATTTATTGTGGGTTTAAGATTGTTAAAGGATTGGTAACGAGTCAGAATGTTTAATTTATAGAATGAATGAGACAATGATAACGTTTTATCGGTTTTTTTTTTTGTTACCGGTCGAAGTAACTCGACGGTTACACAGGCCCGATTAAAAAGCATTGATTAAGGAACGATTTTGATACTAAATTGAAGTGGAAACGACCGTTTGTGATGGAGAAACGTTTTGAAACTAATTAAAACATGTGTTTATGATTTGACAAGTTTTAAAATAGTTGTCTAATATCTTAGGTAAATTTTTTTTTTTTAACAGATGACCTGAGGTTAGAAAGTTGAGAGTTTAAATGAGAGGTGTTTTGGGAGTGTGTAACTGGTGAGGGGCAGAGGTACTAATGAAGCAATCTCTCCTACTTTAGAAAGATTTCTGACTGAACGTTTACGAGTATTTTTAAAGGAATAACATGTGTTTATTTGCTAGAAATATATGATGATGAGTTATGGTTTTAAAAGGTACTTTTTGGTATAGTAAGCCTTGATTTTTGACAATAGTTTGGAAAGTATAAACGTCACCAATGATACCAACATAAATATATACTACGAGATGGGTGAACAATGTGTATGAAGAAAACATTGAACATAGATCTAAGATGTTCATTATATATAGGACGTGTAGATCTATTTTCCTAGCACACCGAGTTGTATTCTTGCTAGCACTTCGCACGGACTCGAGGTGAATTTTACGGCCCCTTTTTACTGTTTTATATTTTGGGGAAGACATGCATTGTTTACTAGTTTTAGAATGAATTTCTAGCAGACCGATATACATGAGACAATATGTATAGAGCACTCATTAAGCCCTCGTGCAATTAGTTTACCCGTAACCATTAACTATGGATTTAGCCATGAAACACTTGAATAGATCTATTGGGTTAACATCCCCACTCTTGGTTAGTCGCTCTAACCCAGATACATACGAGAAAATAGTGCTTGTATTTCACATATGATGATACATTGTCTTACAATGTGCGAGGCACAACACGTCGAGGTTTGGTTATGGACTCATGATCGTTTATTATCATCATTGTCTTAGCTAGACATTGATGGGCCATTCATGGATTTCATTAACTTTATGTTTTCAACTATTTTAAACATGTGAACTCACCAACATTATGTTAGACAAAGTTTTTATGCATGTTTTTCAGGTAACTAAATCTATGAATGGAACTTGGGGCATGTTTGGGAATTCATTCACGAATATCATCCTTTTGTGTTTTCAAACTTAAGAATAAGTGGCTTTTGAAACAATACATTGGAATGGTTCTTATCTTGAAACAAATTTAGTATTTTATTAATATGTTATTATGAATGTTTGCTGAAATATTATGCTTGAAAACCTTTCGTGTCAAATTTCGTGTTTCCGCCTTAACGGGGTGTGACATGCATCCACCAAAAATTGGTGTCAACCAGCAAGAATTGGTGTAGGCAAAATGAGTCTGGTGTCGCTTACACCAAAATTGGTGTCACCTAAGCCAATGGTGTCGGCAACGCTAGTCACTCTCTCCTTTAATTTACTAATAGTATCATTAAATTGTTGAAATTTAATATTATTAACATACTAGATATTTGCCCGCGTTGACACGCAGTTTACCAACGTACATCTATTTAGGGAATTATAACGTATAAGAAAAATACAGTAAAAATATTGTATTAAAGTATAAAAGCAAGCAATACACATTTTATTCAAATATCACTAAATATTTTCTTATACACCACATTTTTTGTTTTAGTCTTGACATTCCCATCACCATCAAGTATAAGTAACTTCACATCTGCCCTGCTTTTAACTCTTGACAATGTGACATAAAGCTGGCCATGTGAGAATACAGGGTCTCTTAAATACAATCCAACCTTCGATAGAGACTGTCCTTGGCTTTTATTGATGGTCATTGCGAAACATACGCTTATTGGGAATTGGCGTCTTTGGAACTTGACTGGAATCTTGTTATCAGATGGTATCATATTTATTCTAGGAATAAGAGTTTTTGTACCAATGTTTCCACCTGATATGATTCCGGCTTGAATAACACGCTTTGCAAGTTTGGTGATTCGTAATCTCGTGTCGTTGCACAAACAATTTTGTTGATCTATGTTTCTCAACAACATAACATGAACACCGACCTTTAGTGCTGGATCATAAGTCAACGTAGGTGCTGATTACATAACTGGAATAAGAATAGACAGTGGAACAGGGCTTGAGGCTGATTCAAGAATCCGAAAAGATGCGCTCTTTGAACCAAGACATTGCTAGGTTTGAGAGTTTGGCAAGTAATTAGCACCGATTATAATTAGACAGTAGTGAATATACATGCGCATAAATATAAACGTAATGGGTTGAACCATAATTACGTTTATATTTTACACATACAACAATCTACTTTAAAAATAACTACAAAAAAGGAAATTATATTTTTAAAGTGTGCACTTGTTAAGCCAGTTAAATTCTTTAATAACATGCAATCCATTCTACAAAATATCATGCAAACTGCTACCTACAACAAAAGAATTTTGAAGATGGATATCAATTTAACTAAAAAGAAAGCTGTATGTCTCTTTTTGTTAATGTTATGGCACATTAAATATCACCAAGATATGGGAGCACAAAATAATTCAGCTACTCCTCAAAATAATATGGCAATATAATTAAATAAATCAAAAGTGTATAAAGAAAATAAATACAAACAAATTGCAGATACATAGTATCATAATTGATTCTTTGGATAGAAGTTATACCTCTTGACACTCTCTTAAAAACCCATAACAACAAATATTAAAGTTAATAAAAAATAATATAATTACTGTTCAAATAGGGTTGTATATTAATATAGTTTAATGATTATTAGAACGCTACTTTCACATGGAAAGATACATATATACATAACGAACAATTGAAACCATCAAGTTACTAATAATAACTTTAGTCTTTTCTATACTTGTCAAATCTCTTAAAATTATTTTGACTTGCAAAAGTCAATGACACTCGTGAGACTGCAAGAACAAAATCGCATAAAAAGCTGCCATCTATAGCTTGTTCTTCCATTATCTTGAATGCCAATAGACTCCACACCAGCCTCTTTAATAGTACTCTAGTCCTTTTACCCTATAACCAATAATGAGGTTCATCATCATCATAACCAATAATGAGGTTCATTTTCTCAATTGTACCCACAACATTTAAAGTAAAAGGTAAAGTGAGCAATAAGGATATTACATTCATGTCATACAACAAAGTTGGGAACAGAGATGACAACTAACCTTCAAATAACTGAAACAATGCTTATATAACTTCTTTGAGGGAGGAGATGAGCATTATCTCAACTAAAAAGTAATTCCACCAACCGAAACATTTGTTTTGAAGTCGACCAAATTGGCACCGGCAATTTGACCAAATGGAGGTACAATTATTTGCAACTAAACTACTTATTTACACATCTGTTAGCTTAAAATTAATACCTATGAAGTAATTGATTTTTATTTACAAGTCTGCAACCTATAATCAAAACTAAACCTACCAAAATCATATACAACAACCAACAACCACCTTACCCAGTAAATCCCACAATTAGTAAAGCTAAAAGTTGGGTCTGAAAAGGGTGAGATGTAGGCAAACCTTACCCCTATCCTTGCGGATAGAGAGGCTGCTTCCAGAGAGACCCCCGGCTCCACAACACACAAAAGATTGTCAAAAAAAAAAAAAAAAAAGCCTTTCCAAATACAAATCCATATCGATTTGGACACAATGTTAACACCATGTATCCTTGTTTCCCCGGTGTTTTTGTTATAGAAGTTTACTTTAGTAATCACTTTTCATAAACTTATAAAATACACTCAAATTTTCACATTTCACCTTGAAAGGCATCACGTACCATATAGTACCTTCGTTTTGTTAAGCAGGTAAGTGTGCTAATAGTGTTTCTTACATGGATTATCAACTTACAGTAAGAATTATTTGATTTAACTGCTCAATAAAGGCATAATCCGCATAACCGTCTAATACTTGAATTTTCTATAAACTTAAAATGTATAACTTGAGACATTTAACTAAAGGAGTATGAGAAGACTTAATCAAATGTCTAAAAATACCCTTCAAATGACAAAAATTGTTAAATTAAGGCTTGGAATTTTCTTAGAGTGAAAACCTTTGGATGGATGTAGTACCACTTAGGTCATCCGTAGTCGAGCGCTAAGTCGCTAACCAGGCGCGAAATTGGGCTTTAGCGCCCCAACACCGCCCCCAGGGGCGCTAATGGGTCAAAAATGGGTAGGGGCGTTTTTTTTTGGCGCTTGATTTGGGCGTTATGGTCTTGGGTTTCGTGCAACCAATCAAATTAAGGGAGGGGCGCTAATATATACCACCACTACGTGGTCTTAGTAAAAAGAAGAAAATGTATGTTTTTCCTTACAACTATAAAACTATTAACCATCTGGTTTAAGATTAGCCCTAAAAAGACAAGTAATAATGTAATATTCATGAATCAAACAGTGGCCAAAACACGGATTTTACACTTGTTGCACAAAGGTACGTTACGAATTTACTTGTAGAATTATCAACTAAAAATTTCAAATCAATCAAGGAAGCCTATCACGAAAAGACTGTCCATTGAATTGTAAAAGATCAAGCAATGAACATGTGCAACTGCTTAGAAGATTATTAACAGCAAAACTAATAGTGTCAACTAATTAATTCATATCATATGATAATCAGTGTATTGAACAACTTACTTGACTCGTTCGAAATTAAGCCCCATTCGTTTACCGCCATCCTGACCTGGCAAAAAGTTATACATGATGATTATATCCCCCGAGTCGCCTGCTGGCATCGCTCAAATCTATACTACTACTACCAGGTTACTGGTATATGTGACCCAACACCAAAACCCCATATTATGCGCTCCAAAGCGTAGGCATAAGCTTCCTGTTCTTCCCAAGATAATATCATTGATTATCAAAAAAAATATAACAAAACAATAAAGGGTATATCCGTCTTTCTCTATAACTCCCATCACCAAGAATACTTTATATTTCAACGCCATTTCAGCCAATCGATTAACTTCAGAACCTGCATATAGCACCAAAAACACATAATAATATGTTCGTTTATATATTTATTATGTATGTATGTTGGCAAAGATGCAAGGCGCAATAGGCCTCGTCCAAAGCTTAGTTGCCGTGATGCAAAAAGTGAGGCCTCAATCAACTTCATGCTAGATTTGTCTATCTCGAGACGCTCCCATCATCATCATCGTCTGACCAATCATTAATAATCATAAAAAACACATATAAAAAACAAAACAAAGCGATACAAATATCTATAATCTATAATACATTATAAAGGAGGAGTGATGTACAACATAGTCATTTTCATTTCCGTATAAGTTAAGAAGCAACATGTACAATATATTTAAGCAAGAAATTTAAGGGTATTTTAGGCATAAGTGTGACAATTAAGACACTTAGAGGGGTAATATAGACATTTCACTTGCCTTCTTCCTCACAATATCAATACAAATTTACAATGCTAGCCTTCCTTTCCCATCTCTACCCCCACCATTAATCCTCTCATTCAGTTATGAGACTCTTCGATTGCTACAGTCAATCAGGTCCATCCAACTCCCATCATTAAGACACTCAGTTGTGACCTTCAATACTACCCTAACGATCCCTGCCCCCACAATCTCTAATGATCGACTTCAATGAGATTGATTGCAAACTTCAACTCCTCATATAACATTCGATTGAAAACTGCTTCAAAACTGATTGTTGTGTATTCAATAGCTGGAAATAAAGCGTTGTGCGTTTATATTTGTAAGGAAGATGTTCCTGTTAAGATGTTGAAGGAGTCTCCAGGTTCTCTACTCATCTACTACTTTGTCTGAAACAACTCCTCTTCATCTCGCCAAAACCCTTTTATATAAAATATTACCTTATTTTTTCTTGTTTTTTGTTTTCGTTGCCGATGTAGGTTTGCAGTTAATTTGATTGTCACCCAATTTTAGGACTTTTTCCCACAGTGTATTGTTAATGCACTAAACCTCCAATCCAGAACAGGTAATTTCTAACTTATTTTCTTATCTGGTTATGATCCTCATGAATCAGTTGGTTATAAATCCAAACTTTTTTTCTACAACTTTTTTTTCTCCAGATTTTGACCCTTTGTGGATGCAAAGAAGATATGAAAAAGAAAGTTCATGCAATGATTGATAAATTTGCTGAACGTGGGTTGCGATCTTTGGCTGTTGCAAAACAGGTTAGCATTCAATCATTCATATATTTTTTATCGTGATCACTTACTCTTTTCCTTGTGATGATTTTGTAGGAAGTGCCTGAAAAAACAAAAGAAGCCCAAGGTGGCCCTTGGCAATTAGTTGGATTGTTGTCCTTGTTTGACCCACCGAGGCTTGACAGTGCTGAGACCATTCGCCGAGCTCTCCATCTTGGTGTAAATTTCATCCGATATGTTGAATTGTTTACTTATGTTGTACTTTCCTTTTTAGTTTTGTTAATAAAATCCAATTTAGGTAGAATGGTTACTATCAAAAAATTATGGCAAATTATTGTTAAATGCTATAGTTATGCTTTGTAATTCTGTACATCACATGTTAGTGATACATAATTGACAAAAAGGGTCATTTATTTAGTCAACAGACTTTGATTTCATGGTTTTTCTAAGTTAATGTATGGATTGATATGTTATGGTAGATATGAAGATGTTAACACTCCCTAATAATCAACCAGCAGACCTACGATATGTTTTTTATATTTTGGTGTGGTTTTGAAATGGTAACAAAATGAATTTATTCAAAGAGACTGAACCGGACAGGTTATGTAGGCGATCAAGTTCAGAAAACAGTGGTATTACTTATAGGCATAAATTTGTATATGGAACCCCTTCATGTTAATATTAGAAAAAAGTTAAAAAGGGACAAATTCTTACTGGTTCAAATATACTCCTATAGAGGATGTGTTTATTTTTATAGGTAAATTTCTTAACCTTAGTTTAACTCTACAGACGACAAGATCCGATTCACCGGCGTACTACAGTTTCTAACAATCTCCTACTCCTGGCATAGCCTTACAAGATTCAGAAGGTATGTTCACAAGGACATTAAGACCCCGTCCATAGTGGGCGGTAAATTCACGCCTTTCCCCACATCTGATTGGCTGCCACGAAACCCAAGACCACTACGCCAAAATCAAGCTCGAAAAAAAAATGCCCCTGCCCATTTTTGCTCCATAACGCCCTCGAGGGCGGTGTGCGTGGGGTTATGGGGCGCTAATCGAAGATATTTATTTTTCACTCTTTTGCATCCGGATTTCGTTAGTTGTGTCGGTTTTGACCATCGTGTGTGTATAGGAGTTGATTTAGATGTTATTTTATATGAAACTGATCAAGTAGACCTAAAAAGGTATATGTTTAATGCATACAAGATCCTAAATCAACTTATTCAAATATTTTAGGTTAATGCTGTATGATAATATTTCTGAAATCACATTTAGCACATCATTTATTTATTACATATATTTGAATAAATGTAAAAAAATATGTTTTTTAGTCAACCCGTCCTGTATATCAACTTGTTTTGACCCAACCGGAACTTTGTTCGACATGTTTATGTTGCCAACACTGGAAGTCACAAAAACCATTTTACTACTGGTGGCAATTTGTTGATTTCGCTTGTGCTATTTTTCAAATGGGTCAAACTAAAAATGTAGCTAAAAAGAAATGGGTTTGAACACATTGAAAATCGACCAACATCTATTTTTAATGCATACAATCTCAAAAATATAAAACCACAATTAACGTACTCACTATATTCATATTGCGGGTCATCGCAACCTCACCCGTTTCAAACCATTTTGAAAATTCTTCGTTTAAGTACGGACTCCATATGACCCATTACTGACCATACATCATGGCAGTCGTAGTTTTGAAATGTGTTGTTTTTTTATTGTTGGATTTCGCTGTCAGCTTGTCAACAACTTAGGAACAACAGGATGTTTTTAAAGCTTCTAGAAGTTGTGTTGATGGCCTGGAACCGACTGAATATTGGAACAAACCATGGGGACGCTCACGCCTTAAGGCTGGATACACTCCTCAAGCTCATGGACGTGAAGGGTATCGATGGAAAAAACGACACTTTTGCACTTTGTTGTACAAGAAATAGCAAGAACAGAAGGTCGTGTTTCACTGGTCAATCAGTAGTCTGGCCAGAAGATTGTGTTTCACTTTTACAATACTACCCTCCTTTCATTGCAACTTCAAAATGGGAAGGCTACCATGGTCGTTTTGTTCTTTCTTCGACAACAAGAATATAGCATCACTTGATTATATACAAGCAGTAATATTGCCTCCTCATTTTAAAGTTGGAGCTCTCGTAAGTGACACAAATTATACCTACACATGTGTTTGATAGTACGTTGCCTTTCCATTTGTTATGATCAAATTTTATTAGTTTCTTAAATTGTTTAATCTATCTCTGATTCTTTTAACCCAATGGCCACTCAATTTGGTTGTTCCAAATTAAACAAGATCCATCTACACATATGTTAGTTACTATGATTATTGAATTTGTATTAATTCAACAGAAGGTAGGTTTGATATGTTTCCTGTAACTCTAATACTTTTTATCTTTGTTGTTTTAATCCGTATGAGTTGACACCTACTCCTTTAATAATAGTAGGAATGGTTGGTGTTTCATAACATACATCATAATATAATCTGGTATCAGTCAGGACACCCGCTGCAACGCGCGGGCATTCCCACTAGTACATTATAAAGGAGGAGTGATGTACAACATAGTCATTTTTATTTCCGTACAACTTATGAAGCAACATGTACAACATTTTTAAGCAAGAAATTTAAGGGTATTATAGGCATATTGGTGACAATTAAGACACTCTAAAGGTTATTATAGTAATTTTGTGTTTTGTTTTTAGTTAAAAACTAAAATCTCATCCCCATAGTACCCTCACACCTTCCACCTTCCAAGTCAATCAATGAATATTCCGGTAAAAAAAACTGTTCCCTCCAACTTTGCGGTTACCAGGCTTCATTACTTTCCCCTCCTCAAATCAAACCACTCTTAGAATTCTCATTTACTTTTTCTATGGTTAATTTCATCCTTTGCGTACCATCATCGTTACATCACTTCTTAATTGCGATTGGAGTCCTAAACCAGGTTAGTATCATCGCTACCATCCATATCCATGCTTTGTTTTGATGTTTTATTCAACCAATGCTTCCCTTTCCTTTTTCCGTTATGATACCTCCCTATTTGTTGATATATTGTATTGAAGGTATGCATATCATTTGGTCGATGAAATGTCTGTATGATAAACATTTTTTTTGAACAGTCTGTATGATAATTACATGTTCATTTCAATACAAACATGTGACTTAAGGAACGAAAGTAATCAAATACTCAACAGATATTATATAATGTTATTCTCATTTTCCTACATTAAGTAAGTCACTAACCTTGTTCTTATATAAAACACAAGTTAAAATTATGTCTGAGGAAAAATAATAATATCATTATCTTGCATTTCGATTTTCGAGTGTCATTTCTTTTGAATGTCTGAATCTTGAGTAGTCGATGATGGGTTTTTTTTATTTAATCTACTCATAGGGACACCATACGGCAACGGATTCTTACATTTGCTGGAAAAAGGTAGCCCGTTTTTTGTACTTATGTGTGGATCCTATCTTAGTACATGTGCCCTAGACATAATTATGCCCAGTCTTGAACTCTGTATAATTACGTCATCCGTCTTCTTAGATCGTGGAGAATTCACGTAACGGTTGTAGTATGAACTGAAATGTTTGAAAATTAGTAGAAATTGTTTCAATGATTCTCAGAAAACAATGTAAAAACGGAAAAACATGCAACCAAGTAATGTATTTCTTTCTTTCTTTTTTTTGTTATTTATAAGTTTTTGCTTTCAGGTATGCAAGTGCAATAGAAACAAATCCAAATGATTATGATGCACTTTATAATTGGGCACTGGTTCTTCAGGTAACTTCAGTAACCATGCAACCAAGTAATGTTAATCAATATATAGATGCATGTTGTAAGCATTCAGTATAGCTATAATCTTTCTCCTAAAACAATGACGCGAGACACCATAAGATATCGACACTATGTTATTACTATGTGCTAATATATATGTATTGCTTATACAGAACTAAGTATGTATAGTTCTTCTTGTTAGGTAACCGTGACGTGAGAATCCTTTAGGGAAACTCATGGAGCTCCAACAATGTCCCTGATAAAGCGCAGCTAATGCTGGACAGCTGGCCTTCAAAGGAGTATCTATAGCTTTTAGCCTTTTATGCATTATATGAAGCAATTCCTATCTTTGGCTTTCATTTTCAGGAAAGTGCAGCTGTGCAGACAATGTTAATTCCGTCTGTGAAGGTGAGAACATCTTTGACATTTTAGCAATTTGAAGCTTTTTGGTTTAGTTTCTAATTAAGAATGCATTGTTACCGCTCAGAGACAAATTGGCGAGACATCACTAAACCAGGGGCAGATACAACATTTTACTAGGGGTACCTCGATTATCCAGGAGAAGTGGAAAAAAATTGTTTTTTACGGTATTTTTATAAAATGTTACCCCTAAAACAAATTTTTTGTTACCCCTTAAAATATTTTTTTATAAAATGTTACCCCATGTTTTATTTTCTATATCCGCCACTGCACTAAACGAAACAAGTCTCGATCACATCAAATCGTTAGACTGGTACATAATGCTCTGACTGCATAATAGTCTTGGTTAATGATTATACATTTCATGGTTTAATCATTGGATGCAGACAATAGAAAGTTCACCCAACAACTATCTAGGCAGGGACAACGCAAGCACGCTTGTTTCAACTGTGGTATGCACGGATTTAACTTACGTCACTTATATAAATGATATAAAAATATCCCTTTTCACGTAAGAATCCCTCTAATTTCATTTTTTTTACTATTTTTATAAATATAAGTTAATGTAATGGTTGGTTTCTTTTTAAGTAAACGTTGATGTTTGTTTGTTTGGTGAATATGTGAACAGTGAAAAGGTTTTACGGCGCAATCACATAGATTAGTTTTGTTTCTTTCATATTCGTGGCATTGATATGTGAGGGGCGGATGTTATACGCGATATGGTATTCTCTTGAATCTGATTTATGTCTTGTGATAATGGCAGAAAATGAAAAAAATCAAAGCTGCTCAATCAATACTGATGTGGGAGGTGGGCCAACTGGAGTAGAACTTGCAGAAGAAATAGCAGTTGATTTTCTAGAAAAGAAAAAAACATTAGTGCATAATGGGTATCGGTTGCTTGAATTTCTTGGACCGAAATATGCCAAGAAGACGTTAGATTGGCTAAAATCGAGACACGTTGAAGTGAAACTGGAGCAAACTGTAAATTTGGAGGATGTTGCAGAAGGAAGCAAAGTGTATAAAACTTAAGTTGGTGAAATAATCAGAGCAGATTGCCTTTTCCTGTGCACAGGGAAACCATTGGCTTCATCATGGCTGAAGAACACCATTCTAAGAGATAGCTTAGATGATAACGGTAGTTTGGTTGTTAATCCAAATTTGAGAGTTAAGGGCCGCAACAATATCTTTGCCGTTGGAGATATTACAAACATTAAGGTACTTTTTGCTGCTGGTTTGGTAATATTTTGCTGCAGGCCGGTTTGACACCAAACACACTTTTCCCGAGTATTTCAGTTTTTATTAAATACTTTTGTGTGTTGATTATGAATATAGAAAATATAGTATCAATAAGTAATCTAATTCTTTTATAATGAAATTCAGTAGATAATAGGCTTAATAAGCTTTGGGATTTCAACCCGTTTAATACCGCTACACTTTTATGTCTTTGTTGTTTAATTTCACATATAATTTAGAAAAGATGTTGGATTATTTGTTTGGAAACTAAATTGACCTTCAACAATTAAATCGATTAAAGTAACTTAATGTACAGAAAGTAAAAACAATATTTCGTCCAAGCAAAAGTAATGGACAATATATATATTTAAAAAGGAGAATCATCAAATTATTTCTCGCGGATAGGTGTACAAGATTATTTATACATAGTATAGTTTGATCAATTCAACGTGCTTGGCCCATTTGTTTTCTAACACCCATTAAACTAAAACATAACCTAAATACGTGATAAATAATCCAATATATTTATTGATAACAATGAAGATGTCTGTATGTGATTTATGTCTAGATTTAATTAATGGTTGACTTTTAGCTTTCAAGTGCCATCTATGCTTTTGACTTCTGGTTGCTTACCCGCTGTGAATATGAAGTATCATATTCAACATAATGTCAAATGACTTTACAAAAAAGCCAAAAATAGACCAAAGTTAGAGTAAACAAATAGACCAAAATATTATAACATGCCTTATAATTTATGATATAAGGTATCTATTCTATTTAAAGTTAAATTTAAAAAGGAGTGGGAAAAGTTAGGGTAAACAAATAGACTAGAGTTCAAAATTTTAATTTATGCAAACATAAAAAATAAAAAAAAAACTTGCCAACTAAAGCTATATTGTAATTCATTTTCACCTTTGATATTTCACAAACATTTCGTAGTGGGTTTCATTTGATTAACACTGATCAAGTGCGACCCATGTAACGACGACCATATGTTATTATTAATATTAATATTACTAAAATGCATAACATTTTTAGTCCCATGCAGTTTTATTTTTGGAAGATAACGTAGTGGGTCCCATTAATTGAAATAAGCCCATGTGGTGTATATGGTTATTACCAAAACATACACGTAACTAATACTATGGTCTTATTTACTTTTATTAAGCACAGTAACGAGTAACGAAAGCCAAAATTATAAAAAAAAAACACTTTATTATTTAGATAGTGGGTCTCATTGATTGAAACAAGCTCATATGGTGTATATGGTTATTACCAAACCACATGCGTAACTAATACTATGGTCATATTTACTTTTACTAAACACGATAACGAGTAACGAAAGCCAAATTTACAAAAAAAAAAAAAAAAAAAAAAAAAAAAAAAAACTTTATTATAAACATTGAAATTTTAATAAGTATTTATTAGTTACACCCAACTGCAACTTGATGTTGCCTCCTACTTACTTCACGTCCCTGAAACGAATCACCCACAAACGTTGTACACACACCACATACCTCAACAACAACTATGAAGCGATAAAATAGCCGCACCCGCCGCAACGCGCGGGCATACCCACTAGTTTAAGTAGAAAGAGAATGGACCGTGGTTGCATGAAAGAACATATGGGGCGATGAATAATGAAACCGAAACTCTTGATCTGATGTTCGTGGTTCGCACTTTGTGTTCTACACTTTTGTACCTCCCATTACTTAAAATCTAATAACACACACTACCAAAAAGAAAAAAAAATAAGCTTAAAAATATGTTACAAGCTATTTTGTTATCTAACTTTATTATTTTAGCTTGTTAAATTTATCATTGTCCTTTTCATTGTAATCTCTTTATATAATTTATTAATTTTGTTATTTAATACATTATTCAACAATATCTAGTTTTGGTTAAATTATTTCATCTATGTTGATGAAAGTTTTACCTGTAATGCATCACCAACGTTGATGACCAAAGCACAATGTACGGGTGGAATCTCAACCCACACTTCATTTCTACATGATGCAAGTTCACCTTTTTTTCACGTATAATCCACCGATGTCGTCTTGTAGGAGCACGGTCAGCATGCTGCCATCTGAGTGCCTTTCGACGCCCACGGTTAGCTCGGGGTTCGGGCAGGCCGGGTAGTAGTTGAGGTTGACCATATTAAAACCCGTAAGTTCATGGAATCTTGAGTCGCCTAGTTTCACCCCAAGGTTGTTGATAAGCGCTTGTAATAACTTTTGCACCATCTCTGATGTGGTCTGTATGAACTCGAGCACCACCTCCCTACAAAAGACAAATATTTATTGAATTTAGCTTCCAACTAATCTCAATTTTGGTGCGTACCAGTTGTTCCATTAACAGAAGTGGATAATAAGAAAGGTTGAACCTTCTTATTCCATGATAGGAATGATATTTCACCCTGTGTAGCAGATCCACTGCCCTGCAAATAGAGGTTTATCACTCAAAATATAAAGCTAAATGCTAAGTAGTGTGTTTGTAGTATATGACTTCAATAATTCATATAAAACATAAAAACACATATGAATAGAATTGTAATAATCATGTTCATTTATAGACTCAATACTGTTACCTTGAGAGGCGGCAAATGTGTAGGTTTCGTTGGTTTAGCAATATCCCATATACAGATGTCGCCTTCTTCAGCACCAGAAGCAAGATGATTTGTATATTTCAAACAAATCAATAATATTAAACGCAAAGAAGTTAGGAAGACGACACCATATCGCGACCGCTTGCCAAAAGCTGCAGGTAAAAAAACATGCTGTGAACAAATGTGCAGCAGTTTCGTTACTTTCGCTGCACGTCGGACAAAACAGATCTGTCACAGAGATGTTCCTATGCACCAAAGAAACCTTTGTAGGGATTTTCTCCGATATCGCTCTCCAACTAAAAATATTACACTTTGAGGGAAGCCAATTACACCATCTAAATCTGCATTCTTGGCTGTTTTCGTGCGTTCTGGACAGCCAAGATTTAACTTCTGAAACAGAAAATGCATCCGTGCTTCCGTTCCATATCCAAGCGTCGTCCGAATCCCCAAGGGTAACTGCTGCAGAACGATTAAAAAGATTCGTCAATTCCAAAGTTTCTAACTGCGTGCAAGGTGGTTTCTTCCAAAACCACGTAAACTCGCTGACACATCCGAACTTGAGCTAACCGTCTGCAACTTTACACAGTTTATCGTTTTCAAGCCTATATAAGTTCGGGAATTTAATTCTTAGCGGAACATCACATATCCATGGGCCGACCCAAAAACGGGTCATCTTTCCATTACCAATTTTACTCTGAATTAATGAGTTAAAAGATACACCTTCAACAGTCGCTTTATTTCCCCTGGTAACAATGTTCGACCAAACGCCACCACCACTACGCACAACCGGGTACATCTCCCAATTCCTTGCTCGAAAATGAATCGCCTCAATAACTTTGGATGCAAATCATGATTAACATTTAACAACTTTAACAACTCACAGAATCTCTTGTTGCATATGGTTCTAAACTGGTAGTTTGTTGCATTGGCCACACTCGTAACTCCCTTCAGGCATATTTGGGCCTGTAAACAAAAAATAGGGCATATAAGTATAGATATATTACTAAAAATCGGTAGATAACCGCCACCGGCTGCCATCAATATCATTCTTCGTTATCTGTTATATATAAAAAAGAAATGAG
Source organism: Ambrosia x helenae (assembly GCA_030844895.1). Classification (NCBI taxonomy): domain Eukaryota; kingdom Viridiplantae; phylum Streptophyta; class Magnoliopsida; order Asterales; family Asteraceae; genus Ambrosia; species Ambrosia x helenae. The sequence goes on from CM061225.1 coordinate 99,501,049, forward strand.
TATGTAAAATACATAAAGCAACCTCCATCTATTTCCAAAGACATTATTAATAGATTAATAAAATCACAAGCACTTACAAAAGCAGCCTCCATCTATTTCCAAATTGATGAATACATACCGCCATCACCCTCACCACCACTGTAAGAGCCTGTAAAAATAAAAAAGCAGAATTATGATTAAGAGCACTAAGAAAACCTAAACAATCTATACATGTTAATCAATACAGATGAACCATCTATACAATAATCGCACATGAACCCTAAAACACAAACCCTAAAACATCAACCATAAAGCCAAAAAAAAAAAAAAAAATCGGTCATAACCTGAACAATACTCGACTATTGAAAGATTAATAATTAAAATCACTCAAAACAGAGAAACAAAACCTTTAATCGACAAAGAAATCAGAAAAAAAAACGAAAAAAAACACAGAGAAAAGGAGAGATCAAGATTGATTCATTGAAATAATAATGGAATAGTGAAAACCTTAGGAGATGAAGAAAACCTTGGATCGCCCTTGATTAGCTTGATTAGGGTTCTTCATTTGGAAGGAGGCGACTACGATGTTTGGTAGGTTATGAGCGTGTATTTTTTTAGGGATTTTATATTTTTCTGGATTTTGATTTAAAAAAAATCAAAAATTTTATAAATTCTCACAATGAGACACTTGGCATTATTTGATTGGCTATGTAATTGGAGGATGAATGTGGGAGTGCCAAGTGTCCTCATGGACTTTGTTTTATTAGATGTATAGATTAATTTATAATCTTTATCTCTACTATATTATAAACTAGCTTATATCCCGGGAGTGTCCCGGGGTTGAAAAATATAACCATTCTAATAATACTAATACTAATAGTAATAATCATTACTCTTGTAATTAAATAAATAAAAAATTAACCTTGCTATAAGGTGACACCATGTGTTGCAGTGTTGCGAGATTCTTTCTCCTAGCTTCTCTTGATGAAGTACACATATCCATCTTTAGAAGAGTAAAATTCCAATGATAGCATGACGATTGGACTGAATTTCAACATCGTAGATAAGAACCTGGTATAAAAGAAAAAACATGATTAATGAATAACCTGAACACTTTGTGTTTTTTCCTGTATGAACAAAACCCCACAAAAAATAGTCGTTTTTTTCTCCGTTTTTTATATAGCACTATGGTACTCGTTGGAAAGATAATAAAACGCTCGTTAATTTGGTGTAATTTTTTTATTTAAAAAATCTCGAATACAAAAAATATTAACGTTTAAAAATTATGGGAGGAAACATAAGAGAGAAAAATTTAAATTTGTTTTTAAATTCTTTTTTTTCTAAAATAACTCAATTTAATTTTAGTAATTGAGAATTGAGAGATAGAGAGATAAATTTAGGGTTTTATGTTTATCTTTTTTTTAATTAAAAAAAATAATAATTCAAAAACACTAAAATCTTTCAATGATGATGCCACGTGGCAGTTTCATGGAGAGATTGAAGGCACCATTGCACGCCACGTCAGCAATGTTCAATTCTTTTATATATATTAATAGATGAAAATCTTTTATGACCTGTTATTTTTTGGTGCAAACTCATTTTTACTTTTTTGTCTCTGCTATACTAAATAACAATATAAAATTGAATAAAAAAAATTAAATAATAATATTAACTTAGTTTTTCAGTTTTATATCCTATTAAATAAAAATATTAAATCTTAATTCCAGTTGTCTCTAATTTATTTAATATTTCTTTTGTTAAAATTTTGTATTTTCACGTATTAGTAACTATTTAATATTTTATTAGTCCAACCTCATTTATTATGTACGTTTCTAACCTATAATAAATAAGAAACACAGTAAATGTTATACTAAATAAGTAGTACATCGAAGCTTATTCTTTAAAGACATATCTTGATGACTGTTTGGGTTAACTGATTACATTTTATTTATTAACTACGTGTAAGACACGGATTTATTCAACTAATGGAATACTAGGATTTTTAAAATTTGTTTAATCGCTTAGTATATAAATAAATATATGATCACCTCGTGTAGTCGTGTAACGCTAAAAAAATAAGATAATAATAATAATAATTGATTGATACATTTAACTTGTGACTACAATATTAGTATATCCAAACCTGAGAAGTACGTCAAAAGTTAAACGTATTTCGTACCTGCGAAGGAGAAAAATTAACTGAATGAAAAACGACCAAATAATTATATAAAAGATTGATTGTTGTTCTTTTTAACAACAAATACAAAACAAAGAAAATTACACTTAATCGATAACATCAAACTCGACCCATTTATACCAAGACGGGGAAGGAATCTTTGCTTGGTCGCACACCCATAAGAATGCATCTTCTTTAATGAGCTCCCCAGTCTCTAATCAAGCTTATACATCGCTCTAGGAACCCCATATACTCCATTAGTTTGACAATGAACTCTCAGTTTAAAGAATCATAGCATTTTAGAAATCAACTTTTAACACCAATAATTTAAACTTGTTCTTTTTCACTAGGACACCTTCTCACTCACAATGAAGGGCTATCTAAGATGTTTCTCCTACCAATAATGGCTGATTGGGATGGGCCAATTGATTGTTGTTCTGACTTTCTTTTAAAAGCTTACTAAAAGAGGGGAACAAGTTCAAATATATTTGTACTGACTTGTTTGTTATTATACCACATCAAGTTCAGAATAATCATTGTCCTCCCCAGGGTTACACTCGTTTTCCTCATTTTCAAAGAAAATGATTTCTTGACATCTAAAAGTCTTGATTGACTTTCTGTAGCATGTATCTTTATTTTCTCCTACACCTCAATATTTCTTTTTTTAAAAATAAACAAAATACATATATATATAATCAAATTAAATATTACTGTACGTAGCTACAACAAAACGACCAGATCCAATTCCTAAAAGTGCCACACTCTGAAGATGACAATATTGTTAGCCTTGTGGCGAGCATGACCCGACTCCAAAATGGGAAGAAGTCTCGGCCATATAATAAATGAAGTTAGCATTAAATTAAACTATTTGTGAAGTTTACTTTAGTCGCGGCTAGTCAGCGGTAGATAAGAAAGTTGAGAGGTAGCACAAGCGATTTTTTTTTTGTTAAAGAGTAGCCGATATATAAAATGAAAAAGAAATATTTTCTTGCACCCGATCTATAAGATAATAAAATACTGAATAATATTATTGAAAGATTAGGTTACAATATATAGAGATCACAAGAAACCCTAGAAGCCCGTGGGCTTATCCTAATTAACCATAATAATAATAGGGTCCAATACTCCCCCGCAGTCAAAGCGGTAGAAAATCGGACGCTTAGACTGAGAAAAAAAAACATAAATAAAAAAAGAAAATACATAAAAAAAACTAGTCTTGATCTCAGTTCTTGACTTGACTTGTAAGTCCAAAATTTTGCCATAAATCCACAAACTTCAGGTCTGACCCGTATTCCTGCAATCTTCTTTGCCAAAAAAACATACCTGTACTCTTCAATAATGACTTTACTTCGTTCCACAAGTTTCCTATGTTTGTTTTTGTTTCTTATTTCCCATAATGATAAACAAGATCCCCTAGATCCCAATGTCGCAATGCCATCTTTGTTAGACATGACAATACAAAAGATAAAAGAAAGGATAAAAGAGAGAGGTTGTGGGAAAGAAAGAAGGAAAAAAATAAAGATAAGAGGAAGAACAAATAGACACCCTACGACTCTTGTCGTGAGGCGGGCTGTCAAAGAGATGAAAGAGATGGTGAAAGCCCGGTGACCGTTGTCAGGCGGCAGTTTTGAGAAGAAGTGAGATGCTTAGATCAAATAAAGATGTCCGACTAAACCGTCGTTTAATCTGCTGAAATCGGTGGTAGCGGACCGTGATCTGGCTAGAGAATAACGATAAGAAAAGAAATAGAATGAAATAGAGAAAGCAAAAGAAAGCAACTAAAGATCAAGGGATAGAACTCAAATAAGAGAAACGAAAACAATAAATAAATAAATAAAAAGAAACAGAAGATGTTTGTGGCGAGTGTGTTTGACTTTTGAAAAAAATAGAAGAAACAAAGGGATGGTGGTGGGAAGAAAAGACAAACAATAGGCGGTGACAAAGGGACTTTTTTTTTTTTTTTTTGTGGTGTGGAGAGGTAGGATGGATCAATGGAGATAAATAGTGGGCGAATATAAGAATAATGGTTGGTATCTATAACCGAAACTGAGGCTTTAATTAGAATTAAATATAAGAAAAGAACAGGAAACAAACAATGGCGGACTGGGCGGCGGCGGCAATGGCGGCACGCCGCCCTGTCTAGGGTTTTTTCTCAAAGTGGTGACAACTAGGGTTTGATTATTTGTGTATGGCGTGGTGGAGACGGTAGAGAGCCTTGCCTGGCTCTGATACCATGTAAGATAATAGAATACTGAATAACCATAATAATAATAATAGGGTCCAATACGATCATTGTCTTTACATGGTACCTACACAAGGATGACACACACAAAACCTATTAAGGTTCCATCTCGTACACTTCAGTCTATTGTGCCTCGGCCTATATATTAAACTTTAGCATCTTGCACTTCTGGGCCGTCAAGTATATATGTTCCAATTTTTGTGTAGATAAAAAAAGTATATGCACGTTTGAAAGAAATAAAAACAAGTTCAATAATGCTTTTATATTATAATTCGAATTAGTTATATGATTTGTACATGTAGTTTACCCATTTTACTATTTTCATAACTATTAATTGTCGAATTAACTACACGTTTAGTACATGTGGTTTACCCATTTCACCATGGTGAAACTATTTATAAAAGTCGGTACCAATTGTATAATTTCTAATAAATATGTATGAAAATGATTAAATAGGTAAATCACACATACTAATTAGTTCTTATAATTATTTTATATTCATAAGTTATCTTAAATTACTCATACTTTATATTTATCAAGTATAAATAATTTAAAATAATTTAAAGGCAGGATTGGAGGCGAGGCAACCATCTCTTTCTGGTTTGACCCATGGGTGGATAATTTCATGCTAAAAGATGATTTCCCGTGCCTCTTTGCATTGGAGAAGGACAAAAGATGTAAAATGATGGAGCGGATAGAAGTTGTTGACGGTAACAAGGCTTTCAAGTGGCACTGGAAAAAGACTCTGAACTCATCTATGGAACTGAGGGAGCTGGACTGTTTGATGGCCTTGTTGGACCAGGTTGTTTTCAATGCCAAGGTCGATGAGTGGGTTTGGGAGGGGACTCGGAAGGTTGTTTCAGTGTTGGGTCGGCCAAAAAGGTCCTTGCTTGCTGGAAGGGACTTTAGTAACATTTTTGTTTTGGATTGGCGTAAGTGAATCCCTATAAACTGTAATGTTTTTGTGTGGAGAGTGAGATGAGTAGGATTCCTACTCTGGTGGAGTTGTCAAAAAGGAATGTTAATGTTCAAGAAGTGCGGTGCCCATGTTGCGGAGATTATGATGAAACTGTTGAGCAATTTTCCCCCAACTGTTATGTTGCTTCGGTCTTATGGCAACACCTGGGGGTTTGGTGCATAATTCCTTTTTTTTTTTTTTTTTTTTTTGTCTTTTCATTTCGGGACTTGATGAAGATTCACAACCAAGTGGGTTTGAAGGAGCTGGAGAAGGAAGTCTTGCATAGACGGGTCATTATAGGGTGTTGGAGCATTTAGAGAGTGAGGAATAGTTTTAAGTTCTCCAACAAAAGGGTGAGGGCTAAGAAAATTATTAGTGAAGTGAAGGCAATCGGTTTTCTCTAGTTCAATGGTAGATCGAAGTTTAAGTCTGTTTCTTGGGATAATTGGTGTAAAATTGTAATTGTGTAATTTTCCTTTGTTGTTGTGGCCGCCTGGTTTCGGGTTTAACGTCGTTTTATTGAAGTTCACCTTAAAAAAAATACTTTACATTTAATAATAATAATAATAATAATAATAATAATAATAATAATAATAATAATAATAATAATAATAATAATAATAATAATAATAATAAATTGTAGCAGCCATTGAAATTGAAACGTGGAAAGAAGACAGCAAAAGAGTCAACATGATTCCTCTTCCAAATTGCTATCAAACAAACCACCCCCTCTGAATCTGAATAGTTTTAACCTTTTCACCCAACACATTTAATTTAATCCACTGAAATTAATTTATTAGTAAATAGAGTTGGCAGTACAAAACTACTAGCACAAAACGAGAGTCCTCGTCTTACAAACACTCCAAACACTAAAAGTTGCAAGATCATTATTTATCACTCCACTTTTTTGTTCTTTGTCACCTACAAACTTGTCTTTTCCACCTTTTAATTATTATTTTATCTATACTTGTAGTTTTGGTAGAAATCTAGAAAATCCAGATACGGTCGGTATAATATATTAAAAAAAGTCAAAATATGTATTGACTAATGTTGTACAGGTAGCTTGATAATTTTTTTTTTATGAAACTACTTTTCGTTCATCACCTAATTATTTACAATGTTTTGATCTCGCATAACAATTGTTCGAGCACTACTCTTTTCTAAGAGAATATCCGATCGTTTCTCCCTTTCCATAGTACCTGGCAAGCAGTGAGAATAACAACATAAACCGCTTTTTTCTTTGTGGCGTATAAATTCCCAATAGGTCCCTAAATGAGAACACGAAAGGTTATTAAACAAAGCGAAGGAGATTGGCGAGTTCAAGGGCGTTAGCTTTTCAAATGACGAAGAAGGTATTACTCATCTTTTTTATGCGGATGATGCTCTTATCTTGGGCGAGTGGTCTATTGAAATTATTAAGAGCATTACGAGGATCCTTCGCATTTTTTACCTATGCTCGGGCCTTCGGATTAATCTTCATAAGTCTAACTTTATGGTATTGGTACGAAGGACGTAGAGGTAGACAACATGATGGAGTTTTTGGGTTGTAAGAAAGGTGTTTTACCGTTCAGTTATCTTGGTATCCAAGTTGGGGCTAAGATGACTCGCATAAGTAATTGGGAGCCGGTCATTGAAGTTATCAGAAGCCGCCTTGTTTCATGGAAAGCGAGAAATTTATCTATAGGTGGGCGGCTAGTTCTTATCAAATCGGTTTTAGAAAGTTTACCGATATATTACCTTTCGCTTTACAAAGCCCCCAAAGCCGTGATAGATTCTATGGAATCTATTATGAGACGTTTCCTTTGGGCGGGTTCAAGTGATGAGAAGAAGATTTTGTGGGTCGCTTGGGATATAGTTACTTTGCCTAAAAATAAAGGGGGGTTGGGAATTTCTAAGTTACAAGATGTGAATGAGGCGCTTTTATTAAAATGGACTTGGAGATTTAAAAAAGAAGGTGATAGTTTGTGGAAAAAAGATTATTATGGGTTGTAATGGCTCGAGTAGGCCATGGGCTCGTCTCCCGTGCAACGCATCTTCGAGTGGGTGTTGGAAGTATATTGTTAAAGTTGGAGAACATAAAACTCCCCTCGGGTTGCCTCTCTATTCGTTTTTTTTTTATCGGTGATGTTGGAGATGGATCTTCTATTTTCTTTTGGGGAGATGTGTGGTTAAGAGAAGCGCCTCTTCGAGACATATATCCTAACCTTTTTAGAATTGAAAGAACTAAATGGGTTAAGGTTTCCGATCGGATACATTTCCTAAATGGCATTAAAACTTTGGTTTGGAATTGGCGCAATCCTCCGTCCTCACATGAAGAAGTAGCGGAATTGTTTCAACTCCTTGAAGACATCCACAACTTTGCATGGAGGGGTGGTGAAGACACATGGAAATGGAAACCGGAAAGAGACGGTTTGTTCACGGTATCCTCGGCTAAGAGACTTCTCTCAGACAACCTTTCGGGTAATGATAACTCGGTTATCAAATGGAAGGGTTGGGTGCCTCTAAAGTGCAAAATAATGGTTTGGAGGGTTGCTCGTAATCGGCTTTCCACCATTTTCTTAAAAGAGGAGATAATGTCCAAAATACCGGTTGTAGTCTTTGTCAAGCCGACATCTCTTCATCTCTTCACGGGTTGTGTTTTCACTCATGAAGTTTGGTATAGGATTGAAGCTTGGTGTCGGCTTAACCACAGTTTTGCTTTTGATGTGATGGACCTTATTCGTTTACCGGAGAACCATGCCTATTCTAAAGACGCGAGATACGTTCTTAGAGGTATTGTGTATACTACTCTCTGGGTTTTCTGGAATGAACGCAACGGTCGGGTTTTTAACAACAAACAGAGGCGGCCTATTGAGGTGGTGGAGATCATTAAGACGACGTCTTATTTTGGATTTGTAATAGGTCTCGAATGAAAAATATCGATTGGAAAAATTGGTGTACTTTCCCATTGGGATGATGTATTTCGGTTGTTTGCTCGTTAGGTCCTTTCTTTGAGGTCCTCTCGAGTTGTTTAATGAAATTCTCTTTTCAAAAAAAATAAAATAAAATGAGAACACGAAATAGGCAGAATTTTGGACAATTCAGCCATTTTATTCCACATATTTGCAGGCGTGAAATAAGATTTGATGATGCATCTCCGACCCAACCCGTCTAGCGTAGGTAGTCGCCCTTGTTCCACCCTCCAAGAAAGTAAATTGGCCTTTCTCGTTACCCATTAAACCCGCTTATAGCTTGATCGAATTCGAGTTCAAATATTTTTCAAGTCGCACTCAAGAAATTTCTTCTATATAATTTCAACTTAGAACTTGGTCCAACTATTTATAGAATTAGTCAGATAAAAACACTATTTATGGAAGTTTTATAAGAACATAATTTCTTTTATAAAAAGAAACATAGATTCTAATATTTCTTTTATAAAAAGAAACATAGATTTTAATAATCTCAATTTTAACATATTAGCCGGCAACAGTCTCAACTAAGAAAATGTTATTTGATAGTCTTAATTTTTAGCATATTTCCCTAAGTGGTAAAAGTTAACACAATTATTTTTTGTTGACTACTTATGTGTCAAAAAGTCAAAGTTTTACTGACGCAAATTGCTTATGTGATAAATAAGTCAAACTTTTGATGAGGTGGATTACTTATTTGACAAAGATTTGATAACGTAGACTGCTTATATGACATTCCACAGAGCTAAAACTATCTAGTTAATTTAATTCGGACCATTGCTGACTAATGTGTTAAAGTTGAGATTATTAAAATTCAATTTTCATTTACAAAGTTATGATTGTACGTTAACTTTGTTGAGCACGGTTCAATTACTTTAAGATAGTTCTTCTATTATTAATATGTTAAATTTTCATGCTTGAGTTTTTTTTTGGAAGGTGTGTTTCAGCGGAGAATCCAAACGACGCACAACCCCTCAACCCAGTTCGAATCCAGACCAAATGCGGGTGTTGAATTTCTCACCCCTTAGTGCGAGTGGGGGGACTCGAACCTGAGACCAAGCCCGGGCGGGAACCTCCTTAAGGAGTAAACCCTCCCACCTCCGACCAGCTAGGTAGCTCTTATTTTTATTATTATTATTATTATTATTATTATTATTATTTAACAATTTTTATATATTTATAGTTAGAGTATTATGTATGAGTGAACATATACTCTTTAGTTATCTTTATAATGATTGTATGTATAGAATTATTGATGTTTTAAAGGCCTAACTAATTTAAACCATATCATAAACTATTTTACCACTGATATTTTGTTAATTGTTTTAATCTAGTTGTAAACCGAATCTGGTCTATTAAAAGCTTGTAATTTTCTAATAAATTGGATTATCTTATTACATGATGGATTTTGAGTATTAAAAAAACTGAAAACAATTTTCCAACCTTCTCATTATAAATTCATAATTTAACTCATCTTGATATACTTCCCTCATTTTCATGGAAGATGTTGATTTCCATGGAAAAGTAGCACAGAGGAGTATTGGAAAGTGGAAAGTTAATAGAAAAATAATAGCATTTGATTAAATATTTAAATCAATCTCTAACCACCCACCAAGGTGGAGTGGTATGGAGTCTCAATGATTGTCACACCCTTAAATTTCATGTGTGAGGTCTTACCGCGAGACACGTGACACATCAGGATCCAAGTCAATAGTCACAATAAACGACAACTATATGTAAAATACGTAAACCAAACCATTAAGTTTTTAATAACATAAAACCAGTAGCGGAAGCTTAAGTGTGTATAAGTGTTTTGACTAATAACTCGTAGTTTAACTAGTCGTCAATTGTCCAGATCATGACTACGTATGTTTGAAAATGCGTTTGAACGTTGACCCGACATCTCGTTAGTGACCCGTCACACTAATGGATCAAGTACATATAGTTTACACACAAGAATTACACATAAAACACTTAATTTGCATCAAAAACACATTTCTACAGTCGAAAGGTCGAATGGGCAGTAAGAAAACTAGTTCGACCCTATTGAGGGTCGAATAAGGTTTTTTGTGCTTGGTTCGACCTCCCTAAAGGTCGAATCAAAATTGGTTCGACCCAACTGCTGCAAAAACTCAATAAACGCACAAAATCTCACCAAAACAGTCCGAAGACATCACGAAACATCATAAATCACAGCAATTGACATTATCTAATCTGTCCCCATAAAACCCTACCATTTATGCCCCGAAATCCGTCAATTTCAAGTAGCAATTGCGACTTACCCAAAATAGCAAATTATGGAAGGGATAGCTTTATAGAATAGTAATCAAGTTTCAAGTTTGTTTTAATTAGGTCAATCATATTTTTTGTTGTCCCAATTAGGTCACTTTAGTTTAAATGGGTGTTCTAATCCTATATTTTTTTTACCTAAACAAGAGGTTAACATGTGTATTTGACATTATTTTTTATTTTTTTTATGGGGATATTAGTTAAAGAAAAGCAACAAAGATGAATGACAAGTTTGATTAACCCTAATCTTGGCACACTTAATCGATCAAGAATCGAACAAAAACGAAAATTGAACCACAACAAGAAGCATGTCAGTAATGGCTAGAGCTTGGATCTTTGTTTGCAATCAAAATAGAAAAAGGAACAAAAAGCAGGTTCGTAATTGATATAGAAAAAAGGTACAAGAAACATGTTCGTTTGTAGATGATACAATTTTGATCTACTTTTGGAAACCTGCACCACAAACAGGTGCAAATAGTAAGTGCAAATAGACGATGATTGTTTTTTTTAACAGAAATTCCTAACACTTCCATTCATAATCCACCCACTAGCAAGAAGATGCATGCATGATTGCTGATAATATAATATTTTAATTATATGATACATTAGCATGGGTGTTTTATTTAGATATAATTTTTTAATCGGCTGTATTTTGTTGGATGGGATTTTAATCGATTGTTGATGATACATTGATACGATTTTTGTTCAGCTGCCTTTTGATCTTCTTGTATTATTTAATGAATAATAATATCTAATTAGTTTTTTAATCCACATCATCATTTTTAATCAAAATAATGCCACCTAAGCATGTTAACTTGTTGTTCAGGTAAAATACATAGGATTAGAACACTCATTAAAGTTAAGTGATTTAATTGGGACAAAAATATATATGAGTGACCTAAGAGTGTGTGTAGTGGTGGAGTTATGTGGCGTTATAAGCCCCTATAGCGCCGGGGAACACCGCCCCCCCAGGCGCTATAGGGCGTTTTGAGTGAAGAGGTTTGTGAGGATAACGAGCGTTGTGGGGATAGGTTGATGAATTTAATATTTTGACCGTTTGACAACGGTCATTTCCTTTATTTATTTATTTATTTTTTTTTAAAACAAATTCCATCTATCTATATATATACATATACCACACACAAATTAACCACAAATACACACACTCTTACAAACCAAAACCAAATACAAACCAAAAACCAAACCTATGGCAGCCTGGACGAATCAAGAGCAACTGGAGTTAGTGCGGGCGTGGATAAACGTTAAGGAGATCCCGTCAACCAATAGGCGGGCTTTTTGGCACGATGTGTTGGTTGAGTTCAACCAAATCACGGGAACGAACCACCGTACCGTTGACCAGATCAACAGTAAGTGACATGCTATACAAAATTACGTTAACAGATGGCATGGAGTCTATTCAGCGACGATGCAGGCGCACCCTGGGGTTAGCGAACAGATGGCAATTCAGTTGACACACGACGCCTATCGTCAACAATACGATAGCGACTTCTCAATCACCAATCTTTTGTCGTGGTCTCTGATGCGTTTTCACTATGTTTAATTTTTAATGTTTAGGCTTTATGTTTAATGTTACGTTTTATGTTTAGTGTTGTATTTGTAATGTTTAATGTTTTAGTTTTTAAAGTTTTATTTGGTTTTGTGTTTAATGTTAGTTTATTTTAAAAGATTACATAATATTTTAAATTTAAACCATTACATTAACACATAATACATAAACACATAAAATTACAATCTTAAATTACTTATTACAAACAGAGTTCCTAATCCTAAACTACTTATTAAAACGTTACATAAACACATTACATAAAGACATAATATAATCCTAAATTACTTATTAAAACCTAAACCTCCCACTACGGAGAGTAGTTGTCCCAGTCCTCGAGTGTGTAGTACTCGGGGGATAGGGAACGTGAGTTGTCCCTCCCATCGGACCTTGCATCCGAGGGGAAGTAGTAGTTCTCCCGACGAGGGAAGGCATGCTCCAAAGGCGCTCCTCCTCCTCAAGTTCCCTGAGGGCTTCCAAGTCCTCAGGAGTTGGGTCCCCATATTCACGGGGTGGGGTGGTATTAGGTTGGTGGTAGTGGAGTGGGCAAGTATTATGGGGGGTGGGGATAGGTTGGTGGTGGTGGGTGGGGGTATTCTGGGGGTGGGGATAGGTTGGTGGTGGGGGGAGGGGATAGTAGCAGCAATTCGGGGGGTGGGGGCCGACACCCTCAGTCGGTCCATTTCATTAATAGCCATGGTATAATCCATGGCCCAGGCCCATTCTTCATCCGTGAAGTCATCATCGACTTCAGGATGAGGAAAGGTTGGTGGTGCCGCAGCAGGAGGAGGAGGGTGATATATCCAATGTTGTGGAGGAGGAGGAGGAGGAGGAAGAGGAGGTTGTGGAGGAGGAGGAGAGGAGGTGAATGGTAGTCTCCGGGCCGGCCCCGTCCCCGGACCCGAAGAGCGTACTGCCGGACATTAGAAGGTCCGGCAGCTCCTGGTTGAAAACTGCCCATATTATTCATTGTGTTCAGGATGAGGAAAGGATGAGGAAGAGGGAAGAGGTGTGACTGAGATTTGGGAGGAGGGGGGTATTTATAGGTGTGACTGAGATTTGGTTGGGGGGGGGGGGGAAACTTTGAAATTCAAAGTTTGAAATTTAAACGTTTTGGGGGGAAAGTTTGAAATTCAAACTTTGAAATAGGAGGGAAACTGTTTGAAATTCAAACGGTTTGGAACAGTAACCGTTTGAAATTCAAAATTTTTTTTATTAAATTTTATTTTTTAATATTAAATAATTTTTTTATTATTTTATTAATTTAATAAACTTTCAGTTTAAATTTTTATTTTTATTGTTATTTTTATTTTTAATGAAATATTATTAAGTATTAAATATTCTTATTTAAATAAAAAACAATAATTAACCAATCATTACCAATCATTTATAACCCCCACATAACCCCCCTTCCCACTACACCATCTTTTTCCATAACCCCAACATAACCCCTTTTCTATTACTTTTTAATATTTTAATCCTATAACCCCCACATAACTATCTACCACTACACATACCCTAATTGGAATAAACATGAAACTTAGTTGCTATTTTATAAAATTTTCCTATTATGGAAATGTCACATCAATGCATGTAAACTTTATCCAAAATGGAAACTATCAATATAATCTCATAAACAGATTATTATGCACGGATTAGACATGTATAACAACCGCCCAATCATATCATCATCAACACCAACAAGAACAAACCCTAGATCTAACATAAAAACCCCCCAAAATGGGTGAAAATCTATCAATTATCAATTACACCTTATAATAATCATAAATCATCATCTAAAACAGTTCTAGATTATTAACATAACATCTATTCATCATTTCATATCACATATCACATAACACACAAACACATCACTTAACACCATTAACATAGGGGTTTTTGTAAGAAAACTCATTATTAATGAATATATTTAGTTTAGAAAGATGCTAGAAATGTTTTAACCATGAAAACCCATTTAAATCAGATCTGGACACTTAGGGTTTGATAAAAACGAATGAAATTTGATTAAAAAGGTTTTAGATTAAGAACACATCTTGAATATTCACTTGTTTATGTTATGGAATGTGTTTTTAGGTTAGGATCTGAAAAACGAAATAAACAACTCCTCCTTACTGGTTTGGGCTGAGAGAGAGCACTTGGAGGCGAGTTAGGGTTGCGAAATGATGAAAAAGTTGCAAAGTGTTAATTTATACCCAGCTTGGTTTGGCCCTATGCAACTCATTCGACCTTACTAAGGGTCGAATGAAGTTTCTGGACTTTAAGTTTTATCATTTGATTAACAATTTTCCATTTTAACACATGTTAACACCTTTTAGCACATGGATACGCAATTCTAACATACGTTAATTATATCTGATCATATAAACACATATTCCGACGTTGCATATTATATATAGAACCTTCCATACTCAATACTTAATCCAACTATGTAATTTCACCAACAACGGGACCCAGACTTGTGTGTGTGTATGTTACCCTCAATGATCCTCCGAATCATTGAACCTTGGACAATACATGAGTGTAAATCAACTCCCGATGATTCCCCGATTCATCAACCCGACTCAACTGACCCAGTTAAGTACGTTAAATAAATGTTTTTCGCTAAGGTAGACTTATATGTTTGTAAAAGTACTAACCTGAGTTTGACGGGTGTCACAATGATAGAAGACCTATGGTTGAAAGGTCATATGTTCGATTCTTTAGAGCGCCGGGTTTTACCGATTATTTCATTGTCGTGCCTTTGGGCGGGTGATAGTCGGGTTTTCCCCGGAACTGGTGGCTGGTGGGCTAGGGGATCCGTCCGTCCTGGGTAAAGGCCGACTAGGGCTCCTTTGGCCATTGGGAGCCGTGTACGGAGTACCCGGCTTCTACTTAGTTGTATGTTAAAAAAAATCAATCTCTTAAGACTATGCATTATGGCTCACCTTGAGCCAAGATTTTATGCTATCAAATTAAGACAACTGAGCGCTGACGTGAAACTAGCTAAAAACATTAATATTTTACATAAAATTCTAAAACATTACATTAAATTAAAAAAATACATTACAATAAAAAAAATGTTACACTAAAAAATAAAAATATTACACAAAAAAGTACACTAAAATAACAACCATTGCAATAAAAAAATACTAACGTAAGGTTAAGCTTGAGTGTAACATTTTCCACGTCGAAACGTGATGAAACTCATGTCCAACCTCTGAAAGATACTCAACGTGCGTAAAATCTAGGAGCACGTCTTCTGTTTCGTCGGGGAGATCTCTAGAGACTTTTTTATACGTGATTTTGAAGTTTTTACACTTCGATTTGAGATCCCCGTACTTGTGAGAGATTGAATCACAAGTACGGTTGGTTCCCCCAACGAGGTTACCAAACTCCACTAGCACTTTACCCCACTATGGTCCGCGAATTCGAGAACCACGGCTTGTCGACGTGCCGTCGCCGTGCACGTGATTGTACGCGATTATTAATGCGAGTTCCTCCTCTTTGGTACATTGCACCGTGATTTTGATTGATTTTTAAAAAACTTGGGTAAAAATTGGGTGAAAGTATGAAGAAGATGGAGAATAATGAAGATGAAATTGAAGAAGGAGAAGTAAATATATATTGGTAAAAATGTAATTAATGAAAATGGTAAAAAAATATTTTTTTAAAAAATTTCAACGATCATCGAGCCGTTAGCGAACACGATCTCTATAGCGTCTGCTCGCATCGCAGACCCAATGGCGTGTGTCAGTTGCGGTGTATGCAATCCACGTGGCTTAGTTGGAGGCTCGCGGCAGCTCGCTCGCGAGCCACAACACATAGTCTAAGAACGGAGGTAACACTTTGTTCATGTTTCATAAATCGCTCCAATCTTTCACTGTCATATTGTTTTTACTTTAAACTACCCTAATATTACAAAATCAATAACAACACTAGAGGAGGTAGGGTAGATTTTGAGTTACAAGGTGTGTCACAAGATCAAGTCGAACTTGAAAATGTGTACTCACATCCATCAACACACCAAGGGTATCATCGTAAAAAATGGGCTGCATCGGAGGAACTCTTGTGTGAAACGGTGAGAAAGCCTTTCCATCGTCCC
Source organism: Ambrosia x helenae (assembly GCA_030844895.1). Classification (NCBI taxonomy): domain Eukaryota; kingdom Viridiplantae; phylum Streptophyta; class Magnoliopsida; order Asterales; family Asteraceae; genus Ambrosia; species Ambrosia x helenae. The sequence continues at coordinate 99,517,307 of CM061225.1, forward strand.
TTTAGGATCATGTTGGGCAATATAATGCACGCATACGTCACAATCCTAATTTTGTCTACAGTCATAGCCCGCATGGTCGCCTAATTATATGCCCTATTTTGTCTTTAGAACATTGAAAGCGCATTCCACGTCTTTTCTTGCCGACTCCAGCAATTTCTTGAACTTTTTTTCATTTGGATAGGTCAGATATGGAGAGATTTTATACAAACGTTGACCAAGTAGGGTAGATCCGGTTGGTTATATGGTATCCACATTTGTATGAGTGTCCATTCACATTAAATGGACACTTATGTGCGGGGTCATTTCGCTGATTGAGAAATATTGGAGATTACTGGAGAACATTGATGTCATTGTTTAACACCGGTGGACCACAATACGCATGTCGAAAGCATAAATCTTGTGACGCAATGGTTTCGAGCATTATTGTCGGGTAGTTTTGATCAACTCTTACAAATGAGTCTCGCAATGCAGTAGGATACATTCTCCAAATCAAATGTATACAGTCGAGTCTACCCATCATCCGAGGAATGTGATATTTTTCTACATATGATTGGTACAAAACCTCAACATCGTGGCTACGCAAGAACTCATCGTCGTATAAGTGAATTACACTGTTGCACAAAAATTATGGGCATTCCCGCAAAGTCCTTGCCGATGTACATAAACACTCATTGTTATCGTCAGGAGTATCACCGATCACAAGTTATTTAACGACATATGTGATTTTTTTGGAACAACTTAAAACTCTTTTTCATCCTAACATCTATGCCCTCTTGAAACCATTTTTATCGTGCCGCGACATCACCAAATGTTTTAGAAACAAGCATTTCGACACACAAACCCAATGGCATAAAATATCGTTTGTGAAAATATCACTATCGGAATTGTTAGGTGGAATAATTGTCCGAGGTCATCGTTTGAGAAATTAGCCATGCAAAATTGGGTAAGTGAGAGTATAAAAGGTTTGTAAATGTTGGGTAATTTGATTGAATAAAAATGGTGAAGCGTTGGGTATTTATACAGTTTTAAATTATTTAATTTTTTTTTATTGTTTCGTGTGGCTACATCAACCAGCCCAAATAGACCACACGCCTTAACTAGGGGGTGGCGACGATGTACAATACATATTGAAATTCGATACCATGAACATTTGATATTCTCTCTATTGAATACATGAGTTTTAAGTACGATATATATTGACAAATGAGTTACACTTACTTAGCACCTAAACATAAAGTAAATGAATTATTGATCTAATCTGATGTTCAGAGAGATAAAGATGAGAAAAGGCATGTGAAAGAGGTCTTCTTTATGAGATTAACATGGTGGGTGCCATCTGTTTTACACCTGACAGAAGATTAGCTTGACTTGATGATAAGGATGATTGATAGAACACCAAAGGATGATTGTAAAGTTAACTTCATTAAAAACCACAAGCAAAGCAAGATATCTCCAAGATGGAGATACCCGCCATCAATATTACATCACATCAATACAAAACAAGTTCCATTGTTTCCAATCTACCTTACCCTCTTTGAACCGACTCCTATACCACAAGAACCCTGAAGATTTTATATCGATACAACCTTCACCTCCTTATTATTAAACTTCTTTTCATTCCTCGCTAGCCATAACCTCCAACACGTCAAAATACAAACCTCATAGAGAACCTCTCTCCTCGACTTCGACCCGTCAACATGCGCAATCAATTGTACCACATCATGAATCAAAAACAAAAACACATTAGGGATCTTGCACCACGAAGCAATACCATTCCACACTCCATTTGCAATATAGCATGCCGCAAAGATATGATCCGTCGTTTCTTCCACCTCTCTGCACATCGTACACAAACCATCTCCAAACACTAAATTCCTAAGAGCAAGGGCACTCAAAGTCGGAATTCTGTCCATGTTCGGAGATCTAACAATTTTAACTAACAATTTTATATCTCCTCAACTATTTATCACAATCCCATGACACTAAGCCACCGTCCGGATCATATCCAATCCGATCAGCGACCATACACCACTTGTTGTTATCCAACTTAAACAGATTGGGAAATAAGCGCTTGAGCGGCTCATTTCCAATCCAACAATCAATCCAGAACTTAATCTATGTTCCCCTCCCAACCACACCCCTTATCATATCAACAAAATGCATATTATGAGCCTTCAATCGATAACCAAGTCTCACCACACTAGACCAAGTACCAGCGATCTTCTTATTAGAAGGAAACATATCCCACCGCCTTCCTAACGCATGAATAGCATCAATCACTTTCCTCCATAGAGCATTACTCTCCACTTTATATCTCCAAAGCCATTTAAGAATAAGAGCATTATTGACCACGTCAAGTTTATTTAGGCCCATATCCCCTTCTTCGATCGGTTTTGTAACTTTCTCCCAAGCCACCCAGTGAATCTTGCTAACTTCATCGTTCCCACCCCACAAGAATTTTTTAATAAGAGATTCCAACCTATTCACCACAGTAATCAGAGCCTTATATAACGAAAATAATAGGTCGGAAGTGTCACACCCTCAAAATCCACTTGCGGAGTTTTACCGCGAGGCGCATGACAAACCAGGATCCAAACCAACGATCACAATAAACAAGTCTAAATGAATATAATGCAATTTCAAAACATAGTTTAAAATTCCCGTTTACAGCGGAAGCTTATTCAAAACAGTATCTCAAAAGTAAACCAATTGTTCAACATATGAAAACCATGCGACTCTAACTAGACGCCGTGCAGACGCGTGCGCCCTAGTTCCATTGTGCTACCTTAGCGACCTGAGAAAACATGTAAAAGTTTACGTCAGCACAAAAATGCTGGTGAGTTTACAGGTTTTGTATCCAAGTACCAAGTCCACCTGTCCATACTATAACAAATCGAAAACCAGTGTACGCTAGCTAGGCGTATGTTTTGTTACTACCACGATTGGAAAACCATTACTAACTCGAATACCAGATGTTGTGCCCGAAAAGTACCAGTTGTTCCTGTTGTTCCTGTTTGAGACAATATGCACTCGCCCGGCCCTCCAAGCCGACGAGCGGGGTTGGTCACTCCCAATAGATCTATTCACATTTCCCCGTTGTGCTAACCCGCACATTCATGGTTTCCCCCGGGACTTCCAAAGATCGTATAGTAAACCATAGAAACCCATAGTATGACAGTTGTTACCAAAACATAAGTTTAACACATGTTTTCTCCCCCAAAAAGTGAAACCAGTTAAAAGAGGGGCCGTAAACTCACCTTAACGTGCAAGTAAAGAATCCGAACAGCAAGCAATATATGTTACCGACACCCTAATAACAGTGTCGCTCAGTGAGTATAGGCGTAATATCATTACCCATATAACTCGTTTGTCCAAGGCGTTTTAAATGTTCAAAAGTGTGTATGCGACGCCTAGTGATTCTACATGCAATAGTAAACCCTACGGACCCGTTGGTGAATACGTTGGTTACAATTTGTTTCTACATTCCGTATGTGTCTCAGACAAGTGTACTTCAGTTACATGTCAATTCCATACCACCTAAGACCTCAATTAATCACAGAAGCACATAATACACAATCTGTGTTTTCAGGACAGATTGTGCGCCATCAAAACGAATTTATTTAAAATAGCAATTCAGTGAGTTAACCTCCCAAATTTTTACTGAATTTTCCTTGGGATCCACTCGACAATACCTATTTTTGTTTTGTCTTAATTCCAAACACAAAAATTATGAAAATTCGTACAACACAGCTATATCCAGAAAATCTCCTCAACAGGTCAGTTTAGTAGGAAAATTCTTAAAAATTGTGTATTCATCCAAACGAGATGAATCCACTTGGAAAAGCTCTATTTTTCCAGTATTGACCTACTGGAAAATTTTCATAATCTAATTCCTTGTAAATCTCAAGTTATGACCATTTAAAGTTAGCCCAGTTTACAAATCCGAAAATCTGATATGACCCCTAATCAATTAAAATTCCAAAAACGACTCAAACGATGTCCAAATTCGATGGTTTTGCCCATTATGAAAAGCTAAGACCTTGTACGTTACAATCATGCAAAGAATCGATCAAAACAATTATTTTCAGGCCACGAAACAGACCCTACAAGTCGACTTTCAGAATCTGTCCAGATTCTGATCGTACAATATTATCAATTATATCAAACCCTAGTTGCATATTATCAATCAATAACACCTAATAATCATCATACAACTTTCCTAATACCTATTCCCATCAGATCCTATTATCAAACATGTCAAGATCAAAGCTTTTAGGATCAAAACACCAATAACTTGCGCAACAAGCATCCTATGATGTTACAACGCGTTTATTAATAGGTTTAATCCGTTTAATCTTCAAAAAGACTCATGTTTTAATGTTTATTAAACCCATTCAGACCTGGACAAACTTGTTATATGATTTTTACAATAAAACATAAAGTAAAAAGCGTAAGAAATCATGAGTTATACCCTTAGCTCTTCAAATCAATCAATCGCGCGCCTTGGAGCCTCCCAATTGATGATCTTGAGCCTTAGCAGGAGTTTTTGGAGTGAAATATTCGTGTGGGGCAGTAAGGGGGCGATTAGGGTTGAGTATGAGGGCTGCATGGGAGTTAAGGATGTTTAAATATGAGTTTGAGGCGGTTTAAACCCGTCAGGTAGCATCGAGCGGCCCGCTCGGAGCCTGTGAGCGGCCGCTCACAGGTCCGAGGCGCGCGCTTTTGCTTCGTTTCGCCTCCCGACGCGTTATCCATCGACGTTTTCGTTATCGCGGACCGTAACAAGTGTAACCCCATGCGTTAAGACCCTAATCAACCTCACGCTCCACTTTTTATAATTTTTTATTAACGTGTTCGGTTTAGGTTCACATAATCACGTATGGTTTTCACATAAGTTTGTCAGATATCACCGAGACACATAAGTTTGTTATTCACCAACGTCCGAGGTTCACTAATCATGAAATCACATGTTAACTCACACAAGGAGTCAGAACCCGACCCACACAAGGAGTCAAAGCATCTCATAACCCGAGATGTGAAAGTAGTCCCAAACCGGACTAGAAAACGTTTTGTAAGTTGTCTCAAACCCGAGACAATGCACGTATGTCCTTTCTAGCTATCTAGCTAACCCTCGTTAAGTATAATATACGCGTGACTCGCTAAGGTAGACTTTCATCTAGACAATGTTGTTAACCAGAATTTGCCGGGTGTCACAAGAAGGCTTTCTAACACCGCTTTAATAAGAATCACTCGACCACCCATCGACAACACATTAGCCTTCCACTTGAACAAACGTTTCTAAATACATTAAGAACAGGCTCCCAATTAGAAATACGCCCCATATTTACTCCGACTTGGATACCCAAATATTTAAAAGGGGTGATCCCCGGTTGACATCCAAACGCATTTGCTTCCCCTTGAACCTCTTCAACACTTTTACCCACCCCAAATAAAGTGGATTTATTAATATTGATACGAAGGCCCAAACACAAGTGAAAAATACAAAGCATCCTCCAAAGAGAATTAAAATTAACTCGCGACCAATCTCCCATTACCATAGCATCATCCGCATACAACAAATGAGATATAATAGGACCCCCCACTCGATAACTTAACCGCATCAAACGCTCAATAGTACACGCCTTACGAATCATACTAGAAAACGCTTCCATGACAATAATAAATAAAAACGGAGAAATAGGATCACCTTGACGTATACCTTTTTCGCAACCAAACTCAAAAGTAGGCGAACCGTTGACAAGAATCGCGGATCAAGCCGAAGATAAAATACTATAAATCCATTTACACCATAAATCCGGGAAATTCATTTGACGCATCACGCTATCAAGAAGGCCCAATTCACATTGTCATAAGCTTTCTCGAAATCAATTTTAAACATAAACAATTCTTTTCCTATCCTGTTCGCCCATGACAAAATCTCACTAACCACAAGAGACCCGTCCAATATATACCTCCCCGTTAAAAAAGCCGATTGAGTTTCATGCGTAATATCACCCATAACCGATTTATGCCTAGAAGCAAGGACTTTAGATATAACCTTACTCACCACGCCTATAAGATTAATAGGCCTATACTCACTAAGCTCGACCGGATCAAAAACTTTAGGAATTAGCGTAATAAATGACGAACCAACACCCCTACTAATCGAGCCCGACACAGAAAACTCCTCACGTTTGACCATATTCGGTTTGGACACCCACTCCCCATTTATCAAAAGCCCTTGGATAGAATTCGATACCTTACGTTTATTGATTATCCCACGAAAAAAACCGAGTATTTTCGTCACCTTCTTTCGCCCACCGAACTCTTTTTTTTTTTAGCGAAGATCTCTGCACTTGAATTCTTCTAATTCTTTTAATCTCGTATTAGCTTCCTCAAACACCCACTGCTCTTCTCCGAAAAATCCCGATCTTCTATGATACTATCCAAGTTCCGAATCTCTTGAACCAAACTACCTTCCTCCTCACATTCGGATTTGACAGTCACCTCTTTCCATTTTACAATTGCACTTCTCAACATCTTCAATTTGTTCATAAAGCACACATCAAGTACTCCATGACCACTAAAACCCGAACATGCATTAATAATCATTTCATCAAAACCTTGTCTATGTAACCACGAATTGAAAAATTTAAACAGTTTGGCTCCGAAATTCCGATCCTCCACTTTCAAAATTAAAGGACTATGGACCGAATTTTCTCTAGACAGAGCTCTATACTCCGCACTTGGCCACTCCGAAAAAACATTCCAAGATACAAAAACCCGATCAATGCGACTACATTTATTACCAACGACATAAGTGAACTTCCGACCCTTTAAAGAATACTCATGAAGGCCGCAATCTTCCAAAAAATCATTAAAAGTGTTTGTAGTAGCCACGTTAAACTTAGAATTCCTTCGCTCTCCTCTTTCCCGAACACAATTGAAGTCTCCTCCCATGATCATGTACCCATTAAAATTGACAAGAAGCCTTTTTAAATCCTCCCACAACACCTTCTTTTCCCCCGCCTTCTGAGGAGCGTAGACGTTAATATATAGAAAATCTCCCCCCCCCTTCTTTCACAGTTCCTCGAATAAAAAGAAAATGCCGACTTTTAACCACCAAATCTTTGAAGAACCGCTTGGAATACCAAAGATATATCAACCCACCCGATCTACCCGTCGCATCAACCCATTCCATACCAAAAACTCCATTACCCCAATATTTACCCATATCCACTCCCACCAAAGAAGAAAACTGCGTTTCTTATAACATCACGAACCCAACATCATTGTGAATCCTAATTTTCCGAATCCAATCTCCCTTTTCCTCGTTCCCCAACCCATGGATATTAACTGAGATCACATTCATTGATCAACCACTTGTAAACCTTCTTTGATAATCTCCTTAGAGATAACTTCAAAATTACCAATGTTCTCGGACCCCAAAGCCTTAGCCAAAAGAATGGTTTCCTGAACTTCATGTAACTCCAATGCTTCATCAATGAAAGTATTCGGTTCCTGTGGCCCCTCCTCAACTACTTGGTTAACATTATCATTAACCTCCACAACCTCTTCGGCCCCTCTGTTTAAATCAGGAGTTACAAACTCCATATCGTTATCGACCCTCTCTTTTTCTTTACCCGGCGTCTAAAATTCTGGAAAAATAAATCTATCAATATCAAAAATATCGGACACATCTCTATGACGTTTTTTTGGCCTCTCCTGTCCCGAGTTCGAAAGAGATTTATCACCATCCAGTCATCCACCTTCTTCCTAGATCTCCTACATCTTTTATGCTTCGACTTAGTCACCTCAGCACCTACACCGTCCACCCAACAATCCTTACATCTATACCTGATGCTAGCTAAACATTATTATCTAAAATTAAGAAAAAGGTAGTAACGCAATGTTTATTTATCTCTGCTAACCTTCTAACAAAAGATTCTATTCATAGAACACATACACATTAGTAAAGCACTAAAGCCTCTGCATGCATTTTTTCGACACATAACCTATAGATATTTGTAGATAAACATTTAAAAATAAAAGAGAAGCATATGAACAATTAGTTTTAACGGTTTGTTTTTGTAAATATATAGATATTCAAATTAAAAGTTTTTAAAAACATTAACCCTTGATAGAGAAAACTAAACTATTAAGGTTAGTTCTTTTTATTATCACAATAATTAAATCCAGTCTTTTGTAACAAACCTCTACTACACTACAAACTATGTATTTATATCGTATGAACAAAACAAAAAATCACCTTCAAAATATAAATAGAAGTATAATAATTATTGTCATTACTTTTTATAAAATAAAATTATATGTATGATGTAAACCGTAGAGCGTGGGACAGGACTGTGTGAAGAATAAATTAGGGAGGTATGGGTTAGGTTGACGTTACCCGAACAACACGGAAGAATGTGTTGAATTCCACTATTTAAATATTGTGCTTTCATTTTTCACAAACTTATACCCTTCAACTTTCAGTTTTCACAACTTACACCCTTTAATTTACGGCTTTCCTACATTTTCTACCCTACTATTCCTCAAAAGTTTTCATTTAAATCCAAAAATCAAATTGAATGTCAAATTGTATTATCTAATGAACAAAAGAAAACATATAAAATACACATAATGTGAACTTCATTAGCAAGCGATTATCGCGTATGCACGAATTCCTTGCGGTCCTCGCAAAATTTAGGTTTAACTATACGTTGATCGCTACATACAAATGTTAAGAATCAAAGCATGTGTTTTTGTACAACAATGCTTATGCAAAATGAAAGTTAAATAAACTAAATGGAATATATGAAATGATGAGCATATATTTTGTAAGGCTGTTTGTGTAAAAATATTCATGTGGTAAAATTTATTGTACAAAAGCATAAATGAGACATGTTTCCCCCTTTCCAAGGCATTGATCCTTAGCATCCAATTTTACACCTAAATGGAAATTGTCTTTTGCAGGAAGTCCATCCTTGATGTGTGCTAAAACTACATATGTTGGTCAACAAAAGTCAAATCAGTATTTGTTGGCACATCACCCATAGTATTCACTTACCTACATAAAATAGATACTAATATTTGCATCATTATTAGGGGTTAGGAAATGAGCAGAAGTCAGATGACTTCACATGGGGATGTTTTAGAAATTGGATTTAAAGATTTGAAGGGTACAATAAATGACAAATGAAAGTATAGTATTATGACCTTTTGGGGTAAAATAAAGGTGCCCCTTAGCATTTGTCGGAAAAGAAACATCCCAAAAAACCTAAAATTTACTTTTTTCTACATCAAATCTTCCAAAATATTTATCAACTTTCTTCACATCTATCCATTTGCTTACACAATAATATTCGTATTTTTTGTAACTTATGCAACAGAATTTTAAGGATGATTCTGAAACTTCAAGTAATTAAAATTTGAGTTCATTCTATTTTAAAAAAAAAAACGTGTTTAACTGACATAAACATAGAAATGAATTCACTCACTCTATAAAATTAAACTTTCTGTAAGCGGTCTCTCTATCCGCATTCGCAATGGTATGGGGTAAGGCTTTTGCCTATATTTCACTCTACTCAAACCCTACTTTTAGCTTTGCTAATTGTGAGATTTAATGGGTAAGGTTGTTGTTATTGTTGTTTAGAGAATTAAACTTTCCTCTATAGATCACTCTCTCAATGTAATGATCATATTACAAAGGGGTTTGATGGGTTTATCTAAATTACCCTAAAACAATTAATTAACATTCATCGTAATTCTTTCAAAATAATGAAACATTCATAAGCCTCAAAGATTATGTAAACGCTCCCTAAGTTTCAAGTTATATTTTTAAATTATGTTTTGTTATGAAAGGTCATGACCAGCTACTTTTTAGATATACATTAATATGAGAATTTAAGTTAGCAAAGACGTAAAAATATAATAAACATATAGATAACTATTGTATTTTCAATATTTTCAAAATGAAATTTACTTCACAAATTATATTTTTTTTTATTTTATTTCATGGTACTGATTTTCAACAATTCACATTCCAAATAAGAAAAATTTTTCTTAGTTTTGAGCATAAAGATTCAAGAAAAGCGGTTCATATTAGGTGAAATGTATACTAATTCAACATTAAAGTTACTAATTATTTGTCTTAAGAAAACTTTTGCCTGTCATGTGACAGAACTCCATACAATGATGGTAATGTTGTAATGTTCATCATATAATCATGGAATATGAAAGCCTCAAAGGGGCAGGTGGGGACTGATCTTGATGACAAATCTTGTCAAAATTCATTAGTCATGATTGAATTTTGTGAGCTAGCTTTAGATAGTGTCAAAAATTGAAGGGGCCATGCCATGAGCCAGAAAAACAAAACAAAACAAAACAACACATCAAAAATCTAAATAAAACCAAACAAGTGAAGAAAATATATTGTTGTAATATATGGATATCAAATCTCAAATGGTATATACATCATCATGATCAGCCATTGTTCTTGATCTACTAACCAAAAAAAGATAGCATTTTTTTTACTAAGATAATACCAAAATACCCACGGTTTAGCACTAATATTACATCAAAATGTCAAAAACATAGTGGGAAAAACGTGGGTATTTTGGATAATTCACCAACTATTTAAAAAACATAAAAAAAATAAAAATAAAAAAGAACTTGAAAGTAATAATTAAACTAACGGGTCAACAAAAAGATCGAAACTTTTTAGTTGTGCAAAGGATCTGGGCAACTGGGTACTCTTCTTTTGTCATCTTGGAAGCTTTTAGTGTTGTTGAGTCTTGAATATCTTCCATTGAAGAATCTTTTATAAAGCTTCGATCTTTTGATCTCATCGGAATCTTTTTCTGGTGGTGGTGGTGGTGGCAGTGGTGGTGGTTGTGGTGGTGAGGTTCTTATAGCAGTAACCCTACAACAATTATTATTTAAAGCCCATATTTGAAGTACCAAAAAGATGATCAACAAGACCACCATTGATGAGTACACATTGGATCTCCTTTTTGTGCAAGAAAATGACATGATGGTTGAGAGTTGAGAGCCAACATAAAGAAAGTGAAGATGTATGTTCTCTGGTGATCAAGGTTTGTAGATCCTTTGAAGCATCTCTTTTCTCTCTCTCTCTTTAGATATGTGTTTGATTGTCTCTCCCTCTCTCTCTCTCTCTCTAAGGAAGATATACACAGAAGTTGTGGACTTGTGGTGTTGTGTTTGTTGTGTTTCTCTTTCTATATCGACGGTTAAATATGATAGGATCTCAAGAAAAGACTTGTGAGTTGTGAGAGTTGAGAGGAAGATGGTAAAAGAAGTTAATTTTCATGCAACCATGGACCCCACTTGTATAGAACAACAAAAACCATGACAGAACATACATATCAAACTTTTTAGTTTGTGATTCATCTATGGATAGGTAAATATTATTTTAACTTATTCGCCGCGCGTTGTGTCGGTGTCAAAACTTAAATTAACTTGAATTTATATCGTTAGATATTTGCCGGACTCGTTTTTTAATAAAATTTACGTCAAAACACAAGTTACCTGAAAACGCAGATGAAAAACGTATTGTATTTGATCTAAATCATTACTGAGAGAATTTATGTCCAAACCTAAATCAACTTGGGTTTATAACTAAATGTACTTAAAAATAAGCATGTATGAAAATAATGTTTTTTAAGTTAAAAAATGGCACCACGCGTTGCGGCGGAGTCGAAACGTAAAGTAACGTGAATTTATACCGGCCTAGTGAAAACATGTATTATATTTGACCCGAATCATTTCCGAATAAAACGTAGACTAACAAAAAAACGTAAAGAAAGATATGCACAAAAGCGTATTATATTTGACCCATGCACATAAAAATAAGCACTTAAAACACGAGGGGAGCAAAATGAAATTTTACAAAGTTTATGTCAAAACGTAGACCAACAAAAACAAACATAAAAATAAGCTCGAAAGCGCATTATATTTTATCCACATACGCACAAATAAGACGTAAAACTCGAGATAGTCAAACTAATTTTACAACGTTTTTAGAAAGCTGAGGATGAAGTTTAGTTACATAAAAAATATAAGGTTGTGAGTTTAAAAAAAAGGATGACATTTATTTTATTATAATTTCCCGCATGCTCATTAGGTGGTTAGTTTGTTACCTTTGTTTTATTTCATAAGGTTGTTAGTTGGAATTGTTGATTCGTAGTCATCCGGGAGGTTCAATTGTCACTCGTTTGGAATTCTTACTCTTTTGTGTTTTTGAATGACTAATCTTTTACCTAGGGGTGCAAACGAGCCGAGCCGCTCGCGAGCTACTTGAACTCGGCTCGGTAAAAAGCTCAAAACGAGCTGAGCCTTATCGAGCTCGAGCCGAGCTTGAGCCTAAAACAAAGCTCGTTTATTTATCGAGCCCGAGCTCGAGCCTAACGTATGAAACTCGTTAGGCTCGTCGAGCCTTATCAAGCCTATGTATAATGTTAGTTTTTTTTTTAATATTTAATCATATTTACCCCTTGTTTAAAGTTGTTAAGTTAACGAGCCCGAGCTCGAGTTTCACTTATCGAGCTCACGAGCCTAAACGAATTATTATTTATATTATTTTTATTTAATAATTAAGTAATAGATAACAAACGAGCCGAACCCGAGCCAAGCTCGAGCTTAAGAAATTACTAACGAGCCGAGCTCGAGCCCGAGCTTTTATAAGTGAATCGAGCTCGAGCTCGGGCTCGGCTCGGCTCGTTTGCACCCCTACTTTTACCCAATAATTTCAAAGGGGAAAGATCTGGTACAAAGTGTTTCTTCGGTAAGAACTGTGAGAATCAAATGATGGTATTTTTTTTTATTTTTTTTTTTTCGAAATTTTTTTCCCATATTGTTAAATATGTATTATAGTATTGAAAACTAAAAAAAATAAAAAAAAATAAAATTTGGTTTAGAGTAATTACGTGTAGAGTAATTACATAATTACTCTAGTGTAAACTAGTGTATTTACTTTAATGACGTAATTACAGTAAATTTTTTTTTTTTTTTGTATTATTCATCTAGAAAGTATGTTTAAGTATATGGGAAAAAAATTCTAAAAAAAAAATAAATTTTTACCCCCTTTAATTTTCACAGTTCTTACCGAAAAACAGTTTTTATTTGATCTTTTACTCTAATTTTAAATTATACACGTAACACTTCTTTTCACGTTTGAACCTAAGACTCCCCAGCCCCACATTAGCTTAGAATTCTTACTTGGACGGGTAATAATTTCTTAAATTATGAAGTTGTTTAATATTTTGTGTTTTAGATAAAGAACATGAACCAATTGATGTGAGGCGAATTACAGTTTTTTGGGCCGCTAACCATATGTGCTTGTGTGTTTCCATGGAAGAATCCACAAGTGAACCCACAAACTATGTCACCAAATAAAGTAAGACACACACATTATTCATCACACAACATAATAATACTAATAATAACCAGCTATTAAGACTATAAGGAGTGGGGGGGCGGGAAAGAGGGGGATGAAGCGTCATGTAGCACTTGTGGGACCCTTGTGGGGGGGAAATAATTGTGGGGAGTGGAAGGGGGGGAAGAGGGGGGGGGGAAGGAAATAATATTATATTGTGTTAAAGTTAAAAAAAAAAAAAAAAAAAACCCTGACCAATAGATGCCTGCCACGTGTCCCCCCTACTCCCCCCACGCCGGTGAAGCCCTCCCCGCCCCCAGCCCCACGCCATGCTTCCCGCCCCTGTGGCGGCGGTGTTCCAGCCCCTCCCGCCCTCTCTCCCGCCCCCACTCCTTACAGTCTAAGGTTGATGGGTGTGGAGACATAAAAAGGTGAAGTCTCCATGCCATCCAAGATGTCACCTCAACAATTTAATGTCTCAAGCATCTTGAGACATGAGTGGGGTGTGGAAACACCAATATTTCATGTCTCAAGCATTTATTATTATTTTTTTAATATTAATTTTAATTAGTTTTAAAAAAGTAACAAATAAAGAAATAATGTTCAAATAAATACTAGATTTAATAAAAAAAATTACAAACCATACTAAAATTAAAAAAAGCAAACAAACCGGAAAAAAAGATACGATTTCATAAAATTTTAAAAAACTGCTTCCACTTTTTAATCAACTTGTCTTGCATATTCTTCAACGCGGCGCGTTGTTCTTCGGGATAATGAGAGATGTCGAAAAAAATGATATTTCAAAAAGAAGGTAAAGAAAAATAAGTTACAATGAAAAAAACTTTTATTGAAGTTTAGAGACAACGGTGTAAATCTGATAAAAGTTCGGGGATCCTACAAATCTAACTGAAAAATAATATCCCTTTGAATCAGACCCCCTGGATCCCGCATCCCACACGTTACAAATAAAAATACTTTCTACCCTACCCCGTTCTTTTTTTTTTGTTTATGATTGGTTCCACTCACATTTATATTAAAGTTACGTTGTAAAATATAGAAAAAAAAAAAAACAGCTTACTTATTGGATGCCATACGGCATCCACTAATTGGGCAGTTGCCCCTATCTTCCCGTCAGCAAAACATTGCCATCTAAACTAATAAGAAGAGAAAATTGTTTATCAAAGTTGTTAAAAGAGATAAAAACAAAAACCGAAAGATATAGGGTACGTTTGGCAATGAGCTTTTAGGAGCTTTTAAGAGCTTCAAGCTACAAGCTTTTAAGAAAAAGCTCATACTCAATAAAAAGCCTTGTTTGGTTGAAGAGCTAGAAGCTTTTAGGTTAGGAGAAAAAGCTCTATAGTGAAAAGCTACTACTACTAGCTTTTAAGAAAAAACTCTACTAGCTACAAGTTTTTAATTAGTAAATGACACAAATACACATTCTATTTTAAAAATAAATTAAAAACTTTCCTTACAAACTTTTAATTATGCCCATTTTTGTCATTTTATACATTTTATTAAAAGCTCCAGCTACTCTGCCAAACACCAAAATATATTTAAAAAGCTTTCAGCTACCAGCTAACAGCTTACAGTTACCAGCCTCCAGCTAGTTTTGCCAAACATACCCATAATATGATAATTAATAAGACCACTGCCAATGATACATTAATATGTAATATTATAAAAGTAAGGAAACAAGAAAAGGAAAGGGATAAAAAAAAAACGCGACAAAATAATTTAAGAAGAAAATGTAAATGATGGATGTATGGTCAACATATGATTATACATAGCAAACGTCATTGTAGAGTTGGGGTATGGCTATTCTCTCTGGATTATGCCTACACCAACTACAATCAATTTTTTTTTTTTCCAATCTTTCGTTTATAATTTAAAACTAGTGGGAAGGCCCGCGCGTTGCGGCGGGTATTTATGCTTTTTTTTCCTGCACGTTGCGCGACGGGTTTCACGTTTTGCAGCACTTTGTTTGTTTTTTCAACGTTTCGTTTTATGTTTGGTTATGTGCCTTGTGTGGAATACCTACGTAATGAATTCTCATGAGTAAGGAATGAAAAGAAGTAACGTTTAGTAAAGGAATGGTTCTTATGCAAATCGTAACTGTAGGAAATAATGGGCATGATTTTGTCCATTTCAGGTGGGGCCATGTCTTCTTAAAGTTCCAAGGGAAGGGTGATTGTCGATGTACTACCATTGAGTGGTATCACTCAAATTTTGGCTGGTGCTTAGCAGCTTTGGTTGAAGCATAGTATCACTTGTTACATTTATTTCATAGTGCAAGTGAGGCAGTTGGATTGGGTCAACCTCTTTTTTACCCATTAGACATTCTGGGTAGATGGTTACGTTGTAACACGAAGAAAATATGTCATACCTAATCAATGTGTGTTACATTCTGGGTATAGTGTAAATATATCGTTTTAAACACTTGATACAAGTGCATTGTTAATCAATACAAATTAACAAGTATGAACTTCAATCCATTACAACTGGTGTTGTATAGCATTACACATAAAGTTAAAATTTGGAGAAGATGAACATTTTAGGATTTCTCCTTTAATCCACTACAACGGGTTTTGCAGCTTGTGAATGTTGTCCCTAGGACACAAGAAGATTTGATTTATAAATATTAAAAATTTTGATTTATATTCTCAATCAAGCAACTTCTTACCTACCAAAAATTTCAACGATTGGGATCACATACATTGCCATGTCGTATAGACATGTTCTAATTTTTCATCTTTATTTTTAAAAAAGAAATGCATACAAACATATTTTTACAATATAGGAGTTTTAACAAAAAAAAGGGCAAAGCCGGTGCCCAAGCTGAGCAAGCATGGTCTTGGGTTGTCGTTCCAATATAGGCATGATATGTGTATATTAAAATTTTAGATTAACTTTCAACAACTAAACCATTGGTTTTAGTTTCTCAATGCTATCAGCGGTTGGTGATAATACAACACAATATCAAGGTAAACTATTTCCCATTTACTATACTTATGCATCTAATCCATTTGTTGGTTGTATGTTTCTTACTAATATTATTAACAAGAACTAATTTGAATTTTAATTTTTAATTAGGAAAAAAAAGACTAACAAAGAGAGGAAGACAATCTTATTGATGATCAAGGAACCATTTAACTTATATATTTTAATTGTGAATTTAGCTTTTAAAAGGCCCGTTTTGGCATTACTCAGTTCTTTCTAACGTGGTCCATTTAGGCACCCATTGACAAAAAAAACTTGTAAATCTTTCATGGACATTGCTCCAAGGTTCGCCCGAATATTAACCGAGTATGCTAGTAAGAAATAAACATCACTAATATTTATAGCAGATTAGCAGCACAACATATGGAGTCGAATGACTCAAATGAAAAGAATCTTGTACGGAGTAATAGTAACACATCTTAATAACTTGCCTAACATCATTTTAAAAATTCTTTTTCACAAAGAGACAGACATGTTGACTGTTGGTGTCTTGATCTTTTCCCTATATGTAGTCAATAAATTTGGTAAGTTTAGTGTACCAGCATCCATCTTTTGCCACACATTCATTCATTTTAATAATCAAACTATAATGATTCATAAATATAATAGAGAAAGAAACAAAGAGAAACATAAATAAAATTTTTTTTAACCCAAACCTACCTCTCTCCATATTTTTTCCTCAAAAAGAAGCCGCTCGACTTGTATCTTGTAGTTGGAAGTGAATTAATAAGATCTTCAGAAAGACCCCGACTCTCAGTTCCAATAGCCTCGCCTAAATTAAGTAAGTCCTGCACGAATTAAACAAGGGTATTTTAAATCCGTTCTTGCTGTAATTTATTAAGAAAACCTTTACATTAGCATTAACCAATGAACACTAAATAGCAAACCTCGTATGTCATATTGTCTGGATCGATATCATCCTGGCAAATAACCTGCAAAGCACATAGATTAACTTTTTGTTGAAATGAGTGTATCATAGACAAAATACGGTCAAACTGTCAACTAATAAAGCTAATTCTCAGATTGGATAATAAGCCTGATTATAGACTCAAGGCATTCATAAAGGCCCATGAAAAAAAATCAAAATAAAAAAGCATACCGGAGAACTTGAAGCATTGTTTGGACTATACTACCTATTACATTAAAAAATGGCATAAGTAAATCTGATCATCAACTAAATTTGATATGAAGAATCAAATTAGCTACATAAGATATGAGTAAATATTAAATTAACCACTACATGCAAATTCTAGCTTAACTTCCTAAAGCGCAACTACTTTTGGTTTATATGTATAAACATACACACACACACACATAAATATAGAGGTTTGTTGAAACATAACCAACATTAAGTAGAGAAACTATGAGAAGCACATAAATACTTTTTAATCGTGGTGTTAAAGCTTGTGGAACAAATAATAATGGAAATGTGGTGGAATCAAGTATAGAAAAACTTATCTCTATAAGTTCCCAACATATAGGTCATGTTTTTCTTCTTCTTCAAGAATTCTTTTATGAATCCCCTTCTTTATTTTTCTTGTATTTTTTTCTAGTCTTTCAAATGAGGCACAAAGTCTTATATGTATACAAGACCTAAGGATGAGTGAAGAGACTAACTTAATTAGAGCCATAAACTCTAATAAAGTGAAATAAAGAACTCTACTCAAGAGTCTCTTTAATAATTTCACTAAAATCAATTAAATTTCATTTATCATATTATTAAATTTTTGTAATTTCCAACATCTTCTTGAATGAAACATTCATTGGTAACATTAATGATGAGGAAGGAAAACCATAAGGCAAATGATGCTTGTGAGGGTAGGGATGGAAGAAGGAAGGTAGCATTGTAAAAGTGTTTTGATATTGTAAAGTATGATGTGGGTAAAATATCTACATTGCTCCTCTAAGTGTCTTAATTTTCACACCTATACCTATTATACCCTTAAATTTCATGCTTAAATATGTTGTACATGTTGCATCTTAAATTGTATGGAAATGAAAATGACCATATTGGTCATCACTCCTCCTTTATAATGTATTATAGATTATAGATTAACATTCTCAAACATCTCAAGTGTTTGTAAAGGATACAATCCTTTCAAAGAACCAAAGTGCGATTGCTAGACCTTATAAAGTATAAACATGTAAATCTAGGTTCATCTAAAATTGAAATGAGATACATTAACCTCAACGATTCAAGTCTAGTTTACAACTCCCATGAATGAGACTCGTGGGCTCAGATGAATGTTCATACCTCCTTTACTTAATGATTTTCATTAGCAGTTGCAAAGCTTTGTTAACCCCCCCCCCCCCCCCCCCCGGCCGTGTTTTTGCTTTGTGGTGTAAATTTACGCATTTTCAACCGAAAATTTTATATGGATTGAGTCTGACCTTTCCGTTCCTGTTTGGGTTCATTCGACCATAAGTGGATACTTAAAAGTAGATTTGAACACCTTAAGCCACACCAACCTGTTTAACTCGGTCTAACTAAAATTTGCATAATTCTTTATGATCACTTCCGATTACATTTCAACCACAATCTAATAATTGATGCATTTGATGTTATATCCCCCCCCCCCCTCCTTTTTTTCAGGACTAAAAGGTTGTTTGGTAGCCTCTGAATAATCATTAATAGGCTATATATAATAGTTCATACTCTAAATGGTTAATGGTTAGGAACATCTGCCTTCCAAAAAAAAAAAAAGTAAGTAACATCTTAATGGTTGTCTCTTAACAATTCAGACTTAAGGTTACCTCTTAACCATTCAGACTTATGGTTTGTTTGGTAGCCGTTTAATGACTATTCAGATGCTACATCTTAATGATCTATAACCTCTGAATGATTAAGAGATAACCTTAAGTTTGAATTGTTAAGAGGCAACCATTAGACTACTCGGAGTGGGGGGGAGGGGGATGAAGCGCCATGTGGCACTTGTGGGACCCCTGTGAAGGGGAAAAATTGTGGGGAGTGGAAGGGGGGGGGGGGGGAAGAGAGGGGGAAGGAAATAATATTATATTGTGTTAAAGTTAAAAAAACAAAAAAAAAACTGACCAATCAAAAGGTGACACCTCACCCCACCAAAATGCCCCACGCCAAGCATCTTCTCCACACCATGCCCTTCATGCCCCTCTTCAAGCCCTCTTGGCGGCGGTGTCCCCCCCCCCCCCCCCCTCATGCCCTTCCCGCCCCTTTCCACGCTACCACTCCGAGTAGTCTTAAGATGTTACCTTTTAACCATTCATATTTACGACTACATATTAACCATTAGGAGACTATAAACCATTCAGATGTAGCCTCTTAATGACCAGAGGCTATCAAACAACACCTTAGCTTAACAACTCCGTTTATTTAAATTGTAATCAAACGAAAAAAGTCAAAACTCAATGCGGATATCGACGTCACAACTCACAATTCTTTGAAGATGTATCTCTTTTATATCAAAACCTTTATAACTTCTGCCCACCCAACGATTATAACATTGGATGTAATCCACTTGTTTTGATAACGAAAGCTTTTAATTTATTCATAACTAGACAGCTGGTGAACTTAAATGAATGTGTTTCATTTTCTCACACTTGTCAAAAATTAAAATGTTATAGTTGAAAATAAAATATGGCAAGAAAAAGAAAATGTATATCAAATTTCATTTATGATATCTCATATTCACATTCATCTTTCTTGAATGAACTTAAAGATATTAATTGAATCCGTTTTTGGTCATTCAAAGTGTTTAAATTGGTTTATTCCAAGTTTGAAATTTGAAATGAATTCAAATTATTATCCAATAATTACACTAAATCACTACTTTTTTTACTATCCTTTTCGAATAATTCTGTGAACCTTTGGATCAGACCCACCATAACGTGGATCAAATATATTGTTTCAAGGTTTAGGGACATCCACGCCTAGTCTACAAAATTTATTTACGTCTTCAATGAGCTGATGAATGGATAGGGTGACTTAATAGAGGAGGAATCAATTGAAGTGACCCATGTTAAGTACAAACATCGCTACGAGAACCAGAAATTTAAGTAGGTTTCAGCATGACGAATATTGAGAAGCCATCCCCAATAGGAAAATTAGTTTAATTTAAGTTGTTTTTTTATATTGTTATGTATTTTCCAATTTAATTAAGGATTTTTATTTGAAGTGGCTCTTGTCGAGTACAGATATCGAGTTGACTTGTAAGGACCACGAATACGCTCAACATTGGTCAATATGGAGTTTTTTGGATATTAGGTACGAGCAAACGATTTCTACCAAAACTTATGTTTTCGGACCTATAGGCTCCATATTTGTTAATATGGAGCATATAGGTGATCTCAGCAAGTCACCTCTCCTGTAATTTTGTGTTTTTAACTGCTTTAATACGGTGCATATTGTCTAATATGCAACATATAGGCACCCTCTATATGCTTCATATTAACTAATGTGGAGTATGTATACTTTTGAATAAGCATTATGCATCCTATGAAGATTCATATATCACTTATATGCAGATCCATTGGTTATTATGTAACACAAGAAAACCAATATGCAATATATGAAAATTCATATTAAACTTACATGCATCTCCCTTTCCACAAAGAAAAGAAAAAATGTTTGTAAAAAAAATATACCAATATGCATATCATAAGAAGGTTCATATTGAACTTATATTCATTTCCCTGCCTTATTATGAACAAATTAAAATAAAATTTATTATTGCAAAAAAATATTTGGATTTGCATCATACGAAGGTTCTTATTGAATTACTAGTGGGGTGTCCGCGCGTTGCGGCGGGAGCACAACATTACTAAAAACGAAGCAACAACAAAATAAATATGTGATAATAAATGCAAACAAGGGTAGGGCACGTGTTATATTGTCATGTTTCCTCTTACAAGAGACAAAGAAAGACATCATAAACTCATCATGAAGGCTTGGCACGATGACCAAACTTCAATATGCGTGTATGTTTTGATTAACATATAGTAGTGTAAGGATGGAAAAAGAGAAGTTTGTCATCTCCTATTATTGTTTTTAATTTTTGTGGGTAACCAAACCATTTGGTACGATATGAAATATCCTATACATTTGGAAAAAGAGAAGTAAATAGCCTAAACATTTTCAAATATTAAAATTAAACCAAACCATTTGGTACGATATGAAATATCCTAAATCGAAGGATATACCAAGAATCAAGACAATTCTTATACATGATCAAGACTATTTTGTTGGTTTTAATATTTAAGATTATTTCATTTAACAATGTTTAAAATAAAACACGCACCTGAGTGTGAAAAACTTCGCCGCTATTGATCATCATTGGTGGGGTTGGCACCTTCATTGATGGCTTATGCATAGCTTGTTCCATATTCTTTTGTTCAAATAAAAAGAAATACGTCAAACCATTTATACTAATCTAATTGGATAATTGCAAATCCTCTAAAGACAATACATAAAAGCAAAAATACAAAAAACTAAACACACAATAGAAAAGGAAAGACACCACTGGTCCACTGCCATTGATCATTGATGGGTTTTTCATAAGGTCTTCGTGTTTCTTTCATTCAAAACAAACAAATATCAAGCAAAATACGAATTAGAACCAAAAACTAAAATACCTACCTTTGATCGGCTGGGATCCTTATGACGTCTAAAGATATATGGTGAATAAATAAGCTAGTCATTTTCCCATTTGTACACAAATAGGTGAGGTTTTCAATCTGTTTATGGTTGCATCTATTCAATCGATTTTTGAATGATATTAAAATCTCCATCCGCTTAAAAAATGAAGCATCTCGGTCTCCTTCGGTTTCCAAGATAACACAAATTCAACTTTTCAACTTCTCTTTTTGGTTTTGAAACTCACTCTAACATCGTCACAAGTCACAAATGTTATATGTTATATTAATTTAAAGAGACATAAATTCAACTTTTCAACTTCTCATCTATTTTTTTATAATAGTTTTTTAGTGTTTTGGATACGACAAAATTATAAGGCACGGCGCGCCTTAAAACACACTAGTTAAATTTATTGTCGTAAAAAACACCAACATGCATCATATTGAGCATTATGCATATCATATGAGGTTCATATTGAACTTATATGCATCTCCTTCCCTATTACAAACCAAGTCTTTGAGAAAAAAAACTATACCAGTTCAATATGCTCCAAATTAGCCAATATGGAGCATATTGAATCAGCCGCCAAACATGACTAACAACTGCTAGGGTTGTCTATTTAATATTAAACCAATACGCTCCATATTGGCTAATATAAAACATGTATGGATGATATATGCTTTATATTGGCTAATATAGAGTATATAGATGTTGGAGATGTCTAAATAGATGAAGCCATAAAAAACCATTTTCTTTTTAGATTTTAGCGTAATAAGTAATATCACCGATACTTAGGGATGCAAATGAGTAGAGCCGCACACGAGTTACTCGAGCTCGACTCAATAAAAAGCTCGAAACAAGCCGAGCTTTATCGAGCCTGAGCTGAGCTTGAGCCTAAAACAAAGCTCGTTTAGTTATCGAGCCGAGCATGTGAAGCTCGAAAGACTTGTCGAGCCTTAGTGTATCGTTAGTTTTATTGATATTTAATAATATTTACCCCTCATTTAAAGTTGTTTAGTAAACGAGCCCGAGCTCGAACTTCACTTATCAAACTCACGAGCCTACCCGAGTATATTATTTATGTTATTTTTATTTAATATATTTACACCTAGATAATAAACGAGTCAAGCTCGAGCTGAGCTCGGGTTTGAAAAATTACTAACGAGTTAAGCTCGAGCATTGGAAACAAAACTTGAATCGAGCCAAGCTAAAGCTCGGGCTCTCGTAAGTTAGATTTGACTAGAGAACCATCACCGAAAGTAGGTATCTTTTCAAAAGGATGAGAATCGTGCCTTGACTTCAAAGTCAAATAAGCTAAAAAGTATCACCGTATCACACATTTTTCATACATCCTATAATTTAATTTATTGTATGAAAAAAAGTAAAGTTTAGTGATAATATTACAGTTGCGTAGTGTGATTGGCACGTATATTACTTTTACAATCAAACTAGAAATCATTTCTATATAAAACCGCTCGTACTAGTCACGGAGTGGTGGTATCTTTTATTCTAAAAAATCACATACTTTAGTGTAGATTTCTGAAGATTCATGAATATAAGGTTTATTAATTATTTTATACATGAAATTATTTCGTGCATTTCATAATTATCAAGTTGGAATTTTATCGTATATTAAAAGCTTAAACTGTGATATAAATATATTTAAACAAATAGAAAGATTTGTGATATTTTTTTCCTCTACATGTTAGTTGTATGAGTTTAATAAATATCACATGGCAATTTATTAGTCTTTAATAAAAGTACTATAAAATAAAAAGTGATTATAATCCTAATGTTTTTGTAGCCTAATGAAACTCATGAAAACGACAAGATATTCTCAATGTGCAAAAAACCACAAGACAAAACACATGCCGAGGTTTGTAGTTATACCATAAAATCTGGGTTCAAAGTTCTAACTAATCATCAAACAATAAAAAATAATTTAACTTTGTAAAGTAGAAACTCTATAATAAAAATTAAATTATTTGATCTATAATATTTGTAAGAGAAAGTATTAAACTATTTATTTCAAAGGATTTATTGTATCTTATGATATATAGTCATGAAGCGAATTTACTATTTTGTATCAATTTGTGCTCTGGTATGAACCTTACCCATGTTGTACGCTAAGAGTTTACTATTTTGAAGTGAATTTACTAAAAAATAATGTCGTACGCTAAGATCGCTCGTACAACATCAACACATGTTCCTTCAATGAAAGAAAATCAATACATGCACGAAATAGACTCGCATAATATTCAATTTGTTAATGCATATGAACAGAAAATGACAAAACTTAGTTGAGTTTCTATTTATGACGTGAAGTTAAAACGATGAGTATCTCACTAATTCGTAACTCAAGTAAACATATAGAAAGGGATCATTATTTTTTTCTAATCAATAAAGGTGCTCTAAGTATACTCGAAGTCCTGAAAATTACAGGTGTCAATGGTTGGACCATATGGTACGGGGCACCTCTTAGCCACGGATGCTCGGTTAGAGTTTTCATCCGGCAACACTGCCACCACCCCTTTGGCGATCCCCATAAATTAAACCTATTGGCAAAATGTACCCGTTTCGGAAAACACAGTTTTCTATAGTTTTTTTTTTTTACCGTTTGCCAACAAATTTTGATGGTTTATTACCTGATTTAGCAACTGGGCCGGATCGACAACTCATTGTGTTTCTTGCCGGAGGAGATGGCTAGTTGAAGGGGTAGGGTACCGCTTTCAGGCGCACCCTACCCGCTATTCAAAAAAGCCTCCACCGGGAGCTCTAACACCCGCGGGAAGAATCACTTCCAGGAGCACCACAGCGCCAAAGGCGCAGGGTCACCAGTTGGCAACACCCAAAGACATTCCCCTTGGACACCAACTTGCTTCCTCCCGTCAGATGTCAGCTGACAAGTGGTCAGCCGTCTGACATCTGACGCCCCTGCACACCATCCACAGCACGCCACGTGTGTGGTGGACGAAGAACCTCCCAACCACGAGGTGACACGTGGTCCAATCAGAAGAAGCCCTCCCCAACTTGGATCACTTTATCTAACCAAGGGTTAGGATCCAACTAAGGGGGCCTACCAACCAACCGGCCCGGTCCCCAGGCCCGGCCCATTAAGGGATGAATGGGCTCCAGAATCCTCGGCCCATGCATCTCCTATAAAAGGAGGACTCGACCTCCTTTCTCTCCACGTTGAATACCAGCCAATAAGAACGAACACACTTGTATTTCCACTTGTATCGTTATTCATACTGTTCGTTAATAGAGATCATCTTTCACAGTGGACGTAGATCTTACAAGATCGAACCACTTATATCTTTGTCTATCATGTATGATTGCTTGCCATTCGTGAACACAACCATAGACCAACCATCGTCGTGAGCCAAGGATTATACCCTGCTGCGAACACGAGTCGTTACCTCAAATATTACCCTACACCTAACCCCTTTTATACTCGTTGTTTCTTCATTGGCGCCATCCGTACCGGCTGAAAGACTCACAAAACTTTCAAAACCACATCCTTTACTCACAAAATGGCTGATCTAACCCCTGTCGGATCCAAGGGAGCGACCCCCTTCTACGGTCGTTCAGACCGCCAGAGCGGCAACGCTCCAAACTCCGGATAAGGACACGCAGCCAGCAACCATAAGGGAGGAAACACCGCCCCGCGCGGTTTCGGCCTCAGAATCCTCCGAATCAGACGCACCCAACACACCCATGGACCCCGACGAGTGGCTCTGTTGGGTCTGCTGACCTGGAGAAGAACAGATGATTGGAAAGCCAAAATATGCTATCTATTTGATCCTTGAATAAACAGTCTTTACAACTTGCTTCTCCCAAAAGACTGCTGACCCTAACTACTGTTCTATCCAAACAACTGCTCAACAACTGCTGATATAAAGAACTGCTGAGGAAACAACTGATGAAGAACAACTGCTGACCAAAGGTCTGATGAAGAGCAACAGCTGATACAAGTACTGAAGACCAAAGCACTGCTGGAACCAACAGTACTTAGGCTCCAGCAGTGGATACAAGACCATCAGAGTTTATCTTTAACAGCTGTTTATTATCAGTGCTTTCAATGTAACAGTAGTTTGTATAGCAGATGTTTAAGTTTGTTATTCTGTTAGAGGTCACTGTCTTAGGTGACGTCAGCCTAGGTCATCAGTTGTTTGAGTCAGTCTATAAATAGAACAGTGCATGTACTGTTCTATTGCATCACACACAAAACATTCTCTCTGACAAACAACTGTGTGATCAGGCTGAGGGGGAGTAACTTGTACGATTGTAATCTTTGAATTAATGAAAGCATTCGATCTAAAAACATTTACTCTCTTGTTTTGATTTACAGTTTATTATTCCGCTGCACTTTCATTCTATTTTCATTTCATTACTATCATCATTTAGTTAAACAATCAAAACAAACAAACTCAGATCCTAACAATTGGTATCAGAGCTTGGTCAATTAAATTCGATCTAACAAATCAATTTAATAATTAGCTCACAATTATTGATATCGTTTGTCAGTTTGATTGAAAACAGAGTAATAGTTTAATTTCGTTTCAACCGTTGTTAAACAGACTTTGTTTTTTGAAAAATCAGAGAATGGCTTCTATCAATCACGATCCACATAATACTGGCACGAACAACAAGCCACCGATGCTTGTCAGATCTGAATACAATATCTGGCAACGTCGGATGAGCCATGTTCTAGCTCAACAAAACACTGGGTGTTGGAAGTCGGTTATCTTCGGACCACATGTTCCGACTGTGCCGAGTACTGAAGATCCCAAAGTGTTTGAGCCAAAGAAACTTGAAAACTACTCCGACCAGGATTTTCAGAAAATTGAGCTAGATGCTAAGGCCTTCAGTATTGTGGCCATGGCTCTACCCAATGATATATATGCTGGGCTGTTACACTGTAACAGTGCAAAGGAGTTGTGGGATGCACTGAAAGAGCAGTTTGGTGGGACTGAGGAGGTTATTGAAAACAACCGTGAAATACTTAACCAACAATATGAAACATTCAGTCATGTCAAAGGAGAGTCATTAACTCAACAGTTTGAGAGATTTAACTGCTTAATTAGTGAACTAAAATTGGTTGGTCTTACTTACCCTCATTCAACTTTGAACCATAGGTTTTTAAGATCATTACCAGACAAATGGGACACTATTGCTATTGTTATGAGAAACTCAATAGGATTTAAAGACCTATCACTGACCCAGCTTCATGGTAAGCTCTTGACCTATGAAAGAGAGCTTAACCAGAAAAAGAAGCTCCAGGACTCTGGAAAAGTGTCTGATGACTATGTGTTTGGGAATACAGCACTTTTGGGTCATGATGAGGTGCCTGGAAACACAAAGGATCAGAGTTATGATCATTTTATTGACATAACTTCAGGTTTTAACTCAGGTTTTAACTCTGATTCTTATTCACCAAACTATGCTTTTACAGCAAGTGGTGGTGATATACAGGCATCTGACAACACATCCTTTGAGTATGATGACCTGAAATACTTTGACCCTGATGATTTGGAAGAAATGGACATTATGCACCAATTGGCCCTTCTCAGTGTAAGAACTAATAATTTTTACAAGAAAACTGGGAGAAGGTTTCCAGGGTTGACTGGCAGATCTAAGGTTGGGTTGGATAAATCAAAGATCAAGTGTTATAAATGTCATAGGTTTGGTCATTTTGCTAGGGAATGTAGGGGTCAACATGGTACACCTATGATAACCTATCCAAATCAAAGACCACAGACCAACACTTATCAGAATTCCTATAATACCCCTGGACCAAATGTGCAAAACACTGCTCATTTTGCACAGTCCTCAAACACTGTTCCTGTCCAGTATGTCCAAACCACTGTTCCTCAGATTCATTATGTGCAAACACCTGTTGCTCAACCACCTGTACAAATGGCTGCTGCTCCATCTTCTGCTCCTGCAGAGACTAGTCAACAGAGCTTCTTTACACAAGGCTTTGTTGATTGGAGCAGTCTACCTGATGAGCTAACAGATGAGAATTTTGCACTAGTTGCCAAAGCTGAAAATGAACCAGAAAATTTTTGTTTCATGGCTATGGTTGATGAGATTGAATCTGAGGAAGTGGTAACTGAATCTGATGTTGTGACTGATGATATTGTTAGTGAAGTTGTTGCAGGTGAAAAACCTGAAGAAGAGGTTGTGAATCTCTCAGATCCCTGGGGTGCATCTGATGAATGTGAGTGCAAGTGTGATTGTGCTTTGATGGCTGCTGCTAAGGTATCTCCTCAAATTCTTAAAGAATTGTGTTCTGACAAATGTGTAATAGCATTTGCTAACATCAAAGAGGTGAATGAAAACCTTAGAAAGAAAATTTTGGATGATGAAGTTAAATTTGAAAAACTCACAAAAGATTTGAAAACAAGTTTAACTGCAAAAGAATCTGAAATTAGCAGTCTAAAACATGAAGCAACTATAACCAAAGACCAGCTCCAAACTATGATAACAAAATATCAAAGTTGTAAAAGTGAGCTTGAGTCCACCCAAGTTGAATGTAAAAAAATGGGTGGAATCATGTAGAGGTTTTGAGATGCTACTCAACAAACAAACCAAAAGTCATGTGAAGTTTGGCTTTGGTTTTGCAACCACTGCTCCAGCTTTTGAAAACACTGACACAAAGAGTCAAAAGTCTGTTGAGATAGTACCAACAAACCTGCAGGGTCAAGAGATTAAAATCACTGAACCAAATGGTAAGAAAATTGTTCTTGAAAAACCAGAAGGTTCCTCATCTTTTGCTGAACTTGAAAAGTATGAATTTAAACCTACTTGGTCTGATGAGTGTGATACTCTTGAAAATTATAAACCTGTTGATTTTAAAACTCCTGAGGGAAAGACAGCTCCTCAGGCAAGGGTCATTCCCTTGGCAAAAGTCATTCCCCTGAAAGATTCTCCAGCAGATGCTCAAACATCTGCTGAAAAGAAGACTGAAAAGGGGAAGAAGAAAGAAAAGACTGTCAACTTGTTTTGTGATTTCTGTGAAAAGAAGAATCATGTCACCAAAAACTGTTTTCTTCTAAAAGCATATGACATCAACAAAGGAACAAGTGAATGTGATTCTAAAGCCACATGCTCAATATGTGGGAAAAAGAATCATAAGACTAAAGAGTGCTTGTATCTCAAAAATTTTGATGTAAAAATACAAGAATACAAAGCAAAAACTCTTGCAAACCCTGTGGTTAGTACTCCAAAAGGAAAGCCCAAACAGACCTTCACACCTGCCCAAACATCTGTTACAAAAAGGCTTGAAACATCTGCTTCTAGAGATGTCCAAGTAACAGATGCTCCACCCACAAGCAAATACCCAAGAGGTTATGGTCAACCTCCATGTCACAGTCTGCCACATGTTTATGAGGAGCCAAAAAGACACTCTAAACCAAGAGTGAACAGAAATCCATATGGGTATTATCATCTGTCAGGAAGTGATCAAACAACTGCTGCCCCAAGTGTTGACATACAAGCACTGGCAAATGGTCAGCAGCAATTGTTGACCTTAATTCAAAAATTGGTCCAAACCACTGATCACCTTCCAAAACTTGAGTCTGAAAGGTCTGAGGACCCATCCAAAGCCAATTTGGCTTTGGACACTCACCAAAACTAATCATTTACTGATGTGCAGGGAGCTTCTGCTTGTTTAGATAGTCTTTGGTATGTAGATAGTGGAGGTTCCAGGCACATGACAGGATGTAGAGCCCTACTTCTGGACTTCTTGGCTCATGGAGGGGGTGATATATCCTTTGGTAATGATTCTAAAGGTAAGGTGTTGGGTTCAGGGACTGTACAGGCAGGAAAACTCAAGTTTGAAAATGTCAATCTTATTGATAATCTCAAGTTTAATCTTCTGAGTGTTTCACAAATGAGTGACAAAGGTTATGGCTCATTTTTCACAAAGAAAACTTGTAAGATTATTGGGCCAGAAGTGGTGAAAAAGATTGATACCATTATTGCTGAGAGCAAAGCACAGCTTGTTGCTCATAGAAGTGGCAATGTGTATGTTGTTGATATGTTAAAGGACAATCCTATGGCAAATGTCTGTCTGTTTTCTGCTGCCTCCACTAAGGAGACAGAATTGTGGCATAGGAGACTGGGTCATACCAACCTTAATACTATCAACACACTCTCAAAACAAAGCCTTGTCAGAGGTTTACCATCAAAAGAATTTAAATGTGATGAGCATTGTGTTTCTTGCTTAAAAGGGAAACAACATAAAAGCTCTTACAAATCCATTGATGAGTCCAAAACTAGTCAGTGCTTACAACTGTTGCATATGGACTTGTTTGGCCCTGTTAAAATCATGAGTCTAAGAAGAAAAAGATTTTGTCTTGTCATAGTTGATGATTTTTCTAGGTTTACATGGACTTACTTTTTACACTTTAAAGATGAGACTGCAGGTATATTGAAGGACTTTGTCACCAAGGTTGAAAAGCAGTATGACTTGCCAGTAAAAGTCTTCAGGAGTGACAATGGAACAGAATTTAAAAATAAGGAGTTGGATGACTTCTGTGTGTCAAAAGGGATTGTGAGGCAGTTCAGCATCCCAAGAACACCAGAACAAAATGGGGTAGTTGAGAGGAAAAATAGAACTCTTATAGAAGCTGCAAGAACCATGCTAGCAGATTCTGGTTTGCCACTGTCCTTTTGGGCAGAAGCTGTAAACACTGCTTGCTATGTTCAAAACAGAGTTTTGATCAACCCCAGACATCAAAAAACTGCTTATGAAATTTTGTTCAAAATCAAACCATTAATCTCATTCTTCAAAATCTTTGGCTGCCCATGTTTCATTTTAAATCTTAAAGATTCCATTTCAAAATTTGCAGCCAAAGTAGACTGTGGTTATTTTCTGGGATATTCTTCTACTGCTAAGGCCTACAAAGTGTTTAACACAAGGACTAAGACAATAGAAGAAACCTTGAATGTTAAGTTCAATGAACTTTCATCTCTGAAAATCCCTGCAAACCCTGCTGAATTATTTGATTTAGATAAATTCAAATTTGAAGATATCACTGTTAAAACTAACAATGCAGGTATTCCACAGTCTCCACAGCAAGATTACAGAACAGATGTTGTGATTCCCAGTCACTACAAAGTCTATTCTGCATCAGAGGAAGCAGCTGTTCAAAACAATTGTCAAAACTCTGCCACAGCTGTGTCAACCACTGTTGGCCAGTCCTATCCTCAAACCTCTGCTTCACCCCTCACAACCACTGACCTATCATCTGTTGACAAAAGTCAATCATCTGTTGACAAAAGTCAGTCAAGTTTCACACCACTTGGCCCCATTCCTCCATTACCATTTCAAACATCTGATGGCACTACAGAAGTACCAACAGATGTTACACCAACAGAGTCACCAAACCTCTGTCCATCACCTCAAAATGCCATTGTTCCATATCAAGGAGATCTTATTTACTTAAGAGCTCATCCACCAGACCAGATCATTGGCAACATCAGAGAGGGTGTGCTCACAAGAAGCCAATCCTCTAATATCTGTCTTTTTGCAGGTTTCTTATCCCTCACACAACCTGTCAAGTACCAAGAGGCACTGAAAGACAACAGTTGGGTAGAAGCCATGCAAGAAGAACTCCTTCAGTTCAAAAGACAACAAGTATGGGAGCTTGTACCACTTCCTAAGGATGTTTGTCCTATAGGAACAAAGTGGGTCTTCAAAAACAAGACTGATGAAAGGGGTATTGTTGTCAAGAATAAAGCCAGGCTTGTGGTTCAAGGCTTCAGACAAGAAGAAGGAATAGATTATGATGAGACCTTTGCTCCTGTAGCTAGACTAGAGGCCATCAGACTCTTTTTAGCCTTTGCTGTCAACCACAATATAAAGGTGTATCAGATGGACATCAAATGTGCTTTCCTTTATGGCAAAATTCAGGAGGAGGTCTATGTATGTCAGCCACCTGGTTTTGAAGACACATTCCATCCTGACTATGTCTACAAGCTCAACAAAGCTTTGTATGGACTCAAACAAGCACCAAGGGCCTGGTATGAAACTCTTTCCACATTTCTCTTATCCATTGGCTTCACAAGGGGTAAAATTGATAAAACCTTATTTCTTAAATGGAAAGGGAAACACTTAATGATTGTTCAAATATATGTGGATGACATCATTTTTGGATCCACATGTAACCAAATGTGTGAAGAGTTCAGAAAACTCATGACAGCAGAGTTTGAGATGAGTGCCATGGGTGAGCTTCAGTGTTTCCTTGGTCTTCAAGTGAAACAACTGCAAAATGGCACATTCATTCACCAAAACAAATATGTAAAGAACTTATTAACCAGATTTGAGATGAATGATTGTAAGCCATGTAGCACACCCATGAGTACAGTCAAGCTGCTCACTATTGATGACAAGGATGAACTGGTTGATCAAACACATTATAGATGTATGATTGGGTCTTTATTGTACCTAACTGCATCTAGGCCAGACATTATGTTTGCTACCTGTGTCTGTGCCAGATCCCAGGCTTCACCCAGAAAGTCAAACCTTATTGCTGTGAAAAGGATATTCAGATACCTCAAAGGTGCTCCCACACTTGGTATCTGGTATCCTGCTAATGGAAACATTGAGCTTTCAGGTTATTCAGATAGTGACTTTGCTGGCTGTCACACCACAAGAAAATCCACTTCAGGAGGGTGCCAATTTCTAGGGAATGCCTTAGTTTCATGGCAAAGCAAAAAGCAGGCAGCTGTTTCAACTTCAACAGCTGAAGCTGAATACATTGCTGCTGCAAGCTGTACAGCCCAACTCATGTGGCTTCAAAATCAACTACTGGATTTTGGGATAACTGCACTTAGGACTCCACTCATGTTGGACAGCCAAGCTGCTGAAAATATCATCAAGAATCCAGTCTCTCATTCCACTACCAAGCACATTGACATAAGACATCATTTTGTCAGAGACAGCTATGAAAAAGGTTTGATTTCTTTACACCATGTTCCAACAGAGGATCAGTTGGCAGATGTGTTAACAAAAGCTTTAGACACATCTACCTTTACAAATCTGATTTCCAGAATTGGCATGTTAAACATGGATTAAACAAATAATTTTTTTTTTTAAAATATAATAAAATGGTTCGGAAATTCAATTTTTTAATAGCTGTTTGGTTGAAAAATCTGTTTATCACATCTGATCAGATAAAACAACCACTGTTCATTCATATCCACTGTTGGTTGAAAAGTCTGTTTCAAAACATCTGTTCAGATAAAACAACTGTCCACCTATATATATATCTATACTATATTAAAAAAAAAAAACCCAACGGTTGGATCCATCAGCTGTTTGTATCAGTTGCTTACCAAAACAGCTGTTCTCCACCAGATGTTACATCCATCAGATGATTGCCACGTCTGCTCATATAAGCAGATGTTTGGCCACATCAGCGGTTTCATTGAGCCTATAAAAACCCTGTTTTACCACAACAGATGTTACACTGTCTCATTGTATTCAAAATACTGTAAACCGCCTTCTTCACTCTCAAACCCTTCATCAATCTTCAATCATTTTCACCTTCGAAATCCATTACAATGGATCTTCAAGCCAAAGCTACACACAATTGTCTCCCCTATCTGATTAAAACAGATGACAACACTCCATTTCATTCCACCATCGACATTTTCCTTAATTCCAAATACTTACCCATCCTAACCGCCAACGCCCCCATTTATCTGGATACACTCCAAGAATTTTGGTTGAATGTTGAGTTTCTACTACAAGACAAAAAGCCTACATCCATTATTTCCAAAATTGGAGAAACCAGTATCGTCATTACCCCTGATATCATATCCACAACCTTCACACTGAATGACCTGGCAGGTAAGGATTCCTTCACTAAAACAGAGCTTCACACTGAGTTCCAAGAAAGAGGGTACGATGGTCAGATGACTGGATCAACTCTTTTCAAAAAGTTTTTCCCTCCAGTCATGAAATTTTTCTTCCATACTCTTCTTCTTTGTGTCTCTGCTAAGTCCACATCCTTTAATGAAATTCCATTGAGGATGCAATATCTGGGATATGCTATGTTGTCAAACTCTGACTTCAATCTTTCCCAGGGATTGTTCATGGACTTGGTATCAAATGTGAAAGCAGTCAAGTCTGGGTCAAACAATGCTTTTCTTATTTACCCACGAATTCTTAGTGTAATTTTACAAAAATTATTACCAGAAAAAGTTTTCAAAAAGGGTGCTGCTATGCAAATGAAAAGCTTAACTGATGAAACTTTCACAAGAATGCTGGGTGGAAGCACCCAAGAAAAAGTGTCTAAAGTGTCAAAAGTTTCTAAAACACAAACAAAGAGGACAAAGGCAACAACTGTTGTCAAAACCTCTGTTGTTGAGCCCACTGCTCCTGGTGATCATGGCACTACATCCAGTGCTGTGAAACCCACACCAGCCACTTCCAAAAAGAAACATCCATCCACAAAAACCACCACTCAACCACAAATGAGGCTTCTGGATGTTGAGGTACCAGAAGAAACCTCTGTTGCACAACAAAAGCAACCTGAAACCACTGTTGTTACTTCCTCACAACAGTTGGACATACCTCCACCTGACCAAACTCCTCATGAATCCTCTCAAAAGGATCATGTTGTAAGCCAAGGGGACACACATCATGATGCATATGAGTCACTTGACCATATGTTCACAAGCCCCTCTCCCAGGGCTAATTCTCTTCTTACTCCACCACTCTCACCATCACATGTCCCACAAACAATGCAACCTCTGTTTGAAGCAATTGAAAAATCTCAGGAAGATCCCAGTTCCTCTCTTCCACCTGTCACTGAGAGTCTACTCCAACAAGTGACTGGCCCTGAGAATATTCAATCTGCTATCCCACAAACAGAAGAGGAGGTTACACCACCTAGGTTCAATGAAACTCTAGGTGAGTTTTCAAGTGGAGCAGCCACTACTGATGTAGAGACCACTGTCTCACATCAGGACAGTGATTTCATAGCTAAGACTCCCTTGAAGGCAACAACTGTTGAAGCCACTATAGTGTCTCCAAAAACAGTTGGAAGTCCCCAGTACCAAGACAAAGGGGCATCTGATTCACCTATTAGGCCTGAATCAGGTAGAACTACCACTGGTAGGGACTCAGATGATCCTATTAATTTAGGAGATGGGTCAAAATACCAAGCATTGACGGACAGAGTTTCTGTTATTGAAACCTCTGTTGCTGACATCAAATCTGATGTCAAGCTTCTACTGAGCTCAATTGCAGATCTCTCCAAGAGTCAACCATCCACTGCTGATATAGCCAATGAGTTATGGAAATCAGTTTCCCCCATCATCATAGCTCACAGAAAATTGGCTGATCAGACACATGAAACCTACATGGCTGAGATCAGGAATATGGTAGATGCAAGGTACAAAGATACTCATGCTGACATCAAAGCCATCAAGGACCACCTGCTGAAGACTACTGGCTCTGCCCCTACCACCATCCTCAGGGATGAAACTGATGATGTTTTCACGGCTGATGATGCCAAAAAGGGGGAGAGTGGCAGAGATAGGCTACCAAAATTAGATCCTTTTGGTTGTCCTCCTTCTCAAAAAGGTCAAGCCAAGTCTGCCAAGAAACCAGAGTCTACCAAATCAGCTCCACAACAACAACAACAAGCAACACCAACAGCACCACCACCACAAACCACTAATAAGAATAAGGCAGTAGATGACTCTGCAAACATAGAAGCTGAAAAGGCTGCTCAGGCCAAACAACAGAGGGCTGACACCTTGGAAGTAAAAGCAGAGTCATTAATTGAACTCAAGAAGAAACAACAAAGGGAAACTGAAGATGTGGGATCCTCTAAAAGGATGAAAAGACCTGCCAAGCATGTTAGAAAACCACCATCTAAGTTGAAAACCTCTGTTGATAAAACCACTGCTACTGAAACCACTGCCACCCAAAACACTGAAACCACTGCTACCCAAACCACTGAAACCACTATACCCAAACCAACACACACTCCTGAACAAACAACCACCAAACCTACATCACCAGCCAAAACCCCAACATCTGCTGGTTCTTCTAAAAGGCCAACAGATGTTAATCCAACCACTGCTACCAAATCACCTTCACCAAAAATCATGTACACAAGGAAGAGAAAATCAACCTTTGTTGTGCATGATGAAAACATACACACATCACCAACCACCATTTCAACTGCCCAATCCACTCCTCCCATCACAGCCATTCCACTCACATCATTCTCACCACATACATCCAAATTCAAATCCCATAGACCATCACCAACCATTACACCATTGGTTGTTCAGTATCCCCTTGAACTTGATCTACTCAAGGGGGAATTACAATCCTTCTACAATACTGAACAGCCATCTGAAAGATCCTTCCCATCTCTCCCAAACTTCCCTGTTCCCCTCAACATTGATACCTATCTAAAATACAAGGGTGAACAGGTGGATGCCATCATCAGGGAGAAATGCAAAGGGAAGGATGACAGGACTGCTCAGGGCATCCATTCAGCAGAGCTTAGCAAACTCAGAAGGATTGAAGACTTTGCTAAGACCCTGAGCAATTCCATGTCCACCATGCCTCTCAGTGTAGATTTGGAAAAGGAGATAAGGGAATCCCTTCTTGAACAGATAATGGCAACCAAGCCTTACAAAGCAAACAAAAAGCAGTTCAATGGCTGGACTACTCATGCTTTGAGGGAAGAACTGATCAGAATTGAAGAAATGGCCAAAGATCCCAAAGCTAAAGTCTCCACTCCCAATTTTGGCAAAGGCAGAGACCCAGTCAGAGCCTTGAAGTTCAAAAGGATGAGGCAGGAGATTGTAGCTGCCAATTATGGGGAGATGAGGTCTGTTTCCAGATGGTCAGAGCTAAGATTGGTTGAAACCTACAAAAGTCTGGAAGAGAATAGAAAGAAGGATCCCAGCCTTCCAAGAAAACCAATTTACACTGATGAGCCAATGATGAAGAGACCCCAACAGACTTTTAATCTGGACAGCTTACTTGAAACCTCTGATCTCACAGCTGCTGCAAGTAGACAGTTCAAAAAGCAGAAGGAGATGTCAGAGGAAGATCAAAGAAAGTTTGCTGACACATTTATCAAGGAAGGGCTCTTCAATCAAATCCATTATTTCTCTGATCCTACAACAGAGAAACTCAGAGAACTCATTGGAAGACCACCTTCACCCAACTCATCTAGAATAAAGGTTCATCTCAGCAAATCCACTGACTCAAAAATTCTAAAGTGGAAGGTCAACAAAGACAACCACGAATTGACATTGCTCAGGTCAGATGGAAAGGTTCAGAAGATCAGCATGGATGATGCTTACAGCCTATGTGCAGAAGATCACCAAGCACTGCTAAATCTGGATCTAGAAAGAGATGAAGAAGACCTATTTGCTTTGAACTTTGAATTACAATTCAAAGGTCAAATCAGAGAAAGTCTGATGAGAAATAAAGATCAATGAATAAAGCTGAGTTTTGGCATCATCTGTTCTAGGGGGAGATTGTTGGGTCTGCTGACCTGGAGAAGAACAGATGATTGGAAAGCCAAAATATGCTATCTATTTGATCCTTGAATAAACAGTCTTTACAACTTGCTTCTCCCAAAAGACTGCTGACCCTAACTACTGTTCTATCCAAACAACTGCTCAACAACTGCTGATATAAAGAACTGCTGAGGAAACAACTGATGAAGAACAACTGCTGACCAAAGGTCTGATGAAGAGCAACAGCTGATACAAGTACTGAAGACCTGTAACACCCCAACCGATGGCGGAAACATCGAGGTGTCACGTAGTGACGATTGTTCAATAGCTCATGGACTAAAAGTGTAAATTTGAATACATTGATTAAATAATTTATTACAATGAAATGAAATACAACGATTCTAAATGCTAACTAATCAGAATTACAATAAATCAAAATCTAAATATAAATCCGAAAGCTTAAAAGGAGCGTCTCAAAATAACCTGAAACATGTACGAAAATATTTGGTCAATACAAAAATTGTATTGGTGAGCATACCCTGTTTAAATAAATATAGTAGAAAAGTGTTTAGCAATTCATGTGCGGTACCATTTGCAATTATGTAATAAGTAATATCCGTTCAAAACCAAACCTGAAGAATAATGACTAACATATGACTAACCAACTGAATAATGAATTAACAAGACAATGACCAAGATTCTCTCAACAGAGTCTCAAGGGGGTATACCATAGTACTATTCATTGAAAAGCTAGGCCGCCCAGCGGTTAATGATTTTGACAAGCCATAGACACACCAATTAACATAAAGCAAACACACATGAGAATTGCATTGAGTATAAGAAATTGAAACTTGATTAATATATAAGTACATGAGTCACCCCAGAATAGTAAAACAGTAAAAAGGGGAAAGATATACTCATAGTTTGCGAAAGCGATTAAGATCCAACTTAAGCGGTCGTGAGCTAAGTAATGGGAATTCCGAAGAATCCAACCTATAATGTATGAGAGTACTAATAAGGAAATGTCTAAAAAATCTAAGGTATCTAAGGTCTAAGGCATTAGGGTTTGCTAAGTCGATTTGGGGAATTAGAGTTTTATGATAAATTGGATTAATATAAAGTTGTATAATAATATACCAAAGTTTAAAACTACGGTTTAGGTAATATAATTATTACCAATTAAATATTTAGATAAAAATTATGTTTGACTAATTAAGACAAAATGACGTAATTAATTACTGTAGCTAATTATTGTAAATAAATACAATAATTATAAATGTATAAATAAATGATTATGAGTTACACAATGATCCAAAAAAAATGATAATAAATACTTTCAACCTTAAGAGTATTTATATTTTATAAGAACAAATATTTATAATATAGTTGTTTAAATAGTATAAATAGATATATGATTTATTATATCTAGTAAACATAAATAAGACTAATAATACAAGACATGATCCAAAAATTCTACTTTTATATAAAATGGATGATTTCTGATGTAAATTAATAAAAATAATTTTCTCATAATTTTTATAAACTTGTTTATATTTAAAACGGATTTAATGAGATTAAATCATGTTTAAATGATTAAAAATAGGGAAATTAATAAAAAAATAAATGTTTTCTGAACCAATAATTTTATTTCAGATTAGAATGCTAAAAAAATAATTATCCTAAAATTTTGAGATCAAAATGATTAAAAATGAATTTTTTATCAATTAATTATGATTAAAACAATTTAAATTAATAAAATAACGAAAATTTAATAATTTTCAGAAAGCAAAAGTGTGATAATTTTCTTTATGGTGTCAAGAAGCTACACCTAAATTTTTATAATTTTTGGAGCAAAAATGAATTTAATACGAATATTTTAAGTTTAAGACATATATATAAATAAAAATAAAGCAAAAAGAGAAAGAAGAAAAAAAAAAATAACAAAACAACAAGGGCCAGCTCGCTTGGAATAAGAATCGAACTTGGACACTTTTGTTGTCCATAAACACACACATCCACTAGACTAAACCTCATTTTGTTGATTTATCTCAAAAAGAATTTTATTTATATTTTAACCCCTTATTCATCTTCTTCCCCAATCTTAACCTTCAAACCCTAACCCTAGCCCTCAAAACTAATAACCTAAATTAACAACGATTACCGAACCAAAGTAAAGGGCTTTCAAAGAACACAACATAAGGATTAAAACGGCATCAAAATTTGATACTTACAATGTGTTTTAAGGGTCGAAATTTGGAGAAAAAGGGCCGATGACGTGCAACCGATTAAAGGTGTTCTGGACACGATTTGAATGGTATTTTTCGTGGGTTTACAACGCTTAAAGGTGCAGAAAAGTAATGGGACGATTCGTTTATATAAATGTCGTTTATAGGCGGCATTAATGGTGGTTGAAGTTTCCGGCAGTTATGCTTAATATTTCGATTCAATAACCTGTTATAACGCGATCATTATCTGTTCTATACGTTACCAAATGATTATTTAACATCAGGAAACCGACACAAAACATTAAAGACTGAAAACTTAAGCATTTCGGGACTTTTGAGCTTCGCCGGAAAATCCCACCGGTCCGGCAATGGTGGCGGCCGGAAAACCGGGTCTGTAGCCATTTTTTTTCAAGTTTGCAAGTTTCCAACTTGGCAAGACTAGTCCCTCCTCATTAACCTTGTTAAGTTATATTTAGTATTCTTTAGTTATTCCCTTATATAAACTTAACTAAACCAACTAACTTTTTAAAACTTAAACCTTTTTATCTTAACTTGTCAAATAATTAATTAAGTTTGTATTTCGTAAGTTTCGAAAAAAAAAATCCACACATACAGTAAGCTTTTAAATTTTTCGATTTAAAAGTCACTCACGTTTTAATAAATTCGTAAACGTTGAAAAGTATAGGGACTAAATTTGACAATTGATTAAAGGTGAAGGTGACGGATGTCACAGTCTCCCCTACTTTAGCAAATTTCGTCTCGAAATTTCTTTTAAGTGAAGGTTACTATGAAACAGAAGGCGTTGTAAAAGTCAACTAGTTTTTAAAAGAGAGAATTCATCATTTATGATTCGACAAAATTTAAAATGGTTGTCTAATACCCAAAGTAAAAGTTTCAAAATCTTAGACAGTTAACCCGAGATTAAGAAATTGAGAGTTTAAGTGTGAATGGTTTTGGATATTTGTAACTGGTGAGGACAGAGGTACTGACGAAGCAGTCTCCCCTACTTTAGAAAGGTTTTTGACAGAATGTTATTAAAGTATGCAATAAGAATCCAAATACCCGAAAGTGTAAGAGTATACAAAGTTTGTGTTTTCTGTGTGGATGGCCAAGAGAAAGACTCTAGGAAGATGAATTGAAGCTCGTGTAAGAACGTTCTTATCGAAAATGCTAGCTATTATTCAACGATCTAATGAAGAGGTAATAATGAGTAGGTTCTTGATCAACTCTCAGTCTGCTCCCGCGGTATCGTTTATGCTTATATATAGGGTGTACCGCAGCTGACCCACCACACTCCCGATACTTTGGACTCGTACTGATTGTCTACCAACAGCCTAAATAGAATTACACACCACCCTCATGTACCTGTAAACCCATGATTGCGTTCCGGACCGTAATCATCGATTTACCTTACAGTAAGGTGTTATGCTTTTCCATAACCTTAACAAGAAATAATTGCGTGCAACACATATGTAATAGCCACTGTAATGAAATAATGTTCAATCATGACATGGTTAGAGGTCCTTCCCTTCCGGGTTTTCCTTTTAACCGTAATGTGAATAACATGTAAGTATAAAACATGGTTAGAGGTTCTTCCCTTTCGGGCTTACCATTAACCGGTAACTCCTGTCCACATCGTTGACTTCAAACACTCATATTGACAATCCTGAGATTTACACTGTTCCCCTCGGATTAAAGAAATACTCTAACCCGAGTCGTACGTGGGCACTGGCTTAGATCTCATACAAAATTATCAACTAGTATGTTCATTAGCCATGATGATGAACAAAATAATGTAAGTATAACAGGGTTTTGCTCAAAAACAGGAAAGAAAATATGCATACCAAATATGCGTTCAAGTAAGTATATACGTATAGCATAAAATTCCGACTGAAAGAATAGTATAACATAAATCAAGTAAATCGCACAATTGCACAAAATGAAAGTAAACGAGTTGTATTAATGCAAATAGTCAATGTGAAAATAGTCACAAATAACGTGTTAGAAATAACTATGAATAAAAAAGGTGCAAGAATAAAATAATGAAATTTACGGCAAATGAATGTGCACGGAACGTATGTATAGCCTACTGGCATGTGAGTTTAAAATCTAGTAATTTTACATATATGCGTTATACTATAAAAGACATTTAACAACATTCTGATAAAAAGATATGTCCATTGTTTTGTTAAACCAAAAGTTTTGCAACTAAAAGAGTGCGAATGTAATAGGATAAATTTCCGTTTATCAAAAACGTAGTTTGCTCAAACTTTGTGATATAGTTGAAAAGATTGTAGTAATGCATGATAACTCTTTAGAAATCGATGTGTGTTTTAGATTCAAAATAAATTTATTTGAAAAATCTTCGTAAATACACATTTTCATGTGTTTACAAGAAGTCGAGTTTGAAAAATGTTATAAGACTTATTATTAGTTGCAAATTTCTCCCGAAAACATATATTGGACACGTCATATGAAAACAAAAGTTTAAAATATGCAATACAAGTTTGTAAAATGCAAAATAAAACCATTTCATGAAATATTTGTAAATCTAATGTGTTTTAAAAGGCCAAGATTTAAAATGACGTGAATGATAAAATTAAAGTATGTAATAGATTACCAACATTTAAGAAAATTCATAATCAACGAGATGTAGAAATAGATCCTTGAGATGTGGATTTCACTCCTAACTCAAAGATGTATTTCAAAATTAAAAAAAAAACGATTGTGGAATGAAACTAATCACTAAGTTAAGGATATCACTCCCAGCTTAGTGGTTAAGTTCCTTTTTGAAGGAAGTTCTCTTTGAGGTGTGGATGTCACTCCTATCTCAAAGATATATTCCTAAGATATATAATATATAGTGGAGTGAAACTAATCACCAAGGTATGGATACCACTCCTAACTTGATGATGACGTTTCGTTTGTGAAATACGAGTGTCTTCTTCTCCAATTAAAATATCAAAGGAATAACGAGAAAGAATCATAACGAAAATATCTTGAAAGAAAATAATAGGAAATAAGAGAAATATATACGAGAGGACTCGTGAAAGTAAGCTTAGTTATAGACTAGGCTAAAAGGCATTCTAATAACCTAATTCCCTATAACCATGGCTCTGATACCAATCTGTAACACCCCAACCGATGGCGGAAACATCGAGGTGTCACGTAGTGACGATTGTTCAATAGCTCATGGACTAAAAGTGTAAATTTGAATACATTGATTAAATAATTTATTACAATGAAATGAAATACAACG
Organism: Ambrosia x helenae; assembly: GCA_030844895.1. Taxonomy (NCBI): domain Eukaryota; kingdom Viridiplantae; phylum Streptophyta; class Magnoliopsida; order Asterales; family Asteraceae; genus Ambrosia; species Ambrosia x helenae. Next base: position 99,560,305 of record CM061225.1, read on the forward strand.
ATTCTAAATGCTAACTAATCAGAATTACAATAAATCAAAATCTAAATATAAATCCGAAAGCTTAAAAGGAGCGTCTCAAAATAACCTGAAACATGTACGAAAATATTTGGTCAATACAAAAATTGTATTGGTGAGCATACCCTGTTTAAATAAATATAGTAGAAAAGTGTTTAGCAATTCATGTGCGGTACCATTTGCAATTATGTAATAAGTAATATCCGTTCAAAACCAAACCTGAAGAATAATGACTAACACATGACTAACCAACTGAATAATGAATTAACAAGACAATGACCAAGATTCTCTCAACAGAGTCTCAATGGGGTATACCATAGTACTATTCATTGAAAAGCTAGGCCGCCCAGCGGTTAATGATTTTGACAAGCCATAGACACACCAATTAACATAAAGCAAACACACATGAGAATTGCATTGAGTATAAGAAATTGAAACTTGATTAATATATAAGTACATGAGTCACCCCAGAATAGTAAAACAGTAAAAAGGGGAAAGATATACTCACAGTTTGCGAAAGCGATTAAGATCCAACTTAAGCGGTCGTGAGCTAAGTAATGGGAATTCCGAAGAATCCAACCTATAATGTATGAGAGTACTAATAAGGAAATGTCTAAAAAATCTAAGGTATCTAAGGTCTAAGGCATTAGGGTTTGCTAAGTCGATTTGGGGAATTAGAGTTTTATGATAAATTGGATTAATATAAAGTTGTATAATAATATACCAAAGTTTAAAACTACGGTTTAGGTAATATAATTATTACCAATTAAATATTTAGATAAAAATTATGTTTGACTAATTAAGACAAAATGACGTAATTAATTACTGTAGCTAATTATTGTAAATAAATACAATAATTATAAATGTATAAATAAATGATTATGAGTTACACAATGATCCAAAAAAAATGATAATAAATACTTTCAACCTTAAGAGTATTTATATTTTATAAGAACAAATATTTATAATATAGTTGTTTAAATAGTATAAATAGATATATGATTTATTATATCTAGTAAACATAAATAAGACTAATAATACAAGACATGATCCAAAAATTCTACTTTTATATAAAATGGATGATTTCTGATGTAAATTAATAAAAATAATTTTCTCATAATTTTTATAAACTTGTTTATATTTAAAACGGATTTAATGAGATTAAATCATGTTTAAATGATTAAAAATAGGGAAATTAATAAAAAAATAAATGTTTTCTAAACCAATAATTTTATTTCAGATTAGAATGCTAAAAAAATAATTATCCTAAAATTTTGAGATCAAAATGATTAAAAATGAATTTTTTATCAATTAATTATGATTAAAACAATTTAAATTAATAAAATAACGAAAATTTAATAATTTTCAGAAAGCAAAAGTGTGATAATTTTCTTTATGGTGTCAAGAAGCTACACCTAAATTTTTATAATTTTTGGAGCAAAAATGAATTTAATACGAATATTTTAAGTTTAAGACATATATAAATAAAAATAAAGCAAAAAGAGAAAGAAGAAAAAAAAAATAACAAAACAACAAGGGCCAGCTCGCTTGGAATAAGAATCGAACTTGGACACTTTTGTTGTCCATAAACACACACATCCACTAGACTAAACCTCATTTTGTTGATTTATCTCAAAAAGAATTTTATTTATATTTTAACCCCTTATTCATCTTCTTCCCCAATCTTAACCTTCAAACCCTAACCCTAGCCCTCAAAACTAATAACCTAAATTAACAACGATTACCGAACCAAAGTAAAGGGCTTTCAAAGAACACAACATAAGGATTAAAACGGCATCAAAATTTGATACTTACAATGTGTTTTAAGGGTCGAAATTTGGAGAAAAAGGGCCGATGACGTGCAACCGATTAAAGGTGTTCTGGACACGATTTGAATGGTATTTTTCGTGGGTTTACAACGCTTAAAGGTGCAGAAAAGTAATGGGACGATTCGTTTATATAAATGTCGTTTATAGGCGGCATTAATGGTGGTTGAAGTTTCCGGCAGTTATGCTTAATATTTCGATTCAATAACCTGTTATAACGCGATCATTATCTGTTCTATACGTTACCAAATGATTATTTAACATCAGGAAACCGACACAAAACATTAAAGACTGAAAACTTAAGCATTTCGGGACTTTTGAGCTTCGCCGGAAAATCCCACCGGTCCGGCAATGGTGGCGGCCGGAAAACCGGGTCTGTAGCCATTTTTTTTCAAGTTTGCAAGTTTCCAACTTGGCAAGACTAGTCCCTCCTCATTAACCTTGTTAAGTTATATTTAGTATTCTTTAGTTATTCCCTTATATAAACTTAACTAAACCAACTAACTTTTTAAAACTTAAACCTTTTTATCTTAACTTGTCAAATAATTAATTAAGTTTGTATTTCGTAAGTTTCGAAAAAAAAAATCCACACATACAGTAAGCTTTTAAATTTTTCGATTTAAAAGTCACTCACGTTTTAATAAATTCGTAAACGTTGAAAAGTATAGGGACTAAATTTGACAATTGATTAAAGGTGAAGGTGACGGATGTCACAAGACCAAAGCACTGCTGGAACCAACAGTACTTAGGCTCCAGCAGTGGATACAAGACCATCAGAGTTTATCTTTAACAGCTGTTTATTATCAGTGCTTTCAATGTAACAGTAGTTTGTATAGCAGATGTTTAAGTTTGTTATTCTGTTAGAGGTCACTGTCTTAGGTGACGTCAGCCTAGGTCATCAGTTGTTTGAGTCAGTCTATAAATAGAACAGTGCATGTACTGTTCTATTGCATCACACACAAAACATTCTCTCTGACAAACAACTGTGTGATCAGGCTGAGGGGGAGTAACTTGTACGATTGTAATCTTTGAATTAATGAAAGCATTCGATCTAAAAACATTTACTCTCTTGTTTTGATTTACAGTTTATTATTCCGCTGCACTTTCATTCTATTTTCATTTCATTACTATCATCATTTAGTTAAACAATCAAAACAAACAAACTCAGATCCTAACAATTGGTATCAGAGCTTGGTCAATTAAATTCGATCTAACAAATCAATTTAATAATCAGCTCACAATTATTGATATCGTTTGTCAGTTTGATTGAAAACAGAGTAATAGTTTAATTTCGTTTCAACCGTTGTTAAACAGACTTTGTTTTTTGAAAAATCAGAGAATGGCTTCTATCAATCACGATCCACATAATACTGGCACGAACAACAAGCCACCGATGCTTGTCAGATCTGAATACAATATCTGGCAACGTCGGATGAGCCATGTTCTAGCTCAACAAAACACTGGGTGTTGGAAGTCGGTTATCTTCGGACCACATGTTCCGACTGTGCCGAGTACTGAAGATCCCAAAGTGTTTGAGCCAAAGAAACTTGAAAACTACTCCGACCAGGATTTTCAGAAAATTGAGCTAGATGCTAAGGCCTTCAGTATTGTGGCCATGGCTCTACCCAATGATATATATGCTGGGCTGTTACACTGTAACAGTGCAAAGGAGTTGTGGGATGCACTGAAAGAGCAGTTTGGTGGGACTGAGGAGGTTATTGAAAACAACCGTGAAATACTTAACCAACAATATGAAACATTCAGTCATGTCAAAGGAGAGTCATTAACTCAACAGTTTGAGAGATTTAACTGCTTAATTAGTGAACTAAAATTGGTTGGTCTTACTTACCCTCATTCAACTTTGAACCATAGGTTTTTAAGATCATTACCAGACAAATGGGACACTATTGCTATTGTTATGAGAAACTCAATAGGATTTAAAGACCTATCACTGACCCAGCTTCATGGTAAGCTCTTGACCTATGAAAGAGAGCTTAACCAGAAAAAGAAGCTCCAGGACTCTGGAAAAGTGTCTGATGACTATGTGTTTGGGAATACAACACTTTTGGGTCATGATGAGGTGCCTGGAAACACAAAGGATCAGAGTTATGATCATTTTATTGACATAACTTCAGGTTTTAACTCAGGTTTTAACTCTGATTCTTATTCACCAAACTATGCTTTTACAGCAAGTGGTGGTGATATACAGGCATCTGACAACACATCCTTTGAGTATGATGACCTGAAATACTTTGACCCTGATGATTTGGAAGAAATGGACATTATGCACCAATTGGCCCTTCTCAGTGTAAGAACTAATAATTTTTACAAGAAAACTGGGAGAAGGTTTCCAGGGTTGACTGGCAGATCTAAGGTTGGGTTGGATAAATCAAAGATCAAGTGTTATAAATGTCATAGGTTTGGTCATTTTGCTAGGGAATGTAGGGGTCAACATGGTACACCTATGATAACCTATCCAAATCAAAGACCACAGACCAACACTTATCAGAATTCCTATAATACCCCTGGACCAAATGTGCAAAACACTGCTCATTTTGCACAGTCCTCAAACACTGTTCCTGTCCAGTATGTCCAAACCACTGTTCCTCAGATTCATTATGTGCAAACACCTGTTGCTCAACCACCTGTACAAATGGCTGCTGCTCCATCTTCTGCTCCTGCAGAGACTAGTCAACAGAGCTTCTTTACACAAGGCTTTGTTGATTGGAGCAGTCTACCTGATGAGCTAACAGATGAGAATTTTGCACTAGTTGCCAAAGCTGAAAATGAACCAGAAAATTTTTGTTTCATGGCTATGGTTGATGAGATTGAATCTGAGGAAGTGGTAACTGAATCTGATGTTGTGACTGATGATATTGTTAGTGAAGTTGTTGCAGGTGAAAAACCTGAAGAAGAGGTTGTGAATCTCTCAGATCCCTGGGGTGCATCTGATGAATGTGAGTGCAAGTGTGATTGTGCTTTGATGGCTGCTGCTAAGGTATCTCCTCAAATTCTTAAAGAATTGTGTTCTGACAAATGTGTAATAGCATTTGCTAACATCAAAGAGGTGAATGAAAACCTTAGAAAGAAAATTTTGGATGATGAAGTTAAATTTGAAAAACTCACAAAAGATTTGAAAACAAGTTTAACTGCAAAAGAATCTGAAATTAGCAGTCTAAAACATGAAGCAACTATAACCAAAGACCAGCTCCAAACTATGATAACAAAATATCAAAGTTGTAAAAGTGAGCTTGAGTCCACCCAAGTTGAATGTAAAAAAATGGGTGGAATCATGTAGAGGTTTTGAGATGCTACTCAACAAACAAACCAAAAGTCATGTGAAGTTTGGCTTTGGTTTTGCAACCACTGCTCCAGCTTTTGAAAACACTGACACAAAGAGTCAAAAGTCTGTTGAGATAGTACCAACAAACCTGCAGGGTCAAGAGATTAAAATCACTGAACCAAATGGTAAGAAAATTGTTCTTGAAAAACCAGAAGGTTCCTCATCTTTTGCTGAACTTGAAAAGTATGAATTTAAACCTACTTGGTCTGATGAGTGTGATACTCTTGAAAATTATAAACCTGTTGATTTTAAAACTCCTGAGGGAAAGACAGCTCCTCAGGCAAGGGTCATTCCCTTGGCAAAAGTCATTCCCCTGAAAGATTCTCCGGCAGATGCTCAAACATCTGCTGAAAAGAAGACTGAAAAGGGGAAGAAGAAAGAAAAGACTGTCAACTTGTTTTGTGATTTCTGTGAAAAGAAGAATCATGTCACCAAAAACTGTTTTCTTCTAAAAGCATATGACATCAACAAAGGAACAAGTGAATGTGATTCTAAAGCCACATGCTCAATATGTGGGAAAAAGAATCATAAGACTAAAGAGTGCTTGTATCTCAAAAATTTTGATGTAAAAATACAAGAATACAAAGCAAAAACTCTTGCAAACCCTGTGGTTAGTACTCCAAAAGGAAAGCCCAAACAGACCTTCACACCTGCCCAAACATCTGTTACAAAAAGGCTTGAAACATCTGCTTCTAGAGATGTCCAAGTAACAGATGCTCCACCCACAAGCAAATACCCAAGAGGTTATGGTCAACCTCCATGTCACAGTCTGCCACATGTTTATGAGGAGCCAAAAAGACACTCTAAACCAAGAGTGAACAGAAATCCATATGGGTATTATCATCTGTCAGGAAGTGATCAAACAACTGCTGCCCCAAGTGTTGACATACAAGCACTGGCAAATGGTCAGCAGCAGTTGTTGACCTTAATTCAAAAATTGGTCCAAACCACTGATCACCTTCCAAAACTTGAGTCTGAAAGGTCTGAGGACCCATCCAAAGCCAATTTGGCTTTGGACACTCACCAAAACTAATCATTTACTGATGTGCAGGGAGCTTCTGCTTGTTTAGATAGTCTTTGGTATGTAGATAGTGGAGGTTCCAGGCACATGACAGGATGTAGAGCCCTACTTCTGGACTTCTTGGCTCATGGAGGGGGTGATATATCCTTTGGTAATGATTCTAAAGGTAAGGTGTTGGGTTCAGGGACTGTACAGGCAGGAAAACTCAAGTTTGAAAATGTCAATCTTATTGATAATCTCAAGTTTAATCTTCTGAGTGTTTCACAAATGAGTGACAAAGGTTATGGCTCATTTTTCACAAAGAAAACTTGTAAGATTATTGGGCCAGAAGTGGTGAAAAAGATTGATACCATTATTGCTGAGAGCAAAGCACAGCTTGTTGCTCATAGAAGTGGCAATGTGTATGTTGTTGATATGTTAAAGGACAATCCTATGGCAAATGTCTGTCTGTTTTCTGCTGCCTCCACTAAGGAGACAGAATTGTGGCATAGGAGACTGGGTCATACCAACCTTAATACTATCAACACACTCTCAAAACAAAGCCTTGTCAGAGGTTTACCATCAAAAGAATTTAAATGTGATGAGCATTGTGTTTCTTGCTTAAAAGGGAAACAACATAAAAGCTCTTACAAATCCATTGATGAGTCCAAAACTAGTCAGTGCTTACAACTGTTGCATATGGACTTGTTTGGCCCTGTTAAAATCATGAGTCTAAGAAGAAAAAGATTTTGTCTTGTCATAGTTGATGATTTTTCTAGGTTTACATGGACTTACTTTTTACACTCTAAAGATGAGACTGCAGGTATATTGAAGGACTTTGTCACCAAGGTTGAAAAGCAGTATGACTTGCCAGTAAAAGTCTTCAGGAGTGACAATGGAACAGAATTTAAAAATAAGGAGTTGGATGACTTCTGTGTGTCAAAAGGGATTGTGAGGCAGTTCAGCATCCCAAGAACACCAGAACAAAATGGGGTAGTTGAGAGGAAAAATAGAACTCTTATAGAAGCTGCAAGAACCATGCTAGCAGATTCTGGTTTGCCACTGTCCTTTTGGGCAGAAGCTGTAAACACTGCTTGCTATGTTCAAAACAGAGTTTTGATCAACCCCAGACATCAAAAAACTGCTTATGAAATTTTGTTCAAAATCAAACCATTAATCTCATTCTTCAAAATCTTTGGCTGCCTATGTTTCATTTTAAATCTTAAAGATTCCATTTCAAAATTTGCAGCCAAAGTAGACTGTGGTTATTTTCTGGGATATTCTTCTACTGCTAAGGCCTACAAAGTGTTTAACACAAGGACTAAGACAATAGAAGAAACCTTGAATGTTAAGTTCAATGAACTTTCATCTCTGAAAATCCCTGCAAACCCTGCTGAATTATTTGATTTAGATAAATTCAAATTTGAAGATATCACTGTTAAAACTAACAATGCAGGTATTCCACAGTCTCCACAGCAAGATTACAGAACAGATGTTGTGATTCCCAGTCACTACAAAGTCTATTCTGCATCAGAGGAAGCAGCTGTTCAAAACAATTGTCAAAACTCTGCCACAGCTGTGTCAACCACTGTTGGCCAGTCCTATCCTCAAACCTCTGCTTCACCCCTCACAACCACTGACCTATCATCTGTTGACAAAAGTCAATCATCTGTTGACAAAAGTCAGTCAAGTTTCACACCACTTGGCCCCATTCCTCCATTACCATTTCAAACATCTGATGGCACTACAGAAGTACCAACAGATGTTACACCAACAGAGTCACCAAACCTCTGTCCATCACCTCAAAATGCCATTGTTCCATATCAAGGAGATCTTATTTACTTAAGAGCTCATCCACCAGACCAGATCATTGGCAACATCAGAGAGGGTGTGCTCACAAGAAGCCAATCCTCTAATATCTGTCTTTTTGCAGGTTTCTTATCCCTCACACAACCTGTCAAGTACCAAGAGGCACTGAAAGACAACAGTTGGGTAGAAGCCATGCAAGAAGAACTCCTTCAGTTCAAAAGACAACAAGTATGGGAGCTTGTACCACTTCCTAAGGATGTTTGTCCTATAGGAACAAAGTGGGTCTTCAAAAACAAGACTGATGAAAGGGGTATTGTTGTCAAGAATAAAGCCAGGCTTGTGGTTCAAGGCTTCAGACAAGAAGAAGGAATAGATTATGATGAGACCTTTGCTCCTGTAGCTAGACTAGAGGCCATCAGACTCTTTTTAGCCTTTGCTGTCAACCACAATATAAAGGTGTATCAGATGGACATCAAATGTGCTTTCCTTTATGGCAAAATTCAGGAGGAGGTCTATGTATGTCAGCCACCTGGTTTTGAAGACACATTCCATCCTGACTATGTCTACAAGCTCAACAAAGCTTTGTATGGACTCAAACAAGCACCAAGGGCCTGGTATGAAACTCTTTCCACATTTCTCTTATCCATTGGCTTCACAAGGGGTAAAATTGATAAAACCTTATTTCTTAAATGGAAAGGGAAACACTTAATGATTGTTCAAATATATGTGGATGACATCATTTTTGGATCCACATGTAACCAAATGTGTGAAGAGTTCAGAAAACTCATGACAGCAGAGTTTGAGATGAGTGCCATGGGTGAGCTTCAGTGTTTCCTTGGTCTTCAAGTGAAACAACTGCAAAATGGCACATTCATTCACCAAAACAAATATGTAAAGAACTTATTAACCAGATTTGAGATGAATGATTGTAAGCCATGTAGCACACCCATGAGTACAGTCAAGCTGCTCACTATTGATGACAAGGATGAACTGGTTGATCAAACACATTATAGATGTATGATTGGGTCTTTATTGTACCTAACTGCATCTAGGCCAGACATTATGTTTGCTACCTGTGTCTGTGCCAGATCCCAGGCTTCACCCAGAAAGTCAAACCTTATTGCTGTGAAAAGGATATTCAGATACCTCAAAGGTGCTCCCACACTTGGTATCTGGTATCCTGCTAATGGAAACATTGAGCTTTCAGGTTATTCAGATAGTGACTTTGCTGGCTGTCACACCACAAGAAAATCCACTTCAGGAGGGTGCCAATTTCTAGGGAATGCCTTAGTTTCATGGCAAAGCAAAAAGCAGGCAGCTGTTTCAACTTCAACAGCTGAAGCTGAATACATTGCTGCTGCAAGCTGTACAGCCCAACTCATGTGGCTTCAAAATCAACTACTGGATTTTGGGATAACTGCACTTAGGACTCCACTCATGTTGGACAGCCAAGCTGCTGAAAATATCATCAAGAATCCAGTCTCTCATTCCACTACCAAGCACATTGACATAAGACATCATTTTGTCAGAGACAGCTATGAAAAAGGTTTGATTTCTTTACACCATGTTCCAACAGAGGATCAGTTGGCAGATGTGTTAACAAAAGCTTTAGACACATCTACCTTTACAAATCTGATTTCCAGAATTGGCATGTTAAACATGGATTAAACAAATAAATTTTTTTTTAAAATATAATAAAATGGTTCGGAAATTCAATTTTTTAATAGCTGTTTGGTTGAAAAATCTGTTTATCACATCTGATCAGATAAAACAACCACTGTTTCATTCATATCCACTGTTGGTTGAAAAGTCTGTTTCAAAACATCTGTTCAGATAAAACAACTGTCCACCTATATATATATCTATACTATATTAAAAAAAAAAAAAAACCCAACGGTTGGATCCATCAGCTGTTTGTATCAGTTGCTTACCAAAACAGCTGTTCTCCACCAGATGTTACATCCATCAGATGATTGCCACGTCTGCTCATATAAGCAGATGTTTGGCCACATCAGCGGTTTCATTGAGCCTATAAAAACCCTGTTTTACCACAACAGATGTTACACTGTCTCATTGTATTCAAAATACTGTAAACCGCCTTCTTCACTCTCAAACCCTTCATCAATCTTCAATCATTTTCACCTTCGAAATCCATTACAATGGATCTTCAAGCCAAAGCTACACACAATTGTCTCCCCTATCTGATTAAAACAGATGACAACACTCCATTTCATTCCACCATCGACATTTTCCTTAATTCCAAATACTTACCCATCCTAACCGCCAACGCCCCCATTTATCTGGATACACTCCAAGAATTTTGGTTGAATGCTGAGTTTCTACTACAAGACAAAAAGCCTACATCCATTATTTCCAAAATTGGAGAAACCAGTATCGTCATTACCCCTGATATCATATCCACAACCTTCACACTGAATGACCTGGCAGGTAAGGATTCCTTCACTAAAACAGAGCTTCACACTGAGTTCCAAGAAAGAGGGTACGATGGTCAGATGACTGGATCAACTCTTTTCAAAAAGTTTTTCCCTCCAGTCATGAAATTTTTCTTCCATACTCTTCTTCTTTGTGTCTCTGCTAAGTCCACATCCTTTAATGAAATTCCATTGAGGATGCAATATCTGGGATATGCTATGTTGTCAAACTCTGACTTCAATCTTTCCCAGGGATTGTTCATGGACTTGGTATCAAATGTGAAAGCAGTCAATTCTGGGTCAAACAATGCTTTTCTTATTTACCCACGAATTCTTAGTGTAATTTTACAAAAATTATTACCAGAAAAAGTTTTCAAAAAGGGTGCTGCTATGCAAATGAAAAGCTTAACTGATGAAACTTTCACAAGAATGCTGGGTGGAAGCACCCAAGAAAAAGTGTCTAAAGTGTCAAAAGTTTCTAAAACACAAACAAAGAGGACAAAGGCAACAACTGTTGTCAAAACCTCTGTTGTTGAGCCCACTGCTCCTGGTGATCATGGCACTACATCCAGTGCTGTGAAACCCACACCAGCCACTTCCAAAAAGAAACATCCATCCACAAAAACCACCACTCAACCACAAATGAGGCTTCTGGATGTTGAGGTACCAGAAGAAACCTCTGTTGCACAACAAAAGCAACCTGAAACCACTGTTGTTACTTCCTCACAACAGTTGGACATACCTCCACCTGACCAAACTCCTCATGAATCCTCTCAAAAGGATCATGTTGTAAGCCAAGGGGACACACATCATGATGCATATGAGTCACTTGACCATATGTTCACAAGCCCCTCTCCCAGGGCTAATTCTCTTCTTACTCCACCACTCTCACCATCACATGTCCCACAAACAATGCAACCTCTGTTTGAAGCAATTGAAAAATCTCAGGAAGATCCCAGTTCCTCTCTTCCACCTGTCACTGAGAGTCTACTCCAACAAGTGACTGGCCCTGAGAATATTCAATCTTCTATCCCACAAACAGAAGAGGAGGTTACACCACCTAGGTTCAATGAAACTCTAGGTGAGTTTTCAAGTGGAGCAGCCACTACTGATGTAGAGACCACTTTCTCACATCAGGACAGTGATTTCATAGCTAAGACTCCTTGAAGGCAACAACTGTTGAAGCCACTATAGTGTCTCCAAAAACAGTTGGAAGTCCCCAGTACCAAGACAAAGGGGCATCTGATTCACCTATTAGGCCTGAATCAGGTAGAACTACCACTGGTAGGGACTCAGATGATCCTATTAATTTAGGAGATGGGTCAAAATACCAAGCATTGACGGACAGAGTTTCTGTTATTGAAACCTCTGTTGCTGACATCAAATCTGATGTCAAGCTTCTACTGAGCTCAATTGCAGATCTCTCCAAGAGTCAACCATCCACTGCTGATATAGCCAATGAGTTATGGAAATCAGTTTCCCCCATCATCATAGCTCACAGAAAATTGGCTGATCAGACACATGAAACCTACATGGCTGAGATCAGGAATATGGTAGATGCAAGGTACAAAGATACTCATGCTGACATCAAAGCCATCAAGGACCACCTGCTGAAGACTACTGGCTCTGCCCCTACCACCATCCTCAGGGATGAAACTGATGATGTTTTCACGGCTGATGATGCCAAAAAGGGGGAGAGTGGCAGAGATAGGCTACCAAAATTAGATCCTTTTGGTTGTCCTCCTTCTCAAAAAGGTCAAGCCAAGTCTGCCAAGAAACCAGAGTCTACCAAATCAGCTCCACAACAACAACAACAAGCAACACCAACAGCACCACCACCACAAACCACTGATAAGAATAAGGCAGTAGATGACTCTGCAAACATAGAAGCTGAAAAGGCTGCTCAGGCCAAACAACAGAGGGCTGACACCTTGGAAGTAAAAGCAGAGTCATTAATTGAACTCAAGAAGAAACAACAAAGGGAAACTGAAGATGTGGGATCCTCTAAAAGGATGAAAAGACCTGCCAAGCATGTTAGAAAACCACCATCTAAGTTGAAAACCTCTGTTGATAAAACCACTGCTACTGAAACCACTGCCACCCAAAACACTGAAACCACTGCTACCCAAACCACTGAAACCACTATACCCAAACCAACACACACTCCTGAACAAACAACCACCAAACCTACATCACCAGCCAAAACCCCAACATCTGCTGGTTCTTCTAAAAGGCCAACAGATGTTAATCCAACCACTGCTACCAAATCACCTTCACCAAAAATCATGTACACAAGGAAGAGAAAATCAACCTTTGTTGTGCATGATGAAAACATACACACATCACCAACCACCATTTCAACTGCCCAATCCACTCCTCCCATCACAGCCATTCCACTCACATCATTCTCACCACATACATCCAAATTCAAATCCCATAGACCATCACCAACCATTACACCATTGGTTGTTCAGTATCCCCTTGAACTTGATCTACTCAAGGGGGAATTACAATCCTTCTACCATACTGAACAGCCATCTGAAAGATCCTTCCCATCTCTCCCAAACTTCCATGTTCCCCTCAACATTGATACCTATCTAAAATACAAGGGTGAACAGGTGGATGCCATCATCAGGGAGAAATGCAAAGGGAAGGATGACAGGACTGCTCAGGGCATCCATTCAGCAGAGCTTAGCAAACTCAGAAGGATTGAAGACTTTGCTAAGACCCTGAGCAATTCCATGTCCACCATGCCTCTCAGTGTAGATTTGGAAAAGGAGATAAGGGAATCCCTTCTTGAACAGATAATGGCAACCAAGCCTTACAAAGCAAACAAAAAGCAGTTCAATGGCTGGACTACTCATGCTTTGAGGGAAGAACTGATCAGAATTGAAGAAATGGCCAAAGATCCCAAAGCTAAAGTCTCCACTCCCAATTTTGGCAAAGGCAGAGACCCAGTCAGAGCCTTGAAGTTCAAAAGGATGAGGCAGGAGATTGTAGCTGCCAATTATGGGGAGATGAGGTCTGTTTCCAGATGGTCAGAGCTAAGATTGGTTGAAACCTACAAAAGTCTGGAAGAGAATAGAAAGAAGGATCCCAGCCTTCCAAGAAAACCAATTTACACTGATGAGCCAATGATGAAGAGACCCCAACAGACTTTTAATCTGGACAGCTTACTTGAAACCTCTGATCTCACAACTGCTGCAAGTAGACAGTTCAAAAAGCAGAAGGAGATGTCAGAGGAAGATCAAAGAAAGTTTGCTGACACATTTATCAAGGAAGGGCTCTTCAATCAAATCCATTATTTCTCTGATCCTACAACAGAGAAACTCAGAGAACTCATTGGAAGACCACCTTCACCCAACTCATCTAGAATAAAGGTTCATCTCAGCAAATCCACTGACTCAAAAATTCTAAAGTGGAAGGTCAACAAAGACAACCACGAATTGACATTGCTCAGGTCAGATGGAAAGGTTCAGAAGATCAGCATGGATGATGCTTACAGCCTATGTGCAGAAGATCACCAAGCACTGCTAAATCTGGATCTAGAAAGAGATGAAGAAGACCTATTTGCTTTGAACTTTGAATTACAATTCAAAGGTCAAATCAGAGAAAGTCTGATGAGAAATAAAGATCAATGAATAAAGCTGAGTTTTGGCATCATCTGTTCTAGGGGGAGATTGTTGGGTCTGCTGACCTGGAGAAGAACAGATGATTGGAAAGCCAAAATATGCTATCTATTTGATCCTTGAATAAACAGTCTTTACAACTTGCTTCTCCCAAAAGACTGCTGACCCTAACTACTGTTCTATCTAAACAACTGCTCAACAACTGCTGATATAAAGAACTGCTGAGGAAACAACTGATGAAGAACAACTGCTGACCAAAGGTCTGATGAAGAGCAACAGCTGATACAAGTACTGAAGACCAAAGCACTGCTGGAACCAACAGTACTTAGGCTCCAGCAGTGGATACAAGACCATCAGAGTTTATCTTTAACAGCTGTTTATTATCAGTGCTTTCAATGTAACAGTAGTTTGTATAGCAGATGTTTAAGTTTGTTATTCTGTTAGAGGTCACTGTCTTAGGTGACGTCAGCCTAGGTCATCAGTTGTTTGAGTCAGTCTATAAATAGAACAGTGCATGTACTGTTCTATTGCATCACACACAAAACATTCTCTCTGACAAACAACTGTGTGATCAGGCCGAGGGGGAGCAACTTGTACGATTGTAATCTTTGAATTAATGAAAGCATTCGATCTAAAAACATTTACTCTCTTGTTTTGATTTAAAGTTTATTATTCCGCTGCACTTTCATTCTATTTTCATTTCATTGCTATCATCATTTAGTTAAACAATCAAAACAAACAAACTCAGATCCTAACAATTGGTATCAGAGCTTGGTCAATTAAATTCGATCTAACAAATCAATTTAATAATCAGCTCACAATTATTGATATCGTTTGTCAGTTTGATTGAAAACAGAGTAATAGTTTAATTTCGTTTCAACCGTTGTTAAACAGACTTTGTTTTTTGAAAAATCAGAGAATGGCTTCTATCAATCACGATCCACATAATACTGGCACGAACAACAAGCCACCGATGCTTGTCAGATCTGAATACAATATCTGGCAACGTCGGATGAGCCATGTTCTAGCTCAACAAAACACTGGGTGTTGGAAGTCGGTTATCTTCGGACCACATGTTCCGACTGTGCCGAGTACTGAAGATCCCAAAGTGTTTGAGCCAAAGAAACTTGAAAACTACTCCGACCAGGATTTTCAGAAAATTGAGCTAGATGCTAAGACCTTCAGTATTGTGGCCATGGCTCTACCCAATGATATATATGCTGGGCTGTTACACCACAAGGAAGACGACGACCTAAACAGACCGTACAGGCCTAAGTCGTTCGCCTTAAGTTCAAAATTCTGTCAACGAATAGCCACCGCACCCATAGAAAAACAAGCAAAACTCCCTAGCAGCATCGGCAGATACGATGGCCTGCGAGACCCCACAGACCATCTGCATGATTTCGAGTGCGCCGGAACCACAGTCCTCTGGCCTGTACAGGTTTGGTGTCACCTGTTTGCACAAACCCTTACCGGCGCAGCCAGAGTTTGGTTCGACAACCTCCCCATCGGGGGCATCTTAGACTTTGATGACCTCATCCAAAAATTCAAAGATCACTTCTCCCATCTCAGACGGCATAAACGAGATAAGGCCCACATCCTCCTTTGCCAGCGCACAGACAACGAATCAATAGACGACTACATCGTGCGCTACAACAAAGAGGCGCTGCAAATAGGTTGTGGGGAAGAACTAACCCGCGCAGGCTTCATCCACGGAGTACGCAGTGAGGATCTGATGAAAACCCTATCCGGGAAAACAGGAGTCCCTGATTCTTGGGAAGAAGTCATCAAGGCTTCAAAAATATACGCATCCTCGGAGCGCTCCATCAAACAACAGCGCGGATATAACCAAACCAACAACTCTAACAGAAACAAGGGCAAGCAATCCGTGTGGTCCCGCATTTCAGGACCAACAGACGAAGGCAAATACTCGCCCTCCATAGATGCCCGCCAGACAATCACAAACAGATAATCAAGGGACCACAAAGCCCAATCCAAGAAAACCACCGACTGGACGCCGTTAACCAAAACTCCCTCACAGGTACTCAAGACAGAGCAAGTCACTTTCAAGGAGCCTAAAGTGTTGGGCAAACGAAAGAACGTGGACCGCACCAAATACTACGAGTACCATAACGATTACGGCCACCTAACGGACAACTGCTACAGCCTAAAGTTAGAAATCGAGGCGGCACTAAAGACAGGCCAACTTGGTCACCTCGTCAAAAACGTTAACAGAGGCGGGCGCAACAACCAAGACGACAAGCATGAAGAGCCGGAAAGAAACCAATCCGGAACCTACAAACAAGTTACATCAGGCACACTCCGCATCATCATTGCAACATGACCTCCGACGCGGGAAAACGCCAAACTAAAGGAAAACGCCCAAGAGAAACCGACGACTCTTGGAAAGAGGTGGACGTCATCCTCCCCAGAGTGCGAGGCGAACCTTCCGCCACCGCGCCATTAATCGTCACCGCCGTCGTAGGACATTACCGGACGCAATCAATGTTCCTAGACGGCGGAAGCAGCACTGACATCATATATGATCAGTGTTTTCAACAACTGGACGAGGATGACAAAGCCCGCCTCGTCCCAGTCAACGCACCAATCTCAGGCTTTATTGACGAAGTCATCATGCCGCGTGGCATCATCACCTTCCCGGTTACTTTAACAGATGGTACCCACGAACGCACAGAAATCTGTGACTTCATGGTCCTACCAGCCACTTCTCGCCACGATGTCCTACTAGGGCGGAAGGCTTGGCAAAGTTCAACGCCAACGCCTCCACCCCCCCACCAAATGATAGGTTTCCCAACCCGAACCGGCATTGCAATAATCCGCGGCAACAAACAGTGCCACGCGATTGACGTGGCAAAACCACAAAAAACCCAAACCCGATCGGAACCGGAAAACTGGGTTCTGAACCCCAAATTCCCGGACCAAACGGTCATCATCGGCCAAGAAATCTCCAACACCATACGGGCGCACCTTAAACAACTGCTAGTAAAGAACATAGACATATTTGCCTGGCAACCATCTGACATGATCGGCGTTCCAAGAAATATCGCGGAACATAAACTCAACACGTACAGATCAGTGGAGCCAGTCGCCCAAAAGATGCGCAAAATGGGACCGGAGAAAACAAGGGCGATGAACGAACAAGTCAATGAACTACTAAACGCTGGCATTATCCGCCCAATACGCTACCAAACATGGGTCGCCAACCCGGTCATGGTAGGAAAAGCGACAGGCGGATGGCGCATGTGCGTCGATTACAAAGATCTAAACAAAGCTTGTCCAAAGGATTGCTACCCCCTCCCAGAAATCGACTTAAAGGTAGACTCCCTAGCGCCATTCCGCTTCAAATGCTTCCTCGACGCCTACAAAGGCTACCATCAGATCCAAATGGCAAAGGAAGATGAAGACAAAACGGCCTTCCGCACAGACACGGGCATCTTCTGCTACACCAAAATGCCTTTCGGTCTGAAAAACGCGGGAGCCACATACCAACGTCTCATGGACAGCGCTTTCATCCACGAGATAGGGGTGCGCTTGGAAGTATACGTTGATGACCTCGTCATCAAAAGCAAAGACGAAGACAACATGCTGGAAGACATCCAGAAGACATTCAGCCAACTGCGCAAGGTGCGCATGAAGCTCAACCCCAGCAAATGTTCCTTTGGCATGGAAGAAGGAAGATTCCTAGGCGTTGTAGTCACGCGCGATGGTTTCCGCGCAAATCCAGACAAAGTCCTAGCAATTGAAAGAATGCCTTCACCAACAAGCATCAAGGAAGTACAAACGCTAATGGGGCGCCTAGTCGCTCTCAACCGCTTCCTTTCAAATTACGCTTCAAAGTCTTTTCCATTTGTAGACACTCTAAAGAATTGTCTTAAGAAAAGTAATTTCCGCTGGACCCCTGAGGCGGAAAAAGCTTTTAAAGAAATGAAAGAATGTCTTATGAATTTACCTACTCTCACAGCACCATTACCCAAAGAGCCGCTAACCCTATACCTCTCTGTAACAGAAAGGGCAATCGGCGCGGTACTTTTGGTAGACCGCAAAACCGTACAAACACCCATCTACTACATCAGTAGAACCTTGTTAGACGCAGAAACTAGGTACTCCACAATGGAAAAGTTGGTACTAGCTCTCATCCACGCTTCGCGCAGATTGCGCCGATATTTCCATGGCCACCCAATAAACGTCCTAACAGACTACAGAATCAGTGACGTCCTACGCAAGCCAGAAACCTCGGGACGTCTAGCAAAATGGGCAATCGAGCTAGGTGAACATACCATCAACTACAAGCCCAGACCCGCAGTTAAAGGACAGGTCCTCGCTGACTTCGCCACCGAAATACCAACGGACAAAATCGCGGAGTGCCTCGCGGAGCAGGATCCCGCACAACCAACGCCGGAAAATGAAAGGTGGAACCTTTACACCGACGGTGCGTCAAACTCAGATGGCGCAGGTGCGGGCTTGCGGCTGATTAGCCCAAACAAAAAAGAATACACATACGCCATTAGATTAGATTTTGCCGCAACAAACAATGAGGCAGAATACGAAGCGCTCCTAGCAGGACTACGCATCGCACATCAAATGGGAGCCTCACACATCGAAGCGCATGTCGATTCACTACTAGTAGCGGGCCACATCAATGGCACATACGATGCGAGGGACGCCACAATGGCCCTATACCTACAACAGGCCAAACTACTCATACGCAAATTCGTCTCCTGCACAGTCATCCACATCAACCGCAGCGAGAACAAACCCGCCGACGCCTTAAGCAAGATGGCTTCCACAGTCTTTGAGCACATGGCCAAAAACGTCCGTGTCGAACTACAAGAAGCCCCATCAGTTCCCACAAGGCAAGTCAATGTCATCCAAACAGGAAACACCTCTTGGATGGCACCACTGAAAGCTTATTTCACATCCGGAACGTTACCCGATAACAAGGCGGAGGCACAAAAGCTCCAGCACAAAGCCTTGCACTATCAGTTAACGGACGGAGTCCTCTATCGACGATCATACCTCGGTCCGCTACTGCGATGCGTCGACAAAGCGGACGCCTCTTTCCTCATCAGAGACATCCACGAAGGTACATGCGGACTACATGCAGGACCCAGAATGGTGGTTGCCAAGCTAATGAACGCATGCTATTATTGGCCAGGCATGCACCCAGACGCGGTGGCAGAACTGCGCAAGTGCGATTCTTGCCAGCGCCACGCGCCAAACACCCTACGCCCTAAAAACGACTTAATTCCCGTCACAGCGGCATGGCCGTTCCAGAAATGGGCAATAGACCTTGTCGGCCCATTTCCCACATGTCACACCCCAAACGATGGCGGAAACATCGAGGTGAGACTTGTGATAGATTGTTCAAAGACTTCATGACACTAGAATTCGTGACAATATGATTTAAAGATAAAATTTCATTCATAGCATAATCATCGTCTAAAAAGATAACACAATACAAATTGTTTCCATGAAAAGAGAAATACGACATCAAAATATAGAACTTAAACTAGCGTGAGTTTCTAGTCCAATCCTAAGTAGAATTCTTGAATATCTTGCATCAAACATTTCCTGCAACATGTATAAAATATCCGTCAACACATAAAGCATTGGTGAGCATACTAGTTTGAGTCTAAGTACATAGTATAGAAAAGTCTACTCGAATCATCATGTTATAGGCATATGCACGTAGAACCATACAAACGGCAACAACACTCGATACACAAAAGACTTCATCTTATCATGACCCATAAAGGGGGCGGCGTGTCAACCTATAGCGCTATACATGTAAGGTGGGTTGTTAACTAATCGTACATTTGTATGTAAGACTTTGAATTCTAGCATGGCATAGCATAATAGCATTTAGATTGAGCATAATAGTTTAAGAGTATGAAATCGTTTAAGTTTTGATAGTGATACATGTTGAGCCCCAAAGAATAAAGAATAAAAGGGGGACAAGTATAACTCACCTTTGGGTGCGTTTAGTAAGGCTCCAAGGAATGAGTCTTGGGGGATTAGTTCCTTAGCCTTGGTTAACTAGAATAAAAAAAAAAATAAAGGGTCTTAGATTCGAGTTTAGATTATAGATTCAAGAGAGTCAAGCAAGCCTTTTAGGCGAACCAAAACACAAACCACCATGAAGGTGATTCGGATGGTCATAAGAGTCAAGCAAGCCTTTTTAGGCGAACCAAAACACAAACCACCATGAAGGTGATTCGGATGGTCATGAGAGTCAAGCATTGGTAAGGTATGGATGTATCCACAAACCTTTCCGAGTTATTAAATTAGTAGAGTTTATATAATTTAGTATTTATATAATATAACTTAAGAAGTAGGGTATGGTGACTTAGTTTGGATGAGCCTTGGCCTTCCTTTTGTCAACCATGAACCATAACACAAGTCCCTCCATCATTGAGTTGTTGGTGAACTTGGTTGGTATTATTAACAACCTAGTGCATAAAAGATAATAGAAGATGACCACATTTGAGGCCTCAAATTGGTGCCCTACTCATGTTTATTTGCCATGGCAAATAGGAGAGAGGTCTTAGAGGTTTCCTCAAAGGGTTTGAAGAAGAGGGGAGTGAAGAAAGTAGAAGAGAGGTTGAAGGTGAAGTGAGAAACTCACTTTTTCTTGAGAGAATTCTTGAGAGATTTGGAGATTTTAGAGAGGATTTAGGAATGAGCAAGTGTTAGAATGGGTAGGAGTGGTGTATTTATAGTTGGGGTGAAGGGGTTGGGTATTTAATGAATTAATTAGGGTGGTTAGAAGTTAATTAGTGGTAAATATATATTTAAAAGAAAAAGAAAAAAAAATAATGACAACAAAAAAAGGTGTACGGCAATCTTACATAACATTTAATGTTATGTTTTTTTTAATTATTATTATTATATATATATGTTTTATTAATAATAAATATATATTAAGATCTTAACTAAATAAGTTTCTTGTTATGACGTCTAAATTGTTTAGGATAAATTATAATGACGACCCGTCACGAATTGGTAAGAGTATAAAAGAAGCGAGTAAAGGCGAACTTGGCATTTGTTAAGTAAATAATTTAAAATACATGAAAATTAAAAATTACGTGATGTTACAGTCTCCCCTACTTTAGGAAATTTCGTCTCGAAATTTAATTAAGAGCCAACCTTAAAGAAAATAGGTAAGTGGTTTGATATGGGTTTAATAAGAACAAAAACTTGTTAGTTTATTATGTTTAAATCAACTATGGTAACTAGTCACATTTTGTGATAATTATGTTCATACGAAAAGTACTTTTAAAATTTTAACTAAGGTTGTACGTAGAAATTTGAAAACTTAACCGACATAAGTATTTTTGTAGGGTGGTGGATGGTAGATAAAATTCACAAGTTTAACCAGCTAAAGCATTTTTGGTGATTAGTGAAAGAAAATGGTACGTATAGGTAGGTTTGAGTATGGGGTTAATGTAACAAATTTCGGGTGGATAAGTAAACATACGGTATAACCTATATGAAGTAGCAAAATTTGGGAAGATAAGTAAATATACTGTATAACATATAAGAAGTAGTAGAAATTTTGGCTTGAAAAAAAATGTCCTTGGGTGATTGGGTGGAATAGTAAAAATGTGAGCATAATGAGTGACTAGACGTGGGAATGAGTAGTATTTAGTAAAAGAAATTTGGTTTGCACAAGGTTACAAAATTTATTAAAAAAAACTTTTTAAAAGGCGATTAAATAAACGAGAAATTGGACTATTTGAAAACAACTTTTTGGTAAAATATGTAGTATTTATTTAGTTTTGAAATCCAGTTTATAAGTAGTCAACGAAATATATAAAGTGAGAGACGAATCTTGTTTTACATGTATAAATGCTTTTAGAGATTAAGGCCAAAGCTTATGGAATTTAGAAATAGATTCTTGATAATGGAAGGATTGCTGATTAAACAAGGACAACACGAGGAAGGAACGAAGTTCGATGGAGATTGCAAGTATAGATTATTAATAGCAAGGATGATGTTGCATAGTGGGAAGTGTGGTTCAAAACAACGTTATGATATGCATAAAAGACAAATGATGCAAGCTTAATTAGACTAGCAACCTATAACATAAATGGTATCGCAAAAGATAAATAACGTAAGTGTTGGTCAAAATTTTAACTCGACACCCAAAACTTCTCATGGCACGAATAACTCTACTTTTGGTAGTATGATAGGACATTTATGTATAGGATGTACCGGCGGCGTATCCACCATGCCGTTATCATACCTCATCCGTGTTGTTATTCAAGTCATGATAGGTTACACATACCGGGACTTGTTATGTTTTTCATGCGCCCAATTTTTGTAATTACGTGTGCACCCGTAATTAGTCCAATTGTCGTATGGTCCACATAATTTGTCTTAGTTATGTGTGGGTCACTAGTGGACACAAAATACTTATGCACAGAGGAAAAGACATTAAACTAGGACATTTAACAGTTTTGATGTTGTAAACATAGCAAGCAACGTGACATGCAAACACATAATATGAAAGGACATTAAGTAAGTTTTTTTATATATTTTTTTTGATGTTGTTAATCGCACGCGTTTATGGCGTGGATGTATGGTTTCATGACATAATGGTGTAGACTTGTGCAAATGTGGTTACGTTTAGTTGTATAAAATCAAGCAAAAGTATGGACAATTGGATTCTTAATGAAAACGTTCATGCGTGAAAAAAAAAGGAATGTTTTGACTAAGAGTAACATAAAATTCGAGTTCATTACAAATTTAGTTTATGAGTATGCGAGCGATTTTAGCTTTTTGAGGCTAAGGGTCAAGTTTGATGGTAGAAGAATTTAGTCCGTTGGATGTTAAAGAAAAACATATTTAGTTGAACTGAGGAAAATTTAGTGTAAAAGTCTTATCGAAGATGGTCGTTTGATTTATGAAAAATCCATTTTATTAAGCGAGAAAAATAGTTTATTGACAATTTTAGTTTGGCGTTGATGAATATTTTGACTCGTGATATGATTTCAAGAGAAAAGGTTTTGGGATTATAAAGAAGTAGGTTATTTGATTTAGCGTGTTTGCTCACAAGTCCTGTTTACAAAAGAATTTTTTTTTAACACTTTTACCATTTAGAATCTTGTTTGTCATACAGACTCGACGCACACATTTGTTAGTAGTTTGAAAGTGAGGATTTTATAGAAGTATAGGATCCTCTTAGAAATAGTAGGAAGAATTTTGTAGAGATTTTTTATTTTTTTTTTTTTTGAAAAAGATCGTGTGCGAGGAGAAAAGGGTTTTGCGATATTTGAATTTTGCGGTTAAATTATGAGTGTAACTACGATAACGATGGTATAAAATTTTTTTTTATATCCGAACAATTTCTTGAAAACATTACATAAGGAAATTCTCATTTTTTTTAAAGAAAAGAAAAGTCAATCTTCTTTAGTGTGGTGAGTGGGTCTTCCAGCATCATAGATCACCATGGCAAGTCTTGGGCATTGGTTGTTTTCATGGGTTGGGTCGTTGCACTCGGTACATAACCATCCATTGTCTTTAGTGAATGAGGTGGTAATAGTAGGTTGTTCGGGTCGTGGTTTAGTGGTGTGGCGACATGCTTTGGCTAAATGACCATATGCACCACAGTTGGCGCATATGCGGCATTATGTGTGAGTGAAATGGTGGAATTTACAACTGTTGCATAGCGGATAGGTTCCACGGTACTGCTTTTTGTTGGAATTTGGAGTCTTAGGAGTTGTCGAAAGGTGGTATCGTTTGAGGTTTGGAATTGGGTTTGTTGGTGTCTCTAGGTTAGGGAGAATCTTGATCAATTTTTGGGCAATAAGACTCGCCAGTTGGTTGAGATCGATGCTGTTGAGACGGGAAGGCATCTACGAGAATCATACATAGGAAAATTTGCATAAGTGTTTTTTTTAACAAGGTGACTTTTGAATTTAGGAAATAAGTTACTAGAATTTTGGTTAACAATGGAAAGCTTGCGAGTAAGATTAGATCGGTGAAATTGATGCAAATTTAGATAAACCAAATACATAAGCTCAAGTTGCTCTCATAGATTTAGTATGTAAGTTCAAGTTACACGTATAGTATGCAAGTTTTACATTGTTCAAATAGTGTAACACACATGTATAAGCAAGTATAGTGCACTTAGTTAACATAAAGGAGTTTTGATTTATGTTGGTTTGCGATTATTAGTATTGTTTGGAGATCGCTAGAGTACTTGAGATGCGAGTCTTGAGAGCATTTGCGAGTAAAAAAAAAATTAAATCGAATATATGTAGTGAAAACATAGCATGAAAACAATATTGAAAGTAATATTAACATAAAATGAGAGGCTTGTTTTAAGCAAGCAATTGGAGTGTTCCGGAATGGAACTAAGACTAACCAAAGTGGTTCGAATTTACCTTTGAGTTTGAAAACATGCTTTGGCCTAATAGGTGGAAATACTCTCGCCGAACTTGCGGTTAACGGTATTCACCCTTCCAGTTACTACATGTTTCTTGTCATTAGTAAATTTGAGACTTTGACGAGATTTTTTAAAAAAAAAAATCAAGGATTGAAATTACTCGCTAAGTTGCGGATTTCACTCCTATCTTAGCGAGGTCGTTTCTTTGAGTGTGGTTTGTACACTTTGTCCAATGTGGTAAGAAAATTAATTCTAACCTTCGATTGGTAAGTGTCCACTAGAACGAAAATTGTGAAATTTCCACCAAGTTGAGGATATCACTCCTATCTTGGTGTAGTTTCAAAAACACAAAAAAATTTACGCGGATTGAAAGTTATCGCCAAAGTGAGGGTTCCACGCCTATTTTGGTGATTTCCTTTCGTTTGTGTTATACGAGCGTCTTCGAGTGTAGAGAAATCCACAAATAGGAAGGTAATTTTAAGAACCAAGAGAATGGATTAGAAGCAAGATAGGGAGAACAAGTATTTTAAGCATGATAAAAGGAATGGTCAAAAGGGTTCTTAACTATAGTCTAGGTCAAACATGGCAATTTTTCCTAGATCCCTATAGTCATGGCTCTGATACCAATCTGTCACACTCCAAACGATGGCGGAAACATCGAGGTGAGACTTGTGATAGATTGTTCAAAGACTTCATGACACTAGAATTCGTGACAATATGATTTAAAGATAAAATTTCATTCATAGCATAATCATCGTCTAAAAAGATAACACAATACAAATTGTTTCCATGAAAAGAGAAATACGACATCAAAATATAGAACTTAAACTAGCGTGAGTTTCTAGTCCAATCCTAAGTAGAATTCTTGAATATCTTGCATCAAACATTTCCTGCAACATGTATAAAATATCCGTCAACACATAAAGCATTGGTGAGCATACTAGTTTGAGTCTAAGTACATAGTATAGAAAAGTCTACTCGAATCATCATGTTATAGGCATATGCACGTAGAACCATACAAACGGCAACAACACTCGATACACAAAAGACTTCATCTTATCATGACCCATAAAGGGGGCGGCGTGTCAACCTATAGCGCTATACATGTAAGGTGGGTTGTTAACTAATCGTACATTTGTATGTAAGACTTTGAATTCTAGCATGGCATAGCATAATAGCATTTAGATTGAGCATAATAGTTTAAGAGTATGAAATCGTTTAAGTTTTGATAGTGATACATGTTGAGCCCAAAGAATAAAGAATAAAAGGGGGACAAGTATAACTCACCTTTGGGTGCGTTTAGTAAGGCTCCAAGGAATGAGTCTTGGGGGATTAGTTCCTTAGCCTTGGTTAACTAGAATAAAAAAAAAATAAAGGGTCTTAGATTCGAGTTTAGATTATAGATTCAAGAGAGTCAAGCAAGCCTTTTAGGCGAACCAAAACACAAACCACCATGAAGGTGATTCGGATGGTCATAAGAGTCAAGCAAGCCTTTTTAGGCGAACCAAAACACAAACCACCATGAAGGTGATTCGGATGGTCATGAGAGTCAAGCATTGGTAAGGTATGGATGTATCCACAAACCTTTCCGAGTTATTAAATTAGTAGAGTTTATATAATTTAGTATTTATATAATATAACTTAAGAAGTAGGGTATGGTGACTTAGTTTGGATGAGCCTTGGCCTTCCTTTTGTCAACCATGACCCATAACACAAGTCCCTCCATCATTGAGTTGTTGGTGAACTTGGTTGGTATTATTAACAACCTAGTGCATAAAAGATAATAGAAGATGACCACATTTGAGGCCTCAAATTGGTGCCCTACTCATGTTTATTTGCCATGGCAAATAGGAGAGAGGTCCTAGAGGTTTCCTCAAAGGGTTTGAAGAAGAGGGGAGTGAAGAAAGTAGAAGAGAGGTTGAAGGTGAAGTGAGAAACTCACTTTTTCTTGAGAGAATTCTTGAAAGATTTGGAGATTTTAGAGAGGATTTAGGAATGAGCAAGTGTTAGAATGGGTAGGAGTGGTGTATTTATAGTTGGGGTGAAGGGGTTGGGTATTTAATGAATTAATTAGGGTGGTTAGAAGTTAATTAGTGGTAAATATATATTTAAAAGAAAAAGAAAAAAAAATAATGACAACAAAAAAAGGTGTACGGCAATCTTACATAACATTTAATGTTATGTTTTTTTTTAATTATTATTATTATATATATATGTTTTATTAATAATAAATATATATTAAGATCTTAACTAAATAAGTTTCTTGTTATGACGTCTAAATTGTTTAGGATAAATTATAATGACGACCCGTCACGAATTGGTAAGAGTATAAAAGAAGCGAGTAAAGGCGAACTTGGCATTTGTTAAGTAAATAATTTAAAATACATGAAAATTAAAAATTACGTGATGTTACACCACAGCACCAGGAAACGTCAAGTTCTTAATAGTGGCAATCGACTATTTCACAAAATGGATCGAAGCAAAGCCGCTAGCAAAAATTGACGGCGCACACACCAAAAAGTTCATATGGGAATTTATCATCTGCAGGTTCGGCTTGCCATATCAAATTGTAAGCGACAATGGAACCCAATTCACCGACCAACACTTGCAACAATGGTTGGCGCAAATGGGCGTCCAGCAGATCTTCACCTCAGTCGCCCACCCCCAAGGGAATGGCCAAGTCGAAAGAGCAAACCGAAGCATCATCGAAGGCATTAAAAAGCCGCTGGGGACCAAACGAACAGGATGGGTGGACGAGCTTCCACACGTCCTATGGGCAAATCGCATACTCACCAAAACCAGCAATGGCGAAACTCCTTTCAGCCTAACCTATGGCTCTGAGGCTGTCATTCCCGCCGAAATAGGATGCCCCTCCGCAAGAGTACTCATGGCGGAAAAAGGGCAGAATGACAAAGAGCTACGACTAAACCTCGACTTGCTTGAAGAACGAAGAGAGCTCGCCGCCATCAAAGAAGCCAGATACAAAAGTCAACTGGAGCGCTACTACAATCAAAAAGTTAAAGTACATAACTTTAACATTGGAGATTACGTTCTCAGAAACAATAGCGCTTCAAACGCGGAAAAGCAAGGTAAACTTGCTCCAACATGGGAGGGCCCCTACAAAATACAAGAAATTTTGGGCAAAGGCGCCTACGCGTTAGAGAAGCTCGATGGAACGCCTGTCCCGCGCTCTTGGAACGCGGCACAATTACGCTTCTGTTACATGTAATTCTTGTAAAGACTTAGGCTACACATGCCTAAGCCATTTTTCTTTTTTGGGGAATCCTAAGAAAATTCTATCGCCTAACTTAAAGTGTGCAATATCGGAACTTGGGTCTTCAAGACATAAATACCATGTATCATTATCGCCGGACTCATTAATCAATCCAAAAACACACAAAGTAACAAACAAAAGTTTCATTTATATAAACGATCAAAAAGAGGCGTTCAAGCTGCCTCAAGCTTTACAAAGTCCAACAGAAACATAACACATACAGAGGAATCCTATTCCTCGCCAGACTCCCCAAAATCCACCAATTGTTCTTCAACATCCTCCGGACGCGTCCCAGACGGACCTTCACCACCACCCGCTGGCTGCTTCCCTTCTGTTGCGCCTCCGCACCCAAACGGTCGGATTCTTCTATAAAGTAACGGAGGGCGCCAGCTGGATCAGCATACTGATTACAGTCTGCAACCGTCTTCAGTATGGGGAACTCGACCTGCTCAAACTTCAGAAGCTCAGCTTCATACTCCTTCTCCCTGGGTTTACCATCATGCGCACCCTCAGAAATGCACCCTCCATTCAGCGCATGGTAAAACCCAGTGTCGAATCCCTCGGCCTCCCCAGCAGCGCGCGCAGCGCCAGCGATAGCAGCAACCTGATCGCCGAGATTGGGCTCGTTCCAGAACCGCTTGAAAATCTGCATAAAAACAAGGATTAGAAAGAAAATACGCAAAGGACAGTAGGAAGGAAAGAAAAGTACTTACACCGGTGATACCCTCGGTCATCACCCAGCGGATGGACTCTTGGGACTTCTTCTGCGCAACATTGGCCTCATCCAAGAGAACCTTGGCATTTTCAGCCTCTGTCTGCGACACGGTCAGGGATTCCTCCAACGAAGCCCGCTCCTCCATCAACGCCGCCCTCTCCTTCACCCACGCTTCTTTCTCACCCACCAACTCGGAAAGCTGAGAAGAGGCACCAACAAGTTCATCATCTTTGTTGCGCAGATCAGGCCGAAGACCCGCCACCACGGAGTCCTTATCAGCCAAAACCTTGGCATGGCCCTCCGCGGTGTCCCGAAGTTTCGCGTTCTCATTCTTCAAGGTCTGGATCTGATCCTTCAGCTTCATAGTCTCCTGGTTGGTCACTTGACATGCATCGACCCACCGCTGATGAGCCAACGCATGCTCCTTCTCCAGCTCCTTCACCCGGTCCTCAGCTTTATAGGCCCTATCACGGTACCTATCTACCTCCGACTTCATTTTCTCCTCCCTCTGCGCCTGGGTAGCCCGCCGAGCATTGAACTCCGCGATATCCCGGGCATACTCTTGATCACGCCGCTTTAAAGATTCAATTGCGGCAACTTGGAGCGCCTGCCCAACACAGATATCGGTGATCAAATGCGACCGGGGCAGGCTATCTTGATACTCCCTTTCCTTGGGAGGAACAACTTCAGAAACAAACTCCTCGGCCGTTAGAGGGTTGGCAAAGCGGGAGTTCTCCCGGATACTCCAGTGCGGGCGCCAAATCACATCGCCCGCGAAGTAACCCGGGTCACTCCGGTCCACACTCGACCTCCCACCAACAGGTCCACCACCACCGCCCCCAGGAGAACCACCAGAAAACGCCTAAACACTAGCGAGCCTGGCGGCCTCCTCCGCCCTAGCCTTGGCGGCCGCCTCCTCAGCCCTCGCTTCGGCCTCAGCCTTTTCCTTCTCCAGACGCAGCTTTTCAGCTGCCAATCTTTCCTCCTCAGCTTTTTTAGCTGCTTCCTCCAGACGCAGCCTCTCAGCCGCTACCCTCTCCTCCTCCTCCTTGGCGGCAGCTTCCTTGGCCCGTTGCTCGGCCTCCGCTGCCTCTTTCTCTGCGCGACCCTTCGCCTCTTCCTCCTCCCGCCTTTCCCTAGCAACCTCCGTCTCACTTGGCTCGAAGGCAGAACCAGAAGCTCGCGGAGAAACAACTGCAAGAAAAAACAGAACACTTAAATATCAAAAAGCGGCAAAAAAGCAACAAAGAGGCGGAACACCACTTACTGGTAACCTTCTTCAACGTCTTCTGGATCAGAGGACGACGCTCGGGCGGAGGGCTAATCTCCATAGAGAACGGCGCGGGACCAGACTTGGAGGATGCAGCTTTACCGCCAGAAACTTTGCCCAACTTCCGCTTCTTTTTCAGCGGACTGACCGCTGAATCATCTTCAGGGGCGGAAGAGGACGATTCTGCACGTCTCTCACGTTGACCAAAGAGAGGCCCTTCACCACCTGCACTCAAAGGCGCAGACTTAGCTTGGGACAACACCTTATGCTTATGAAAGCGGGGCACGCTCTTCTTACGACCACGCGGAGGCACTGGATCCACCATCTCTACAGAAGATCCAGTGGATTCCTCATCAGAGGAAACGACAAAACAAGGGTCTGCCCCCGCATGAGGAACAGAAGATAAAGGGTCAGGGTTTATAGGATGCTCACGTGAAAAAAGAAGGACGGTTGGCTTGAACTCCAGATAGGGAAAATAAAATCGACCCACCATCTCGTCAATCACGGACATCCTACCCCCCGCAGGATCTCTCCATTCTAACGGGGCCTTGTCCCTCAGCAAAAAGGCATCAAACTTCGACATCCCTGAGCCAAAAAAGACAAATCAGTTACTGGGCATCAAAAGACAAAACGGTTAAAAGACCCATAAAAAGCTTACCAAGGGTTGTAATCACCGGCTCTTTCCCTTGAACGATCTGCACCCTGCTCATACCCAGTAAAGCCAACATGGCTTCAGAACACATACCCGTATCAAACGAGGAAGCACGGGCCACCAGCTCTTTAAACCACTCATGGTCTCGGAAACCCTCCATCACAGGGTGATCACCCACCCTTTGACGCTCAGCATCAACTTTCCACGGCATGTCCACCGGAATCACCCCCCTCTTGACATAGAAAAATTTCTCTTTCCAGTCATGAAGGGACTTCGGAGCAGTGGTCCCACAGGGAGGGACTTGAGGACGAGGGACAAAGTTGAACCAGGAACCCTCCATGTTCAACAAATAAAAGACATTGAACCGTTCGAACGACGGTTCAATATCCAAAGCACGGCAACAAGCTTCAAAGTGCACCAGACGAAGCATCCCAAACCCACTGACCTGGGTAACATGAACGCCATACTTCACCAAGGTATCCACCTGGAACTTGGTGGCAGGTAGCCGAAACCCACATAGGGCAAGGTGAGCCCCATACAGACTCATCTTCCCGGGGGGAGGAGCCAAAGCAGTGCCTTTGTTTGACGGCAACTCCACCTCCCACGACGGATCGAACTCCATTGCCTTGACAAATTTGGCAAAACTTTTCTCACCCCATTTACAGGTGGTGTTGTGAATCAGCTTCTTGGACTTCTCGGTGGCCTTACCAGGGTTACCACCAACGTCGGAACCCTCAGACATAATGCAAAAATGAAAGGAAATTTTTTCGAAGGATCACCGGAAAACTTGAAGATTAACCGGAGAAGATGAGAGAAATGGAGAAGAAAATTGTGAGACGAAAGAAAGATAAGAAGGAATTCAAAAAACCTCCTCGGGTATTTATACCCATCGCATTTAATGCGATAGAAACAGCTGGCAGATGACCCTTCATCTTGCCAGGGAAGGACACATCTGGACGCAACACGTGGCATAAAAGCTGGATGAGCAGTTACTCGTCAGCACGTGAGGACACGCGTCTGCCCAAAAGGACGACTTCTCACCTGCCCAACGTCAGCAATCAGGCTGACAGGCTGCACCACTCGCGCGCGTGTACGGCCACTCGCCTGACACACGATTGATAACTCCCCACCCACGTGCTGACGTGACTGACAACTGTGCAGACATCCTTTCTGCACTCTGACACGTCCACCAAACCGCCTCACCTTCCCAAGCACGTTTCCTAAATACAAGGAGACCCTTCAAAATTCAAAAATTAATTATAAAGGTAACGTACTTAGTACACCAATTAATACCAAGCCATTATGACTGCCACGTCATCTTCTGCCGCGGGCTAAGTGCCACGTCATCACTTGGCGATGGGTTGACGTAAAATCCAAAGGACGTTCTCCGCCGGATTTTACCTTTTAACACCCTAAGTGCCACGTCATCACTTGGCGATGGGTTGACGTAAAATCCAAAGGACGTTCTCCGCCGGATTTCACCTTTTAACACCCTAAGTGCCACGTCATCACTTGGCGATGGGTTGACGTAAAATCCAAAGGACGTTCTCCGCCGGATTTCACCTTTTAACACCCTAAGTGCCACGTCATCACTTGGCGATGGGTTGACGTAAAATCCAAAGGACGTTCTCCGCCGGATTTTACCTTTTAAACACCCTACGTGCCACGTCATCACTTGGCGATGGGTTGACGTAAAATCCAAAAGACGTTCTCCGCCGGATTTTACCTTTTAACACCCTAAGTGCCACGTCATCACTTGGCGATGGGTTGACGTAAAATCCAAAAGACGTTCTCCGCCGGATTTTACCTTTTAACACCCTAAGCGCCACGTCATCACTTGGCGATGGGTTGACGTAAAATCCAAAAGACGTTGTCCGCTGGATTTTACTTTTTGAACACTCTAAAAGGCAACTGCTTTACAAAAGAGCCATGTACAAAGATAATGGGACGCCAATATCTTTTCACATGACACAAGAGTTGCAACGCGCACTCTTTCGCTCAAAATGAAGCAGTTCCCCCCATCACAACAAAAGGGAGTACAAAGGACACATTTTAGTCCAGCGCCCCACCAGCCCTCTAAGCAAGAACAGGAGACACCCTGGACTTGGGGGACTTGAAGGGGTAGGGTACCGCTTTCAGGCGCACCCTACCCGCTATTCAAAAAAGCCTCCACCGGGAGCTCTAACACCCGCGGGAAGAATCACTTCCAGGAGCACCACAGCGCCAAAGGCGCAGGGTCACCAGTTGGCAACACCCAAAGACATTCCCCTTGGACACCAACTTGCTTCCTCCCGTCAGATGTCAGCTGACAAGTGGTCAGCCGTCTGACATCTGACGCCCCTGCACACCATCCACAGCACGCCACGTGTGTGGTGGACGAAGAACCTCCCAACCTGCCAACCACGAGGTGACACGTGGTCCAATCAGAAGAAGCCCTCCCCAACTTGGATCACTTTATCTAACCAAGGGTTAGGATCCAACTAAGGGGGCCTACCAACCAACCGGCCCGGTCCCCAGGCCCGGCCCATTAAGGGATGAATGGGCTCCAGAATCCTCGGCCCATGCATCTCCTATAAAAGGAGGACTCGACCTCCTTTCTCTCCACGTTGAATACCAGCCAATAAGAACGAACACACTTGTATTTCCACTTGTATCGTTATTCATATTGTTCGTTAATAGAGATCATCTTTCACAGTGGACGTAGATCTTACAAGATCGAACCACTTATATCTTTGTCTATCATGTATGATTGCTTGCCATTCGTGAACACAACCATAGACCAACCATCGTCGTGAGCCAAGGATTATACCATGCTGCGAACACGAGTCGTTACCTCAAATATTACCCTACACCTAACCCCTTTTATACTCGTTGTTTCTTCACTAGTGCTTTCGACAGATCTGCCGAAAGGGGAGACGTTGGGGTTAGGGTAAGTACCCTAGAGTGCCCCTTCCCCCTAATATATATAGTCTAGGGGTAAGGAAATAACGAACCATAAATGAAAACCAAACCGTTAATCGAAAACCATTTGGTTTCTCCATCCTCATCCATTCACAATCACATATTATACAAAAAATCATTGTAATTTCTCTTTCTTTCACTCACAACCACTTTAACAAATAATAAAAAAAAAATATTTTCCCTAAAATATTTTCAAATATACCGATAAATATGGGATGTTTTTGACGTCGCACTCCAGGAGTGATTGGGTTAGGGTAAGTACCCTGTAATGCCTCTTCCCCCTAATATACATAGTCTAGGGGTGAGGAAATAACAAACCTTAAATGAAAACCAAACCATTAACCGAAAACCATTTGATTATAGTTGGAGCATTCACAATACGTTCCCCATCCCCATCAATTCACAAACACATATTACATTAAAAATCATTGCAATTTCTCTCTCTTCTACTCACAGCCACTTTAACAAATACTAAAAAATTAAATATTGTTTTCCCCAAAATATTCCCAAATGTACCGATAAATATGGGATGTTCGATGTTCTCTAACAGAATTGTAGGGGACCAAATGCCAGTGCTCTTAAGTGAATATAAGAGCATACATAGTAGGTCCACATATTTTTGTGGGGTGATGTGATTTGCACCGGAGGCTTTTTTAGGGTTTTAGACAACTCTACTGCTCGTAGAGGCCTCTACGAGCAGTAGAGGAAACTCTGCTGCTCGTAGAGGTCTCTACTGCTCGTAGAGAACTATGTCAGATGTGGTCCACACTTGCCAATCATTGACAATCATTTAATGATACCACTACTGCTCGTAGAGGCCTATACGAGCAGTAGAGTTAATATAATTCAGTAAAAAACTAGCTTGTAGAGGAGCTCTATGACTCGTAGAAGTATCCTCTACGACTAGTAGAGGTCTCTACTGGTTGTAGAGAAACAAATATTAAAAAAATAATTATTTTTATTATTATTATAAATTATACTATTAGAAAAAAAATAAAAAATAAAATAAAATAAAAATGTGTGTTATTCTACGACTAGTAGAGGCCTCTACTGGTAGTAGAGAAAACCTCCACAAGCCATAGAGCTCATCTACGAGCTCCCAACATTGTTTTTCTATGAGTGGTAGAGGCCTCTACGCTCGTATCTGTTCCACCCTCTACCACTAGTAGAGACTCATACCACTCGTATATAAATACTCTACTGCCTGCAGAGGCCCATACGAGTGGTAGAAAACCTTTTTTTTTTTTTTTGTTTGTTAATTTTATGTATGTTATTTGAGGTTTTATAAAAAAAAAAAAATTCCACTACTTGTTATATGTATGTCTTTGAAGATCATCTGGTCTGGCTTGTTACCATTAGTTCCTCTCTCTATAGTCGAGCTAGTAAAACGAGATATCCTATTGAAGTGAACGTTCACAAAGATCGGGAAGTAGTAGCCGTAAATCTATCCACTCGTGTAGTTTTAGGCCGCAGATGTCTAATTTTCTTTTATAGTTCAACAGGTAGTCGGACGTGGGTTCAAATCCCGCTCGAGGGAAAAAACAGAGAGAGCAGCGAAGGGGCCTTTCCTCGCTTTTGTCTTTTTTTATAGATCAGTTCAGTCTGTAAACAAGCGGGTGATTTTTAGCCGGGAAACTGTAAACTTTCGAAAGCAAGCTCACCCACTCTCCCCCAGTGGTTAAACTCTAGGATCTGATTTGAATTCCATATTTTCTTATTAAAGAAAAGTAGACATCTGCGGCCTAAAACTACACGAGTGGATAGATTTACGGCTACTACTTCCCGATCTTTGTGAACGTTCACTTCAATAGGATATCTCGTTTTACTAGCTCGACAATAGAGAGAGGAACTAATGGTAACAAGCCAAACCAGATGATCTTCAAAGACATACATATAACAAGTAGTGGAATTTTTTTTATAAAACCTCAAATAACATACATAAAATTAACAAACAAAACTAAAAAAAAAAAAGGTTTTCTACCACTCGTATGGGCCTCTGCAGGCAGTAGAGTATTTATATACAAGTGGTATGGGTCTCTACTAGTGGTAGAGGGTGGAACAGATACGAGCGTAAAGGCCTCTACCACTCGTAGAGAAACAATGTTGGGAGCTCGTAGATGAGCTCTATGGCTCGTGGAGGTTTTCTTTACTACCAGTAGAGGCCTCTACTAGTCGTAGAATAACACACATTTTTATTTTATTTTTTATTTTTTTCTAATAGTATAATTTATAATAATAATAAAAATAATTATTTTTTTAATATTTGTTTCTCTACAACCAGTAGAGACCATTACTAGTCGTAGAGGATACTTCTACGAGTCATAGAGCTACTCTACAAGCTAGTTTTTTACTGAATTATATTAACTCTACTGCTCGTAGAGACCAATACTAGCTGTAGAGGACATTAAAAAGTTTAAAAAGCATTCAGTTCCATGCACGATGGAAAAAAATTCAAAGAAACTCTACTGCTCGTATAGGCCTCTACGAGCAGTAGAGGTATCATTAAATGATTGTCAATGATTGGCAAGTGTGGACCACATCTGACATAGTTCTCTACGAGCAGTAGAGACCTCTACGAGCAGCAGAGTTTCCTCTACAGCTCGTAGAGGCCTCTACGAGCTGTAGATAGGTGCAAATAAGTTTTAATCCGGTGCAAATAAGAGGCGCCTTTTTGTGAGTGAATCCCCATATTTTATGGTTTGGGCTGTGCGTGATTGTGAGTGGATGGAGAGATGGGGAACCTACTACGAATGCTATTAATCGCAACTTCACTAGTGTATGCTTCCATGAAACAATATTGAAGGACAACTCCTACTTAAATATCAATCCAAGTTTTGTCCCTCTACCAATGTGGGACAAGTTCCACTTGCCCATTTCACTTATATGTTTTCAACATTGATAATTTCATTTGCCAATATTTGAGCATTGATATCTCATTTATCTTAGTTCCGTTAGGAATTTATGTGTTCTTTTATAAAATATTTTGGCATAGGAAGCAATAACACATAATCTTTAATAACCATTTAAAAAAAAGGTTCCCACTAAGCATCCAATTCCAAGAGTTATGAAACATAAAACTAAACAACACTGGATAAGAATTATGACCTTTAAAAAGAAGAGGTAACTAAAACTCTTGATCAATGTAGATCAAACAGAAGTAGACTTCCTCCACAGTGTAAGCCAAGCAACAACTTTCAAAAGGTGCCATAGCTTGTCAAGACGAAGTGAAAGTAACTCTCAAGAACACCTTCTTGAATTCACAAATATATGTATGGACATGATTGGATGAAAAACCATGGAACACTTGAAACATATAACAAACTTAACACATCTCTTTGGTTAACATGTATATATTGTTTCAACACCTACATCTCTCCATTTATGGGATGAAACTTTCAAGAAAAATCTGGACAGAATTGACATAGGATGGCCAAGAGCCAAAGGAAAAAAAACAAAAAAACAAAAACAAATGTGAGATGAAAGCTAGTGTGTTAGTTCACGGTTCACATCACACATCTATACTTGTTATTTTCAAATATTTGAAATCATCATGCCTAATGATTGCCTAGTGCTACCCACAAGTCAAAACCACTCCATGCTTGTCATCTTAATCTCTTTACGACCAAATTGCACCAAAAGAAGGAAAGATAGTATGGTTTGTACAAGAAAATAATCAAGCTTGATGTTGTAAAGTGATCTAGTTAGTTTACCATGTGGTGTGATTGAATCCCAACTTGAATGTAACATAAAAATATCTTGGTATACAATAAGACCGGTATTTATGTAATATGTTAAATGTATTTTAAATTAAAAAATATATTTTAAATTAAAAAATTTAACGATATCATGCTCAAATTAAAGAGAATAAAATGTTTTTTTTTCATAATGTAATCTAAAACAAATATATAAACGTATAAAAACGTTATAGCCTTTAAAAATTACGTTTGGTTTAAAAGAAAACGATATTTATTAAAGAATTGCACCATATGTTTTAAAAGTGTATTACTTAACTTTTAAAATTATGTAAAATTATCTTCTTTTTGGTCTTCCTTACAAATATAGAACAAATTTATATAATTGAGTAATAAAATATAATACACTAGTCGAGGGAATGCCAAGCTCAAACTTGTATAGGACTCATGCATTGAACTTGAGTTATGAACCTAAACCTTAAAATTAGATTGAAGTTTCTTAAATTAAACAAATCATACCCAGATTTTAATTGTCTCGTCTTATTTAGACTCTTACGTGATATTATAGTCAAAACGACTATTCATTACGTTAATGTTAATGCATATCAACATCTACAACACCTAATACGGTAAAAATGTAAAATCAATAAACTAAATTACCCTAAACAATTCTCAGTCCAGCTAATTTTTTTTTTCATATGTTTTCGAGTTTTAACTTAAAAAACTAAAAAAGTCACTATTTATGAAAGTTTGAGCTTGAAGGACTGGCATTGCACAATGCACAACTGTACAAAGGAAAAGTTAAGTGTCAGGTGGCTTTTCTTACCAAATCACATACAAAAAAGTGGGATTTGTTTTGTTTGGGATTAAAAAAAGAAAATAAAAAAGGGCCAAATTTATATCCTTTTTATGTAAGTGAATCATTTAAATAATGCGTAAAGCCGAACAGCTTTATAAGATTCAACTGTTACATATTTGGGCATCTTTTACTTTCTGTTTTGGCCATTCCTTTGTTTGTTCTTTGCTTCCGATCTTTTATCATTTTTTATGTTTTGTCTTCGACTAGGGTAATTGCGTACACCGGCGCCGGATAGAGTAGGCAATTTGGAAAAGGAAATCTGGTGTTACGTACTGACGAGGGAGAGAAAGCGCCCGTGCGCTTCTACAGCTGTGTGGAGAGGAGAGAGACCGAATTGGGTAGGGAAATCTAGGTGGGAACACTGCCCATCGGTGAGAATGGTTTTCAAGTAGTCGAGGTGGCAATGTTAGATTAGCTGGTGGGAGGGTATCGTGGTGAGCACGTATACCCTAACATTTAAGGCAATGGAAACAAATGATTTTAAGACCGGGTCAAATAGCACAACCTGTCTAAATGTCTTCATTTGAGCTGATTAGTTACCTATGCGAGAATCTTTTCCTCCAAAAAAATCTAATCTAACAATTCACTTACTAGTTCATACTTCATATTTTGTTAATACCGAAACTCCAAGTAAGGAGATAAATAGTTATGCATTTTGTCTTAATTTGTTTTATCAAAATATACACACACCATTATATTTAACTTTAAGTTAATCATGGCATTACCTGATTTTTAAGCTCAATCCAATTAAGTCCGTAGTGTCTACCAATTTCGTCATATCCCCCCCTTTTGATACGTCGGTTCACCAATCATTGATGGTTTAGAACCGTTAAGCCTACGTTACATGCAAAAGTACCTAAGGTACTTATGACAGAACAGCCCACTTAGGTCTTTTACAATAAAGTAATAGACGAAACTGCCATGAAACGACTTACGGTCTCACTAGTGAGTTGGTAAGATTGCTAATTTGATAACGGTCTGGTTTATAAAAACCTATATTAAATCAAAATAAATTACTATTAAGTTGGGTCTAATTGTTAGAGCATCCATAACGTGACCTCGTCGAAAACCAGAATTGTCATATCAGCAGCCACATTATTTCAAACCACAATGATTCCAAACCAATTTTTTCTTCAGCACTACCACTCCAAACCGCCACCTCATTATCCACTTCGTCACCTTTATTTCCTTTTATTTAAACTATATTTAATTAACCTCCACCTCATTATCTAATGATTTAAAAATAAAATGGGCCCCACCCTTGGACAAGCAGACCGGTTCACTCCAGCGGAACGAACGAGTTCACCTCATCCCCTCCAACGTGCATGTCGTCCGGTTGTTGATGTTTGCAGAGTGGACGGGCATCCAAACCCTGTTATGTTATGTGGATGTTCTTAATTGGACAGGATTAATGGACAACATGCATTGGGCTTATGCTAACTTGGCTTGGTTGTGGGTCTTTGTTGTGATGGCCGATGGGTAGTAGATTCAGTGGGCTGAGTACTAGGCTTTTTATAGTGCTAAGCTGGCATCAAAGGGCGTGGGTCTGGGCCTGCTTGAGTAAGCTGCTATTTAGGGCTTTTTGTGAAGTTAAAGTTTTGTTTTTAGGCCAGTTTCTGGGCCTAATTGGGGATTGTGTATGATAGGGCTTTGTTGGGATAATACTTGGGGGAGAGGTGAACAAAAAAAACCGGTTCATGGAACCAAACCGGTAGAACCGGTTCGACCCAAACCGGTATGGGACCGGTATTTTAGGAACTGGTTTCGTTCCCAGATACGAACCGGTTTGGAACCGGTTCGGTTCCTAGAAAAAAAAAAACGGATTTGCTCATGTGTAACTTGGGATATGTATGTGTGTCGAATGGGCCATAATGTGAGCTGCTTTATGAAAAGGACTGGATGAAGTTTGTCATATATGAGCCGATTCAAATATTATTTGGCTGATATGGATAAATGGGCTTCTTGCAATTTTGAAATGCTATATTAGGCTTGGATGATGACTTAAGAGAATGAAGATAGACATCTCTTGGTTAAACATTTGCTAATCAGGTTGGTATATGTAAAGTTTGTCTTCAAAAAAAAAAAAAAAAAAAAAAAAGAACATGTTTGTAACTATTACGGTTTGCGTTTGTTGTATGTCAAAACCTTTGATGATTGGATAAAGGTGCTTTGGATATGTTTAATTTTCTTGCTTTTTAAAGTCGGGGTTGCTTGATTAACAAGCACCTGAATAGGTACATGCATAATTCCCTTAAACAAATTCGCGGCTTGCAATGTAACTCTTAGCTAAATATATAATACTAGGTTAGAGATATGTAAGCTTCATGGTTGAATAAAAGATAAAATAAAAAATGATTGAAGATGTAAATAAAATCAAACACTTAATCGGATTTAATTATTATTACACTAAAACATAACATGAAGGAGCATGAACACAATGATACCTTGTACCCTCCTCTTGTAAGTCCTGGTACCTAGCGTGTACAAAAGCAAGACCCAAGGTGTGTTCCTCGTCTTCGGTCCAAACGGGAATTGGAGGCATTTTGGAAGTGCAGAGAAGCAAGATGAGAGTGTTTTTGCGTGTTTCGTAAGCGTTTTTGCATTTTCGTAAGTTATGATCAACCAAATATACCCACTAGCTATTTATACTAACATGGAATGGTAAAATTATGAATATGCCTTCAAAAACGGCTAGAAAATGTCATACAACGATCAAATTACCATTTTCTACACTCAATATCACACCCAATGGTAAAAACCGGTCCAAGAAGATTTTGAGCGTATTTTTTTGAGGTTGGGTTGGGAACCGGTTTGGGATGGAAACCAGTTCGGGTCGGGTTGGTAGACGAGGAAGTGAAACTGGTCCCTGAACCAACAGGTTCAATAGGTTCAGAGCTGGTTTGGGGTGAAACCGGTTTTTGTATCGGTTTGGGTTCGGTTTCTGCTCAGTGTTTTTTTGCCAGCTCTAACTCAAAAAAGTAAGGTTCAAATAGTGATCTACAAAATCCTAAGTCACGAGCGAGTTTAACATAAACATGTATAAATCTCTGTAGTATCGTAATCTAATAATCTTTACCAATTAACCGACTTTAGACTAATCTAATCCCCAAGGTCCGAGTAATCACACAAACTCAAACCAAATAAAGCTCTCAACAAAAGAAAACGTGGTATTTTATTTTACAAAGAAATTTCAACGAAATCGGAGGGTGGGCATTCCCCTTTGGTTAGACAAATCAAATCCAACAAAATAATATATCAAAATAACGATGGGTGAGGTAACGTATAGTGCTGAAATGGAGATAAACATGGAGAGTGGGAATGTGTATGAAAGGTAAACTAAAACCATTAAAGATTATAACCATACGATTGAGGTGGGAGTCCTAGTGTTACAAGACAATACATGAAATTTGTAAAACGTGATAAGTTACAAAAAGAATCTTAATACGAAAAGATCGAATATGACTTGTCAATACCTGATCTAGTCTCCTTTATTTAGTCTCATACGAAATAGAGTTTTTACCTTACCATGTACTCCTAGCCTCTTAGGCTGAGGGGTGTAGTACCGATTCACCCCTAAGCCACCTCATCAGATCATCACCCACCTCATCTTCTCTCTCCTCTTCCCCCATCAAGGGGGGTTGTGTTCCCCCTTCCCCATTCACTTTTTTCCCTCCATTTCACACACACACACACACACACACATTATTATAATAATTAAAATGGCTTCGGGGAGGACGAGAATAATCTACCGATGGCACTGAAATTTGAAGGTGGGGGGGGGGGGTGTTCCCCGTCGGTGGAAAGTGCCACCTCACCTCCCCGACCCCCTTCCCCGATCCACACCCCAAAGTCTTAGGCTTTGGAGTGTGGGAGTCGGGGAGAGGAACGGTGGATGCCACATGGCACTTCCATGTCGGGTAACAACCCCCCCCCCCCTCGAAGTGATCTCGGTGTCAAGGGGGATATTTCCCCGTCCATGTTGTCCCAATTATCAAGGCTAAAATTTGACCGTTCCTAAATTTTCAAACGTTGGATGTGTTTTGACCGTTGGAAAAAAATTATTTAAACCTTTTTCACCCTTTTAAAACTTATACTTTTTTATAAACTTTAACCATCCAATCTCACGTACACTTTCTATTTTTTATAAACTTTCAAGTTATTCCCTATGAATATTAGGCACCGTTCTTCCCAAACACACCCGCTAATCCCTCGACCCAAGCCCCGTTCGGGTTTTTTATTTTCTATGTATTTTGTTTTTTAATTTTAATGAAAAAACATTAATGAAATATAAAATCTTTAAACAAATAAAAATGAAAAATAATTAAAAAAAAAAAGGAAGAGGAGATAGGGAACATAGTGTAAAAGAGGAAGAGGAAGGGGTAAATAACATGACGTGATGTGGACAAGAGAAAAAAACGTGAAGGAGGTAAATAACATAGCCTTACCCCACCTTCTCTATTCTCTAATCTCTATTGCCACCAACTCTATAATCGTTCTAATTATGATACATTAATAAAATTTCGGAGGTATATTGGTTCGGATGTATAGATTTGTTTTTTATTTATTTTAATTAACGCAACTCTAAGTTGGAAATGATAATCATCACATGGCACTTGGCAGTGATCATAATATAAATAGTGATGACCGCTTGTATTATTAATATTGTAGTGATCACTAAATCATCGTAGTAAACAAGTAAAGTCATAATGATTATTAGTAGAACCTGTGATTACAAATTGTTTATATTGTTGAACTCGCAACCAACTTCTCTTGCAATCATAG
This sequence comes from Ambrosia x helenae, assembly GCA_030844895.1. Lineage (NCBI taxonomy): Eukaryota > Viridiplantae > Streptophyta > Magnoliopsida > Asterales > Asteraceae > Ambrosia > Ambrosia x helenae. The sequence goes on from CM061225.1 coordinate 99,602,975, forward strand.
ATCTAGATGTTGATGAATAACGTTTTTTTTTAATAACATATGAGACAACAAAAGCCACTTTAATGGATATATGTTATGGAACTCTTAGTTTGCAAAAAGTAAATGTTAAGGGTATACAAATGTTGATTAAGAGGAATAAAAAATGAAAGACAAAATCTAGGGCAGCTTACGATGGTTAATTCATGGTCGAGCTCAACTCTCTAATTTTTCTGTCTATTCAAAATAATCTTCAGTGTTATACAAAGTTTTCATTAGAGCATAATAGAGGGTTATGCCTTCATGCCGCTTTTAACGTAGGTGTTGTAAAAACACTATGAAATTGAATCAAGAATTAACAATCAAATGATTCGGGTATTATTATTGACGATGAATTACAAACGAATTAGAAAAGCATACAACTTATTCTACTGATTGAACCTAATTGGGTTTTATAACCCTAACCCCTAATTGATCTGTTAAAGTCTGTTATAAGTTTCAGACTTGATAGAAACAGTCCCTCTAATCTAATAAACCTTCTATTATTAACCCGAACCTTATAAAGCAGTAATAAACTTTGAAACTTGTCACAACTGGCCCCTAGACTTCTTATATTTCTTTCTGTCCATGTTGACTTCCATTGACTAACCAGTTTGACTTTATTTTGACTCATGATTTTGACTCGTATTCCAACAATCTCCACCTTGAGCCAACAATCATGATCAATCCGACTTGTTAACTTTCCAAACAAGCAACAAATCTTGTTTCACTCATTGATTTTACCACCAACCCAGCTATACACATATCAGCTTCAATCTGGACCATTTTGCCCTTTTAACACATTTTGACAGTATGAACTCTTCTGATTCTGATGTACATAATGTTGACCCATGTTGTTGCTTATCTTCCCAACTCATAATATCATGCATATCCTGAAACACACAGCCTGTTCTGGCCATATTTTCTGCACAACCAGAATCAGACAAGACTATGACCAAACTACCCCTGCAATGCATTTTGTCTCCTATCACCATTCCAGGCCTATCAAACACTATCCAAGCATCACTAACACATAATGGACATATCATTTTACCCATTACCTTCCACCACTTGACCATGCATCCTGGTTTTTCAGTTTCCCTAATAACCAACATCTTTACAGCTTGCAACCATGTTCTGTCACTGTTACCACATAACACTTTAACATTGAAACCAGTTCTGTTCCTGAGCACGTTTTTCTGCACAATTATCATACTCCTCCACCTCATTCTGGACACATTCCACAATAACTTGTGCAGCCTCCACCTAACTAGAATGTCCAAACACATTTTCCAATTTTTCCAGAATTACCCTTCTTTGAACAACATCTTCCTTGAACATAAGACTAATACCTCCACACTCCATTAACATGTCACATACATCAGAGAGCTTTACCTTTACCCTGTGATACACTCCTATCACAGCCTTATCACACACCTCTAAACTATCTTTGTGATCAACAGACTTTACCACATGAGGTACCATAACATGTCCATCAAGAACACAGACATTATTTCCTTGTCTTGTTCCCGATATCACAACCACTTCTTCTTTCATTATCAATGCCTTACCATCTTTTAAACATACATGGTAACCCTTTTTCTCTAAACACCCCAACGACAATAAACTCCTATTCAAATCATGAACATACCTTACATCATGCATATCAACAATAAAACCATCGTCCATCATGAATGTAACAGTCCCAATCCCTTGAATCTCACAAGTTCTGCCATCTCCCATCTTGACTTTACCAAGATTCTCATATTTCAAATTCCTGAAATATCATTGATCACATGTCATTCCAAATGACCCTCCTGAATCCATAATTCATCTTCCTGAACAGAATTTTTCATCAGTTACCACAAGAACATCTGATTCATCGCATTCTTCTGATGAACCATCATCTTGTTGCCTATGATTATCAAACCTCTGTTCATTCCTTCTTTTCTTAACTTCTGGATAATCTCTTTTCAAATGATCTTCTGAGTGTCATACAAAACACCTCCCCTTGAACCTTAATTTTCCCTTAAATCTTGAATTTTTCTGGTCAACCTTTCCTCTCATAAACAAACCATCTCCACCTTCTTCTTTCACATCTGACCTCTTTTTCAATTCTTTTGAGTTCAGGGAAGCCAAGACTTCATCCATAGTCAAGGTCTCCCTTCCATACATCAAGGTATCTACAAAATGCTCATACGAAGAAGGCAATGATGTAAGAAATATAATGGCTTGATTTTCACCATCCAATTCAACCTCAATGTTTTCAAGGTCAAGAATCAACTTTTTGAACTCATCTGTGTGTTCTTCTAATGTCTTTCCAGGATTCATCTGAAACGTATACAACTTCTTCTTGAGATACAACCTATTGGCCAAAGACTTGGTCATGAAATTAATTTAAAAGTATCTCCTCATCCGTTAAACCATCCCAATCGAGTATTGTTCATTTTGGAATTTGACATCAAGTTTCCTCAAAGCCAAAGTATTTCTAACCTTGAGTGTATAATCATTTTTTTTCTAACATCAAGGTCCTTAAACATAATGACATTTATTGGTTCAATTTGATTGTATTATAAAAAAAGATTGTGTAAATTAATAGCCTGAAAATAAAGATTGAAACAAATTAGTAATGCAAAGACTGTTTAGATATTGCATTTCTCTATTGAAGTAACTTGAAAAAACAAAGTCAATGAAGATTTCAATTAATGATTTTTCATATATAAAATGTATTTTATATATCAAGCTATTCTAATACGAAAATAGCCAAACATATTTAGTTTTGTATTGAATCAAATATATAATTAATGTGGATTGATTTGATTTGTTTTATTTTATTTGTTTAGAATATTGTAAGAAATATAGTTTTAAACTTAGAGTGAAAGACCACATATTAAAAACATGTTTTTTAAGGTACACGATTTAAATTTAATAACATATAAATACATTATCTTAAAAAAATAAATAATTTTTAATAAAGATTACTTTTGTTAGTTCATAAACATTTTCAAATTATGTCTATTATATTATTTCTAATTTTGTATTAAAATATAACTATATTAATTGATTTATAAAAACATAGAATATATATATATTAAATTAAATTACAGTAATTATATTAATAATTATAGTTGTAACAAATAAAAACTGAATAAGTAATAATTATTAAATAAAGAAACAAATTAAAATAATTGTATTGTTTGAAATAATACAATGGGAGGCTTTATAATGTAGTTCTATGTATTCCATGTGTTGTCTTTTATTACTATAGATAAAATCGATTAATGTTGATTGATTAATTTTATTTATTTGTTTTGAACAATATAAAAGTCTCACAAAAAAGCTTGACTAATTGCATTGTTTTATTATTAATTTGTTTATTTGACTTTTGAACTATTTTAATCATTTAAAATTAATATGTATTTGCTGAACATAGTTTAATATCTAAAACAATGACCAAAATAATAAAACTTAATAATCATTTGTCAAATATTGTAACAAAATTAATTTTAAACTTAGAATAACAGATTAAATTTTTAAAAAATGGGTCAATTTAAGGTACATGATTTAAATTCAAAGTTAATAATAAATAAATATAAATATGATATATAAAAAAGAATCATATGTTTTCTTTTATTAATGATTTCAGTTACAAATATGATTATTAATATAATTACTAAAATTTAATTTAATAAACTTATATCTTGGTTTTGCAAATCAATTATTATAATTAAATTTGAGTTTAATGTATTAAATAATAAAATGAGAGAATTCATGAAGGAGTGCCATGTGTCCCTCATGTGTTTTCTTTTATTAGAGTATGTGTAGTGGGGATCGTTATTGAGCGTTTTGGGGCTCCATAGCGCCGGGAACACCACCCCCTCCGGCGCTATGGAGCGTTTTGGGGGAGAATGATTTTGCAGACAACGAGCGTTGTGGAAGGAGAGAGAGACCTTTTTTATTATTATTATTATTATTATTATTATTATTATTATTAATATTAAGATCTGAACAAAGAAGAAACAAAATGAAGATCTGAGAAGATCTAGAGGCAGAGATGAATAGGTGATGGGAAGAGTTAACTGAGAAGAAACAAAATGAAGATCTGGATTATTAAGGGTTTGTCTTGGAGAGAGAGAGAGAAGGTTTGGTGGGTTGGGTTATATAATAATAAATGCATAGATTTTGTAGTTATGTGGATGGGAAGAGTTAACTGCAATTTGCATCCCTGTGGTTTACGGTTTGGAACAGTAACCGTTTGAAATTCAATTTTTTTTTATTAAATATTATCTTTTTAATATTAAATATTTTTTTTATTAAATATTATCTTTTAATATTAAATATTTATTATTTTTATATTTAATGAAATATTATTAAGTATTTAATATTCTTATTTAAATAAAAAATAATAATTAACCAATCATTACCAATCATTTATAACCCCCACATAACCCCCCTTCCCACTACACCCTCTTTTTCTATAACCCCAACATAACCCCTTTTCTATTATTTTTTAATATTTTAATCCTGTAACCCCAACATAACTATCTACCACTACACATACCCTTATATAGTGTAGATGTAGATGTAGATGTAGATAGTGTAGATGTAGATTCTACCATTTTAATACCATGTTTTGCTTGGTTCTCCAACGATGATCCATTTAACTATATGCAAACACACGTTATACTTTTGTTTCAAGATTTTTATGGGTTTAGGGCTTCGACTATAAACAAAACAAGTTAGTTTTATTTTATTATTATTTATTCTTTTGTGGATGAATGGTTTCCATTTACAATCTCGGTCAGAAGTATAATGGACCGTAAAAGTCTAACTCAACGGAAAATCTATAAATTAACGTAATTGATGACCAAAAACAGTGTAGCCACACCACAATACGCGGAACCTGCTAATATATTTAAATTGATTCATGAAACCACACAAATTAGAGTAAAAAAAATGATTAAGTGACACGGTATAATAATTACTTTTTTTTTACCGAGACCACTACACATTCTTTTATCTTCTTTACGATCAATGGCCTAATTTTCTACTTAAATCGTTGTTACTTTGCAGGACCATCATCAACTATGGTTCACATTTTCAATATACAAATTTTATCAACGTTCACTCACCCATATACTTTTTTTTTAAATAGAAAATCGTAATTTTAGAATCAAGTTTCTTTTATAAGACCAACAAAGCTCAGAATTATTTTTGGAAAAACGACAATTGCCAACAATAAAAATCTTAAATAATATGACTTTAGGTGTCACTAAATCTTATCATAACCAAGCATTGATGGAGACTTTCAACAAACCCTACACACACATAGGATGGACTTCGACCATAAACTTTATGAATGAATGTGCACCCGACAAACACAAGCCGAGATGTTATGCCACACCTCTTATCATAACTAAGCATTGATGGTGACTGATTTATTATGTTGGACAAAAAGCCCTTGAAGTAGAAAAACTTACCATAGCGGATATAAGATGCCCAATTCCACACGACATAGGTATTAACGCCTTCATGAGGCTATTGCGTGATTATTTGTGTGCATGAAATAAGCGCCGATCAAGTTAAAAATCAGGTAGTAGCTATAAAGTCAATTGAGACAACAGGTTTTTTGTAACAACAATTCTTACTCCTAAGAACCATCTAATTAACTTCCACTTGAAGGGATTTGAATTCACACCATATAGTCACTATACAACAAGGTCATATTATATTTTGAGAGAATAAGTTATCATCAAAACAATTGAAAATGGTATAGATTTGAATTATCAATCAAAAGTATTGACAACGGTAAATATTAGAATTACCTACGACAAAATGGTTCACATAACACTTGTATTATATGTAATGCAACACCCTATACAATGCCTTCTGTACCCCAGAATCCCAGATTACATAATCTTCACATACAGTTATTTTCTTCATTTCACCACATGGACCGGTTAAACACCAAATGGACCGTCACTTATCAAAGGTCCATTAATGTACGAGGAATAGCCCACTATCATTCACTTGGTAAAAGAAAAATAAGACTATATGTAATGGAATGTGAATCGGGCGTGAATGGACAAATATGGCGCCCCATTTACTTGGGAACACCGCCCCCACCCTTGTGAAATGGGCGTGAATGAGGGTCACACGAAATATTTCGCGGTGGTCTGTTCTCTCTTCCTCCAATCATAATATGCCACTTCATTTTTTTTTCTTTTTTTTATTCAAATTTAATATCATTATATACGCAGATTCATACCACACCACATCACTACATTCCTTATAAATTTCAAGCCCCTGATAGGACCCACACACCAAGTGTCCACATTTGCCCAAGTAAGAGGCTCCAAATTTCACCCCCACTACACATGGTCTAAGTAGTACATGATCTTCAATTCTTCATAGACCAAGGGTTATCGACTTACAGTTAATTACTTATATAGTATTTTCCAAAAGAGATAAAACTTGTATAGTCATGAGTGTATGATGCCACTTAGCTTATAGCTTAGTGGTAGAGAGAAAATTCTTTCTTAGGCAAGGTTGGAAGTTCAGCTCCAATGGTGTGCAAAAAGGTGTAAAAGGGTGTAAAAAGTGTAAAGAATGAGGTGTAAGAAATTAGTTGTTAAAAAAAAACGAGTGTATGATGTTGTCATAATAATATCGTGTGGCATATTAGTAGACATCTTGACGTTTCTTAAATGCAAAACCAATCTAAATATGAGTTACGAGTAATTTTAAAGAGTATTCACAAAATTATAAGATTTTGATTAAAAAAAAATTAGTTCAAATCCAACTCTGGGGACGGGGCGCTACCAGATTTGGTCACGGGTATCTCATACCAACACGGTAACACTGTCGCCAGTGATGCTGGTAGTGGATCCGTGAACCAAATCCTGGTAGTAGTTAACGGATGTGAACCCGTGAATGTGAATAAAATATTATTTTCTTCTATACCACCGTACCATCGATCATATTCAAACGAGTACCTATTATCGACCATAGCAAAACTAAACAATGGAATTTAACATACCAGAACACGAACACGGAAACGAACGACGAGCTGAACATGTAGGGTCCGGCAGCAGGAGACGACTACGAACAGGTTTTGTTTATTAGCTATGAATAGAGTGGAGTATGAGAGAGCTTTAAAAAAAACAAACAAACAAAGAGAGTATGAGGGAGTAGAGTATTAGAGAGGTTCATTTGTAAAGGGGTGAGGTTAAAGTCGGTCAAATATTATTATTATTATTATTATTATTATTATTATTATTATTATTATTATTATTATTATGTGTGAAAATAATTGATAGTTGGGTAAATAATCAGTGGAGTGCTGCTTCCAAAAAAGTGTTTCAGTGAAGGAAATCAGTAAAGTGATGTGGCAGTGCACTATTAGTAGAAATCAGTGAAGTGAAAACATCTTCAATGAAGCGCCCCTTCCTCATCATAGTCGTTGATTGTTTCAATAGAGAATTAAGAACAACTGAGCACTTATAAATGTGGAAAAATTCAAATATGTAACCTAAAATACAAGCTTTTTTTTTTATCGGCTAAACCTAGAATACTAGCTCTTTGAAGAATTTGAAGAACGATGAACCACTTCTAGTCTTCATGTCATACTTTTAAACGGTTTTCATATTCGCTTCGAGACCCCTACCTTAGCTTTGCTATTGGTGAGATTAACTGAGTACGATGATGATGATATTCGCTTCGAGACCAAAAAACTGTCAACTATACCTTTATTAAATAAGGCGTTTAACATTCAAAATTTTAAATATTAAATAATTTATTTTTAATTTGTTGTATTATAATTTTCTGTAATAAAACTACCAGGAATACATATAAAATAAAACAATCATATATTTTTATGACTCAAAAAAGAATTATTTTAATAAACGGGCAAAATTAAAGATTAAAAAATTAGTACAACTCTAGATACTTTATTAGTGAATTGTAACACTATCAAAGTGATGTGGTATATGTCATCTTGCTTAAAGCAATTGAAATGGTTATGTGACCCCAATTCATCATCTTTTTGTGTGATCTCATCGACCTTATCCAGCTATCTCATAAAACTTGTTTTCAAATAGAATAAAAGTTCTCTTTTTGAAAATTGTATACAACTAGTATAGTGCACCCGTGCTACGCACGGGTTGCGTAGGATATGCACCGCTGTTTCACTGTGCGTTGCGCGAAGGTTGCTGGAAGTGGCTGCAATACAACTTTAAAAAAGTTGGGTGAAATCCTAAAAACTAAAAGTTTGGTGGTCACAGTTTGAAATACTAAAAGTTAAAAGTTTGGTGGTCAAATTGGAAGAAAAGAAAGTACATAAGTTAGTGGCCAAATTGTAAAAAAATAAAGTGCCAAATTGGGAAAGCAGAAAGTAAGAAAGTTAGTGGCCAAAGTGCAAAGAATCTTAAAACCTAAAAGTTTAGTGGTCAAATCGGAAGAAAAGAAAGTACATAACCTAGTGGCCAAACTGTAAAAAAAATAAAGTGTCAAATTAGGAAAACAGAAAGTAAATAAGTTAGTGACAAAAGTGCAAATAATTAAAGTTTACTATTGCCTAACATGTTTGAAATTAATATATAGAGTAATCTGTATAATTTCTATTGTTTTAAAAAATATTTATTTTCTTATATATGTTATCTATACTTCTATACTACATTATAAAGGATGACAGATGACTAAAATAGTCACTTCATGTTAATTTTAAGATGGCATACAAAATGTCACAAGGTAAACAATTATCTTTTTGTCAAATCCTTCTCTTTATGCCTCTATGTGCAACATTTTATTACAATTGTACAAATGACTAATGCAACTTATGCTTAATGAACTAAATAAGAAATTGGTGGTTATGTCTAACATATTAATGGCCAATAAACCATCAAAGGTATATTCATAACCTAATAACTTTATCAAAATGTGTATATACAATACATCTTGATGATTATTTTGTGTGGCATGTATAACTATGTGGAATTTTCATCATGGCATTAATTTTTTTTGTGCTATATTTGGAGCACTCACCTCCACTTTATCATGCTTATTTTGCAATGACGGTGTCACGCCACGCGTAATCTCTTCCGTGATGCTCGCTCGTTTGCCGTTTCAGTCTATTTTTAACTAGTAAGTTTATAACAGTGATCAAGTTGCAAATTTTTGCCCCGCAGCAACGCGCGAGTTTCTCAGTACATGTTTTAGTTACTATACAATATACATGTAGTTTGCCAATGAGCTTCTGGTACATTTGTAACCCCACAACTATAATCACATAATAGTCTCTATTTGTTTTATCAAACATATCCGCTCAACATTACATACAAATCCTTCTATTATTTTTTTACCAAAAAAAATCCTTCTATTATTTTTATGATTATTTACTTGCAATTAGTTGTATTGAAGAAGTGTAGTGTATGTGTATGTGAAGAGAAGTAAAAGAACTTTATAAACACATATATGCAGTGTAAAGAATATGATAGGATATGAAAAATTAAAAATCGCTCCTGGTGCATTAAAATTATGTGTTATATTTCTTTGTTTAAAATTGATTGTGTATCAAGGATCCTTCTATACGTATATGCTAAAAAACTATGGGTGGTACTATTTAAACTCTAAACCACCTATCTGAGACGCAATATACATCGTGTATAAGTTTATACATGGCGTATAGGGTTTATTATTTTTTGTGGCGGTCAACCTTTGCAAGACATATCATTCAGTCACTTAAGCGGCGTATAAAGTATACAATTTTTTACTCAAGTATGAGATACCTTCATATGAGTGGAAATGCATGACCATTCACCCTTATACACAGCTTTATACGTTGTGTATAGCCTATATATGGCATATAAGGCTACGTATAAGGGGGAACAATCATGCATCTCCTCTCATACGTTACCATACACACATACACTAAAAAAACACCCCCCCCCCCCCCCCGCTCGACTATACGTGATTGATATGTATTCAAATATTTTTGTTGCCTTTCAGCGTAAAATTCGGTATTTTTTACTCCCGATCATGAATATGCAGTTTGTTTGTATAAACATCCACTAGATTTAGATGATTTGGGTCGGTTTTTAAGGTTTAAAATCTTGGATATGTACAGGGGTATAAACTATACACCTTGTATAGGTCTATATGTGTCCTATACGCGGCTTGATGAAGAAGATGGTTTGGTAGTGTATACGCCACATACAGTCTATATGTGGCTTATATGCCGCATTGTATTTATCTTTTTAAACTTTAATTTTATTGATTAAATTTAATAATAAAACTTATTTAATTTCTTATTTTAAAATAGATAAAACTTATTCAATTTAATTTACTTTATATTTAGGTTAAATAATAAAACTTATTTGATCTCGCACGTAATCCTTTTCAGGATGGACGAGGAGAGTGATATGCACGCTGACGTGGGACCACAGCAGCACCACCCAAGGATTGACCACCTTCCATGTCACCCGTATTTAGAGTTCGCATCTGGTAGTGGTCTAGACGCTTACACCCTATATTGACTGAATTGGGGACTTAGTGATATAAATAGGTAAGTTGTTGATGGATCTGCTAAGCGTCGCCAACATCCAGCCTCGAGCGGTACCACAGTCACGATAGTATCCTGGTTTGGCAGCAGGTTAGGGTCATGTAGCGGGTCAATGTCAAGATACGTAGGGGTGAGGATGATGATGATGTGTAGGCTAATTTGTTGTCTTTAGACTACTCGGAGTGGGAGGGGGGAAGAGGGGGATGAAGCGCCATGTGGCACTTGTGGGACCTATGTGGAGGGGGGGATAATTGTGGGGAGTGGAAGAGGGGAAGGAAATAATATTATATTGTGTTAAAGTTAAAAAAAAACGTGACCAATAAGGCAGTGCCACCTCACCCCACCAAAATGCCCCACGCCAAGCAATCTGCCCCCGCCCTCCCCCTTCCCGCCCCCTCCACGCCATGGTGGCGGCGGTGTTCCCCCCTTCCCGCCCCATTCCCGCCCCCACTCCGAGCACTCTTAATGAATTTTACTTTCAGTTGTACTTTTGTTTTGTTATGTGGGTACAAACTGGTGTTTAGGCCTGCAAAAGAACTAAAGTACTTTTAGTGAACAGTTCATGAACTGTTTGAAGGGAAGTTCGTTTGTGATCGTTCGTTTATTAAACGAACAAAATATTATGTTCGTTTAGTTAAACAAACGAACGCGAACGAACATGAACAAAGACCGCGTTCGTTCGTTTATGTTCGATAGTTTAATAGGGTTTATAATTTTTATTTTCTTATATTTTATTTATTTTACCCAAATAAATAAATAAACAATATATGTAAGATAATATATGACTATATGAGATCAACAAACATACTGTTAGTTACCACGCTCATTATATGTTTCCACCTTTCAGCGTCGACGCCCTTCGCCATGCACCTTCAACGCCCTCCTCCATTCACCTCTAATGCTAAAAAAGATATTTTGTAAAGTTTTTTGAAAGCTAAGGGCTATAAGTGAAAATACTAAAAATTGAAAAAGTTGAATACACAAAAATACAAAAAAATATGGAAAAATGGTTGGTGGCACTATTGTAAATATGGGAAAGTAATGAGCTATTGCAGAAATTTAGTGTTGACATAGAAGACAATGTTGACTCAGCCTTCTGTAAAGTTATGGTTGCCGGGTACAAGATGACGTGTACCTTGTTGCTGATGAGTTGTATGGTGGACCAGCCTCGATTAAGACTTTGAGCCAACGTGGCGTAAAAGAATAAGGGGGAGGGTATTATTGTGAATATCAGGGGTATCTTTCGGGTATCTCACAAACAGCACGACAATAAAGCCGCCAATGATGTTGATAGTGGTGTTGAAGGTTTACGTGACTTAGTTTACAGTGTTCATTTCCTCGTGAGTACCCCTCTTCATTTCCTCGTGAGTACCCCTCACCTCTGTTTATACCTTAAACCTTTCAATTGTTACCTTGAACCTGCCTAATAAGTTCCTTCCCTTACGCATTAATGTTGTAGATATTTAGTTGGATCGAAGATATTATAATTGTTAGGGTTTTGTGGTGAGGTTTTGAATGGTGTGTGTTTTGCATGTTTGGGAAAGAAAATGAGAGTTTGATGATGGTGAAAATGATGAAGTTTAGTTCGAAAGTTTTAGATTATGATGGTGAATGTTTGTTTGTTTTTCCAAATTCCGAGTCCATAGTTTTGTTTAATTAAAAAATATTTTTGGAAAGTGGATCAGTGAAGTGTTGCCATTAAAAAACAGTTTCAGTGAAATAAATCAATATTATTGCAAGATTAGTAGAAATTAGTGAAGTTGAAAAAAGCAGGTTAAGTGCCCCTCCCCTTATTAGACCATGTGTAATGGGCATTATAGGGGCATGAATAAGCATGATAAAGCCCCCAACACCATCCCCTTAGGCATTATATGGGCATTATGAGGGTGGGGCATTTCTAGTATAATGCCCAAATATGATAAAAAATATGGAAAGTAATAATTAAAAAGGGCATTAAGTGGCTTTAACCATTACACATTTATTTGAAGGGCATTATAATAATGATGTGATGGAAAATGCCCCCTAAAGGGCATGAACCATTACTTATGGTCTTAGAGATAATCTATTTGTAATTATGAGTATCCTTTTATAAATTTTTATTTAAAATTATTATATTTTCTATTTGAATAAACCATTTTAGTTTACGTGGTGTGTTTTAAGTTTTGACACAATTAGAGTAAAGATTCTTTCTTTTTTATTTTTTTATTTGGAATTATTTTTATTATCAACTAGTTAATCCAATATAGTATAGAAAAGTATAACATGAAATCACATAATGTGTACCATTAAAAGAATAGGACGTTTCTCTATAATTTTTTTTTGTTTTAATTTATGAACACTCGATAACTCATAAAACATAATTCTAATTTTACGTGCTACCTGTTGCTCGAGTGAAGCCTCTATGTATTTTTGTCACTTCCTCAAAACACTCTAAAACACCAAATCGGTATCATGTGTATGTAATCATGATGATAATAATGATGATAGGCGATTCAAGACCACCACCTTGGGCAGCAGGGCCGGCTGGGAGGGTGAGCCGGGTGGTCATCGGCTACGGGCCCGACCCTTAAATTGGCCCGAACGTTTTTTTTTTAAATATGCGCATATATATATTAAATTCTATATTTAGGATATATATTTGTGTTTTATACATTAAAGTCTTGTTAGTGGAGTTGGAAAAACCATTTTAATTTAATGTAGAGGTCTCAAGTTCAATCATTGGCTCAAGCACAATACTCAATTTTTTTTTTATAATTCATTCCTCTTTACAAAAATTTTGGGCCCAAATTCTTTTTCGCCAAGGCCCAAAATTTTGTTGACGTTTTTGGAGACGCCCCTGTTAGGCAGTACGTTGTGGCTCGCGGTGAGCACTAACGTGACTCTCAAGTAACGTGGTCACGCCAGGCTGTTGTGGCTGGGGTTGAGCACCGACGCAACCACAACCTACAAATCCAACACAAATTCTTTTCTTCGCGCTGTGAGCTTGCGTGAGCCTGCTCGCGTCGGTTTAGTGTGGGCCTGTTGTGCCTGGGGTGAGCGTGTGGCTGCTCGCGCCTGGTCGCTTACATGTCCACATCACACCGTCTTAATCACACCTGCAATGGGTGCTTCTGCTCCTAATCCAAACGTACATTTTCTTTTCATATACATTTGCATTCTTATTACATGATTAAAATTATTGTTTTCTCATACTGTTTAAGCTCCAGAGAAAGTATACAATACATAGACCTTAATATGAGAAGTGTGAAAGCCACCACAGATTGACACGTGTAAACCATATAGTTAACTCTAACTAACTCGATCCTGGTTGATTAAAAGCGTAATCTAGACTTTTATAAAACACCCAAACCTCACTACAACACAAATTCTTTGCGATAAGACTTTGCGATAAGACTCACAATGACATACTCAATGTTCAGGGTCCGGTCACAAAACCGCGATCGAAGGTGGTGAAGCGCCGGCGAGACTGTGAACCACGATATCTGAGTTTATTGAAAGGGTTTCCGGAGAAACCATCAAAGTTGGATTCCGTCGATGATTTCTGAAGATTCGTCGGTGACTATGTACATATTGAAAAGTAATTCAGAGGAGTTGGTGTCCCTATCAGTCTTTGTGTCATTGGGGAAGAAGATTGTGAAGGAGATATTATTTAGATCACCTAAAGCAATTCGGAGGTGAGATAATTTTGGACATGAAATTATTCAGTTAGCAACAATTCACCATTTTGAAGATATTGAAAACAGTGAAAACAAGACAACAGAAAAGGGAGCTAACAAGCAAGCCAACGATGGACATTATGATTTCTATAATGATGGCAACGGTGATGATATAAAAGATGTACAGAAGAGAGAAGTGCGTTTATAATAATAACTAGTAAAATTTAGCCGCGCTACGCGCGACAATTGGGTTGACATCGAGTTGCTTTGTTTAAATATGGGCTCTCGTTAGAAACGAAATACGCTACACATAATTCGTAAACACAATTTGTAAAAGACATACCGAACACTCTCGGTTCGGTATCGATTCGGTACAATTCGGTATCGATTCGGTACAAGATCGGGATCGGTATTCGGCGCTATGTGCTCAACCCTACTTCATGATATTTATTATATTATAAGCCATTGAGATTACACAGTCCCTACACGCGTCTTCCATTGCCATTATGTTTATTATTATTATTATATGTTTTTATTGTTATTATATGTGGACTTAAGTGTAGCAAAACCAAAGCAATACGTGTTTCCTCCATAAGAGCCTTTGAGATATGAGCTTCATTACCAAAGTCTTATTAATAGTAGTCAGGCCTATGCATCAAAACCAAAACTCTGTTACAATGATCAAAAGCCAAAGCAGCATCAACGACTGAATGTGTGGCTACATAATCTGTGGCACACGGCGGAACCACCAGAGGCGATAGTCGCGGAATCCGGCCGCCGTCGAACAACCGGAAGAGGAAATGGGGGGGGGGGGGGGGGGGCTGCCGGGAAAAGGAACCATCATCAAACGTGTGAATCAAGCGGATGCAGTTTCAAAACAACAAACCCACAAGGGTTCCGTTTGAGCGTCGAGACTAAGTCTCTGTCTCCGGTTTGACCACCACGACAGTCGCTCTGTCGTGGCGGGCTTCGTCTTCGTCGGAATCGAAGGCCACCGTTTAAGAAGCAAACCGGAAGACTAAAACTGTGGCTAAAACGGAAAGACAAAAAGTTTGTGGTAAAAGTTTGAAAACCATGAAGACGGCTATTGCGCCGTCAGTTACAAATTAATATATATAGTAATGGGGTAAATAGGTGCGCTTAAATTTTTTACAAATGTGCATATAAATTAAAGGAAAAATGGTCAAAATAGCCTGTTGACCGTGCGTTTTGCATAAATGGCCCTTTTCCGGCTTTTTGGAGAGACCGGTCACGGTTTCCAAAACGGCTGAACCGTCTTCCGATAGCCTTTGGTTTCCAACCAGTAGGAACCCAACACGTGGCGGTTACGATCCCGATGTCTGCCACCCGTCTCCCGTGGCGCCCTTGAGACCTGTCAGGGCCGCAAAGCCGTCTCCGGTGGGGTCCCTGAGACGGTTCACCAACGGCTCAATTGAAGCCGTCTTCGGCTCGGCTTAGTCGAATCCGTTTTGGCTGAACCGTCTCCAGCCATTAATAAATTAAAAATTTTTTTTTCAAATTTAGTTTGGGTATAAATATGTAGGTTTGTTTGAAAAAAAAACACATTTATCTTTCTTTCCACTATCATCTCCTTCAATTAATTAAAGCCAAAATGTTTTACCAAATCAAACAAAATCTTCTCAAATATTCAAAGGAAACATATCTTCTAAAATATTCAACACGGTTCAAGGCATATATCTTTTTGATTATTCGACGTGTTTTTGAGTTTCAGAAAACCTGAATATTTTTTCGGTTAAAATTATGCCACTTTTTAAACCTAAGCCTTTGGGATTTATCTACTCCCATTCAATGGAAAGTTTCTGCTCCTTTCCCCGCTTACCTAAATTATCGTCATCAACATCCACACCCCTTTCACCCGTTTTCTTTGGCCTTAAGTTGATGTCCAATCACTTGGGAAGACATTTGGAGCGAAAGGTTGAAGTGATGGATAGGCTTCGGTCAGAGTTAGTGAGAAGTAAAGCGAAAAAGGTTTCGGTTGGATTGTTGTTACATCTATATAATACTACTTGGATTGTTGCTGCATCTACACGTGGGTTAACCCGTGTAATTTGCATCTACGATTTGGTAGTCTATTTTATTGGCAAGTTCATCATCTTCCTAAATCTCTATCATGATCTTCTGGATCATCCGTCTTTTACATGTACAAGACGGTCGGATGTGATATTTAGGAGAGTTTGTTCTTTGTCTTGTCTGGACCGTTGGTAAGCATCTTTCTGTACATATATTTATGTATTGAGGATGACGAAGATGAGACTGGACAGTGGGTATAAAGCACACTGGGAAAATATATCTCGGCGGTCCAAGCAACGAAAATGTCTCGGTGTTCGACATGAGACTGGACAGTGGGTATAAAGCACACTGGGAATTAATGTCTCGGCGGTCCAAGCAACGGAAATGTTTAGGTGTTCGACGTGTTGAACGACTTCGTGAATTATTATTGTTTGTATATTGTAATTGTTATAATAGTTTAGTTGTTGTATTTTTATTGGATCCCTATTATTATTTGTTTAAATCATTATTTGTTTAAGGTCATGTGTTCTCTACTTTTTGGGGTTACGGTTTTATAAATTTAAACAAAACAATCCCTTTAAACAATATAAACTTAACATAAACATTTTATTAAAACGTAAATAAAAGGAACATTAAAAGTAAAAAAAAAAAAAAAACTAATTCAAAGCCCCGGGGACATCACGAATCATCTGCCACGCCGACAAATGAGTAAAGGGTGGTCGGCCCGAAAACTCGTGCTCAATCTTGGCATGTTCAAGTTTTTCATGGTCCGCAGTCTCTTGTGGGAGTTCACGGACAGCGGTTTGATAGAACCCCTCGAAGTGACGGCACTTGTTTTGCAAGTCCGTCCACTTCCGGTTGAGAGACTCGGTTGACCTGCTTGAACCTCCAACCAAAATTTTGAACTCGTTGAGCACGAGTGGCCAAATGGACCCTCGACGTGGTGGGTTTTCTTTAACAGTCTTCCAAGCGGTGCACAGGGCAATTTCTTCTTCTTCCGTCCACGGTTTGGGTGCCATTGTGATTTTGGGTTTGGTTTTCTTTTCAGTGACGGTTTGTTGACGGTCAGTAAAAGGCAACCGTCTATTGGCTTTATATAGGAGGGATATATGCGGGTGGGTCAACCATTCAACGGCGTCTCAGGGAACCGTCTCTTGAGACGCGTTGGGAACCGGAACCGGCTCAATCAGATCGTTCCGGGTACAGTCAGCGAACCATCTCATGAGACGGGTTGGGAACTGGAACCGGCTCAATCAGATCGTTTCGGGTACAGTCAGCGAACCGTCTCATGAGACGGGTTGGGAACCGGAACCCGACTTTGTTAGAGCGTCTTCCGAGATACTTTGGGAACCTGACCCGGCTTAGTCAAACCGTCTCCTAAGACGCTTTGGGAACCGGACCCGGCTCATGCAGCCCGGTCCCACCTAGGGGTTTACCTTTTGGGGGTAAAAGTAAAATTTTCGGTGAAATTATCTCCACCGAAAGACGTTACGCTGACGGGAGGGCTCTTTTTCCGGTTTGCTCTTGTTTATCATCTTTTCCGGCGAAGGCGAACGGTTTGCTAGGACTCCGGTCAAAATATCAGACGACGGTTTATAAAAGGTAATATTAACGTTCCTTTTATAGTTTTTAATTTTTTTTTCATTGAAAACGACACAAACGGGACCACACGACATATTATTGGGGAAGTGGTCCACCACGAACGGGCACACCGTCGACCGTTGATTCTTTTTGTTTGTTTTGTTGTTGACCATTAATCGAGGTTGACCAAACCCGTTTGACCATGCTTGATCCGAATGACTTTGTCGACCCGATGAACGCAAATCAAACCCTACAAGAGGAACAGTACGAAGAGTTTTTTCGGCACCCACAACCGCCGAATCCTCCTCGGAGCTTACCTCCTCTGGTAAGCCTTTACTACCATTTTTCAAGTATTTTCATCATTTTTCATTTACTTTTTAGATGCTAAATATTTTTTATAACCTTTTTTTAGTCTGATACCGAAATTAAAGTCCGAGGTGCTTGGGGCAAAGTAACTAAGATGAAAAATAGAATGTCCGATGCAATGGAAAGCCGTTTTAGAGAGACCGTCTTCGAGAAGAATATATCCACCTCTTTGGAAGTTGATATGGTAAAATACTGTTTTTTTATATATTTATATCTCTTTATCGTGCTGTATAAAATCTACATTTCGTTTTGGACTGTAATTTTCAGGTATATATACCAGCCTCGATAGACGATGAAAACTGGTTTGTTCTACAAGTTGACATGAAATTACTACAAGTAACAGTGTATTTCCCAAATAACTGTAGTCCCATAGATTGCGATGATACTTTTTGCATTCATAGAAAAACTCATCAAATTCTTATAGAATTTGAATCTGCTTTCGTATGGTTTCTGGGGGCTATAACGTACTGGCAAAATTCTGGTAGAAACGAAGTTGAATCATTACAATTTTGGGGGGATGTTGTCTGGCCTGTCACCAATAGTCGCATTGGTCGACATTCAGGGGTAATCGTTTGTATGTTGCTGAGAAATCTTGTTCAAAACATGTCATTGACTTGGAGAGAAAGCAGCCTACATGATGCTTGCATGAGATTCAGACGTTTCATGGCAGATGAAATTTATGCTGGTCGTTTTGCACTGTCAAATATTTAAATCTTTACCTACCTAGTTTATGTATTGATGTAAAACTTGATATATCGAAGTTATTTGTAATTTTATGTTATAAATATTGTTAAGTAAATAAATTAAAGTAAATAGCACCACTAAAATCAGCAAGGTTAACAGTCGAACACGTATTATGAATTACATATTCTTCAAAGTCTTCTGCTTCAACGAAAGTGGGGGACGGTGTTTGATGATGATTTTCTTTCTTTGAACCACGCCTGGCAGATTTTGATCGTGAGGCAACAGGAGTTGAACATCGGTCACGTTGATGACCGTAAGTTTTACAACGACTGCAATATACAGGCGTAGGTTCCTCGCCTCTCGATAAAATTCGTCTATTTTCACGAGGACGTCCCGACTGTCGTTTTGTGATATGTGGTGGTTGTAGAGGAATCAAATACTCTGGCGTCTCCCATTCAGACCTGTGGGGTAAAGGATAAATGGCCTCTTCATATGTTGTTTTATATAACTGGTTGCTATACCAAGGTGATGTATAATGACTGCAGTCCTTTTCCTTCAATAATTTTAATACTGCAATCATGTGGCCACATGGGAAACCAGATATCTGGGGAACACAACAACTGCATGTTTCATTAGACAGATCAACAAAACCATTTTAGTCACCGTCTAGAACTTGAAAAGTGTTAACCCCAACGCCATAAGCCTTCCACGTTCTAGACCCTTCAATCTTTTTAATAATTTTTTGTACCGCGAAAGGAGTCAGTACGTGTTTATTTTGAATAGCCTCATTTCGGCGTTCGTAATACCATTGTTGAAGTTTTTGTCTAAAAAATTCAACCAAATGGGTGATTGGAACTTTTCGTTCGTCCTTAGATAAGTCGTTCATTGACTCTGCACTGTTAGATGTCATATAATGATATCGTTTTCCCAAACAGTGTGCTCTTGACCACTTATGAAAACGATACTCAATAGAGTATTCCTAACCCGTGGTACGGCTGCACACAGTGCGTTAAAACTTTCTTCAAAATCAGACACCCGGTAAGCTTTACAAGTGTTCCACCACAGTGTCTCTAAATCCTTCTTTCTGCTTTTTGGTAACTTTAAGTTCACTATCAAATGTCGACAACACAACCCGTGAAAGGCATTAGGGAAAACCGTCTGAACCGCCAAATCTATTGAGTTGGCTCTGTCAGATATGATCGCCAAATCCGGGTGCTCACCGATTTTCAGCTTTCTCATCATCGAAATTTCCAAAACACCCATATGTGTGTAATGATCAAAATTTTCTAAAGACACATTTAGATCAGGGACTTTTGAATCATTTGAAGGTACCTTATTTAAATGAGGATTACTAGACGAACCCACACCTGGTTCATCTACAACATACAACTTCAATACTTCATAGGGGTTTTGCAAAGCAACTTTAAAAAGAAAAGATACATCACGATCGTTAAAAATGTCGATTGCATCATCGAAAGCTGACATTTTATAAGATAACCTTGTAATGTTTGGAATCTCACACACATCGGAAACTACATTTAAAAAACTAAGATACGAGATATTTGCATCGATTTCAAAACCACGTCTTTTACAGCTACTATCAACAACGTATTCCATTCGACCGTTGACAACTTCCCACCTGCCTCCACTATAGATTATAAAACTAACCATTTTTAAAAACACAACTTTTTTTAACACTTTGAAAGAAAAATTAGGAATACAAGAAAAAAATTCAAACTAAATTGTTACAAAATTTACTAATTTTATAACAAACGGTTCGTCATCGACGTCACATCACCGAAAACGTCTCCGGCAATGTACGACGGCCGGCACCGAGTCGGTGCAGAAACAGTACAAAGACGGTACCGGAAGCCGTCTTTTTCCTACCCGCTGACGTCTCAGGAGACGGTTGACAACTTTTAAAAGATGTCACCGGAGACGGCTTTTCAGACATGAAACGGCTCAGGAGCCGTCTCCCGTGGGATCGGGTATGTTATTTTATTATAAGCCGAGCCGAAGACGGCTTCAATTGAGCCGTTGGTGAACCGTCTCAGGGACCCCACGGGAGACGGCTTTGCGGCCCTGACAGGTCTCAAGGGCGCCACGGGAGACGGGTGGCAGACATCGGGATCGTAACCGCCACGTGTTGGGTTCCCACTGGTTGGAAACCAAAGGCTCTCGGAAGACGGTTCAGCCGTTTTGGAAACCGTGACCGGTCTCTCCAAAGAGCCGGGAGAGGGCCATTTATGCAAAACGCACGGTCAACGGGCTATTTTAGCCATTTTCCCTAAATTAAAAGGTGCGTTTCAATTTTTTCAAATGTGCGTTTTCAATTTTTTTCAAATGTCCGTTTAAAGAATATACAACGTGCGTTTATAATAATGAACTTGCGTTTGTTTGTCAGACCCAAATATACAACGTGCGTTTAAAAATTGTATAGCGTGCTTTTAAAGAATATACAAGTGCACACCCTCTATTATCACCATCTTCTTCATTTTCTTCTGCAACACCTGTTAACCTAATTGTTTTAGGTTAAAATGCTCTTCATGAAATATAATCGAAAGTATTTCACAACAATAACGAGTGTTTATTCGTTACTTCTTCTTCTTTTAACATTCAGTATATGCTCTGTTTTTTATTCAAACTCTGTTATAACATTTAATCGACTGTTTATTTGTTTCTTCGATTGTGTAATATCTCAAAATGTTTAATTGATTTGAAATTCTGTAAATTAATCTTCGGTTAACTCTCTGTTGAAATAAAAAAAAATTGTGAACGTTTTTTCCTAATTTACCATTGTTTAGAGTATGCCGACCATAATTAGGTTTGTTAATTACCATCATACCAACACCTATATCTAAGAGGTGAGAAGACTTCCGACGCTTCTCACGTTAAGGTTGATATGTACGTTACCCCTTCCCTAAGTTCTATGTTTACATCATAACACACATTTTTATCATTTCAAATTAGATTTATGTATCTCTGATAGCTTTCAGGATATAATCTTGTATTTTGTATAAATCTTAATATTTTTTTTTTTGTTTGATATAAATAATAATAGTATAATTCTTTTCATATCTTTTTCAAATGACTCATTTTGATAAATAAGATAACTTTTTCTGATAGAAATTTTCTTTTCGTAACCTATTATGATTTCAAAGGTCTATTGGGTAAATACCGGTCGGACCAAAGACAATAGCTGACAAAGAATAATTCCTTTTGGCGTGATAAAAAAGCATGCGTCATCAATTCGGTCAAAAAGCCTTCAACAAAATGCTACTCTGACTCTGCTGATCAGATTCAAAAATTATAAGGCTAAGTGGTGTGGTATGGGGCTCACCGATGCCACATCACCTTCCCTCATTTCTTCCCCCATCAAGGGGGTGGTGTTCCCCTTCTCTCTTTCCCTCCACTTTCTACCCACTTTATAATATAATAATAATAAATTGAGATCGGGGCAGACGGGAAGATTTCCCCTTCCTCACCGAAATTAGAAGGGGGGAGGGGGCACGGTGTTCCCGAAGGGGAGGGGTGCCACATCAGCTCCCCGATCCCTTCCCCTAACCCACACCCCATAGCCTAATAATAAACCAAGCGGTTTTCAACCAAAAACAGGTTCTTCTCCACAAGGCGATTGGTGACATTAAGGCCTCAAGTTTGTTTTGGATAAAGGTTAGGGCGAAACAACCTTCTCTTGATTGGAATGTTTGGCGTAGTTTTAATTTGTCTAGAATAGGGTAGTGATTGCTTTTTCGATGTATGTATATATGGCGACGAATATGTAAGGTGTATGCTAGCCTCCCGCTAGCGTGGCGTAATAAAACTTTTGTTGATCGTTCAAAAATATAGATTCAAAAATTATAATAATAAAACTATTAATAATATCAATATATTAACACGTATATACAACCAGTAAACTGACGAATTTTTATACAAATTTTTCCTTTGGAAAATCCCCTTCCTTTGTTTATACTTACAAATCATAACCAGAAGGGTAAAAATGTAAAATACCGTAACAATAATAATAATAATGATATCTTCAAATCCTAACCATTATTTTTTGTTAATAACTCCCTAAATACAGACATAGTACCTCTTCTTTCTTCTTAAACCTATTTACATTACATTAATAGACTTCATGTAATCTTCTTCAAGATGTGCAAAATTCCTCTTCACAAGCCTAAAAAATTAACAATCCAGTTCAAGCCAAAGCAGCAACGCTGCAATTACCGCGGTTAGAATTAAACCCTTCAATTCTAACCGACGGTTTGTTGGCGTAGCTAGTTCGAAGGCAAGATGGAGATGATGCCGCTGGACCGGGGACCGGTTTTGGAATAATCATTGACCAAGGTGAAATAGGAGACACTTTTTCATCTCCGAATCGTGCGTCTTGGATTAGCGGGTTAGACACTCTCCTCGGCGGCGACCCACAAAAATATGGGGGCGACGACGAGGTTATAAATGTGTGTGGTTGCTCCAGTGCACCAGAGCAACCACTGGTTGGTACAAGTGTACGTGGTTGTGGTTGCTCTGGTGCATGGTAACAACCACTGCCACGTGGTAACATAAGGTCCAGAACCTCCTCGAGTCCTGTGCTGGACTCGTATTGTTCTGGATCTGGTATACCGTACAACATCTGCCATCTTATAGGTTTAACAGGCTTTGGACACACCATTGGCTCTCCGTTGTTAAAAGACGAAAAGTTATTCTTCTGTTGGATTCCACAGTGATTCATTTTTCGATCTTCTGTTTTTTTATTAAAACGTCCAACACCTGTTTATATATAAATTATTAATATTAGAACCATATAAAACCAGAAACAGCTTATATAAATAAAACAAATTAAAAACTCTAGATCAGATCGAAAGAACAAGTTTGAACAATTCCAAATGATATCGTTTTCGTTTAAATATTATAAGATCTGAAATTGACGGGTAGATCGAAATCCGGTCAAACTAATATAATAATATTATTAATAATAATAAAATTGATACATGACAAAATTCAAAAGGTCGAAGATCCGTTGTAGTAATCGAAAATAAAAACGCACAATCTATTAAATTATCATAACAAATCTTGCAATTTTATCTCAAAAATTGGTTTAGAATAAAATTTTAAACAAAATTGTATCAGATCTACAATAGATCATAATATCTCTCAACCAATTTTTTAACGTCCAACAAAGCCTGGTCATCCGAATACACACGTCCGTGATCGCAGACAACGTTGATGACCTGACCCGTTACGAATTCCAAGGAAAATTTTGAAAATAAAATAAAATTGGAAGAGTTTAACGTAAGAGGGTATTTTTATTTTTTAAAGAGAGATACAACAAGACAATGAATTAAAAAATAAGGTAAAATAGGAAAAAAAAAAAAAAAAAAAGATAATAAAATTCTTACTTGGAGAGCCAGAAAGGAGAATCAGGGGTAGAAGCTCCTCTGGATTGGAAGAAAAAAGAAAGGAAAGTATAAATAAAAGAAGGGAATTGGGTCAAGAAATTAGGCGTGGACGAAGAAGAAGGGGAAAGAAGTAACGAGGATGGTACATATATACAGCTACAAAGAGGAAATAAATAAAATATTATTATTATTGGTATTGGTTTGATATAAAAAATGTGGGGGGAAATATTATGTCGACAATAAAATAAACGAGTGAGGAAAAGCTGTCTGTGAGAGAGGGGGGACAGAGACGTTTCGTATAATATTATTATTTGTTTTGTTTTTATAAAAAATGGTGGTCACGTTGGCGGTACCCACGGCGAGAAGTCTCATCGATACTCACACCAGCTTCCAACTAAATAACATGTTTACTCAACTAAGGTTTTGTTTGGTTGCCTTTCTAATTAAAAAAAAAAGGTTAATTGTTTGGTTCTTTACCGATTTTTAAATTCTATAATTGAATATCTATCAAGGGGGTGTTTGGGATTGATTATTCAAAACAGATTATGCGTTTTGGAAAAGCAGGGTGTAGCTGCTTATAGATTATTGCGTTTTGGTAGCCTAAAAAACTGATTATCAGCGTTTTCAAAACGCAATCCAAACACTAAAAACTGATTATCTGCGTTTTCAAAACGCAATAATCTAAAAATCAGATTCAAAACGCAATCCCAAACACCCTCTAAGTTTAAGAGAAAGTTTTTTTTGAAAAGAGTTTAAGAGAAAGTTTAAGTTAAAAATTATAATCGCTGATAAAAATGATTTTGTTGACTTCTTAAAATATAAATTTTCGTTTGTGGACTTTCAAGATCAATTTATCCTCTATACGAGGGTGGTTCTCGTTAACTCGATCTTAGTACAACAACTATAACTTATGAAATAAAACACATAGTCAATGAAGAAACAAAAGTTCTTACCTCCAGTGGGTATGAACTATCTGTCTCTGCAAGAAGATCCTTCACTAAGATAGATGGCTCTCTGACGATGAAAACCTGAGAAACACAATATCCGGTGTGGGGCGACCGCTTCGAATCCAAAGGATTCTACTTAGCAGACACAAAAAGTGGTTAGCCTTAGTGTGTTCTTCAGGGATTTCTGAATGGCCTATTCAAGGAGACGAAGTGCTCCTTAAATAGGTTCCACACGGGCCTCGACATTCACCCTTAACTTACCCAATGGGCTGAGGCCCAGTTAAGGGTTTGCCTCCACACCGGCCCACGATTAGACCCAACAAAAGATATTATACGACGAGTGGGAAATCATAAAGAATGATCGTACCTTTTCTTGTGACGTGTCGTCACGTGATTGGTCGCAGGCCTGGGCTAATATGATTGGCCCTCGGGTGTACTGTTGTTCCCTCTGTAGGCCTTCGTTGGTGGAGATCCTTGCTTAGTGGTCCCGTGTGTTTTGATTGGCCGATCAGCACAGGAAACGTACTTTTGTCTCCCGCGGGTTTGATGTTGGACACGCGTACGTCCCCTGCTGGTTGATCGTGCAGCATGCTCTTTGTCACACGTCGCTGGGCCTTCATTGGTTCGTACCCTGTTGTACGATAATACGTGTGATTGCCACATGTCTGGTCAGAGTGTTAACCCGCAACCCTTAGCGGGCCGCGGGCCGCCACTCTCTTGGTTGATCCCGCATCCGTATCTATTAGACTTCATTCGCCCCTAGTTGGGCTCGTTGGTGTTGTTTGGGCTCAGATTCCTCGTTCTCGTCTTTGGGCTTTGGCTTTTGGGTAGGGGCCCACGTGAATTTGGGTCCCTACCCCTTCAGTCAATTTTGTTGAGTTTTATTAAGTTAAATAAGCTAAGCTTTAAGTTTTTTTTTTTTTTAACTTAACTTTCATTAAACGAACGCCAAACACAACAAACCACTTATTCCCAATACGGGAATAGGAAGGCGAAAACCACAAATTACATCACATGAAAAGAACACCACCTATCGTAATCGACTACATCACCTTTAAACCTATGGTTATACCATAAAAAACCCAAAGCCTTAATGTCCGCCATCATATCCACAACCTTCGGTTCTTTATCTGAGAAAATAGTATCATTCCTCGCCTTCCATATCCTCCAACAAGCGATTATAATTATCCCATGTAGCACCATCTTCTTATTTTGGGACGTATCACAATGTCCGTGCCATTTCACCAGATCATTAACATGAAACAAGAACGTACCTGGAATCTTGCACCATGTCGAAATACCTTGCCAAATTCCAGCCGCAATAACACAACCGGTAAGAATATGCTCAATAGACTCATCGCAACTCTCACACCAAGCACAATGTTAATTATCAATCCAAATGTCGCGTCTCATCAAAGTCTCCTTTGTAGGAAGGGGATCCAAAAACGCCCTCCACATAAATATATTACATTTAATAGGAACCCACTCACTCCACGTGAAACCAAAACCCCCGGTATTATAATTACTCATTCCCCTTAACCATTTCTTAACCGAAGTGACTGAAAACCCAATATCATCGCCAACACACCAAACCCAAGTATCATGAGTGTCTTCAAATCGCATACCTTGAATCAATAGCTCTAAACGGTGTTTATCGTCAATCTCTTCAGCCGAATTAGGAAGTCGGTTCCACTCCCAAAACAAAGTCGAGGAATTATTTTGAACTCTCACTCTATCAAAAACAAGGATCCGCTTATTTCTTTCAAGCGTAAACAAGGTCGGAAATTTATCTTTTAGTGGTACATCGCCCACCCACGTATCTAACCAGAAACGTATTTGTTTTCCATTTCCAATTTTACCCCGGATCAACGTATTAAAACCCACTCCTTATACCTTGTGCTTGTTCCAAAACAAATATTGTTTGTTTTAAGTATGGGACGGTTAGGGCTCAACTTATATTGTTTGCATAGTGAATTGGTATTTAGAGTGCATTTTGTCTTAAATTAGTTTTCATAACACTATATTATGTCCATAATTTAATTGGAAGGGTATGTCATGGGTATCCTTTATGATCATGTAGTATCAGCACGGGTTTAGTTTAAGATGTTTATGAAAGCCCTCGGTCAAACGAGTATTTCACAAAGAGCAGACAAAGAATTCCCCTAGCCACCTGCAAAATTGATTCTTTTGAACCACTCAATTAATTTAGTAGATCTTTTTAGGAAGCCTATGTTACCATAGATCTAACGTATCTAGCTTTTACAGTGTGATTGTCGGGTCTTTGTCACAAATCAACCCTATCGAGAATTAGGTAATCTAAATAAGGCTATAAGCCTATAATACAACAATATATAATTTAAATATTTCTGCCTTCTTAAACGTTTAGGTTATCTTTATGTTTCATATAAAATGTATTTATATTTGTTTCGTTGATTTCATTACTACCACCATAATTTTCACCCCTGGTTCATTTAGCAATGAATTAATACTTTGAGAAAATCTTGTCTTGGATTAACTTCCGTAACCTAATATTGTGTCATTCATGATTTAAGTAGAGAGTACATGATGGTATACTTCACTATCGTAACGTATATGAGTGAATGTATCTTTCAAGGTCATGTTGTATTCTAGCAAAAAGTCACGCATCAACCATATCTAAAATAAGAATTAGGTTTAAGCTAATATGTTCTTCCTCTGAAATTAGTACCCTCTAAAGACTCTAGAAGACACTTCAAAAGGATCCATATAGAGCTATAAACACTACAATATGTGACTCTAGAATTTAGCAAAAAAGTCATAATCAAGCCTACAAAACAACAAATTTTTCAATAAAATTCAAGCTCTACCCAAAATCTTTAAAGGAAACTAGTCACCCCAAATTTGCACATGCTTGTATCGAATATCGATATCTAGAAGTGCCGATAGTTATAAGATGTAGATATGCAAAAAACGACATGTGAAAATAATATAAAACGTGCTACTCCAAATAAAGAACTAGCCTAACTATTCAAGTAGAGATTATTGGAGTTTTACAAAAGACTAAAACTTACTAAGCCAAACATTAGTTGGCCTTTTTAGTTATCGGTTTCGGTCAAATCAACATTTAAGTTTGAGTATGTGATCAAAGAATGGAACAAGTGAACAACAAAACAAAAATCAATAAAAATATACCAAATCTGCTCCGATATTTAAAGTGCATTTTGTCTTAAATTAGTTTTCATAGCACTATGTTATGTCCATAATTCAATTGGAATGGTATGTCATGGGTATCCTTTACGATCATGTAGTATTAGCACAGGTTTAGTTTAAGATGTTCATGAAAGCCCTCGGTCAAACGAGTATTTCACAAAGAGCAGACAAAGAATTCCCTTAGCCACCTGCAAAATTGATTCTTTTGAACAACTCAATTAATTTAGTAGACCTTTTTAGGAAGCCTCTGTTACCATAGATCTAACCTATCTAGCTTTGTCACAAATCAACCCTATCGAGATTTAGGTAATATAAATATTGTTGCCTTCTTAAACGTTTAGGTAATCTTTATGTTTCATATAACAAAAAATGTATTTATATTTGTTTCGTTGCTTTTATTACTACCACCATAATTTCCACCCCTGGTTCATTTAGCAATGAATTAATACTTTGAGAGGATCTTGTCTTGAATTAACTTCCGTAACCTAATTTCCTTCATGATTTAAGTAGAGAGTACATGATGGTATACTTCCCTATCGTAACGTATATGAGTGAATGTATCTTTCAAGGTCATGTTGTATTCTAGCGAAAAGTCAAGCATCAGCCATATCTAAATTGAGAATTAGGTTTAACAAAATATGTTCTTCCTCTAAAATCAGTACCCTCTAAAGACTCTAGAAGACACTTCAAAAGGATCCATAAAGAGCTATAAACACTACAACATGTGACTCTATAATTTAGCAAAAAGTCATAATCAAGCATTCAAGCCTACAAAACAACAATTTTTTCAATAAAATTCAAGCTCTAACTCAAAATCTTTAAAAGAAACTAATCACCCCAAATTTGCACATGCTTGTATTGAATATCGATATCTAGATGTGCCCGATAGTTATAAGATGTAGATATGCAAAAACGACATGTGAAAATAATATAAAACGTGCTACTCCAAATAAAGAACTAGCCTAACTATTCAAGTAGAGATTATTGGAGTTTTACAAAGACTAAAACTTACTAAGCCAAACATTAGTTGGCCCTTTTAGTTATCGGTTTCGGTCAAATCAACATTTACTTTGTATGTGATCAAAGAATGGAACAAGTGAACAACAAAACAAAAATCAATAAAAATACACTGAATCTACTCCAATGTTTCACTAGTCCCTGACAACTAGTAGAGTTGGCGCCTATGATGGACGGGCGACTAGGCAAGTGTGCATTGAGCTGTCTTTGTGTGCTCACTTTTAGTGGTTGCGGCCACCAACTTAGGCCTTAAAGCCTTGCATTCTAATTTGCCATGGTTAGTGTTGTGATGTTCGTATATTGGTTTAAGGTTTTCAGTTAACAACTAGAATGGCCAGAGCTTACATGTTTGGGATTGAGTTTCAAAAAAACTTATTGACTTATTGGTTTTTTTTAAGAAGCCAATAAGTCAATAAGTTGTTTGTGTAACCCAAAAGCAATTTTCGTTTTGACTTTTGGCTTTTGGATTTTAAGGGTGGAAACGTTGTTTTTGAAAAGTTAGAAATTCTGGCTTTTGGTTTTTGACTTTTGGAAAAAAATTACAAATTTACCACCCATACAACCAATATTCACAATAAGTTAAGCGAAACACTTAAAAAAAGACAATTTATTGACTTTTTGACGTTTCTTATCCCAAAAGCTAATCAAAACATTTTTTTTTTTAAAACTCATTTTTGAAAAAGTCATAAGCCAATAAGCCTTTTTGACCAAAAGCACTTTTACATTTTCAAACTCAATCCCAAACACCCTCTTAGAAGGCGTCTAAATTGTTTCAAAATTTTATATTTTTGAGTAGTATCGAACTAACCGTGAGTTTGCATTTTTCACATACATTCGAATGCTTTAAGATAGTAAATTTCACAAATGTTAAAAGTGCATAAGAATATACTCAATGGCGGAACTTGAACTTTTAGATGGTGTGACCAAAAGTCACGAGACCTAAATTTACGCAAAATCAAATCAAATCGGTGCAGCCCGGACTTGATGTATACAAAATTTTCAGATGAAAACGTAAAATTTACACTACTAATAAAAAATGGTACGGGTCAGGACACCCCAAAGCCTTAATAAGTTTCGCCTATGATTATACCATGAAACCCCTCCTAAGCTAATTATCTATACTCAAACAACATTTGCTATTATATGCCTCGTAATCTTATTATGACACCCAGAAATTTTCGATATACAACATATTAATTTTGTGGTGTTATAATATTAAGATTAGCAGTGACGAAGCTTAAGAAATTAGTCCGGGGATCGGAATCACCAGTCACAGGACGGGACCTAATTTTTTTTTTCGAGCTATGTTTCGGATTATATGTTCGGTGATTCGATTCGGGTCGAGTCAAACATTAAATACAATAATATCAAAGTTCTAAGCATTGTTTAACAAAAAAAAATTAACATAGACACTAAAACATTAAAAACGAGACAAAGCATAGGTACCTAAATGAAGAATTACAGTTCAGTCCGTCGACCTTTGATATAAGTTAGTCTTGCTTTCTCTCTTATATTAACCGGATATTTTCACATTCCAAGTCGTTAGCGGGATCTCTTTCTAAACTACTAACATCCACTTCATTCATGTTTGCTTGTGGATTTTGAGGAATAGCATGTCCTTGTTGATTGTTTTGATCCGCTTCATTACCCGGTTCATTAATCGGTTCACTTGTTGAAGTTTTTTTACGTTTACTCATATTTTCATTATCTATTCCATCTACTTGTTCTTCATTCGCTCTTTTGAAAGAATATGCGGATGGTGATACAGACAACAATCGACCCTCATTTGTAAATATTATATTGGGTTGGTTTAATTAACATTCAACAAGACAACAATCTATGAATCTATCCATTATTTACTAACTGCCAAAAAAATATATAATTAATAAAAGTAGATGTACGTTGATTCTTTGAATGAAGATGAAAGTATGAAACTATCAACTATGTGCAGGGGTTGAGAAGTGAGATCGAGAGACAGTAGAGGGTTTTGATTTAGGTCGAATTAACACATGTTAAGGTCGAAGGAACATGTGTTAAGGTCGAATGAACTTGTATTAGGTTGCATGAACTTATATGAGGGTCGAAGGAGCCTCATGGGGGTCGGACCAAGGGTTCTTGGGGTCGAAGGAACCTCCAAAAACATTGATTCGACCCTACCTATTCGTGTGTGCGATTTTTGATGCAAACTAAGTGTTTTATGATTGAATCTTATGTGTAATCTATGTATGCTTGATTAGTTTATGTAATGGGTCACCAACGAGATATCGGGTCAGTCTAGTGTGTCGGTTGAACAATCAAACACATTTTTAAAACATACTTGGTCACGATCTGGACAATCGGGGACTAGATAACCTTATGGTTATTAGTCGGAACACTTATGTGAACATTTTGATAGATCTCCGGTAGTTGGGATTATCAAGAGCTTGGCTTTTCTTATTTTAGTGAAGAACACAACCTAAGGTGAGTTCAGACTTAACTTTGGGGGAGAAAAACATGCGCTAAACTTATCTTTTGGTAACATATGTCATATTATGATCTACTTTTGCGTTGCTTTACGATCTTTGAAAGTCCCGAGGAAAACCATGAATGTGCGGGGACGCACAACGGGGGAAACATGGATAGATCTATTGGGCGTGACAAGCCCCACTCGACGGCTTGGAGGGCCGGGCAGGTGCATATTGTCTCGAACTTGCTACACATTGCTGAACACTCGGGCCGAACATTGGTAACAGTCTAGTAATGGTTTTCCAATCGTAGTAGTAACAAAACATACGCCTAGCTAGCGTACTTTGGTAACATTGACATGGTATTAACAGGTTTGGAACTTGGTAACATTTCGTAACACTTGGTAACACTGGGTAACATTATGAACAAACCTGTGAACTCACCAGCATTATATGTTGACGTCGTTTTGGCATGTTTTTCTCAGGTCGCTAAGGTAGCAACTGTTGGACTAGGCGCACGAGTCTGCATGGCGTCTAGGCTTAGTTTCATGTTTTTGAAATAAACGTTTTGAACACGTTGGTACATGGTTATGTAACTAGTTAAATGCTTCCGCTACAGTTTTTATGATATGAGAACTATGTTTTGGGTTTACGTATTTCATATAGTGTTGTTTATTGTGACCGTTGACTTGCATCTTGGTTTGTCATGCGCCTCACGGTGAAACTCCGCAAGTGGAAATTTGAGGGTGTGACACCATACTAACAACTCATTGACTATCAGTGACCGATTTAAGAGGTTGATGTCATTGTTCGGTCCAAGAACTTCAAAAAAATCATGTCAATCTAAAGGTCACATGACGCGATTGCCTTGACCATTATAGTGAGAAATCTTTGATCACCTTTAGTATATTTCCTTTGCCATGAAACATGACAGTTTTTCCATAGGCAATTCATACAGTCAATTTTACAAAGCATTCCAGAAAGTTGTGCCAGCTATCATGAGTCTCAAATAATCGTTAGATCTCAAATTCCTTAGACCTTCTAAGATATATTTCGAATATAGTTTGATAACTTACCTGCAAAAAGTTCTTAAGCAATCCATGGTCATAGGTTCACCAATCCTTACACATTCATCGATTGCATTAGCTCTTGTGTTGTATGTTATCTAATGTATGGCAGATGTGCAATTTTGAATTAGTAAGACCTTTTTATGAGTTGCATTCATTCTTAGTGTAAAGTATTGATAGTTGGAAGACAAATTGTTAATAATTTTAGGGAAAAGTGTACGACTCATCTAGAACCGACTTCTAAATTTGTGTTCTAGGGACACCAGTTCTGAAACAAAAGTAGTCGTTCTAAAGATGATTATCTTCCTTTTCTCGACACCTATCTATTTCATTCCGTGTCTTTGGACCTCATTTAGAACATGAGCAGTTATGCTTGCTTGTTGGTCCGTCGGATGATAAAGTGTTGTGTACATTTATTCGACGTCATCACACATCAAATTGTTGAACTGTTGGATGGCATATTGAATGAACTTATTACCAATAATATTAGAAGGAATAATAGGAACTTGAGGTGGATGTGGTATTGTAGATTGTGTGCTTTCTTCATCACTTGAGTTTATTTTGTCTAAAAAGCAATGTGAAGGTGTGTGTTGTGTGGTCTCTTTGTCACTCGAGCTAATTATGTTTGATAAGAAATGTGAAATTTGTAAATCGGAAGTGAAAGTAGAAAGTGTTTGATTGTGTGGTATATCTATACTATATTATAAAGCATGAGGCAAGGATACCAACCAAATTTAAGTAATTACTATACTTTATGCTTATGGTACAACACCTTAATGAAGTTAGTAAGAGGTTAAATAGTCTTTCTATATTACTATTATTAAATTATATTAATTAAAACCCATCTAGCATTAAGTTTGTATTAGGGGCTGTTCGGTAGCCTCTTAATAAGGCTCTTAACCATTCAGCGCTGAATAATTCAGCATTCAGCGCTGAATGATTCAGCATTCAGCGCGTTTGTTTCAGCTTCTGAATGGAATGGTTAAGTCTGAATCATTAAGATTTGAGATGTTGCTGAACCATTAAGCACTGAACTATTAAGCACTGAACTGGGCTGAACCTTAATGAGGCTCTCCTACCAATGTGGGACAAGAAAACTAACCATTAAGAGGTCAACTTAATGATTCAGCGCTTAACCATTCAGACCTCTTAATGATTCAGCACTTAATCAACCAAACAGCCCTTAATGTTTTCTTTGTTATAAACATATATATTATGGCGACTATACCTATTCTAACTCCCATATACCATTAAGTTTGTATTAATGTCATATCCCTATAAATAGAGGCTTATTGTATTTGGTATAACTCATTGGTAAAGAGCTTTCTCATTTTCCATCCTATCTTTCTCTCTATAATCTTGGTTCTTATGTTTACATACGTTATATAGTGGTTGCTAAGAATAACCATTGAGAATACAGGAGGTGGTAGCATCTTGCGATAAACTTTAACAACTCATGTTTCTGATTGAGATATAGCTCAAAAGAGAAACACGCAAGATGTGAAGCGAAATGTATTACGAGGGAAATTGTGGACAATGTTGGAAAATTTGTGCATCATGACACATGTCGGTGATGTAACACAAATGAAAACACTCCCGTTTTGTAACATGATTAAGCTCGTTATTTGTTTGATTTCGCATGTATGTTGGTGATGATGGAACTCTAGCATTTAGGACGATTTGTGGTAGTTTGATGTTTTTATTTGAATCTCTAATCTAATTCACCACCATTCGAATTAGAATGTACCAACATGGCTGGCTTCCATGTTATTGTTACAAAACCAAGTACATTAACTTTCCTTGTATTTGTTACATTTATTACGAGTAAAAATTACTATAATTCCATATATACGTTGTCTTCATCATGTCATGTACAAAGAACAAAAGAAAAGAAAAACTGATATTAAAGTGAAAAAGGTTAACGAAACAACACTAATAAATACGCGACAATACTAAATGTATGTAAAGCTATATACATTGCTTATCTAGGTTTAGATTACCAAATAAAATTCATATTTATTTATATAAGAAATGTTAAGAATATCCACAAGTTTTACTGTATCTAATATTGGTATATCTTATTAACTTAGTTTAAAGCAACTATAACCCTCATGACTCTTAATTTTTTTATAAATTGTTAACTCCTATAGCTTATAACTACTTTATAATCTTCATCTTTTTTTACAACTTATAAACTATAATAATTGGTTAGATATACTATGGTAAGCATATGTAATGGTTACATTGCAGGTGATGGCACAACAGGTAACCGAGCCCACGTTGGGTCAAAATATGACATGGGTGGGATAGTTTGAACATCGGCCTGGTTCTCATGCAAATATAAACAGGCATTCAATCAAATTGGCTCGGCTTCTTCTTCGTTAAACAAAAATGCAAATGTCGGAGTTCATTATTTGTTTTTGACGTAATTATCAACTTATGTTTGAAGCAAAACATTAATAGATATTACCTATGTAAGAGTCTGTTAGCATATATAAGCCCTTACAAGAGTTAATAAATTGTGTAATATGCATACTTAGTCTTTTGGCTAATTAGGAAAAAAAATTATTTTTAAAATTTTGGCAGAATAATTTATATGTTTGACCATCATGGTAAATTAGTTGTAAAGTCTAATCAAATCAAGTTAAGCAAGCAAACCAACTTGATTTTTTATCAATCTGAGCTCGAGTTTAAGATTCCATCTTTATTTTAAATTAGAGTCAACCCAAACCAACTCGGTATGAAGCGCAAGTCAAACTCGAGCTAACCCTGGCTCGACTCAATCTTTAAGTGTTGTGTTCCCTCCCGCATCGCGCGGGCATTCCACTAGTGTATATTAATGTGTGTGTGTATAGCTGAATAGGTTAAATTTAATTTTTATAAGAGTAAACTGCCATTTTCGTCCTTGAGGTTTGGCACTTTTTGCCAGTTTCATCCAAAAGATTTTTTTTTCTCAAATGGCTCCACTAGTTTTCAAATTTTTGCTCGTTTCATCCAAATCGTAAACGACGTTAGTTCAACTCAGTTAAATAAGGGCAGTTTTGTCATTTTATCATTTAACTTAAGGGCATTTATGTCAATTCATTAGTTTTATCAACTCCATCTATATAAAACCTAAATCAGATCAAAACCCCCAAATCCTCATCTTCTTCAAAATCGTCTTCTAAAAACCCTAATAAATCAAAACCAAAATTGAACCATGGTGTTGTGTTCTTGTGGATCGGAAACTATAATAAGAACATCGTGGACAGCTGAAAACCCTGGACGACGCTTTTACTGTTGTAATCGACGAGGAAGGGGCTGTGGGTTTGTTAGCTGGGTCGAGGGTGGACATTGTGAAAACACAGCTGTAATTGTTGAAAGGCTCGTCAACAGGCACAATCAGGAGATGAAAACAGTGACTGATCAAAACAGGAGATTGAAGCTTTGTTTGTGTCTCAGTTGGGTTTTTTTTTTACTGTACTATGTTGTTGTTAGTGGTGGAGATGGTATGTAATGGTGAAAATGAATGATAATGTGGGTTAATTGTGTCTTAGTGTAGGATGTAATGGTGATAATGTACTGGTGTGTTGATGAATGAAATGTATGTTGAAGTTGATGAATGAAATGAACATTTTGTGTTTGACCCATACGAAGTGATACATTTTGTTAGTTAGAAATGCATTATGTGTTCTACACTATGTTTATTGACCCATACCAACTGATCATACCAACTGATCCCCTAAAACCATAGCAAGTGACTCATTTTGTTAAGAGTAAAGGCATTATGTGTTCAACATTGTGTTTATTGACCCATACCAAGGGCAAGTGGGTTCAGGAATCTGCTTTTTAGGTTTGCTTTGTTTTTTAGTTGAAGACTCATCCACTTGTTTAGGCCCACTTGTTTTATTACTCTTTCTTTTCTTTCTAGTGGATGAACAGCCCACTGCATGAGGCCCACTATCTTTTGTCCCTTCCACATTACTTTCACACCTAACTAGTTTTGGGTTTACACCTTGACACACCACCTTAAACCTAACTTTATCATTCCTTGTTATCATCAACTGCCTTCTACTCTCTACTGCATGAGTCTTCACAAGTAATTTAATGTCTTCTTTACTCTTAAAAGTCTGAGACAAATAAAATGGACAATCGCCACTTTGTTTAGCTTTTTTCTGCTTTCTTCTTGTGGTCCTCATTGCCCTATGCAACTCAGTGTCATTATCCTCATCACTTAAGCTATCAAAGTTCTCTAAATCAACCTCAACATCCTCATTTTCTTCATCTTCATTACCTTCCTTTTCATTACCTAAATCATCCTCACTAACATCAAAATCCACAGCAGCTCTAAACTCATCCATGTCAACATCATAGTCCTGAATTTCATTATCTAAATCTACAATAAAGTCTGAATCTTCTTCAGTATTTTGACTATCAGTTACCTTAGATTTCCCCTTATGAGAACCCTCATTATCTTCTTCAGTATTTTGACTATCAGTTACCTTAGATTTCCCCTTATGAGAACCCTCATTATCTTCTTCACTCTCACTGTCCTCAGAACTCTCCACAATCACAGGTTCATAATCAATATCCTCAGAGTCACTACCCTCATGTTCCTCACCACTGTCTTCTAATTCAGTTTTTTTCTCAATGACTCTGTTTTTTAGTTCTTCATAATCAGGTGAAATATGTTCTATGAACAACTCAATAATTTTAACAGTTGCAGTGTATTTTATACAATCTAAAACATTTGAATCATTCATCAATGGCCTTAACCCTAATTCTAAGTCATCTTCATCTGGCTTCCTAAAATGAAATCTAACTTCATCATCCTCCAAGTACCCCAGTTCCAAGAACATATCATACAAAATCACCACAGAGAAAAGATCAGAGTTAACGTTGTCTATGAAATCAACCTTACCATTAAGATAAACCATTGGCTCAGGAGGCTGACTAAACTGTCCACCATGGTGGAATTTGATTGAAAATTTTTCAACTTCATTACCTGCATTAATCATTATCTCTAATTAGGGCACAAGAAAATAAAACATTAAAACCAAAAATCAAGTAGACGGATTTGTGTAACATACCATACTCGTCTGTATTGAAGCTAGAATCAGGATCTCGAAGCTGCCAATCTCCAATCATTATGATAATCAGGTTTAGGGTTTGGGTTGAATTGGGGATGATTGTGAGTGAACTGATGTTTTTCTGAGTTTAGGGACGTTTAAATAGGGTTAGGATTTTAAAAGATAAAATGACAAAACTGCCCTTATTTAACTGAGTTGAACTAACGTCGTTTACGATTTGGATGAAACGAGCAAAAATTTGAAAACTAGTGGAGCCATTTGAGAAAAAAAAATCTTTTGGATGAAACTGGCAAAAAGTGCCAAACCTCAAGGACGAAAATGGTAGTTTACTCTTTTTATAATTTTATTAAAAAAAAAATACCCATCAGGTTTTTTTGTTAAAGTTATTCTAAACGGTCAAGTGGGACCCATAGCACAAGCAGACTGGGGTTTGGTTTGTGGTTTGGTTTGGGTTTGCGGATGGCTCAATTTGGAGCCGTTTGGGTTTGTTCTGGCTCAATTTGGAGCCGTTTGGGTTTGTTCTTACTTATCATCATATATTACAAGACCTGTCTAGACATTTTTTTTTTTTTTACAAATATATATAAATAAAGAATGAGTTTGTAAGACGTACATTAAATTATCGAAAATGGTATTTACTTGAATTTTACTTCATCTTTCTCTCAATTACCATCACCTCTAACAAGACGTGTTCCATCATAGTTATTGTATGTGAGCCGGAATAAATACAAATAAGTTTAGGTACATAACATTGCAAAAGAACCTATGTAGCACATGGTACCTAAAGAGTAACATGATAATGTTTGCCAATTTTCTTGAAATAGAGCTGGGAGATTAATGCAACTAAACACACTTGTAGAAAGGAAACAAAGATTGGAACCTACCCATCACCAATCACTTACAATATCATGTGTTTTTGGAACTAAAAAACACAACTTTTAATGCATCGGTAATACTTGTGGTCCATAAAACCTAAATATAATCAAAGTCTTTGTTACCATTGCTATTTTAAACATACACACATACATATACATACATAAAGGGCAATTCTACCTTATAAGGTGCGGGGGTCAATGGACCTCATTTTATTAATTAAAAAAAGTACCAGAGAGTATTATATTCATTTTATGCTAAACTCCATGGTAGAAGCAAAAGCTTCTAGGAACACCTAAGGGGGAGGTCATGGGTTCAAGTCCCACAAGGAGTGAAATTTGCCGTTCAAAAAAATATATATATTTAGCTAAAACATTTCTAAAAATGAATGAAGTGTTATTTTGTTGTATCTTGAAATTGTGATACTTTTAATATTCCATTCGATTATAATAATAATAAGGGGTATTAGATTTAAATAATCCCAAGTTTGGGGCATTGGCCAATAATAATCTCAACTTTGACGTTGGTCCAGGATAATCCCAGGTTAATATGTGGGTGTCAAAAATGGACCTCCGTTAAGTCTGGACTAACTTGGTTAGTTTACCTGCTGAGTTGGCATGCTGATGTGTCACTACTGCTGGCATGGCACTGATTTGGCATGCTGATTTGGCATGCTGATCTGTCACGTAATGTTTTATTTTTTTATTTTTTTGATTTGGCATGCTGATGTGGCACGTAATGTTTTATTTTTTTTTAACGTCACCTTATTATGTTTTTATTTAAAAAAAAATTATTTGTGGCCCTTCTTAAACACAATCAGATCAAGGAAACAAAATTCATCAAGATCAAGATCCGAGCATCATCTTCAACTTCAAATTATCAAGAACTTATCAAGATTATCAAGAACCCTAAACCCTTCCTCCTCCTCCTCTCTAATAAAAAAGCCCTAATCATCCGTCCAATCAGTCAACACAACATAACAATGGCACCATCATCCCCATCAAGATTATCAAGAACCCTTAGCTCTTCCTCCTTCAAATTAAGGCTTTTTATTGTTATTACATAATGAATGAATAAGTTGTAAACATTTCGTTTATGTACAGTCCATTTTTTGTAATCATTGTTAGGCACATATATCAAGAAAAATAATACCTCTAACAAATCCCTCAAATCCTCCATCAACCGCACCTCCAAAAAACCTCGAAACCATGAAAAAACTACTTAGGGAAATAGGAATTTAGGTCTTAAAATCAAGAAAGATTTAAGGCTAGACGGTCCATTGAGGGTTTTAATTTGTCATAAAATGGTGTTGGTGGTGGAGTGGTGTTGCAGGTGGGGAGAGGGAGGGTGGAGATGAAGATGATGATGATGAATGAGATGAAGATGACCACCGTAGGCCACCGTAGATGGAGGTGGCCGGGGACCTTCCTCCTTCGCTCTCTTTCTTTCTCTCTCTTTCTAGATCTCTCTTTCTCTCTCTAAGAGCATGTTTGGCTCTCCTTATTTCCACCTCCTTATAACTTATTACTTTTTCAAAAAGTTGATAAGTTAAAAAAGTGTTTGGGAAAGCTAACTTATAACTTCTACTTATGAGGTTTTAAAGCATGAAAAAAGAGTTTTTGAAAAGTAAGTAAGGTGTAACTTTTCAAAACTCCTTATGACTTTTTGTAAAAACTTATAAGGAGGTGGAAATAAGGAGAGCCAAACATGTCAGCGTGCCACAACAGCTCTAAGATGAGTCGATGATAGATAAAGATGGTGATGATGTTAATGTTGCTGCCCTTGTTTTCTTTAGATGAGGAAGATGAATGGCCCCACTAACTAGTGATGTGGATTTTTTTAAAAAAATACATGGAATTAAAAAAAACATGTCAGCGTGCCACATCAGCATCTGATCCACGTCAGCATGCCACGTCAACTTCCATGTTAGCTTTCACTAACCCAGTTTGTCCAGACTTAACGGAGGTCCATTTTTGACACCCACATATTAACCTGGGATTATCCTGGGCCTACGTCAAAGTTGGGATTATTATTGACCAATGGTCCAAACTTTGGATTATTAAAATCCAATACCCCTAATATTAATAATAATAATAATGGCTTAACTCCCCCTCTCAAAGTGGTTTCTGGGGGGCGTGAGCAACTATAGGTTGCTTTTGCTCCTCTTTCGTCCTTTTGGGTGGGGTGTGGTACCCTGTCTCCTTCTCATCTCGAGACGGGGGACATTTTTTTTCTTGTATGGTCTCTTCTAAGGTTGCTTATGGGGACACCTCTGGGGAGGGCCCTGCTTCTACCTCGTCTAATGGAGTGTGGCTATGCCCCCATAGGAATTTCCACGAGTGTAAAGATGGTAAACCTGGGTCTTTTGGGTATAACAGGTTAATCTCACATTTATAGCAGTTCCATTTTAAAGATGATCGAAAGGATTTCTTTAGAAGCGCGCTTTCCAGCGATTTAGAGATGTTTACGAATGTGGGGGAAACCCTACGGGTTTTTGGATATTGGTTGTGTGGGAGGTGCATGAAGACACATGCCCTTAGCAGGGGGTGCCATCACCCGGATGGTGTCTCCACCTTCTCTGGAAACACTGGCTCGGATGGGGATTTTATTGTGAGGATCCTAAGGCCTCGGGATCCTGGGGTGAGCTGTGATCTTAGGTCCCAACAAGGAGTGGGGGGGGGGGGATGTCACTCTCCTCGATCAGGTTTTCTCCATCCCGGTGCGGACAGTTAAAAGTATTCCCCCAAGTTGTTGTTTAGCATTTGCCCAGGCTTTGACGGGCGCCATTTGTAAAGTAGTGGCTTCCCCTGGGTCTGTTGAAAATTGGGTCAAACTTTTACTCTTACCACGATGTACTCTTAAGGTGGTCGTTCCGTCTTCTAGGCAGGAACGGAGGTTAGGTAACAGGAAGTCCTTGCAATGTGATGGTATTATGCGGGCCTTAGCAACATGGAAGGACGGCTCTGGTTTTGAGGACTTGGTTACGTCGCTCCTCCAGACGGGGGAAGAGGTCTCGCATGGTAGGGGAGCACAACGGACGTGGGAAAAGGACGAGGAAGTTGACCCCAATATCAAGCAATGCCTCAGGAAAGTCAGAGATGGGCACTTCACCGCCGTTGTTAAGGTGTTGTGCTCCAGTGGGGTAGCGCCACCCGGGGAATATACCATGCAAGCCCTTATCGACAAGCATCCCATTGTTTCGCTGCCAACCCTACCGTCCAGCCCTCTACCCCACCCTGCATTATCAATGGGTGAAGACTGCGTTTACAGGTGTGTGAAGTCTTTCCCAAAAGGGACATCCTATGGTCGGGACGGCTTACGGGCTCAACACCTGCTGGATGCCCTTAGCGGGGAGGGGTCAGTGACTGCTTCAGGTCTGCTTTCCGCTATGGCTGACCTGCTAGTGTTTGGTTGGGAAGGTGGGAAACACGCATGCGTGGACTTTACGGGTGTGTCTCCTTTAGCGGGATTCAGGGAGAGTGGGTTCGTGGCGGGGCAAGCGGTAATTAGAGCAGAGTCGAACAAGGTGGCAAAGCATGCTAAAGCGTGCGAGGATAACCAACATGCTTTTGTCCCTTTGGCCTTTGACACT
The DNA here is from genome assembly GCA_030844895.1 of Ambrosia x helenae. NCBI lineage: Eukaryota > Viridiplantae > Streptophyta > Magnoliopsida > Asterales > Asteraceae > Ambrosia > Ambrosia x helenae. Next base: position 99,645,466 of record CM061225.1, read on the forward strand.
TTTGGCTCATTGGTCCCGGAAGCGATCAGATTTATGACGAGAGTCCAGCGGGTGGTCCACAACAACTTCTCGACTCCCCAGGGGCGAGGACTTGTTTTCTCTAGATTAGGGTTCTCTATCCAGAAGAGGGTGGCGGCACAGCTTGTTGCCCGCCTACCTGCTATTCTTATGTAATTTGCCTCTTGTTGAAATGAAAATCTATATCTATATTAAAAAAAAATAACATTTAAAAAAAAAATTCATAGTTTGAAAAGTTCATTTGGAACACCCATTAGGGTATGTGTAGTGGTAGAGGGTTATGTTGGGGTTATGGGATTAAAATATTAAAAAGTAATAGAAAAGGAGTTATGTGAGGGTTATGGAAAAAGAGGGTGTAGTGGGAAGGAGGGTTATGTTGGGGTTATAAATGATTGGTAATGATTGGTTAATTATTGTTTTTTATTTAAATAAGAATATTAAATACTTAATAATATTTCATTAAATATAAAAATAATAATAAAAATTTAAACTGAAAGTTTATTAAATTAATAATAATAATAATAATAATAATAATAATAATAATAATAATAATAACCCACCCCACCTACCCCTTCCCCACCTACTTTTTTCTCCTATCTTCTTCTTCACTTCTTCTTCTCCACTTCTCCTTCTTCTTCTTCATCTCTTCTTCTTCTTCATCTCTTCTTCTTCTTCCTCTTCTTCACTTTTTCTTCCTCTTCACACACACACTTCAATAATAATAATAATAATAATAATTTAATAAAAAGAGTGCAGGAGAAACGCTCGTTATGGAGAAAATCCTATGGCCTGAAAACGCCTGAAAACGCCCCGCGGGGCGGTGTGCAGAGGCGCTATGGCCTGAAAACGCCTCATAACTATCCCCATTACGCATACTCTTAGAGATATACGCTAGTTCTTTTTTTAAAATATTTGTGTGTACTAAAAGCACTAGTACAAACCTACTGGTGTCAAAAGTTTGTATAGGCCAAATTGTAATAGTTACTAATTTCATTTGTTCAAATTTGAACTCTAGATTCAAGACTCCTTTACATCTAGTGTTGCGAATGAACTGAACTTTCAGCGAACAGTTCATGAACCGTTTGGCGGGAAGTTCGTTTGTGTTCGTTCGTTTAATAAAGGAACGAACACGAACAAAAAATTTCGTTCGTTTAACTAAACGAACGAACAAGAACAGAGGCCGCGTTCGTTCGTTTATGTTTGTGATCAATAAACCTTACTTTTAGTATAATCATTAAATAAACAATTAACGAAGACTTCAAGTTTAAATAAATAACTAATGAAGACTTCAAGTTTAAGATGAGAGTTTAATTTTTGAGACACTACTTTATTATGTTTATCAATATTATGTTAGGTAATAAGTATGTTTGTATAATTAGGTTATATTTTGGATGGATCTGGTTAATTTCTTAATATATGTGGATTCGATCTTATTCGAAAGTTAATATATGTCCGTTTGTGTTTGTTTCCGTTCATGAACAAAATTAACAAACGGACACAAACGGACACGAACACGAGTGTTTTCTTAACAAACGAACACGAACATAAAATCTCGTTCGGTAAGTGTTAATGAACACATAATTTCCTTATCAAATGTGATAGAATAGGCTCTTGCCTCTCATTCTATTGATATCATCTATAAATAATACAATTGGTTTCACAAATTATGGAAAGAGATAATTATAAAATAATTACAAATATTATCAAATATTATCTATATATCTATTATACCCCCGCAGTCAAAGCGGGAGGAGACCGTATGCTGAGACTATCTCGAAAATCCTCAAAAAGAATGTGCGGTAAGCCCTTCGTAAAGATATCAGCCACTTGATAACGGGATGGAACATGTAGAACCCGTACCTGACCCCTTTGAACCTGCTCTCGCACGAAGTGGATGTCTAGCTCAATGTGCTTTGTCCGCTGATGTTGCACAGGATTCCCAGACAAGTAAATAGCACTTACATTATCACAGTAAACCAAAGTGGCACGAGATAGAGGATGCTGTAACTCGAGTAAAAGATTTCGTAACCAACAAATTTCCGCCACAACATTAGCAAACCTCGATATTTTGCTTCGGCACTAGACCTGGAAATAGTACTCTGTCGTTTAGACGATCAGGAAATAAGGTTGTCTCCGAAATAAATACAGTAGCCACTGGTGGAACGCCTCGTGTCCAGGCAACCAGCCCAATCGGCATCGGTGTATGAGACGAGCGATTGGGTATTGGAGCCGTGTAAAGATAAACCGAAATTGGAAGTGCCCTTGATATATCTGATAATGCGTTTAAGTGCATTCCAATGATCAATACGAGGGAGTGCATATGCATACAAACCTGCTGTACTGCGTACGAGATGTCTGAACGAGTGAAAGTGAGATACTGAAGAGCACCTGCAAGGCTGCGGTATAAGGTGGGGTCATGAAATAGGTCACTGACAGTAGCACTAAGCTTACTGTTAGTGTCAACGGGAGTAGCAACCGGGTTACAAGTCTGCATACCGGCGCGGGCAATGATTTCAGTCGCATATGAGCGCTGAGAGAGAAACATGGTGTCTTTGTCCCGAGACACCGAAATACCAAGAAAATAATTAAGTGGTCTCAAATCCTTCATGGCAAATTCACCTGCCAGCTTGACCATGAGAGAGTGACGAAGCTTATCAGACAAAGTAACCATGATAGAATAGGCTCCTTGCCTCTCATTCTATTGATATCATCTATAAATAATACAATTGGTTCCATAAATTATGGAAAGAGATAATTACAAAATAATTACAAATATTAATAAATATTATCTATATATCTATTAAAACGAACACGAACATCGCCTTGTTTGTATTCGTTCAGTTCCTTTGCAGCCCTATTTACATGTATAGGAGGCAGTTAATTAGAATTCACATATATATGAAGAACTTGAAAAAATAAGGACATTTGTTTAGGACCCACCGGAGCTACATAATTATGCGAGTATCAAAAGAAAAAAACCAAAAGTGGTGCAAGCAGTGATCTTAATAGCATGTTAGGTGATCTGGTAAGCTAGAAATAATATGATATTCAAGTCTAAACTGTTAGTGTTAGAGAAAGTCACCGAGGAAATTAAGTTCATGACATTTATTTAGGTTAAAAATCAAGCAAAAATGAAGCATCTTGATTGGGAAATTAGTCCACTCTCAACGTTTGATTGTTGTTATCTTCCTACTTATAACTATTGGTGTCCTGTACATTTTTGTGTTTGTCCTTAGCTCTTGCTATCAAAAGGTCTTTGGTCTAGTGGTATCATGTGGTGAGAGTTTAAATCTCATTGATGAAAAAACGTTTAGCTTCTTGTTGGGTCGTAATCTTTTTGGTGATTGATGATATATAATTCTTGCTGTTAAAAAATATTAAGGTGATAAAATAAAATATACAACTATACATGACTACAAGAGTAAAATATAGATTTTAGAGTAAATTGTATTTTACGTCCTTTAAGTTTGAAACAAATTGAAGGTATTGTCAGTTAACTACCGAAATTACACTGAAAGTCTTTTATAGTTTTATGTTACTATTTTTCATCACGCGGTGCCATTTTACCCAAATCCGGTTAAATTTTAATATTAAACTTGACCATATGCCTCTCACAAGAGAACATTTTGTTTTTTTTTACCCCTTTTCTTTTAAAATACAAATCTTATTGAAGTAAATAAATATAAAATTAATAATTAATAAAAATTTGTTATACTTTATTTGAGTAAAATTATGGAATGAGTCATTCAAAGAAAAGACTTTCATTCTTTCTTTTTTATTTCACAAGTTTATTACATCATTTGTCCTTTACACTAACTGAGTTCAATAATGTGTGTTAAATGGCTTCACATGCTTGTCGCACGTGGGCATATTTAGAATTTCAACATATTATTTGTGTTAAATAAATACTAGATATTTGCCCGCGTTGACACGCAGTTCAACAACGTATGATTATTTGGAGTAGTATAACGTATAAGAAAAATAAAGTAGAAAAATTTTATTAAAATTTAAAAGCAACGAATACACATTTATTCAAATATCACTGAAAATTTCCTTACAAACCACATTTTTTGTTTTAGTCATCACTTTCCCACCAGCATCAAGTATAAGTAACTTCACGCCTGCCCTGCTTTTAACTCTTGACAATGCGACATAAAGCTGGCCATGTGAGAATACAGGATTTCTTAAATACAATCCAACCTGAATAAGGCGACTTAAATGGTATGTGTTAAAAATAGACTTATGGCATATTCAACAATAAGAAAGTAATAAAAATAAAAATAAGAAACTAACTACCACCTAAATTTCACAATTTAATTTGACACGTCTGAGAAGATGAGCATTACCCATATCGACCCGCTAAAAAAGCTTCGAGCACATTTTATTCTATTTGACACATTTGAAAAGGAAAACATTACCCAAATCGACCCGTTAAGAAAAGGGAAGATTGCCCCAATTCACCTATGGCCTATGTATAAGTAAAAGGAACATCAATCTAATCAAAACACCATAAACACACTGTTGGCGACTTTTACCCTATTTGACCCATTGGAAAAGTTGAACATTACCCAAATCGACCAATTTATAAGTAAACAAACATGAACCTACACCACTAAAACAACATTTTAACCGACTATTACCTTATTTGACCCGTTTATAGGAAGGAACATTATCTAAAGTGACCCATGTATAAGTAAAAGGAGCATTACTCAATATTTTAACCGACTATTACCTTATAGATGCTATTTATACGCTAAAAATAGTAACGTGACAAATCAAATAATTCAGCATTTATTTTGTGTTTAAATGTCTTTAATTTTAAAAACTGGATTTTTTTTAAATTTTGATTTTGAATGTTTAAAAATAAATTTATAAATGTATTTATATATGATTAATAATTTTATGTTTAAAGGTTATTAATTAAATGGTAATCATAATTATTAACATTAGATGTTTCCAATATTGTGTAACTCACGATAAATGCTAATTATACGCTAACAATAGTAATGTGACAAATCAAAGAATTAAGCATTTATTTAGTGTTTAAATGTCTTTAAATTTAAAAACCGTATTCATTTTTAAATTTTGATTTTGAATGTTTGAAAATAAAGTAATTCAATTGAAAATAGACGTATTAATTGTGATGAAAAAAATTCAAATTTAACTTTGTTTGTAAATGTATTTATATTTATATATGACTAATAATTTTGTGTTTAAATGTTATTAATGAAATGGTAATCATAATTATTAACATTAGATGTTTCCAATATGGTGTAAATCATGATAAATGCTAATTATATGCTAAAAATAGTAATGTGACAAATCAAATAATTAAGCATTTATTTTGTGTTTAAATGTCTTTAATTTTTAAAAACCGTTTTTTTTTTAATTTTGATTTTAAATGTTTAAAAATAAATATATAAATGTATTTATATATGATTAATAATTTTGTGTTTAAAAGTTATTAATGAAATGGTAATCATAATTATTAACATTAGATGTTTCCAATATTGTGTAACTCATGATAAATGTCAATTATACGCCAAAAATAGTAACGTGACAAATCAAAGAATTAAGCATTTATTTTGTGTTTAAATGACTTTAATTTTAAAAACCATAATTTTTTTTAAAATTTTGATTTTGAATGTTTGAAAATAAAGTAATCTAATTGAAAATAGACGTATTAAGTGTGATGAAAAAAATTCAAATTTAACTTTGTTTATAAATGTATTTATATTTATAAATCAAAGAATTAAGCATTTATTTTGTGTTTAAATGTCTTTAATTTTAAAAACCGTTTTTTTTTTAAATTTTGATTTTGAATGTTAAAAGTAAATTTATAAATGTATTTATATTTGATTAATAATTTTGTGTTTAAAGGTTATTAATGATATGGTAATTATAATTATTAACATTAGATGTTTCCAATATTGTATAAATCATGATAAATATCAAAATGCAAGAATTGTTAACACTAAAGAGCAAATCATGTACCTTCTGTTGATATTTTGGATCTCCAATCCTTTGTGCCCGTGCAACATTAAACTCCAATTGGTCTATGCAAGAATATGCCAGAGTACTATTACCCTGAGCAAACAGCCTCCACCGTTGCTCACTGGTGCAACACAATCGTTATACACCTGCAACCGCCATAAAAAAAGTATTAAAAAAACAAATCAGAATTTTAAAAATGTATTAAAATTAGTGCAATAACTTTACAAACCAATTCCACCATCAATTCCATTCAACAACTTTCCAAACCAAGATTCATAATTATAGCAATTATAGTTAATACATTTGACTATGCAGTTAATACATTTGACTATGACTATATGGAAAGTGTACAACTAATTGTGCTATTAACTTTCCTATAATACAATCAATCAATCTCTTACCAAAAAACTCGACCCTTCCTTTTAACAACCAAGACTTTTCAAACCACCATTTATAACAATTAATTCTTATAATTATCCTTCCAAACTTTAAGCCATCAACTTAGGAAACAAATAAAATGCTAATAAATGAGACCCGAATCAACAAACAGGACCCGGACCCGAATAGCTTTCCTAAGCGGATTAATCACTAAAAAATATCCAACATTCTTTTACCTATCATCTAATATTATAATCCTTAAGAACACCTCGAAGAACATATGAACATTCAACCTCACCCGAAAACAAACATCAACTGAGGAATGCTTCTCATCATGAATTAGAATAAAAAAACAATACTTAACAGGGCATGAACCATAATAACAATACTTACCATTAAGAACAACAAACAACACCTAAACTTTGAAGTAAATGAGAAAACATGAAACTTAAAGTAACAATATCATATCCGTAGTCAAATAAGAAAGATGAAACCTAAACGCCCAAATCTGAAAAATTATTAAAAACCAATCAACAATCCAAAAAAAAGGTTAATATTAGAATCAAATAGCATTAAACAATACATAACAGGATTTGACAATCTTAACAGGCGTCGAACATAGTCAAAGAAACATGACATGGAGAAACATCAACAATCGGAAAAATCTGAAAATAATTATAACGAAACAACAATATATAACAGGAATCGTATGAAAAAGCAAGAAACAATCGTTACCTTGAAGGAGAGAGACGAAGAACATGAAACCTAAACCCCCAAACCTGCAAAATTATTTAAAAGCAATCAACAATACAAAAAAAATAGGTTAATATCAACAATCGATTATCCCTGAAAATCATTAAATATGAAAATCATTATAAGAAACAAACAATCGCCTAAATATGAAAATCATTATAACAAACAAACAATATATAACAGGAATCGTATTAAAAAAATAGAAACAATGGTTACCTTGAATGAGTGACACGAAGAAGATGAATGATCGGAGCCGACGAACACACACAAAACAAACAGACTGATGTTAAACAATCTATTAAATCTGAAAATAAGTATAACAAAGAACAATATGTAACAGGAATATTATGAAAAAGAAAGAAAGAATCGTTACCAATGATCGGAGATAGAAGCTTTGCTTTGATGAAGAAGAAACGATCGCAATCTTCTTCTTCAAATGAGAGAGAGCGAATGAGAGAGAATGGGGAGAAGAAAGAGAACGTATGTTTTGATTTAGGGTATTGATTGGGTAGGTTAATGATATTAGGAAAGTATTAATTGACCAATTTTGACCATATTTATGTATTATACTCTAATTTTTATTTTTTAAAAAAGAAAAATTTTATAAATTACAAGAGGAGGACACGTGGCACAATATGGGAAGAGAGAGGAATTGAGGTGAAATGAGGGAGTGCCAAGTGTCCTCATTGAGTTTGTTTTATTAGATGTATAGAAGATTAGTTCAAACACTCAAACCTTCTCTAAGTTTCTTTTTATACTCACACCATCATCTAAACCTTCAGACGATCATTTGATCGATAATGACTACAGAAAATAAAAACCCTCGCTACTGATTCGTGAAATACTTGAACGGTTTGATGTTGAGGCTTTTTTTGGTGAGTTTACTTATTGATTCATATTTTTTTTCAAATGCATGTTTTTAACTTTAAAAATTTCCTAATGCATTTAAGCGAAAAAAAACCAATCCAATTAACAATGATGAACATTTTCAATTTCTATGCAAGAGAGTGACTCTTTTTAAGCTCTTCTTCCATTTCATTTATGTCCTGGATGTTGGGGAATAACCGTAACAAACGAACAAAAACGGATAACAGAAATCTCTGAAGGCATGTGGTCGCTTTCAGATTGAATCAATTCGACGGTTCTATCGAATATTCAATCGGATACAATCAGAGATTGAGAAGTTTCTGTATGTTATGATTGAGAGTAAAGAACCAGAGAGATTGACCAAGATCGAAGAAGATAAATTCGTAATGAAAATTTGGGGCCAGTAACTGCCTTTTAGGCAGTTTTCCAATGGTTTCGACATTGCCAAAATTAGTCTCTATATTTCCGAAAATTAATTTTCTGCCCCTTGGACCCTGCTCCCAGGGGCGCTGCCCCCGGATCCTCGTTCCTTAGGGGCTTCGCCCCTAAGTTCATAATAAATTCAAATAGGCGTGCACTCCGCACCACCATACCTATATGATGTATTATTATGAACATATTGGTCAAACAGTCAATCTAATTACACTAAAATATCCAACACCGGACCACAACAAACTAGAGATGATATCAGCGGCTCTTTCACGCATTGGAGGATCATGCAATCCAATAAAACAGCTTGAACCCTAATTAAAATTTTCGATTTAAGAAAAAAAAAACTTCAATAAACTGAAATGCATTCGTTTTAGAGTTTGTATTATCAGTATTTTATATTTTATTTATTTAGTTGATTTTAGTTTTTTTTTTAAATGTTCCTTTTTTAATCCATTCATTTAGTTGATTCCGAACATATCTTTGCTAAATAAAAAAAGGTGTCGATATCTTTTTGGAATTTTAATTCTTTCTCTCGATTGTTTAGCAAATGTGTTATACAGTAACAAACCAAATTGCTATTGATTAAATTCTTGCCGTGGACCGAAGGGGATATCAAAGTAGTTATTATATATTTATAAAAAAAACGATCTAGTGACAATTTATGAAGTAAAATAACAAACATTTTTTTAAGTAAATTGTCATATAGTTGTGAAGATAAGATTCATATCTTTCAATTCAATTCCTTGATAGTGCTATTCTTATGTGTAATTGGTCACTATAAAGTGGAAAGAATTTATCTAAGATTCTAACTTACTTTCGTGATGCATTCGGCCTAAAGATGGACTTCTTAGAAAGTAATATTTCTAGCACTATAGTACCAACTTTGCATCTATTCATGGGTGTCAACCATCCCAATTGCTAGAAAGTAATATTTCTAGCACAATAGTACCAACTTTGCATCTATTCATGGTGTCAACCATTCCAATTCCACTTCCTATTTTGGTCCATGTTTTAGCATTTCTTTCTCAATCTCTCTTTCTCTTTTTCTCTTGTATTATATTTTAACTCATTTTCAATATGTTCAACGTGCTTATGCTTGTAGGCTAACTAAATGTTTGATTAATCGTTTAACACAAAGTTCGTTAGGTTCAATATTTTACGAAACAAACAAACATTAATTGACTTAACGAATAAGTTGAACGAACACATGCCTGGTTAACACTAACTAATTTATGTTTATAAGTAATGTATCATCACCATAAAGGCATTGACCATCATCTTAAAGATATTATTGACCAAGATTTTGCATAATCTTAGCTTAGTCAATTCTAATTGTAATTATGTAATTTAAATGTATCCCTTAGTATTAGTCTTTTCCATATTGTAAATCCTCTATATAAGAGTCTTGTAATTCTCCATTGAGGAATACAATTTCAATACAAAAACAACTTTGTTTATATGGTATCAAGAGCCTAAAAGCTCCCTTGAGCCATCTTCGATCCCAACCTACTCGACAGACACCTTCTGTCCGCATTCTACCTTTTTTTTCGATTCACCATGGCCAAACAAATCACCCACATTACCGCCGCCACAACCCGAAACCAAGGGCCACCTCGAACTACCAATACCAACACTCACTCGACTCGCAACAATAACACCTATTGCTACTATTGTAACATTCCCGGGCATGACACTAAAGATTGTCGCAAACTTAGTCGCTTTCTAAGAGAACACAATGTCTCGCCTCAAAATACCAACACCCCGGTGGTTAACTACACCACCCCTCACCCAACGGCTACAACCTCATCTTGGATGTGGGACACCGGTGCGTCCAACAACACCGCGAACAACAACCAACAATTTTCCGTTCTTTCCGAATACGGAGGACCCGATAAGATCGTGCTAGGTGATGGTAAAACTCTCCCTATAACTCATATTGCTCAAACAACTATTCCAACAAATTCTCGCTCACTTCTTTTAAATAACATTTTAATTGCTCCTAATTTTCGAAATAATCATATTTCCGTTGCCAAAGTTTGTCGTACTAATCGTGTTTTCGTTGAATTTTTTCCCTATCATTTTTTTAAAGGATCTACGCACGGGGGCGCGCCTCATGCGGGGAGTGAACGTCAATGATGTCTAATATGGACCAATCTCATTGTCTCCTCAAGTCAACAACACCAAACAAACTCTCTTCTCATGTGGCACCACATACTTGGACATCCATCGCTTCAAGTGTTCAAGTCCTTAATTTCTACCTTGGGACTTCATTTTAATAAGGTGACCCATGAGTCTTTTCATTGTACTTCATGTTCCCTAAATAAAAGCCACAAACTACCTTTTGGCAAAAACTCTTTTGTTGCCAATCAACCTCTACAACTTCTCTACTCCGACGTTTGGGGTCCCGTAAAAACGTCAATCGATGGCTTTAAATACTATGTCATTTTTGTTGACTATTTTTCCAAATACATTTGGTTATACCTAATCAAACAAAAATCTGATGTCAAAATTCTTTTCCCACAATTTAAATCTCTTGTTAAATTTTTTTTCAAAACCAACATTGTTGCGTTGTTCACTGATAATGGGGGTGAATATGTGGGCCTTTCACCTTATCTTGCCTCTCAAGGTATCTCCCATTACACGACACCACGTCACACACAAGAACAAAACGGTATTGCCGAACGACGTCACCGACACGTTGTGGAAACCGGTCTTGCATTACTCCACCACTCCCACTTACCACAACATTTTTGGTGTCATGCCTTTCAAACCGCAACCCACCTAATCAATCGTTTGCCTACACCCATCCTTAACAACAAATCTCCCTACGATATGTTGTTCAAAACCGCTCCTACTTATTCCAAACTCAAACCGTTTAGTTGTCTTTGCTACCCATGGTTACGACCATATGCTACTTCCAAACTCCACTCCCGTTCAACGGCGTGCATATTTCTTGGGTACTCATCCTCGAAATCGGCATTCAAATGCTATGACTAGGGGCGGCAATTATTGCCACGACCCGAAAACCGACCCTTACCCGACACGGAAAAAAAACAGGTTTGGGTCAAGTAACACGACCCGTTTAAAAAAAACGGGTCGGGTTCGGGTTGACCCGTATTAAAAATGGGTCAGGTTTGGGTTGACATATAATAAAATGGGTTGACCCGTTAACCCGTATTAAAAATGGGTCAGGTTTGGGTTGACATATAATAAAATGGGTTGACCCGTTAACCCGTATTAAAAATGGGTCAGGTTTGGGTTGACATATAATAAAATGGGTTGACCCGTTAACCCGTTTAAGTATTTAGAAAAAAAAAATCTATTATATTTTTATGTTTATTTTTTCATTTCTGTTTACATGGTTAGCTATAATTGTGTTATTTTTGGCACACTATATTATTTATTTGTCACACTTATATACTAACCATTAAACATTTTATTAATAACCCGCTTACAACCCAACAACCCGCTTATAACTCATGAACATGTATGACTCATTTAAAAATATGGGTTAAACGGGTCATCTTCGGGTTGACCCGGATTTTATGTGGGTCGGGTTAGGGTTGAAATATTTGGCACGAATAATAATATGGGTCGGGTTCGGGTTGCACATTTCAACCCATCAACCCGCCAACTCGCAACCCGTAAACCCGCCAACCCATCAACCCGACACGATTGACACCCCTAGCTATGACCCTACTAGTCACAAACTATACCACTCTCGCCACGTTGAATTTATCCCACATATTTTTCCATCTCAAATCACCAACCCCCAACCCAAACACATGTCATTTGACTCCTTCCTATCCATATACCAATCGGCCCAATCAACCTCCTCTTCTAACCAACCCACTCCAGACCCAAACATCTTGCATCATCCAACCCCTACTCCACAGCTCACATCACCCGAAGCCCAAACCCCTATCCCTTCACAAACCCACGGCCCACCTCCTCTACCTCCGGCACACAGCCCACCCTCCCACACAATAGGTCCAAACAGCCCAACCTCCCACACAACAGGCCCTACACCCCAGCCCACCGAGACACCCTCACCAACCGGCCCACTGACTCCACCCGATAGCAGCACCCCTACCCCAACCGATTCCCACTCCACCGAACCCACCTCACCAATGTCTTCATCCAACACATCCAATGATCCCACGAACTCACCTCCACATAACCCTCAACCACCTCGTTGACAACCAAAACCCAACTCAAAGTATTACAACCCCAACTTTGTCAACTCTACCACCATTCACCCTCTACCCGTTTCTCTTGAACCATCCACTTATATTCAAGCCTTGAAAGATCCGGATTGGCGCCATGTCATGGATCTTGAGTATAATGCTCTCCTTCATAACAACACTTGGGAACTTGTCCCTCACACAACCCAAACTCCCATTGGTTGCAAATGGGTATTCCGAATCAAACGCAAACCCGACGGCACGATTGACAAGTACAAAGCCCGTCTAGTTGCCAAAGGGTTTCACCAACAATATGGAAAAGACTATTATGAAACATTTAGTCCCGTTACTAAACTCGTTACCATTCCTACCGTTCTCTCTATTGATCTTTCAAAAGGATGGTCTTTACGTCAACTAGACGTTAATAATGCGTTTCTTCATGGGACTCTTCACGAAGATGTCTTTATGGTGCAACCTTCCGGGTTCACCAATATGGAATTCCCACGTCACATTTTCAAACTCAAAAAATCCCTCTATGGACTTAAGCAAGCACCGCGTGCTTGGTACATCGAACTAACCAACTTTCTCACTCGTTTTGGCTTTAAAAAATGCATTTCTGACCCCTCTCTCTTTGTATACAATCTCAACAACATCACTTGCTACCTCCTTGTGTACGTTGACGACATTGTCCTCACCGGAAATCACAATCCATTTATGGATTCCTTTGTTCAAGCCCTAAGCAACCAATTCTCTATCAAAGACTTAGGCCCTCTCCATCATTTTCTAGGAATCGAAGTCATTCCTACGCCTCATGGTCTATTTCTTTCCCAACATCGCCATATTCAAGATATTCTTACCACCTTTAAAATGGATGGTGCAAAAGAGGTTCTCACTCCTTTAAGCACTTCCGACTCTCTTTCTTCCTTTGACTCCACTCCCCTGGTCGATCCCACTTCGTACTGCCAACTTGTAGGCACTTTGCAGTATCTTGCCTTCACACATCCCGATATCTCCTTTGCCGTCAATAAATTATCTCAATTCATGCACTCACCTAAACAATCACACTGGCAAGCTCTCAAACGGGTACTCCGCTATTTGAAAGGAACGGTCCATCATGGGTTGTTCTTGAAATGCAATACTAACCTAAACTTGCAGGCTTTTTCAGACTCGGACTGGGGCGGTATTAATGATGGGGGACGGTCCACTACAACATATCTCATATATCTTGGGTCCAATATCATCTCTTGGAAATCTGCTAGACAAAAACTGTCTCTAGATCATCTACCGAAGCTGAGTACAAAGCACTCGCTAATGCTGCGGCTGAACTCTCATGGGTTAAAATTTTACTTGGTGAACTCGGGCTCCCAATTAAGAGCACCCCATCGCTTTACTGTGACAACACCAGAGCTACTTATGTATGTGCAAATCCTGTATACCATTCCCGCATGAAACACATCGCTCTGGACTATCACTTTGTGCGGGAGCAAGTCAATTCCGGGCAACTCAAAGTTCTTCATATCAGCTCCAAGAATCAACTCGCGGATGTTCTTACCAAACCGCTTGCACGTGCACCCTTCCTATATATTTCGGTCCAAGATTGACCATCATCTTAAAGATATTGACCAAGACTTTTCATAATCTTAGCTTAGTCAATTCTAATTGTAATTATGTAATTAAGTGTATCCCTTAGTATTAGCCTTTTCCATATTGTAAATCCTCTATATAAGAGTCTTGTAATTCTCCATTGAGGAATACAATTTCAATACAAAAACAACTTTGTTTATAATGTTCACTTAATCACATATATATTCATTTGAATCTCTTAAGCCAAAATTTATATTGTTGTTGGTGGTGGCGTTGCTAATGTTGTTGTTCTGGAAGCAACCTCTCTATTCTTAGGGGTAGAGGTAAGGATGTCTACATCTTACCCTCCTCAGACGCTACCTTAACTTTGCTATAGGTGGGATTAACTGAGTATGATGATGATGATGATGATGATGATGATGAATTATCTTATTTCCCTTTATAAAGAGTTAACAGTTGTGTATTCAAAGCTTTACATGACTTCACTATATTGAATGGAGATACCAAATTATATAATAATGGTAGCCAAGCTTAGAATTGAGCTAACTCATTCGAAACAAAAGTCTCTATCATTTGTACATTTTCAACATTTTATGTTGGCAATGATGTCCTATCTTCACTACTTTTAACTAGGTTGGAAACGTCTTATATGTAGCGCACCAAGTTATATATATATGTCTGAAAATGCAGAACATTTGTTTATTATCTGGATCCAAATAGTTCATTTAACAACAGATGAGGTTTTCCAAATTCAAGAACAATTGAAAATAGCCATAAACAGACAGAAAAGCTATGTTAACCAATAAAAAAATCGTTAGAATTCAACGTTGGTGATAGAGTGTTATTAAAAGTTTCACCTTGGAAAAGTGTTGTTCAACTCAGTAAGAAAGGAAAACCAAGTCCATGAAAGAATACCCCTTGATTGTCCATATATTCGTGTAATTCATTGAATTTGATCCACATTCACAAGACCAGTTTTCCCCTAACTTGCACGACAAAATTGAACGCTTAATCAAAGTTTTGAGAAGCCAATTTGAAGCATACAAGTTCATATAGGTGTGATTTACTTATGTTAATCATCAATTTCATTGAATGAGCTTCGAAACCAAGTTGATTGGATCAAATTGCAAACTAGGGTTTTTATTATGAAAATTTTGGGTCATGCACCATGAACGAAAGGCCTATCAACGCTTCACGGTCCATGATAGAACAAACAAGCAGAATTTATTTAGCGTTTATATTCTGAAAAGATTGGGTCATGGACCTTGAAAGAAAAATGTGTTAGTGCTTCATGGTCCATGAAACACTAACCCGTAGATTTTTGTTTTTTTTTTTTTTAATTTTTAAACCTAGTTTAATGATTTAAGCTCACGTATTAAGTTTAAACACTGTTTCGATTAAGTACCCGTATATGAACATATAAGCTATGATTTCAATTAGGTTTTGGAGATGAAAAGTCGTCGGAATACATAAATGTGTGGCAAACGTTAAGTTGTGGTTATTTTCCGAAACTATCAAGGTGAGTTCGGTTTTTTGATTTCAAACTAATTGTTTTATATTTTTTATGCATATAATTGTGTTAAATGCTTTTGATATCATTTTGTGGACTACATTAGCGTTTATATTCAGCTACCACATCATTCAAGAGGGTTGTCCTATACACGGGGATAGGCCAATGGTGTGGGGTAGTCCTCCTTGGCTAGTCATCCCCCTTTTTATGTTTTTTTTAATTGAAATGAACACCATCATCAATCACCACCACCACTATCACCACCACCACCACCGCCTTCTCCATATCAAATCTACATCTCACCATAAACCAGTCAACCACCACCACCACCACCACCACCACCTTCTCCACACCAAAACACCATTATCAACCACCACCACTACCACCGGAAAAACAAAAAAAAAATTGGGTCTACAGGGGGGGTTTGGAGGGATATACAGTGGTGGGTGGAGGGATGATGGTGAAATGATTGGTGGTGATGAGAATGGTTGGTGGTGAAGAAGGTTGGAGACCCGTCTCAAACGTCGAGTTTTTGACGTTTTGGCCAACCCTCACCCAGCGGGGGTGGTGTGGGACATCCCGACCGACCCAGGACGGGCCGGGGACGAACCCCACACCCAACAACCTAATAGTGTTTTATGTTTTACAAAACACCTATAAAATATATAGGGAAAATAACCAAAATAGCCCGTTGAAAAATTGTTTTGCGAAAATAGCCCCTTGACCCGTCTTTAAGAGGCGGGTCACAACTTCCAAGACATCTCAAACGTCTCCCGAGACGTCTCTCACTCTAACCAATAACTTACCGCCACGTCATCACCCACACACTCTCTCTCCTTCTCTCATCCTCTCCCTAATTATTACCTGACACTCTTTCTCTCTTCTCTCTCTGCTTCTCTCTCCCCAAAAAATTAAAAGTAACGCTCACAAACCCAAGACGTCTTCATGTCCACCTTACCTCACACAATCTTTATTGGAAATCATTAATATTGCCATACCCATAAAGCCATCATCTTCCCCATGGCTGATCATAAACCCTACTCCCACATATTCTTACGGTTTACTCTCTCTCTCCTCTCCTCCTCTCTCTACCTTTCTCTCGCCTCTCTCTCCCCCACATATTCTTACGGTTTAGTGGTTTACCAGAAATTTTACAGATTTATAACAGCAAGGACAATCGCTCTTTATTATCAAGGTGAGTGATAATACACATGTAACAGAAGCTATGTGACGTTTGAAAAGGGTCATCGGAAACAATCCTTATCCATTTATTGATGTGCTTCTTCTCTTACAATAATAATAAAGTTTGGAATGATGGTATTTGAGAAGAAAATGGTCATCGGAAACAATGGATAAGGATTAGTGACTTCCTTTTTTTGGGAAGAAAGAGAGTGGAGAGAGAAAGGGAGAAAGAGAGAGGAGAAAGAAAGTGAGCAGAGAGGAGAGACTGAGGTAATTAATGAGGACAGAAGGAGAGAGAGTGGGTAGGTGTTGACGTGGCGGTAAATTAGTGGTTGGAGTGGAAGACGTCTCGGGAGACGTCTGAGGCGTCTTGGAAGGTGTGACCCGTCTCTGACGTGACGGTAAATAATTGGTTGGAGTGGGAGACGTCTCGGGAGACATCTTGAAAGGTGTGACCCGTCTCTCCAAAAAGACGGGAGGGGGCTATTTTCGTAAACCACTTGGTCAACAGGCTATTTGGTTATTTTCCCAAATATATATCACATACATCTTAAAAAATATTTATTTCATAATTTTCTTTACATGTATTTTTAGGTAAAAAGGGTAAAAACGTTAAAAATTCTTTAAAAAAGCATCAAGAATCCACCCTAGATAGAGGCAAAGCCAATGGGTCCAACCTCCAAGCACAAGAACCAACATAATAAAAGAGAATAAAATAAAGAATATAACAAACCTATAAAAACCAACATAACAAAATGAAAAAAAAAAAAATACATGACAAAGTCACCAATCAAATAAAAACCTACAGAATCTGTCATGGACATCATATTTAGCTTAGGAGGAATAAGAATCCTTCATAGATCAATCACCCACCTTAAAGCATCTATTTAAAAAGCCAAAACAAGCGGCTAGCCTGTTTGTGGATCTCATCAAAGAAGACTCGTATTTGTGGATTAGTCATCGTTCAAATGTTAATAGGCCTTCCTGGGAAGATTGGGCAGAATTCAACATAGCGGCTAGCCTGTAGGCTTTTTGTTTCTTTTGGGTGTTGCCCTGTCGGGCGGTTTTTCTTTTGTTTCGTTTGTTCCTTCCTGTTTTGTTCTTTTTGTTTTGTATCCCAGCCGCTTGCTGGCTCTTTATATCAATATATAAAGTGTTCTGCCGTTCAAAAAAAAAAAAAGCCAAAACAAGAATATTTATCGTCACTCAAACAAGATATTTTAACCTTTTTTTATTAACAGAAAGCTACAACTAGGTTTTACTTGACCTTATTGGTTAACGATTACTTACGTCTGATGGGTCCGATTTGTTTTCTGATAACATGATTTTACAATTAAAAAGATCAGTAGATCAACAACACCTTAAAAAACTCATTACACAAAGCATTGGACTAAGAATCCATCCTGACTAGTCATTGACTCATTTCCCACTTTAGAGCATCTATTTGAAAGCTAGAGGAGGGAAACTTTTTTGTATCTAGGAATGATATTGAAACACGTTGTATAACTTTAATTAGCATATTAAAGTACTTTACACGAAAAATATTTATAAAATTTTATTGACTTAGAAGTTAGAACGTACAAAAATAAAGTACCTTATATAAGACATATTTGGTTATTTATATGCATGTTGCTAATCACATGTCATTCTATCTTTTAAAGATTTTACACACTTTTCATACCCCTTCGACCATGTGTAGTGGGGTGTTAATGGTACCTTAAATCCCATTTTAGCGCCCCTTAAGTAGAGGTGCACAAAAAAACCGGAACCGGGATTGGAACCGAAAAAAAAATCGGAACCGGGTATACTCGGAACCGTACCCGACCCTACCCGCCGGGTACGCACAGGGTATACATTTCTATGTAAAAAACCGGACCCAGAACCAGACCCGATTTATACCCGGTTGTACCCGGTTTTTTAAATACCCGGGACCGGGTTTTTCGAATACCCAGCACCGGGTTTTCCGAATACCCGAAACCGGGTTTTTTGAATACTCAAAAATTATGTGTCAAGCGACGGGACTATTTGGCATTTTGATGTTGAGGCGGAACCAGGTATTAAAAACCGGAACCGGGTTTTCCGAATACTCAAAAAGTATACTCAAAGAAATCTATAACCGCGTTATAATAATCTAAACCGCACTACCGTTCAACGTGATTGTATAAAAATAATTCAATACCCGATATACCCGGGTTTTTTAAATACCCGGTGTACCTAGTTTTTTTCAATACCCGATATACCCGAAACCGGTTCCATACCCGGAACAGGGTATTGAAAAAACCGGAACCGGGTATTGAAAAAACCGGAACCGGGTATTAAAAAACCGGAACCGGTATACCGGGTATGGTTTTTTATGCTAGAAACTGGAACCAGTTATTTCAATACCCAGTCGAAGTAATACCCGACCGTACCGGAATCGGTTCCATACCCGGAACCAGGTACTAAAAAAACCCGATTTGTGCACCTCTACCCTTAAGGCCCTCCACGCCGCTCCTCCGTGCCTTAAAATCCCAAAACAACCCTCAGGCGTTAAAATTTTAACGCTTAATTTTAGAAAGTTTTCTTGGAATGCGTGCCAGCCAATCAAATGAGGGGAGTGGGTGCTAACTTTGCTCCCACTACGTATGGCCTTAGTTTAGTTGTGACAAAGCATCACTATGGGGGTGTTTGGGGTTGCGTTTTGAAATAGATTTTTAAATTATTGCGTTTGAAAATGCAAATAATCATTTTTTAATGTTTGGTGTTGAGTTTTGAAATGATTTTTTAAACTAACAAAACGTAATAATCTAATAGTAGCTCCACCTATATTTTTTAAAACGCATAAGCTGTTTTGAAAAAATCAATCCCTAACACCCTCTGTATAGCATAATCAAATCAACTTTATATTGTTCTTATATGTTGCGTTCTTTTTTCTTTTTCATTAACAAAATTACGCAAATCAACTTATATGTTAGCCTTTTACTTTTTTTTTTAACGGGAATCAACTTTTGAAACAAACGTCATTAGGCTAACATACAATGCCTATGAGACAATTTTTGTCATTTCACCTTTAGACTATTCGAAGTGGGGCGGAGAAAGGGGCTTGAAAGGGAGGAACACCGCCGCCAAGGGGCGGGAGGGGGGGGGGGGGGAGAGACGGGCGTGGGGGCACCTCCTTTTTGTTTTGATTGGCTGATTTTTTTTAACTTTACACACATAATAATAATAATAATAATAATAATAATAATAATAATAATAATAATAATAATAATAATAATAATAATAATAATAATAATATCCATTCTAGGCCTGTAAACGAACCGAACAAACACGAATACAATCGTGTTCGTGTTTGTTCATTTAACTTTAACCGAACACGAACACGAACACATAATCGAACACATTTTTGTGTTTGTGTTCGTTCATTAAGAAATTTGTTGTGTTCGTTTATGTTCGTTCATTTAAAACCTAAACGAACAGTTCATAAACATAAACGAACACAAATGAACATAAACCCACATTAATGAACATAAACAAAAACAAGTTTAATAATGATTCATCACAATTAAACCAAATCTAATGCATCACAATGCAACCAAAACAAAATCTAAATTAGTAGGGTTGCGGAGCGTGGAGAATAAGGGAGGTGGGGCTGTGAAGTATGTAGAGCGGCTGATATGTTTAGAATGTTAGGGTTATGATTAAATTTTAGAACATATG
Source organism: Ambrosia x helenae (assembly GCA_030844895.1). Lineage (NCBI taxonomy): Eukaryota > Viridiplantae > Streptophyta > Magnoliopsida > Asterales > Asteraceae > Ambrosia > Ambrosia x helenae. Next base: position 99,666,067 of record CM061225.1, read on the forward strand.
AAATATATTGTATACTAGTTTTTATCCCGGGAGCGTCCCGGGTTAAAATATCTAATATGACATAATAAAATATATTATTATTATTATTATTTTAAACAAATCTCTGCCATAAGTTATCATATTCAAATATTAAAAAAACGAATCTCTGCGCCGGGGTATAAATCTAGTGCCATTACAAATGAATTCGGAAGTTTGTAATCGATCATTCTAAAAAGAACTAACATGAAATAAGAAAAAAAAGTTAATTATTGAAATATCGAACGCATTAGTCTAAGGGTTATGTGATGCGTTAAAAAATTCATTGGTATATGATCGGGTATATAGTTCGGGTATTTTGGTATGTTGTTTCGGGTAATCGGGTCGGGTATCACCTAATCCCAGACCCGACCCAAACCCACAATTTTTTTAAACTAATCCCAAACCCGACACGATACCTGTCGGGTTACAAAAAATAGTCATTTTTTTTCTCTGTTTTTATATAGCATTATGGTACTCGTTGGAAAGATAATAAAATGCTCGTTAATTTGGTGTAATTTTTTTCTTTAAAAAATCTCGTATATAAAAGATATTAACGTTTAAAAGTTATGGGAGGAAACATGAGAGAAAAATAATAAAGTTTTAATATTTAGATTTAGTAGATTAGGTATTTAATAGATTAGGTTAAAGATTATAATAGATTAATTAAATCATATTTATTCCTTTTTTTTTTAATTGGTTTACACTTGCCACGTCACATCTTATGTGGCATCTCTTAAAGGAGAGATTGCATAAGAGTATGACATGTAGGATTAATCCCTTTGCAATATATATATACTAGTGGGAAGCCCGCGCGTTGTCGCGGGAGCGATAATATAAAATGTGATATTCTATATTTAGTTTTATCATTTCTCTCGTGTACCCTAACTGAGCCTTAAAAATATGCTATTACTATGTGGAATGCATATACATGTGTTGGTAACTATAAATACTCTAAATCATTATGTCCACCATTCAAATTATAAGTTTTTTGATCAATTCAGAATCGAATTCCATGTTTAAATAAGTTTGAAATTAGGAGTGGAGGTTAGTGGTCGATTGAGGGTGCCCCGCCCCACTCTCATTTTCTTTGCTCAATAGTGTAAGTTTACGTGTCATCGGCCTAAATTTTTATACGTAATATTGTGTCCAAGCCCTTCCGTTTTAAGGGTCGTCCCTGACTGTCGTTGCGACGAGGATCCGGTGTGTGTGCAAAACACTTATAACCATGTAACAAACTAACCATGCTTCTAATCAAATTCTCACTTCTAAATGAGAATTATTTTCCCTATGTTTCAATACTTATTTTAAAAAACAGAACATAGATGAATAACCCATTAAAAGCTCAATTTAAGATTCATGTTATTAATCAATACAGGAAATGAGTTCAAAAATCATTAATCAAAGTTGTAGACTCTAATTTAAGATTCATGTTATTAATCAATACAGGAAATGAGTTCAAAAATCATTAATCAAAGTTGTAGACTCTAATTATACAGCACACCTAAATGATTGTAACCTTTGATATAGTTATTTTAAAAAGCATAACATGCATGAATAACCAATTAAAAGCTCAATTTCTAGTCTAAGTTAAGACTAAAAGATTGATGTTACCAATCAAAACAAAACAGGAAATATGTTAATAAATCATTAATCAAATTTGTTAGTTGTAGTTATATAACACAACTAAATGGGCGAACCAATCCCCATGATTGAAGATTTAAACATTTTTATAGTCTTAACCAGATATAGCATAGTTCAATAACCAACAAAAAAAATAATTAACAGCAAAAAAACATATCAATTCATGTGTTTGCTACAAATTTAGAATTTTTTTTTCTACAACAACAACAAAGCTTGCTTCCAACTGGAACTCCTCTTACTCGGTCCTGGCGAATTTTTTAGACCACTCACCTGAAAAATAGCACTGAATTTGTATTATAAAAGCAAAGAAACACAACAAGAAAAATCAAGAACATATAACTATAAAAACAATAAAATAGAAATCCAACCTTAGCAGCATCAACAGATTGTCAATCAAAGAGAAGAACCAGCAAGATGCGAACATCTGGGTGTGATGGGTATGGAAGAACTTATAGTTTCAAGAAGATGGAGTTATGGAACTCGAAGAGACGATTTCGAATTTCCGAATTAAATTTTTGGTTAAAGTGAATTTGTTGTTTATAACAATGTTATGCGAATGATGATTGGAATGTGAACTAATCACCATTTGTGTAGTTAATATTGTATTCATTATGATGAACCACCAAGGAAGATGAAAGGTTAGTATGAATTGATTTGACTAAGATGGCCTTAAAGTGTCTTAAAAGTTTGATGAATGTCCAACTTTAATCCCTCTAAATTGGCTTTAAGTGTATTGTAAATTATGCTTAAATATTCGTACACAATACAAAATTACAATGGTGTACATCTTTGGACATAATATTTATCAAACTCTTTGAAAGGCACTCAAATTCTATTTACAATGTATACAACTTTCTAATAATCAAATATGCTATATTGGACACTATATAAAGGTAAAACTTGGACCAAAAATAAATTGTATGCAAGACAACCAAATCCTGAATCGGCCTGTTTTAACCAAACAAACTGTATTAAAGCAGCAGTGAAATAAAACGACGGGAAGATATTACCGATCCAGTCTCGATCTCCAAGAGCATTTTCAATTTAGCGTTGTGATTCTTATTGGAAACTTCCCTCAATTACCCAGCCTGCAGTTCCAATAACAGTTTTGAGTTCAGCTTGTTAATAAAACCAATAGCAACATGAAAAATATTGATCTCAAATCTATAGATAAAACACATTAACATTTATAAAAGATATTAGCAATTAAAGAAAAACAATTCTGATTGGGTTTCCTACAAAGCTGTTGAAGGTCGATTAGGACGATGTGTGTGGTTCTGCCTTTTTGGCCATACAAGAAGTATTGAAATTGAATAGGCACACCAATTCTTTAGCAACCTCATCCTGTACACCGTAAATATTTGATGAATATAAGTAAGTGTATGTTTCCAACAACTAAAGATATATTATTAACAATGTAACATGACAAAATTTACAAATCGACAGTAAATCAAATCGAGCAATAAAAAATACCTCAAATTGGTTAAATGTCGTTTCTTTCTGTATGCAAAATCTATGAACTTTGTCATGGTTTGCATGATGAGTAACCTAGACATGTCAAGTAATGATATTAGTAAGATGAGTTTCTTGAAAAGTAAAACAAGTGTAGAAGTCAAGAAAGCAATGACTATAAATCAAGAGTAAGAAAATGGTTTTTTATTGGGTGTTATGAATGTAGGTTACATCTTAAGAGACATATAAAGTGTGTATTACACACATATACAATGTGCATAATATGTTATACATGAGGGGCAAAAAGGGTAGGAAATGACAAAAATATAGAGATTTGTAAAGAGACTTTTCATATGTCATCTTAAAATTGAGAGGAAATTACTTTCATGGACATGATTCCTCCTTAATAAGGTAAATCTAGAAATCTAGATATAGAATATATAATGGCTATTGATGACACGTGAGATTTTTTTGTTGGTTTAACAATTTAACATTACCTGTTTATTAAATGAATCACCTCGAAAAAGACTTGTTTAATTAATGGATTAAGACTATCCCCATTGGTGGCACATCTTAACCCAACCTTTTGTTAAAAAAATATATATCTTTTTCTTTCACCTACACAACCCAATCCTATTCAAAATTTAACACACATTCACAACCCAACCTAAAGATTTTTTTTTTTGTACGAACTCGATTTTTAATAAAATTTATATAAAAAATAAAAAATACCGTGTATTTAGTTTCTTTTTAGTTTGAATATTACAAATTATTTGAGTAATTATGTTATTGGGGGATTTAGTTTGGGTTGTAACCTTGGTTGCCCCACCAACCCAGTTGCCAACTTATGTTGGTATGAATTTATTTCTTTAATTTTTTAAATTACTCATTTTTTTTGTCCTATTGGTGACCAACCTAACTCTAGGTCACCAATGGGGATAGTCTAACCGAAAATGTCTCTTATAATATATTGGTTTGAACTGTAAACATATTTATGTTTAAGTGTATTATTTAAAAAAAAATATTTTGTGGAGCAGTGAGTGTCTCTGGAAGCAGCCTCTCTATCTGTAAGGGTAGAGGTAAGGTTTGTCTACATCTCACTCTCCCTAGACCTTACTTTTAGTTTTGCTAATCGTGAGATTCACTGGGTAAGGTTGTTGTTTTTATTTATTTTTTTACTAGTTTTTATCTCGGGAGCGTCCTGGGTTGAAATATCTAATATAATATAATAAAATATATTATTATTATTATTATTATTATTATTATTATTATTTTAAACAAATCTCTGCCATAAGTTATCATATTCAAATATATAAAAAAAAAAAGAATCTTTGCGTCGGGGTATAAATCTAGTGCCATTACAAATGAATTCGGAAGTTTGTAATCGATCATTCTAAAAAGAACTAACACAAAATAAGAAAAAAAAGTTAATTATTGAAATATCGAACGCATTAGTCTAAGGGTTATGTGATGCGTTAAAAAATTCATGGGTATATGATCGGGTATGTAGTTCGGGTATTTGGGTATGTTGTTTCGGGTAATCGGGTCGGGTATCACCTAATCCTAGACCCGACCCAAACCCACAATTTTTTTTAAACTAATCCCAAACCCAACACAATACCTGTCGGGTTACAAAAAATAGTCATATTTTTCTCCGATTTTTATATAACACTATGGTACTCGTTGGAAAGATAATAAAACGCTCGTTAATTTGGTGTAATTTTTTTCTTTAAAAAATCTCGTATATAAAAGATATTAACGTTTAAAAGTTATGGGAGGAAACACGAGAGATAAAATAATAAATGTTTAATATTTATATTTAGTAGATTAGGTATTTAATAGATTAGGTTAAAGATTATAATAGATTAGGTTAAATCATATCTGTTTCTTTTTTTAATTAGTTTAGAGTTGCCACATCACATCCTATATGGCATCTCTCAAATGAGAGATTACATAAGAGTATGACATGTAGGATTAATCCCTTTGCAATATATATATATAGATATATAGATAATATAATATGAATTAATGTTACTTAACCAAAGGGAAATAAATAATAAAAATAAAGTAAAGTTTAATTAAACGAACATAAATGAACGAACAAAACGTGTGTTCATGTTCGTTCGTTTAATTAAACGAACAAAAAATTGTGTTCGCGTTCGTTAATTATCTAAATAAGCGAACATAAACAAACTTCCCGCCGAACAGTTCATGAACGCTCGGTTCGTTTACAGGCCTAATTCATTCCCCCCCTTCCCCCCCCCCCTTTCCACTCCCCATAATTTTCATCCCCTCCACGTGGGACCCAAAAGTGCCACATGACGCTTCATCCCCCTCTTTCCCCCACCACTCCTTATAGTCTTACAAGGAATGCTTGTGTAAGGGGCTGTTTGGTTGATTAAGTGTTAAATCATTAATAGGTCTGAATGGTTAAGAGGTCTGAATGTTTAAGTGCTGAATCATTAAGTTGTAACTCTTAACGGTTAGTATTCTTGTCCCACATTGGTAGGAGAGCCCCATTAAGGTTCAGCCTAGTTCAATGTTTAATGGTTTAGTGCTTAATGGTTAAGCAACATCTCAAATCTTAATGATTCAGCATTAACCATTCAATTTAGAAGCTGAAACAAACGCGTTGAATGCTGAATGGTTCAGAGCCTCATTAAGAGACTTACCAAACAGCCTCTAAATAACTTAAATGCCTCTAATTTTGAAACACCCTAAACCTTTTTAACCGAAAATACGCAGCGGAAATACGAACCAGAAAATTTCTTGCTTTATAAAAACATTATTGTATGTTTGGAACCCATAGCTAAAAGATATTATAGGTGTTTCATATTTTATTGTTTCTTATTACATCATCTACAACTCATCTTTATTAGTTTACGTGACCGTGACCCCGTACAATCCGCATCCTCACTCGACCTCCAACCATTTCTTGCTTTGTGAGCTTGACTTGACAACCTGCAACTACCACATAACCATTTCGTTAGTTCATTAAGTGACTTCATGCAAATATTCACAATATGGAAATAACATCAACAATACTCAATGGTCATAACCAAACGCCTTTTTGTAAGTTCGGATCCGGTCTCCGGATCCTATCCTCCAATTTCCATGCATTCATACTTACATACCTGCATTTTTATTATCATCCTCATAACAAAAAGATTAATGACATTACAATACACACGCACATACAAATCCCATGTACAAGTTATCTTAACCCGTCATACTACTCTTCCTTGTGTATTCTCAAGGACAAACATGACGTTTCCGAACTTATACTCAACCTACACATAACGACCAACCTTTACATACATAACACTTTCACACATTACCGGGCATAAGCAACTATGCACACATTTTATTACACTAGCATCCAATGCGAGAAACCTCCACTTACTAAGCGGTTTACCATTTGTGTGACCTTGCATAACTATACAATTCAATCTAAATAGTTACACCCATGATTTAATGTACCCATCTATATATATATACACACTCATATCAATCCGTACATTTTACCATTCATTCTTATGCCATATTTGTTAATCTTGGTTTATTTCATGCTTAATTACCCCCACTTCATTTATCTTTGTTGCTCATTTATCCCAACTACTTTCATTGTTGTATGGTGAACTATACCCGTTCACCAACAACATCAATTCGCTTACCTTATTATAAATTACCTTTTCATACTTGTTTCCCATTCTCTATTTATACATAAGCATACAATTACTAAACCAAGAGTTTGCATCATAAGTCACTTACCTTTGCCCGTAGGAGTGTTTTCGCCTTATACGCGTTTGACTTATAGTCCCAAGCTTTTCACCTGGCTCGAGATCATATCCACTTGACCCGTTTACTTTTAAGCTTCTTGTACCAAGCTTACTTTCAAGTCAACATGCCGTGTTAGAATACTAATTTGGAACTTACCTATTCAAACATTAGTATTCATTCTACATCATTCAAACATGACATCAATACATTCAACAACTAGTTCTATTCAATAAGTCTTTCCATATACTACCCGTTTGACTCGTTAGTGAAAATACTTGCATGAACTAGTTGGTAAGTGTTCTTAGACACTTTTTGAATGCCACATAATATGCTATTCTTTCCCTACAATCTGTACTCCAAGACTACTACAAGCGTGTACATTCTTACACCTTTTCTTATTAAATATTACAATATAAATGTGCAGCGATTTTCTGCGCAGCTGCTGTTCAAGGTCGTTTTTCCCCTTCTAAACCTCGGAATCAGATCTTGACTATCAAATACAAAATGTGCGTCATTCAAAGACCTTTCCAAGCATATAAAGAACACATCCTAACGAGTTTTCTATGATTTTATATGAATATTTTAAGATCAGGTCAGAAACATAATTTTGACCAAACAGCTTTGCTGTCAAAACTGAAATGCTAACTTTAGATGCTGTTTTGACCCACTACAACTCAGAATCAGCTTCTTATGACTAAATATGAAATGTAATATGTGCAACAAGCTTTTCAACGATATAAGGCTCGTCTTCTAACTCCTAATAACGAATGAGATATGCCCTTTACAAGATTAGTATCTAGGGCTGTCAAAAGTAACGAATTTCATACAATTTTACACCATTTGACCCAATTCAAGTTTCATGTAAGCATTGTATCAAACACTTCATGTGCACCCTTTTTGCAAGTGAATTCTAAGCCTTATGGACTTCTCAAACTTTGCCATTTAACTAGCTTATCATCAACATCATTCTAACCATCATGCTTAGCTATTTCCAATTTCAACTTATAATTTTACCAACACATAAGATTCATGCAATACATATGGAATACAATTTCTCTACAATCCATGCCTAAAACATAGATTTCCTACTATTTTAGTAACATCAAAGCTACTAATCAAAACCAAAATCATCATCTTTGAATACAAGCAAGCTTCCAACAATTTAACTCGTTTATAAACCACTAAGAATGATCAATATCACTAATAATCAACAATATCACGGATTTAACATGTTTTGTTCAAAACCCATATGTGGGTTTTGAACCCTACACGAATTTGGAGGTTAGGGTTCTTACCAAAGCTTAATCCTTGAAGATTAACCCTCAAGAACACACCATTCATCTATTGCTTCAATCTCTTGCATCAATTCTTCAATTTTAGGGATTTAGGGGTGTTTAAGGGCTCAAGAAACCCCTTTTGGGGCTGATCACGAAATGCACCCAATTTGGGTGTTTTGCCATTATAATTTTGACCTAGATTTACTCCTTTGGTCCCTCAACTTTACCCCAATGTTATGTTTTTATAAAAACTAACTACTCAAGTTAGTTTCTAATATTATTTACTCATTTATATAAATAATAACATCAACTAGGTTATTTCCATACTAGAACATAACCCATATTCTTATTTTCTAAGTCCCGTTTTATTATTTTGCTAATCACACATACTGGCGTAATTAAGCAAAATGGATTTTTTTTTTGGGGTGTTACAAATTTTATTGAAAAATTATTTAAGATAATTTAAAGAAAATTAGATAGATATAAAAAAGGAAGGTGATATTGGCACACCCCATTTGTTTATCTAGGCATATTTGTAACCCTATATGATGAATATAGTGTTATATGCCACATATTGTAACTTTATATGCCGTGTAGAGGCATATATGCAACAAACATGGTAACCTTGTATTGAAAAAATTGCATGTGTCAGTTTTCAGTGTCAGCCGACATCTATAGGATACATATAGTGTATATGTGTCATATAAGCCTCAAAACCTTTATTTTTAGCCATTATATGTGTCATGTAAGCCCACCCATATGACACGTATAGTGTTTTATGTGTCATCTAGGTCTTCAATATTTTATGTATTGCCAAACTTTACAACAACTAATATCTATCAGGTTTTAAATGTGTCGTTTTAAAACATTGTTAATATTTATTTAGTTTTGGGTGTTGTTTTAAAATATTTGTTAACATTTATCGGGTTTTATGTACGTATCGTTTGGAGCCATTTGTTAATACTTGTCAATTTAAATGTGTTGTTTTGAAATATTTGGTAATACATATCTGGTTTTACGTGTCGTTTTGAAACATTTGTTGTTTATACGTGTGTGTCATTTTAAAAGATTTGTAAATACTTATCGGTTTAAACGTTGTCGTTTTGACATATCACGTTATGTGCCACATTTGACGTACAATAACGCTTCCCAACCTATTGTACTTGGATGACCTGAAGATGCCAATCAACTTATATGACGCATATAGGTTACCTATATGACCCATATAAGTTATTACGCGACATATATGCGCCCGTAGAGTGTAATAGGGATGAGATCAGTACCTTACCAACACCAAACTATACCGATAGCGAATTTTTAAAAAAAAAAGTGGGTACCAAATCTTTCAGTACGATACCGATATTTGTTACTAAATGGCCTCTTTATATGGCATTTATGGTATCGAACCGATACCGATACTGAATTATTGAAAAAGTGGGTACCGAATACCGTAACAGCATTGCCAATCCCTAGAGTGTAATGACCCTTATATACCACATATAGTGTAATATGTTTCGTATAAGGTTTGAAAAAAGGCACACAGTTGTCCTATGGTGTAGTCTTGTGTTATGTGTAAACCCTATATGACACATATAGCATTATATGTGTCATATATAGAGTGTCAATTGCTAAAATTTGATGTTGCTTTAACATATCCCTAAAAAGACTCTCCACGCACGCATGCACGTACACACGCACACTCTCTCTCTCTCTCTCTCTCTCTCTCTCTCTCTCTCTCTTACCACCACCATCCACCCCAGCCCACACCACTTGTTGCCATCGCCACCACCTACCCCACACACCAATCATCATCTTCATCACACCCTAAAACTTCGAAAGCACTCTATGAAAGATCTTTCAACATCAACACTCAACACCAACTTCACACCTAATACCAACTTCCAACTTCAACTCCCGACACTAATGTACGACTACGAATAGTCTTACTATTCACTTAGGTTGTGTATTATTATTAGAATGTCAATTCAATCCCCCCCTCCCTGGTATTACAATAATCAACCAATTATATAGAATGTTACAAAGCCTATTCTAGGAAACGTGTAAATACATTTTATTACAATTAAATGGGTTTCCAAATGTGTAGTCCATTATACCCCCGCAGTCGAAGCGGGAGGTTGACGGATGCTGAGACTGAAGCGAAAATCTTCAAAGAGAACTCGAGGAAGGCCTTTAGTGAAGATGTCGGCGATTTGGAAACGCGAGGAGACATGATGAACACGAATTAATCCCTTTTGAACCTGCTCTCTGACGAAATGAATGTCAAGTTCTATGTGTTTGGTCCTCTGATGTTGAACTGGGTTGTCGGAGAGGTAAACCGCGCTGACATTATCACAAAAAACAATAGTAGCTTTAGAGAGAGGGTTGTGTAGTTCTAGAAGTAAGTTGCGTAACCAACAGATTTCGGCGACGACATTAGCTACACCTCTGTATTCTGCTTCGGCACTTGAACGTGAGACAGTTGGCTGCCTTTTAGAGGACCAGGATAATAAGGTAGGGCCGAAGTAGATACAGAAACCTGAAGTGGACCTCCGTGTGTCAGGGCAACCGGCCCAGTCAGCATCTGTGTATGCAGTTAAGGAGGTGGCAGTGGAGGGTTGAAGTGTGAGACCAAAGTCGGTGGTACCCTGTACATAGCGGATAATACGTTTGAGAGCCTGCCAGTGAGAGGTCATGGGGGCGTGCATATGCATGCAGACCTGCTGGACTGCATAACTGATGTCAGGTCTGGTAAATGTGAGGTACTGAAGGGCCCCTGCAAGACTGCGATAGAGAGTGGGGTCTTCAAAAGGAGTACCATCAGTAGAGGAGAGCTTTGGTTGTGTGTCAACTGGCGTGTCCACTGGTTTGCAGGTTTGCATTCCTGCACGATGAATTATATCATGGGCATAAGCTTGTTGAGAAAGAAACATCGAGTGTTTTTGTCGAGTGACAGCGATACCCAAGAAGTAGCTTAGTGGTCCAAGATCTTTCATGGCGAACTCACTAGCGAGACTGGTGAGAAGATGCCGACGAAGACAGTCAGAGGAGGTGACCAAAAGAATATCATCGACATAGAGAAGAAGGTAAGCAGTCTGTGATTGCTGTCGAAGAATAAAAAGAGATGTGTCACACTTGCTTTGAGTGAAGCCCATTCGCAGGACATGATCAGTAAAACGTTGATACCATGCCCGAGGTGCCTGTTTCAACCCGTATAGAGACTTTTTCAACTTGCAAACGTGGTTTGGGTATTCTTTATTTCTAAATCCCATGGGTTGGTACATGTAGACGGTTTCATTTAACTTTCCATGGAGAAATGCATTTGTAACGTCAAGTTGATGAACTGGCCATGATTTGGTGAGGGCAATAGATAAGACTGTTCGAATGGTTGCTGGTTTTACCACGGGGCTAAAAGTTTCTCCACAATCAATGCCAACCTGTTGCAACCTGCCATCACAAACCAAACGCGCCTTGTAGCGCTCAAGAGAACCGTCAGATTTTAATTTATGTTTGAATAACCACATGCTGCGAATTACATTCATATCTGGATGTCTAGGTACTAAGTCCCAAGTCTCATTCTTAAGAAGGGCATTATATTCGTCAGTCATGGCTTTATGCCAAACCGGCGAGGACAAGGCAAGTGATGGGTTTTTAGGTACAGGTTCAATGGAGGTGGTGTGGAGGTTGAAGGGTTGTTTTGGTTTGTGAATACCATCCATGGCACGAGTTCGCATTGTGCGAGGTGGTATAGAAGGTTGTGTGGGAAGTGGTGGTGTGGTGTGGTCTGTAGGGGAGGTGGGTTGCGGTGGTGTTAATGGGTTTGGGGAATGGGCCGTAGGAATGGAAGGTGATTGGTGGGCTGGTGATTGGGTTGATGGTGGGGTGGTCTGATGGAGTGAGGTAGCGGGTGAGGGGGTTGGCGGATTGTTGGGCTGGGGTGCAGGAGATTGGGCCGGGGTTGTGGATGTAGTGGGGTTGGCAATGTTGGACCATAATTGTGGGTGAAGGGGAGCAGACAAGAAATCATAGGATGGGGAGGGTTTGTTAATGTGGTGGAATGGAAATATGGTTTCGTCAAAGATGACGTGTCGGGAGATGGTGATTTGGTTGGTGTGAAGGTCAAAGCATTTGTACCCCCGATGTTGAGAGGGGTAGCCAAGGAAGACACATGGGTGTGACCGAGGTTCAAGTTTGTGGGTGGTGGTGGACGGGATGAGTGGATAACATAAAGAACCAAATACACGTAGGTGATCATAAGTGGGTGAGACACGGTATAAAAGTTCAGTGGGGGTGTGATTATGGTGGGTTTTGGCTGGGGTGATGTTGTGGAGATATGTGGCTATGTCTAAGGCGTGGTGCCAAAAGGTTGGGGGGAGACCCGCATGGCTAAGGAGAGTGCGGATCATGTTGTTGATGGAACGGATTTTACGTTCCGCTTTACCATTTTGTGATGAGGTGTATGGGCAGGATAGGCGGAATAGCATACCGTGTTGGGCACAAAATTGCTTAAAAGAGGTGTTGATGTATTCGGTTCCGTTATCACATTGAAAGGTTTTTATTTGACGTGCAAATTGGGTTTTTATTTGGGAGGCGAAAGTGGAGAAAATGGTATATACTTGAGATTTATTTGCCAATGGGAATGTCCACAAAAAATTTGTAAAATCATCAAGAAACAAAATATAATATCTGTGGCCGCCCGTACTAAGTACGGGTGATGTCCAAAGGTCACTATGCAATATATCAAATGGTGCAACAGTTATAGAAGTGGAATTATTAAATGGTAAACGGATAGTTTTGCCAAAAACACAAGATTGGCAGACATGTTTATTTATTGAATCATAAGAAATAGAACAATTGTTTTTCAAAGACTGTAAAGGGCTAGGGCCGGGGTGGCCTAGGCGTTGATGCCAAAGGCGTTGGGAGAGGGCAGCAAAAACCGTTGGGGATGTCCGTTGTGAAGCAGGAGGAGGTAGGAGCGGGTACAAGTCACCGCTGCTGTTGCACCGAAGGATAGGGATCCGGGTCTTGAGATCCTTCACAAGAAAACCAAATGGGTCAAATTCAATAGAAAGGGAGTTGTCGGTGGTTAGGCGACGAACGGATATTAAATTTTTAATAAGTTTTGGTGAGTATAGAATGTTATTAAGTTTAAAGGGCGGGTAGGGTGGTGGAAGGGTCATGTTGCCTTGGCCGGTAACCGGTATGACATTGCCATCACCGACAACTATAAATTTAGGTGAGCCCTTATTAAGAGGAGTTTGAGATGTACCTGACTGTTGATGATAGTGGTCAGAAGCCCCGGTGTCCATTATAGAGTTCCAGTCTGGCGGGTTGAGACTCAAAGCATGCATAGCCTGTGCAATATTTGTTGGAGAGTAAGCCATGTGGGCCGCACCTGGGTTTGGGCCTAGAATACCCCTAGTATTTGGGCTATTTGTGGTGTTAGGGGAAGATGGGTAAGGGCAAGGTGGAGAAGCCCAAGAAGCCCACGATGGAAAATTATTGTTATTATTGGGCCAAGGGAGTCCAAACTGCCATGGGAAAGAAGCAGTGTATGAAGTCTGAGAAGAAGAGGTGCGACCACGGTTCCAAGGCGGCCGACCTCTTCCACGTCCGCGTCCCCTATGGCGTCCTCGACCGCGGTCAGAATAGGTGTCAGGAGGTGGTGGGCGGTTATCAGTAGGGCTGTTATTTTGGTCAGAGGAGTTCGAACGGGAGGAGGCATGGAGAGCCGAACCTGCAACAGTTGCGGCATGTTTGGCTTGTTCTTGTTTTCTGTTTTCATTCATACAAAGTTGGGAGCGGACCTCATAAAAGGAAGGGAGGGGTTTGGTATTGTGGAGGACGGTGCTGATACTTTCGTAATTTTCGGTGAGACCGGCTAGGGTTTGGAGGACAAGATTGTCACTATCAACAGGGGCATCGACATTTGAGAGTTGATCCGCCAATTCCTTCAACTCTTGACAATAGGCTGCCATATTTGTGAAGTTTTCAAGGCGAGTGGAGTTGAATTTTTGTTTAAGGTAAAGGGCGCGGGTGGCTTTATTGTCTTGAAATAATTCTGCAAGAGCGGTCCAAGCTTGATGTGCGGTGGTGTTGGTTTTGAAGATGGTTTTTAACAAGATTCTTAGAGATGGTGCCATAGATCCATTGAAGGACTATGGCGTCCAATCGTTCCCAAGAATCAAGTGTGGTAGAGGAGGGGGTAGTGGGTGTGGTTAGTGTATCGGTGGCAGCAGGTGGTGGTGGGGGTGGTGTGCGTGGCTGTAGGTGGTCAGATACGAGGTAAGCACGGCAGTGGATCCGAAAAAGTTCGGACCATGTCGTGTAATCAGAGGATTCAGATTCAAGAGTTATAGGAATATAGGATTTGATGTTTGTCACTGTTACCGCTGGATGTAGTTTCGGCTCCATGGGGATAATAGTGACAAAATGGCAGCAGGGGTGTAAAGGAAAACAGGGAAGGGACAGACAGAATCAGCAAAGTATTGCCGAGGAGGAAGACAGGCAGTGGGCACAGAGGTATTTTAAGGATCTTCTATTAGCTCTGATACCATATTAGAATGTCAATTCAATCCCCCCCTCCCTGGTATTACAATAATCAACCAATTATATAGAATGTTACAAAGCCTATTCTAGGAAACGTGTAAATACATTTTATTACAATTAAATGGGTTTCCAAATGTGTAGTCCATTAATTATTAATAGTTAGGATAATTGTATGAAGTAAAGATATTAATTGTATATGATCATGTATCAAACAAATAACTAAAAGATTAATAAACGGGTGAATATTGAGTCCAATCAACAATACCATTATAATTATGGTTTTACCTAGATGGATAGTTCCTACTGAGTCATGGTTCAATCCTGAGGGCAATATGGTTTTACCCAGCTATTACCTCAACGAGTTTCTCGTGTGGGGGTAGTATGATTTTCCGGGCGAATGTCAGTTTACGTGGCAGCCGCGGCCCGATAGAACATCACGTTCACGAACGAAGCTGACGGGCAATCGTCTTTGACGAAACCAGGTGACCAATTCGGTCAGTATATAAACAGCCACCCTTCAAAAAAATTAAGGTTTTAAGGTCAACTATTAAAAAAAAGGTAATAAACAGTAAACAAATATATAGGTACCCAAAGTCAAAAATCATGACTGGAAAATATAAAAAAGCTGACCTCGGCTCCTGTAGTAGACATGACCAATGCAGCCTTTCTCTTCTTTGACCAATGTTTGTTTGAATTTTCAATGGTTTCCATTGTCAAATTACCTTGATTGACGCGGGGTTATGTAGGAAATCTATACTTTAATAACTTTTTTTATTTTTTTTAACAATCAACAAACTTTATTCAAACCAAATGGCAAGCGGGAAAAAACTAGCCGGTCACCAAGTACAGACATACACCAAGTGAAGAAACAATAAAAAGAAAACAGTACAGGAACAATACAAGAAGAGTTCCTACCATCCGATTTTATGTATATGAAATCCCCTTCATGTTTGCCAATCAATCGACGGTTGACTAGCCCGAGATCTGACCCACAAGTAACTAAGCGTCTTCACCTCACCAAGAATTTGACTAATTGAGCTTTGATATTGGTTAAAAACTAAATTATTCCTTGAACGCCATAAGCACCATAAAGTCGTAAGGCAAATCGCATGTATAGTCTTCTTCCTTTTTGTTGAACCATCCTCATAGTCGGCAAGATCCAAGACGTCTTTACTTTAATAACTTAGAGTAGACGGTGTGAAGATCGGGGTACCTCCCTGGGTATCAGTACCACTACGGCGGTGGTGCCGTGGTGGTCTTTGTGTGTGTGGGAATGCGTGTGTTGCATGTTTGGGTGTGCAGGTGGTTAGTGGGTAGCAACCTGGGTTCCGTGGCTTAGGTGGTCAGGTGGTTGACGTGGCGGAGCAACCGTGGTCTCTTTCATGGGATTCACTCCGCCTACCCTTAGAAGAAAAATATCTAAAGGTAATTGTTACTTTTGTAGACCTGTTCGTCAATCAAATTTGATGGACTTTGTAACGCGTTCCAATATATCTGGTCTTTAAATGGACTTGGCCCTTTGATGAACTAATCAAAACTGGGCTTTGAGCTATAGGCATTGGCGGACTTACCACGGGAAGAGGGGTCGCGCCCGCTAATTCTCAATTTTCAGGCGTAGTAAAAAAATTTCGTATCATTGACGTTTTTCGTATTACGCTACCCCTAAATACTATTAAATGTTACCCTTAAAATTTTGTTTTAGATACGCCAATGGCAGCTGGCTATAGGGCATAGCCTAGCCCGCAATTCATATTGATGTGTTTCTGGAAATTTTTAATTTATGGTTCTTATGTAACAAGTGAATTATGTTTTAATAATGTTCCCGTTCTATCTAAAACATTTTTTTTTGTTTTTTTGACTTTTTATTATAATTAATAATTATTAAATAAATTTAGTAATTACAAGATTATTAAATAACTATTATTTATTATGTTTTAAAGTCTTCATACTTAATAAAGAGTTGTACATCAACCATACCCAATAAATTCTACAAACAATAAGGCTAGTGGGTAAGCATACATCAAAAAACCCATGTCTCATGTCATGTAGGCTGTCACATCACCAAAGTGGTGTCTCACCATTCTTGAGACATGGGTGGGTGTGTAGACATGAAAAACCCATGTCTCAAGCATTTAATATTTTTTTTTGTTTTCTAATATTAATTGTAATTAGTTTTATAAAAGTAATAAATAAATAAATAATGTTCAAATAAATACTAAGTTATATAAATAAAAATTACAAAAGCATGATAAAATTAAAAAAAAACGAACACATTTAAAAAAAAACATACGATTTCCTAAAATTTTATAAAACTACTTCCATTTTTCAATAAACTTGTCTTGCAATTTCTTCATCGCAGCGCGTCGTTATTCGGGATACTTCGAGATATCCGCCTCCATAATTCTCCACTCTTCCAGCGCCTTCGATTCATCAATCAACCGAATCTTTTCCTTCTTGAGCTTTATTTTTTCGTCGTTAGCTTTGTTGAAAGCTTCCATAGCTTCGGTTAATTTATCAAGCTTTGAAGCGCTCCCGCTTGTGCTACTCGGCGCCGCCGCTTTCTTTCCTGCCGCCGTTTCCTTTCGAGCTTTATCCCGATCTACATAAAAAACGCAACCATTTTATAGTCCGAAAAAGAAACGCTACAAATTATATAAAAAAAAACTATATATTTATAAACCTGTGGGGCGTTCCACCTCCACATAAATTGGTTCTTCTTCATCGGGCTCGTCGTTCATATCAATGTCGACTGGAACGGACGGGCCTGCTTTTTTAGCTTTGGTTTTTCGTTTGGCCCGTTCAACCTCGTTTCGGACCCCCGCCCTTTTTTGTTCATCTTTCAAAACCTGCCAAGCCCGTATCATCGAGAATGTTCTGTGTGTCTCACTTTTATAGTCCGACATCGCTTTTTCGAAAATCATTTGCTCGTTCCATCCACTAGGCGGGTGCGCCTTAATACGGTTGTAAATTCCATTGAATTTACCACAATCCGAATTCAACTTTCTCCATTTTGAGCTTAGAGCATCGCTTTGTCGATACGACTTAGCTTGCATATACTTATGAAAGAATTCGTTCGCCGTCTCCCATAACTTATCTATGTTTTGGGTGGTACCTTTGAATTTAAAAAAAATGGTGTATATATATATAATCGGAATTTATAAAAAAATAAATACACATATATATTTTCAGAACAAAAAAAATACATAAATATAAATTTTGTGCAAGTTTAAAAAATTTACCGACTGTGGGGCGTTTTGAAGCCGCAAGCCACGCCTTAGCTAAGGCTTCCTCTTCAACATCGGACCATGGCTGCGCGACTCCTTGTAGTGGTTTACCACGTCCCGGTCCTTGCTCTATTTGTTTTCCTTTGCGTTTCCCTTTTGCTTTTTGGGTGGGTGGCATCTCTTGGGTTTCGGCAATTATCTCCTCATCGGTTTCGTTCTCATCCTCTACGGGTTGTGATGTTCCGATAGGTGTAGTGGGTTGTGATTGTGGAGAAAATTGTGGTGAAAATTGTTGTGAAAAACCCGCTTTGCTTGCTAGTTGCATATAGTTTTGCATTTGCATGTAGTTTACCGGGTGTAATTGGGCATAAGCCGCCGGGTTTTGAAGCATTTGAGCTACATGCGGCATTATTGGAACAGTTTGCGATATGGGTGGATCAATGACCGGTGTGTAACCGGGTGTGGTGAAAGGTTGAGTCGGGTTAGGTTGATTCGGGTTTTGGTTGAATTGTTGGTAGGGATCCATAAAGTTTTTTTTTATAAAAAGGTTGGGAGTTTATAAAATAAAAGGTTTGAAATGAGATGGAGTGGAGAAAAGGTTGATTTGGTATAATATTTATAGTTTGAATTTAGAAAAAAAAATAAAAAAAAATAGCCGTTTGGGATAAACTAGCCGTTACCCAACGTTTAAAAAAAATAAAAAATAAAAGAAATTATGCTATTGGTCCGTTCCTCATGTCCGGTGAAGAACGGGGAGACGGGGGTTATACAGGTTGGGACGGGGCAAAAAAAGGAGGACGGGGCAAGGGTGGCGTCTGTTCACCCACCAGCCTAAGGCTATTGGAGTATTGGTAGGGTATGGTTCGTATAAAGATTTTTTAGTGGTGTACAAAATCGGGTTTTTTAATTCACAAACCGAACCATAGTTCCTCATTAAGGACTCGGACTGATTTGGGTTAGGAATTGAATTACGAAGGAAAATGTTCGAACCTATCACACCGGTTGAGGCTGGGTTAAAAAACGGTTTTGACATGTTATCCAAACTTGTTCGGGCTCAAACCAGTTTGTGCCAAACTGGGTGTTTTCACAGGGTCGGGTCTGGGTCAGCGGGCCCAAACCGATTTCTTTTGTACACCTTTAATACTAGTGTGGAGCCCGCGCGTTGCAGCGGAGTTGACAATACGCAATTGAAAAACAAAATGGTTAAGACAATCAAGTGGTCAATGAAGTGAGGATATCATGGGAGGTCGTTATACAACCTACAAGTAAAGACAAAAGTTAGAAAGTATACATTATACCTCACTTTAACATCAAACAAAATTACTTCTTTTAGACTCAAATGAAATCAGACGCAACTCTATATTTTTGCACCTAGAAAACGATTGCGGCTATCGACGAGTCTTTGAGGTGGCACACAACGAGATTTGATGGTTTGGAAGTCTAGTAAAAGTTTGGTTTTTCCGTATGAGCTACCAATGTTTTTAAGATTTGATAATCCATGTGAGGTGGTTGTGAAAATACCATGAGACAACGGATGATGAAACTGAGAGGGAATCAAACAACTATCTATAATTGGTTTTTCCTCCCCTTGTTTGACATCACAATTTATAAGATCGAAAAAAACTGACTATTTAAGACTAATTATGTACCGGTACATGAAAGGTTGTATTATTTATTTATTTGGGATTTTGGTTTTATGAACTCAAGAAGTTTTAACCACATAATTATTAAGTCTATAACTCATATACGTTTAATTTCATTTTACTTCCTAGTCTTTTTAAATTCATTAGGATTACGTTTATAGATTTCAATGAAAATTATATATATAATTTCTTAACATAATATTACTCCAGATATAAAACTTGTATTTTATTTTAAGTCATATTTTTTTTATACATATAAATTTATGAAAAGAACTTCAAGATTAATGTTATATCAGTTTAGAAAATGTTGAGTGTTTATCGTCATTACTATTGAGTGTTTATTATCATTATAAACCTCACTTAAATCTAACCGACTTTGTTGTTATGCAACGGTTAGTGTTATAGATCGTTTGGTTTTTTCGTTATGGTTCGCGTCATACTACAATAGCCCAATCGGTAGGGATCGGTAATTATATATATATATATATATATATACATATTATAACAATTAAATTATTTGGTAGAAAACTTATGGACTTCCCTTTAATTTAATACATGCATTATTCATTTACATATATTTCATGAACAATTTAATATTCATATAAAAATACTATTTTGCCCTCTTACTAACTTTATTAGGGCATTGTACCATATGCATTATATGCTGTAATTACTTAAATTTGGTTGGTATCCTTGCCTCATGCTTTATAATATAGTATGGACTAGTGGGTTGGCCCGCGCGATGCAGCGGGTGTAACCGAAACTCTTTTGTAGAGCACATACTAACCTAATATACCTACCATAAACCTAACCACTATTACATTAATATTTCTGAATACCTTTGTTTGAAATTCATTATAGACAGAAGCTTTCTTCTTCGGTTATTGAATCCGATGATCATATAGTTTAGATCAAATTAGACATTTTGTGTGTATGAATATAACGTAATAATTTCAGAATTCGAATCGTTACCTCATGATTAAAAACACAACTTTCACTATTGATTTCTCGATTTTTATATAGTATGATTAAGTTTATAAAACTCTAAGTTTTTTAAAGTACCCAACTCTATATAAAATGTTATAACATAACATATAACATCATGAATTGTTTTTTATATGTTTTCTATTTAATATGTCTAAAGTAATTATAAAATTGAATGTCATGTGGTTTCATAAACATCTCATGACTCTTGACTTTCTTTTAATTAAATATGGTGTTTAAAAGACATATTTACCCTTAAAAAGTAGTTATTTTATGCATTATGTGTTGTATCATAGGCATTTAGACTTATACCTCTTAAAATTTAAGAAGTCCTTATAAAATGCTTTATAATATACTAGTGAGAAACCCGCGCGTTGCGGCGGGCTGATAAACCGAACAAAAAAATAGATAAAAAAACGTTGAATCACGCACACACATGGTAGCAAGTTTACTCGCCATAATACAAAAAGTTAAAAATTATCATAGAAAAAACTAAGTCGAAATCGTAACAAATCCACATATAAAAAGGAAATAACGAATTAAGAAAAACTTTAATGACTTGTTCGCCTATGCTTAGATGACTTATACGTTATCACACACAACTCTGTTTTAAACGAAGCTTACATTGAAACGTATATAAAAATATAACCTATCATGGAACTTTTTGTTTCTTTTTCTTCTAAACACAAGATAATATTATAAAAAACAATAAGTTTGACCTATTTCATATAAAAGGATTTAAAGAAAAATATAAAAGCACATTATTCTATAAATAATGCAACTTTACGTTGTTTAGTAGGATAAGCTCTCATGATGTCAACTTATTCAAAGTTTTATAAAGTATCTAACTCTATATAAAAGATTCTGATCATTGCCCACTTGTTCTATCAACTTCCTCCATTAACTTCGGTCCCACACCATTCCGATTCTACAATTCATGGTTATCATTACCGGGTTTCGACGATGTTGTCAAAGGGGCATTGGAAGGTGTCACTTTCACGGGTAATGCGGACATGATTTTTGCAGGTAAGCTGAAGGCAATCAAGGAAGCGATTAAGACTTGGCTTTCGACTGAGAAAGAAAAAAGAATTTCCAAAGAAAAAGAGTTGAACCAGATTATAGATTCCCTTGATGAAGCGGTTGAAACTCGAGCTTTGTCCGAAGATGAGAAGTCAAGATGGATTGAAGCCAAGAAAGATCGGGAGGTTTTAAAAAATGAGGAAGCCCGGGACTTATTGCAAAGATCACGCATTAAATGGGCAATTGACGGAGATGAAAACACAAGCTTCTTTCACAGCATAATCAATTTTAATAACTGCAGTAAGCGCATTGGTGGATTTTTGGTTAATAATGAATGGTGTAACGAACCAAACGGCATGAAATGGGAAGCTCGTAGATTCTTTGCAAACAAATTCGCCGAGCCAATGCAACATAGACCTTCGTTTACCTGCCCCAGCCTCAAAACGCTGAATGAGGAGGACGCAAATAAGTTGGTTGAACCCTTTTCGCTTCAAGAAATTAAAGACGCAATTTGGGAATGCGGCAGTGATAAGGCACCGGGACCGGACGGGTTTAACTTCGCCTTTCTCAAACATTTTTGGGACCTTCTCAAAAATGACATCTTCAACATTTTATCAGACTTCTATGAGCACGGATCAATCAGCCGGGGCTGCTCATCATCCTTCATTGTACTCATCCCTAAGTGCATTGATCCTGTGTCTCTTAGTGAATATCGGCCTATTAGTCTGATCGGGTGCATCTCAAAAATCATATCCAAAGTCCTTGCTTGTAGAATCAAAAAGGTAATGGGCAGCCTCATTTCCGAATTCCAAACCGGTTTTATGTCTTGCAGGAACATCCTTGATGGCCCACTAATTCTGAATGAAGTCATCGCGTGGGCAAGAAAATATAAAAGACCGAGCTTTCTGTTGAAAATTGATTTGGAGAAGGCGTTCGATAGTATTAATTGGAGATTTATTGAATCCGTGCTTCGCCAAATGGGTTTCAAGGACCGGTGGAGGAAATGGATTCAAGGTATTCTCCAATCATCCCGAGCCTCAGTTCTGATCAATGGGTCACCCTCTTGGGAATTTGATTGTTTCCGTGGCGTCCGTCAAGGCGACCCGCTATCGCCTTTCATTTTCATTCTAGCCATGGAATCCCTCTCGTGTCTAATGGAGAAAGCCGAGTCTTTAGGTGCAATTAAAGGTATCAAAATACCACACCTTAATCCTCCTTTAACGCACTTAATGTATGCGGACGATGTAATGATTTTGGGCGAGTGGGACAATACGAGTATTGGCAATATTATACGGCTACTTAGATGTTTTTACCTCATTTCGGGTTTGAAAATGAATCATCAAAAAACAAAGCTTTATGGTGTGGGGGTGAACAATGAGGCTTTACTCGAGGTAACGGGTGAGACGCGTATCAATCACGGTTCACTACCGTGCACATATTTAGGTGTGCAAATTGGGGCCAACATGAACCAAATCAAGCATTGGAAGGATGTAATCGAGGTTTGTAAAAGACGATTGACAAAATGGAAGGCAAAAACATTATCAATGGGTGGGCGGGTCGTATTACTAAAAGCCGTGTTAGATAGTCTACCCTTGTATAACTTTTCTCTCTTCCGTGCGCCAAATGGAGTCATAGAACAATTAGAAAAATTAAGAAGGCGTTTCTTTTGGGGCGGGAATGATGAAAAAACCAAAACGGCTTGGATAGCATGGGAAAGAGTTATTAATCCAAAAGATAAAGGTGGGGTCGGCTTGGGTTCCTTGAAACACATGAATATGAGTATGATCATTAAATGGTGGTGGCGATATAAGAACGAACCGGGCAGCCTTTGGAGAAAAATCATTGACGCCATTCATCATAATGATAGGGCGTGGTCTTATTTGCCTATTAAATCAAACATTACCGGTGTTTGGAGTTCCATCTCAAAGATCGGAAAGGACTTCGAGGACGCTAATATACAAGTTGATGGTCTGTTTAAAGGAGGTATGGGAAACGGTTTGAGGATACGGTTCTGGATTGACTGCTGGCTTGGCGATCTCCCACTCAGGTACACATTCCCAAATTTATTTGCATTAGAATCAAATAAACGCTGCATCGTTGCAGCCCGTATTTTTCAGCAGGGGGTACTCGGGTTATGGGTTGGGACTGGATACGCGAACCACTGCAGGTACAAGAGAGACAGGAGCTCCAGCAGTGTACAAACCTGCTGCAACAGTGCTCGCTTTCGGACTGCGCAGATCGCTGGACCTGGAAACCGGACAGCTCTGGTGACTTTTCCACCTCCTCGTGCAGAAAACTTCTCGCAGCTACTGCCATACCTTTTTATCCATTCGAGTGGTGTAAGTTAGTTCCAAAGAAAGTCAATCTTCTAGTTTGGAGAAGCGAGCAGGAGCGTATTCCCACGCTTGAAGGATTACATCGAAGAAACATCATCAACACATCTACCTTATGCCCTTTATGTAACGATCATGCTGAAAGTGCCGAACACCTCTTCACTTCCTGTTACTTCGCAACTCATATTTGGCAGAAAGTTTGTGAATGGTGCAACATTCCTCCGCTCATCACCTTCGTCTTCAAGGATTTACTGAATGCTCATAACATAAGTGGGGTTAGCAACGTAAAGAAAAAGATCATCAAAGCAATCATATTAACAACGATTTGGGTAATTTGGATTACAAGGAACAAGAAAATCTTCTCAGGAAAAAGGCCGTGTCTTGATCAATGCCTAGGCGAAATAAAGTCATTATCCTTCAACTGGATCACGAATCGTGGAAAGCAGTTATCTAAGGATTGGAACAAATGGGTGATTTTTGATTTCAATGTATAACTTATTGTTAGGCTTGGTATATTAGGCTTGGTGTATTATGTTTATATCTAATTAGCACCTTGCTATTAGATTGCATTGTAAATATTGGGTTTGGTAATAAAATTAATTTGCCTTTCAAAAAAAAAAACTCTATATAAAAGATTATAGCAAAGCATGTATCATTATAAATTGTTTTTTATATGTTTTCTATTTCATATGTTCAAAGTAATTGTAGAAATAAATGTCATGAGCTATCATAAACATCTATTGACTCTTGAATTCATTTAGATTAAATATGGTGCTTGAAAGACCGATTTACCCCTAAAATGTAGTTATTATGTGCATTGTATGTTATACCATAAGCAAATTAACTTGTACTTCTTAAATTTTAAGAAGTCCTTGTCAAATGCTTTATAATATAGTATAGATAGTATAGATAGATAGTATATAGATTTATCGTAGATAGATATTAAATTACTTCCCCGTTCCCATATAACTGGGTCTCAATTCTCTTAACATTAGGCCCAACATGTAATTTGGGTTTAGGCCCATTTATCTTATTCAAGAAGTGCCTCGAGTCCTTTTCCGTATTATTTGGGCAAAGCATTAGTTTTTATACGCATGTAGTTTAATAAGTTTATTACAATTTAAGAATGTGTTTGATTAAACAAGATCTATATAAACATTCATTTATAAATTTACAAAACTCATCTTGTTACAACAAACCCCAGGTTTTTCCTCGAATTATATGAAAAAAAATAACTTGCTTGTTAATACCCAATGTAGATTAAAAAAAATATATATTTTATGAGCCAGTACGACCATAGGCTTCAGCAAGATGACCGATTTTGTGTGTTGTTTTGTGTCCGTTGCCTTGAATATGTCAAGTCCCCATCGTCCATGCTTGTGGCCAGTGGCGGATTTACCCTCTAAGTACGGTGGGCATGTGCCCACCGTCCAGCTGGAACGATGACTGTTGACTGTAAGTTTGTTTTAATAGGAGGACATCGCATGGAAACTCTTTTGAGTGTTAACCCTTCCAATTATCACATATAGATTACTTAAATTGAAAAGAAGAGATCAGTAAAGATATGAAATCATGGTGATCGGTAGTTTTCCCGTTTTCCGGCCGACTAGATTATAATGGAAAAGAAGAAGACACTAACATTAATATAGTACACTCAAAAGTTGAAAAACTAATTTTAAATTAGGGAAAATGACCAAAATAGCCCGTTGACCGGGCATTTTGCACAACTAGCCCACTCCACCGTCTTTGGAGAGACGGGACACGGCTCCCAACCAGCCTGAACCGTCTCCGAGACCGTTTGGTTTTATAGCCAATTGCCAACCAACACGTGGCGTCTCTGATCCCGAGGCTGTACCGTCTCTCTCCAGACGGGTCAGAACTCTCTCCCAGACGGTTCACGTTTCCCCATGCCGGCTGCCTTCGGTTCAACCGTCTCCCAGACGGTTCACGTTTTCCCATGTCGGCTGACCCTTCGGTTCAACCGTCTCAAAAAGACGGGTCACATTTCCCAAGACGGCTGGCCCTTCGGTTCAACCGTCTCTCAAGACGGTTCACAGATACCAACGCCGGTGAGTCCTGATGACCGGGCGACGCTTCGGTTGTCCAGCTCAGCCCTATAAATACCCGTCTCCCGTCCCATTCCCGTCATCCAACACCTTCTAAACACTATCCACCACCATGCAACTCCGTCTAAACACTATCTACCACCCGACCACCACCGTCCAACACCGTCTAAACAATATCTACCACCCCACCACCACCGTCCAACACCGTCCAACACCGTCTAAATCATACAAAAATGGCACCTCAAAGATGGACGGAAGAACAGGAGATTGCCTTGATTGCAGCATGGCTTCATGTTGAAGAAAGCACCCACCTTAACAACAAATGGTTCCGGATACTGCATGAATACAATCGGCTCGTTGGAGGGTCAGAACGTACCACAGAGTCCCTAAGCCGCAAGTTGAGCGATTTGACCACAAAGTGTCAAATCTTCAACGGGCACCACAACCGGACTCTTTACGACGTACCCTCTAACTTTCCCGAAGACGTGGCAATTAGACACAGTCTAAGACAATATAAAAACAGGGAGCGTAAAGAGTTTAAACACGTGTCCGTTTGGCAAATGATAAGACATCGTCTTAATTAATTTGTAATTTATTAACTTTTTATTTAATGCAATTAATGTTTATATTTTTATTAATATTAATGCAATTTTGTTTTTATATTAAGGTAAATATTTCATTAAACGTACTATACTATTACAATCACAAATATACAACAATAAAAAAACTACACTATTACAACAAACTTCCTAAATTTACTTCCAGAATTAAGAAGCAACAATTAAAAAACTACACTATTACAACAAACTTCCCAAATTTACTTCCAGAACTAAGAACTTTGTTTGAAGTAATCGTAGTGTCTAACCAACTATTGAGGACTACATCTTAGTGTTAGATGTTTTGTCCTCCATAGCGGCGGTAGTAGCAGTGGTCTACATAGACGTTGTTTCGAATGGTGTATGTGCTCTACACAGACAAGTCCAAGACGTTTCCTCGTTTTATGTAACAATAGTTCTCAGTGAGCACACGTCGAACATCGAGACATAAATTCGGAAAGCGAACGAACTTGCCTCAAATGTAGACCACCACATCATCGATCCATTACACGGGTTGCAAACCACGCGCAGATGGAACAACAATCCAAGTAGCCGTACGCAGATGAAACAACAATCCAAGTAATCGGGACAATATTTTCGTAAGCCGGTAGGCTTCGGCTGGGAAAGTAAAAAAACGTCATTGGATTGGAAGATGAAAGCTTAGAGGAGAGGGGTGGGTGCAAATTTCGTTAAGTGAATTGGGGTATTTATATACACTCGTGAGACGGTTCAGACGGTAGCACAAAACGGCTTAAGACGACTTGGGAAATGTGACCCGTCTGGGAGACGGTTGAACCGAAGGCAGCCGGCATTGGTAAACGTGAACCGTCTGGGAGACGGTTGAACCGAAGGCAGCCGGCATGGGGAAACGTGAACCGTCTGGGAGAGAGTTCTGACCCGTCTGGAGAGAGACGGTACAGCCTCGGGATCAGAGACGCCACGTGTTGGTTGGCAATTGGCTATAAAACCAAACGGTCTCGGAGACGGTTCAGGCTGGTTGGGAGCCGTGTCCCGTCTCTCCAAAGACGGTGAAAAGGGCTAGTTGTGCAAAATGCCCGGTCAACGGGCTATTTTGGTCATTTTCCCTTTAAATTATCTATATATATAATAAACCAAAGCATTTTTTATGACATGGCACTCAAGGAGGCATTCTCCCCCTTGGATGTGCCATGTGTCATCCTATGTGTCACATGGTATTTAAGTTAAAAAAAAAAATTGAATAACATAATACATAGGGTTAAAAAGAAGATCGTTCTCATCACCACAACCATTGAGCTTCTCTCCCACATTATCATAGTCTAAACCCTAACACCATCCACATCCCCTCATCGCCACCTCTCTCCCAACCCTCACCCCCTTTCCCCTTCAACTAATACTCAGATCCATGGCCATCGTCCCGATGGCGACGCCACCCACCTCCAGCGGTAGGTAGTGTAGTGATGATGTTAGGGTTTATATGTAAAATCCGAGCGGCGATGGTGCTTCAACCTGAGAGAGTTAAAGGGATGACAGAGATGCAGTAGGGTTTAAAGATAGAGGAGACGATGGGGTTCGTAAAGGGCCAGTTGGCTGGAATTGTTCACCAAATCAGCTTCTCCGACTAAGACTACTTTGATCATTCGTCCACGAAAGGTCTAATTTGTTTTGGCTTTGTTACCAGTGCCATCACCACTTCGCTATTTCGAAACCCAAAGTTTTCGTTTTAGGTAGTCTATTTTAGCTCATCATATTATATTCGGCTTTGACATTCTTTGGTGATGGTAATTACTTTTTTTTGAATTTAAATTTCGCTTTTGGGTTTGACAATGCTCTGTTTTCTCAAGTAAAGTTCATTAATTTATTTAAATTGAGCCGTAAGTTAAGAGTTGTTTCTGAAGTTTGATTGTGATGTATTTATTATGTGTATGGATTAATTTGAGTTTATGTTTGGTTTTCATGGTCAAGGGTCAATTGTGTGAAGATGAATTTACGTGATCCATTGGTTTCATGTTTATACAACAGGCCAAAAACAAAATAGTTTAGGATTTGTAAGATCTTTATTAGATGCTTCCAAAAAACAATTGTGCGAAGATTGGGAACTCAAAGGGGCTGTTGGCGAAGATCATAGATTTTACGCGAGCAGGTGAGAGACTGTTGAAGGTTGAACAACTAAAGGAGTGTTCATCATCTCTATAGTTTTGTCCATTTACTGTTTTCTTTTTCATATATATTAATTTTATCATTGTAGAAGACTGTTTGCCTAACCTTATTTTTACTGTTTAGGTTTCACAAATGCAAAAAACAAGTACCTTTACGTTTTCTTAATAAACATGTATTCATGCTTACTCAAATTTGTTGATGATGTAGAAACGATGTTGTGGGATCTATGGTGCCAATTGTGCAGAATGGGTTATGAGCATGGAGGAAATTTATTCTTAATTGAGGCGAGCAAAACAGCTAAACCATCTGAAAACAATTTGATGAAAGAAAACGGTCACCATTAGCGGAAGGCTTTAATAATAAAAGTACTGCGATAGCATTTTCGAGATTACTTCGAAACTAAAGGTTTTTATTTTAGTTTTAATAATAAAACTACCGCAATGATATTTTTGTAATTACTTCGAAAATGGTTTTATTAAGAAAACTACCGCAATGGCATATTTGTAAATACCTCGAACTTAATGGTCTTTTATTTTGGAAATTACTAATGACATATTTGTAATTACTTCGAAATCAATGGTTTTAATATGAAAACTACTTAAATGGCATATCTGTAATTACTTGAAATCAATGGTCTTTTGTGTTGGAGGTTACTGTTCCGAACGTCCCTTTCATATCGATGAGAATTGTTATTTATAATAATATTACTATTTTATTTATCAATTTTTATTAACTCATATTCGATTATTCAACCCGGGACGCTCCCGGGGTATAAACTAGTTTATGAATATAGTAATGTACTGAAAATTCTGACAACACCATGCTCCCCATACACATCATTTAATATTAAATGTGATTTTATATATTTAATAATTTTATGTTACGTTTCTTAATTATGAACTTTGATAATTTTAAATTTTTATTGGTAAACTTAACAAAGCAAACCAATAAAGTTTGAATTTTTTTTCAAAAATGGATAATTTTGAACGTGAGAAAGTGTTTGTAGGGGTTGCATGGATTTTTTTGTGAAAATGGGTAGATCATCATATGGATCAGCGACCTTCAAAAAAGAATTTTAAAGATCTCACGTCCATTCAGCGACCTTCATTCAAGGTCGCTGATCCATTCAGAGACATTCCTTGAATTCAATGTTGGCTCGTGTATATTTTATAGCAATTGTGAGACCTTGAATGAAGGTCGCTAGTCGCTGAATGGATGTGAGACCTTCAAAATTCTTTTTTGAAGGTCAATAATTCATATAGTGATCTACCCATTTTCATAAAAAAATCCCATGCAACTCTTACAAACACTCTCTCACATTCAAAATTACCTATTTTTGAAAAAAAATCATAAATTTTTTCTTTTATTTTTGTATTTTTTTATACAAGTATACAGGTTACCAATTGTTTAGTTAATGTTTATTATCTAACAATAACATTTATTAGTCTTTTTGATCTGACCCATTTTGACCCGAATTTTTTTAACTCACATTCTTTTAATTCGATAATTTGTGCCCCCCGTCAAAAAAATTTCTGGATCCGCCACTGCTTGTGGCATTGGTTTCAATCTGCATATAACGAACAAGGAAAATCTTACAATTCTTATATATAAAACTAGTTTTTCCACAGGAGATTTTCGAAATATAAAACTAGTTTATTCACGGGAGATTTTTGAGATAAACAAATCTAATATGAAATAACAAAATGTGTGTCCCATAAAAGTAATATGCCGTTTTTTCAGAATTCTTAGCAAAAGAACAATTGTATAGGGTCAACACCCGATAACTCATAAAACTTACTTCTAAGTCTATGTGTGCTCCTCTTGCTTGAGATAAGTCTCTGTATAACTTTGTCACTTCCTTAAGACACTTTAAAGCTACGATGTGAACTTGGAAAAAAACCACCAAATTAGTATCAAATGATATGTCATGATGATGATAGTCAATTTTGATGTGTAAAGTAGACATATGTGAATGAATGATATACATGTTCATTAAAAAATCAATAGGTAAGCAGTGAAGATCCATTTTGAAGATAGATAAATATAACATACTAAAGCAAATTTGATCAATCTTTGAGGTAGTGGCGGTGGTGGGGAAGATGAAGTGGGTGGGTACTACTAAAAATGAATGGAGACACATAATTGGCTAAAGGGTTAAGTGGGACCATTTTGTATTTTATTAATTAATTGATTTATTTTTATTTTTATTAAAGTTAGAGTAATTTAGTAAATTCACACCTATTCAACTGGATAATCTAACCCTCATCCACTTCTGGGACTATCCAAGTTAAACGATGTCAAAAGTTGAAAACTATACCTATAATTTGAAATGAGTAAACTGCCATTTTCGTCCTTGAGGTTTGACACTTTTTGCCAGTTTCATCCAAAATTTTTTTTTTTCTCAACTGGCTCCATTAGTTTTCAAATTCTTGCTGGTTTCGTCCAAGTGCCTAACTCCGTTAGTCAATCTCAGTTAACTGAGGGGCAGTTTTGTCATTTTATTGTAGCCAAACACCTTTTATTCCTGCTATTAAACTTGTCACCAAACACCCCTCTAGCTAGTTCCTACACCCGCATCCAAACATCCCCTAATCATTTGTAGCTGTATCAATTTATATGGTAAAAAGAATCATCCATGTCATCTTTTTACACACTTGAACCATCAATTAATCAATTTTTTACTGAATCTATATGACCCCTGCTAAAGCTATGATAATTTTAAAAAAATTAACTCAACAATCTACATATATACATAATCACAAATGTCAAAATACTTTAACATTATTTACACCAATTCATTTACAAAAAAAAAAGAGCTGAACGAAAGAACCTGTTCTTAAATACAGAGATTTCCATAAGACAGAAGAATTGACGATGAACTGATACAATCTTATTGGATATCATGAACGCTAAACAGATGGCCGTTTTTCAAACACTTATGAAATGAGGAACTAGATATATAGGACTGTTATTAGTTACCAATTCTCTGAGACAATTTTGGACTTCTCAAGAATGAACTTGCCTTCCTTGTACTTTTGCGATTCCTCGTAAGCGCGTTCATATTTCCACACCAAAACCTCGCGACAATCAGAGCAGTACACATCAGCAACAGTGTGGAGCCCAGTCATCAAGTTCCTGTCTTCTTTTGCTCCCATTGAAACATTCATTGCATGAGAGAACAGGAAGGCTCTACCATTCCTCCCCTAACATCAAAACATTATTCAAAATTTAATGCCATTATAATCGGTTAAAAGAAGGGGTTGATAAAATGACCAAAAGGACATTTCTGTGATGAAAGAAGACATGGTGCTAGCCTGATTGGTCAGTATAGCGGAAGACAGAAAGCGAGGCGGACATACGATTTGTAGCTAAGAAAACGGGTCAGAGAGACCCGAGAAGGTTTCCGGGTCATGCAGAGGTGTTGGAGTATTTGAAGGACTATGCGAGCGAGTTTGGAATCGGTGAGTTGGTTCGGTTTGGGACAGAGGTGAGTCGAGTTTGGAGTATTTAGAATCTTGAATTGCTTATGAATGAAAAGAATCTGGAATGAAAAAGAATGTTGAATAATATTATTTGAATTGATATGAAATTAGTCGAAATTAGGGGATTTGTTTACTACGCATAAGAATTTTGAATCAAATTGTTTTTAGATCAATGAGTGTTTGAATGCATACTGTTTTGTTATCCATATTGTACAATTTTTTTGATTAGGGTTTCTTGACATTAGAAGGAAGAAGATGAATTGGGGATGATAATTGACACTGTTATAAAATGACAAAATTGCCCCTCAGTTAACTGAGATTGACTAACGGAGTTAGGCACTTGGACGAAACCAGCAAGAATTTGAAAACTAGTGGAGCCAGTTGAGAAAAAAAAAATTTTTGGATGAAATTGGCAAAAAGTGCCAAACCTCAAGGACGAAAATGGCAGTTTACTCATTTGAAAAAGTAGGAACTACAGGTAAAATTTGAGCAAACCACATGGACTATTCGAGCAATTTTCTCTTAACTTGTTGCTTTAGCCTACTCTATAACTATTGTGTAACGTACGGGTAGATTCTAGTGTTACTGAACTTTCAAGTAACCGTGAGTGTGTGTCCTTGGAAACAGACATGACTTGAGTTTCATGGGAATGCTGTTGAGATGCCTGTTTTGTAAATACAACTTTTTTTATGTTACTAACAAGTTTACAGAAGAACAAATGATTAATGCAACTTATTTATCACAGAATACCTTTTTTTCAAGTGACTTTCTTTCGCCTTTTTACGGAGATAAGTAAGTCACACCCGCCTCTTAGCAAGTCCTGCCACCTCACATACGGCCAGACTATTAACCGGGTCCACGCTGGCATCGGTGTGGGGCTTGGTGTTCCACGAGAAGCTTAGTACATCTGTTCTACCATACTAGACGAGATGATAGCCGTTGTGCCCCCACAAGAACCATGTTCTTTGATGTAACACTAGAGGATAAAACTCGTGTTGGCTTGAACTCAAACTTGTGACCACAAGAATCTAGTTCTTATCTTCATTGCTTTGTCCACTCAACCATGATGAAGGATCTAATCACTAACTACTAGAATGTGATTTGAGGATTGTGTTAAGTTAGATATCCAGAATTTAAATAAATAAAAATCATACCATATATTTCTACGCCGGGGGGGGGGGGGTGGCGTAAAGGCCACGGGTACCCCACTACCAGGTACCTTTTATGGATTGTAGCCAACGGTACCTTTCACTCGAATGTGTTTTTTTTTAAACTTTTTTTAAGGAAGAGCAATGGTTTAGAGGAATTTTGGGGTAAGAAGATAGGATTTGTGTGTGTGTGTGTGGTGGTGGTGGTGGTGGGGGGGTGTATTTTAGGGTTTAGAGGTGGTGGGTGG
The DNA here is from genome assembly GCA_030844895.1 of Ambrosia x helenae. NCBI lineage: Eukaryota > Viridiplantae > Streptophyta > Magnoliopsida > Asterales > Asteraceae > Ambrosia > Ambrosia x helenae. The sequence goes on from CM061225.1 coordinate 99,699,664, forward strand.
AAGAAGACGGGACAATGAGGTGTTTTATGTTATTTTTAATTAAATTTGGGGTTTTAATTCTTTATTAATTTAATTTTAGGTTTTTTAAAGAAAATTAGAGGATGGAATAAGATTGGGTTTTAATTTGTGTTTTTTTTTAAAGTTTTCATGTATAATTAAAATGCTTATTTTATTTAAAAACAATAATAAAAAAAACAGAAAAAATGTCAGTATAGTGGTACAAGGTAGTGCTGCCTTCAAAACTGTGTTTCAATGAAGTGAATCAGTGAAGTAATGTGGTAGTGCAGGATTTGTGAAAACTAGTGAAATGAAGTTAAGTGGAGCACCTCTCCCACCCTTACAATTATGGTTTATGACATGTGAAAATAGCTAGATTGGTGCAAGCTCTTAACTATTGCACATGTGATTTTTTCGATGGCTAAGTTTCGAGTCGGGATTTGGTTCGGATCAGCTCAAACAATAAAAACTTTCGGTGATTCAAATTATAGTTTTACATATAAAAAACCCACTTTATATAAGAAAAAAATGAATAAGATACAAATTTCATATCAACAAGTTCCATAATCCAACAAATTTCATATGGAAATTTCTCTATCATTTGGCCTCGGTAACACGAATTTGTCACGATATTCTCACACGCAGTCGATAAATGACTACTTTGTATAGTAGACTGATATGTCTCTAGCAATTCACAATTCGGCTTCCACTTTTATCGGATTTGAGCGCCGCCGTTGTATCAACGCCTTATAATTCTTAACTAGATGGTGGTCGTAGAGATAGCGTGCATCAGGATTTCTTATGGAGTTATTTAGTTAAGTAGATATGTTAGTAATGAAGAAAGGTACACCACATTAATGCCACAATCATATTTTACCATTAGACCATGCGTAGTGGGGGGCTTTATATATAAAGCCCCCCTTTCTGATTGGTCCACGTGGCAGTTGAGTCAGCATGGAGAGATAAAATGAAAAAGGGGTGTAGTGGTGGGACTTTATTTATAAAGCCCCTATTAATATTTTATTATATCTTTTAAATTAAAAAAAATAATAAAAAATAAAAAAGAGAGAGAGAGAGTATTAGGTGGCACCCATTGATTGGTTTCTCTTGAATTGAGCCGGCGCTATATAAGTAAAGCCCAAACACATTTTTGCAATATAAAGCCCCCCCGTAACGGTGTGGGGGGCTTTATTTTTAAAAACCACGCCCCAATGAAGCCCCACTACGGGTGGTCTTAAGGTTTTTTATATAAGGAATAATGGAAATAAATAATCCCAACTATTGACTATTGGCCAATAACAGTCCCAACTACGAAAATGATCAATAGTGGTCCTAACTTTCGACATATTGAAATATAATGAACCCAAACTAACGGAGGTCTAACTCCGTTAGTGTGATGCTGACGTGACATCCTAGGTGGCAAAATGATCCTATGTGGCATCCTAGGTGGCAAAAATGATCCTACGTGGCATGCCACGTCAGCACCACACTAACGGAGTTAGACATCCGTTAGTTTGGGTCAATTATATTCCAATATGTCGAAAGTTGGGACCACTATTGGTAATTTTCGTAGTTGAGACTGTTATTGGCCAATATTCAATAGTTGAGATTATTTATTTTCATTATTCATTTATATAAATAATAAATATGATAATTTTTTTCTTAATAAGTTGTTGGCATTAATGAATTCATAATCTAAAGAAAATTAAGTAATATGCCAATAGTTTTGTTTGAATATTTCTTTAGTAATTAACAAGATTAAATTTACACAATCTAGCAAATACACTCATTGATAACACCACACAAAAGATAAAAATAGTCACAGAATATAGTTGCAGCTTGTGATTATAAACTTTATCAAGTAGAATTAGCTTATTACTTTCTCATTAAGACTAAGATCAACCAACTGAGCAGCCGCACGAGCAGCAGACGATGCACGGTCAGCAGCAGCAATAGCAGCTCGAGCTTTCTCCAAAACATCAATTGACTGTGAAGAAACCGGTCTTCCCTCAGTTGATACTTCTTTAGATTTGGTGGGACTCACCGACACTGTGGTTGCACGAGTCTTATGAGGTTGTACCGGATAAACGGGGCCTCGTTGGCTGCCAGTTAACGGCTCATGATGTACAGCTTTTGGGGATTCTTTACGACTCTCGGGGATTTGAGTTACAGTTGATATTCGTTTTGGTCCATTCTACAAGTTACCAAAAGCAGCTATTACTTATGGAATCAAATGGGTACAAAGGTTTTTGTTAAAAGGGAAATACGATAAATGGATGAACGGTTGAAAGTCATACAAACTGTGTTTTAATGCATAGAACCTCATAAATCGTTCTATTAAGGAAAACAACGGTTGACGTTGCAAGACTATAAGTCTATTAATCACATCCAAAATGGTTACTGTGTCTTTTTAAAGTTGCGACTTTCAGTCAAAAAAAGTATTCCGGTCAACCCAATCCCACTTGCAAAATGGTACCTGTTTTGACCCGTTACCCAATCCGTCCGACCTCTCCATGTCTCCAAACAAAACCATGACTACAAGCATTATATGTTTCTAAACAAAATGACAAAAGCTGAATTACCAAAAGATCCTCAGGCGTTTTTTTAAACTCGGCTTCGGTTTTAGAAGAATCCCATAAGATATTGTACTCTTGGGCGATTTCTTTCAAGACGTTGAGCTTCACCTCTCCAGAGGGAGTATATACCGAAAGTTTCTCAATTATCTAAAAAAAACAAAGTCTACTAGTTATATGGAATGCAAGCACATCTCTACTTGTATAAATAAACCGAAAATAAAATGAATTAACTGTACGATTGACACTAGTATCAGGGCGAAGCTCGGAAGCAGCTAATATGAACTCCTTCCCATATTTTGTACCAAATAAGTTTCTAACAGTTAATAAATCCGGTATATCAGAGCATCTGGGAGCTGCAAAGATTATACTTGCAACCGCCTCCTTTAACTCCAATGGACATTCCCTGTTTATTTTATATAAAATACATACAAATTTATATACAACATTACAACTATATCTCTATAACTGTAAAGATATAATTCAAATGGTTTTACCGCTGGCTTTCGATAATAGGAACGCGTGCGAGAACAAACTCACAGAACATCTCCAAGATCTCGTATGCAGCCCATATATTTTGTTCTCTTATAACATGCTCTACCTAAAACAAATTAGAACCTAAATTCCTATAATAATAAAAATAAAAAAGCAAAAGACTTGAACAAGAAACACACAAGAACCAAATGACTTACTCGTATCCGAGCGATCGGTTCTTGCCCGGACTGAAGAAACTGCGCTATTTCTTTGCGCATTAGCTTCAGTTGTGTGTCTCTCTTATTCTGAAGCAATTTAATCCGTGAAATCGCCAACGTTAGACATGTTTTACTGCAATAACACACCCAAAAATCAGTAACTTTTCATCACAACTGTAGCGAATTTTTTTTTTGAGTTAACTTTATTCCCATTCCCATTCAATCATCGCGAAAAATTACATCAAGATAGCGGGCATGCGGGCAACAAGCTGCGCTACCACCCCTTTCTGGATAGCAAACCCTAACCTACTAAAAACGAACCCATACCCCACCGGAGTCGAGACACTGCTATGAATAACCCGCTGGACTCTGGTCAGGAAACGGATGGCTTCCGGTGCCAAGGAGCCAAAGGTATCAAATGCCAGGGATACAAAAACGTGTCGGCTTCCGGTGCCAAGGAGCCAAAGGTAGTGAATTCTATAAAACTAAAACATTAATATTGTCAACAGGCATTCCTCTGTTACAAATTTTCAGCTAAATTTGACTTTTTTTCAGTCAAAATTGGTCAATTTAACAATCCAATTGTATCTTAATAACTTTCTTACATTAAAAATTGCAGCCATTTTCATGATATTCCATTTTATAACTTTTCACAGTATTCTTATGTATCCCTAGATCTAAATTAATAATATGCATCAGTTTCAATTTTTAAATCGTTGACCTTAAAAGTCAAAACCTGTTCCAAAGTAAAGTGATTTAAGTTGCACTATAATTGTTCATGGGTTGAGATTTTTAAAAAAGAAATTAAAGGGTGTTCATAAAACTGCAGATCTTGAATACCCAGATCACAATATTGGTATGTAACACAAAATATGAACTGATATGAAATTGGGGGTTTATAAAATTTAAGATAAAATTGGTGAAGTAACTAACCATTTAGGGCCAATAAGGCCTCTGTTGAAGAGTTGATTCAAGAGAGACATCGACGACGAAGATATCAGTTATACACAGCTGATTCAGGCAGCACAGAGACGGTGGTGGGTTTATTGATTGAAGCAGATGATGGTCGATCAGCTCAGTCTTTGATCGACGATAATTTGGTTACGTTTGGTATCGGGTTTTGATTGTTTATGGATTCAGTCCCTTAACTTTCAACACATTTAGACATTTAGTATATATGGTTAGGGCTGCAAACGAGCTGAATTTCAGCGAACACTTTATGAACCGTTCGTCGTGAAGTTCGTTTGTGTTCGTTTGTTTAGTATATGAACGAACACGAACAAAAAATTCTATTCGTTTAGTTAAACGAACCGACATGAACAGAGGTCGCGTTCGTTCGTTTATGTTCGTGAACATTCGATAGTTTATTAAGGTTTTTAATTTTTACACATTTTTTATATTATTTTATTTTTTATTTATTTTACCCAATAAATAATATATATGATGTAATATATGACTATATGTGATCAATAAACCTACTATTTGTATTTAATACATGTTTCCACATTCCTGCGTTGATGCCTTCCACCTCTAATACCCTTCTCCAGTAAGTGTGTTTGGACAATTATGTTATATTTTGGGTGGATCTAGCTAATGACTTAATGTATGAACACTTGTTTGTGTTCATTAATCTCCGTTTGTGTTCGTGTGCGTTCATGAACAAAATGACCAAACGGACACAAACGAACACGAACAGAAAATCTTGTTTGGTAAGTGTTCATGAACTGTTCGTGAACACATAATTTTCTTAACAAATGAACACGAACAATGCCTTGTTCATGTTCGTTCGGTTCGTTTGCAGCCCTATATATGGTCGATCAGCTCGGTCTTTGATCGACGATAATTTAGTGTTATATTTTTTTAACGCTTACACCACGTTATTATTTGTTTTGATAACAAAAGGGCCGTCAATCTTGTGCCGAGTCATTAAAATTTAAAAAGTAGCATCTGAATCAGTCTTGATATTTTTAAAATTTACCTGTTAAGAGGCTTTATGAACCATTAAAATTAAAATGTACGTTTTAAGTAAACTAAACTAACTCTACTTCTGAACAATTGAGAGGTAGTTTATTATTAAGAGTCTATCAAGCAGCAGTTAAGACTATGGAGCCGTTTAAAAGAAAAATATACAATTTAGCCAGCCATGTAGCGGGCTGTAGGCAGTTAAAGTAAAAACCGCTTAAAGCAAAAATAGCAGGGCCGGCTTTAAGGGAGGGCCGGGTGGTCGACGGCTCAGGGCCCGGTCTTCCCGAGGGCCCGGATTTAATTTTACTATATTATATTTTTATATATATATATATATATATATATATTATTTAAACAACGTAAAAATCAAAACACATGTGTAGCTTGGTGGTGGTTGAGGCATGCGCTACATTTGTTTGCTGCAACAACTCAGGATCGATTCCTCCCATCATCTATACCTTTTCTGTGTTTTTCTATTTCTTTTAAATAATGACTCCATTCTTCAATACCTTTCACCTTTTTCCTATTTATTTTGATAATTCCTCTTGTTTCTTTTCTTGTTTTTATTTATGGCCTTTTGTTTTGCTTATTTTTTTTTCTTTGGTTTCTCTTGTTGTGTATCGTATAAAATACATAACATATAGTACACACATATAAATATATATGTTTCGGTATTTTTTCGACACAAGCTGGATTTTAGGGCCCATTTACTTTATTCGCCCAAGGCCTCAAATTTCTTAGGTATTCTCGGAGACGGCCCTGAAAAATAGCAATACACCTGCAGGCTGCAGTTTGGTTAATCGAACCGGTCAGGAAAAATAGCCCTTTCGGGCACCTCTAACCTATGCATAGCCGGCCCAATAGACTTTATTGACCCCATTATTTTTATAACATCTTTACAAATGGCCACACAATGGGCTTAATGAATTCATCAATAAGTGATAGATTTGGGCTAGCCTTGGCCCACAATGGTTATAACTTATAACCTGTGAAAGGCCCACTTGACAGCTTCTTCTCTGTTCTCACTACACTATTCGAATTTATAAAAATTTATGTTCACTGTAAAGATAACTGGTAAACGAAATCGATGCTTCTGATAATTTCTCGACTACAGTTCTAAGCTTCGTCTGAAACCAAGTTTATTAATTCTCTTCAAAATTGCTAAAATCGTTCAAACTTTCTCACCAAAGCTTATTCTTGAAGAAAGATTCATCTCACTTATTAAATCATGTAACACCTTAAATCACGTCCAGCAAGCTCACTCACATATAATCACACATGGTTTTCAGCACAATCGCTTTATTACACCACCCCTTGTGTATGCGTGTGCTAATTTTAAAAACATGGGTTATGCACGCCAACTGTTCGACCAAATGCCTGACCCAAATACTGCTCCATGGAACGCCATGTTAAAAGGGTATATTGATAACAATATGTACATGGATGTAATGACTTTGTTTGGGTATATGGTACATGTTAATGTGAAGCCTAATTATTTTACAATTCCTATGGTTTTAAAATCTTGTGTGAAGTTATCGGCTTTGAGAGACGGTGAAAGAGTGCATTGTTTTGTGGTGAAGGTTGGGTTTAAGTCGAATCCGTTTGTTGGGACAACGTTGGTTGATATGTATTGTAGTGGGGTATGGTTGGTTATGCGAATAAAGTGTTTAGTGAGATTACTTTGAGGAATGTGGTCACGTGGACGGCGATGATACGTGGGTATATTTCGTGTGGGGATGTGAAATACGCGCGTGGACTGTTTGATTTGTCGCCTGAGCGAGATGTTGTAATGTGGAATATTATGGTTTCGGGTTATATAGAATGTGGGGACATGGGTGCGGCTAGAAAGTTGTTTGATGCGATGCCTAATAAAGATTTGATGTCGTGGAATACTTTATTGAACGGGTATGCAAATAACGGGATATGGAGGGATGCAAGAGACTGTTTAACGAGATGCCCGAGAAAAATTTCTTTTCTTGGAATGGATTGATTAATGGATATGCTCATAACAACCGGTTTATGGAAGTTCTTGACGCGTTCAAAATGATGTTAGACGAGTCCAATGTGCAGCCTAATGACGCGACGCTTGTAAGTGTGTTATCTGCTTGTTCAAAGCTAGGATCTCTTGAATTGGGTAAATGGGTGCATTTATATGCGGTAAACAATGGATATAGAGACAATGCTTATGTAGGGAATAGTTTGATAGATATGTATGCAAAATGTGGTGTGATCACAAGTGCGGTTGATGTGTTCATGGGTATGAATAAAAAAGATTTGATTTCATGGAACACGGTTATAAATGGTTTAGCAATGCACGGTCATGGACCCGATGCCTTGAGAATTTTTCACGAGATGAAAAGTTCTGAAGAAAAACCAGACGGTATAACGTTCATAGGTGTCATATGTGCTTGTTCTCATATGGGCTTAGTTAAAGATGGATTTAAATACTTCAAATCCATGGTAGATGAATACTCGATTGTTCCTCAAATCGAGCATTATGGTTGTATGGTAGATTTATTATCTCGAGCTGGTTTGATAGAAGAAACAGTCGAGTTTGTTAATAAAATGCCAATAAAACCAGATAATGTTATCTGGACCAACTTATTAGGGGCATCTAGAACTTACAAAAACATTAAAGTGGCAGAATTGTGCCTTCAACATCTCATTGAACTTGAACCCGAGAATCCGTCTAACTATGTGATGTTGTCGAATATATACGGAGATGCTAAACGATGGGCTGATTTGGCCCGATCAAAAGTTGCAATGAGGAACACCGGGGCTAAAAAGCTACCGGGCTGCAGCTTGATTGAGGTGGATGATGGTGTGGTTGAGTTTTATGCCTTTGATGAGAGGCATTCAAAGACAGAAGAGATATATATTGCTTTGCAAACCTTGATAAAACTGGCAAAAGATACCAGTTATGTGCAAGTATTTATGGAACATTAGGATCATTTGATTTTCATACTACTGAATCTTGTGATTAGGAGGTTTTCTGATGTGGTTATGTTATATAATTATTTTGCTATTGTTATTTAGAGCCATTCTATACCCCAACAGGGTTTAGTTCAATTTATTGTTTTGGCTTGAAATTCCAGACATTTATTAGATTTTCAACACATAATGCATTAACATTGTTGTATCACTTATAGTTTTTGGTCAATTGAATGAATGACAAGATATGTGATTAACATTTTCTTCATGGTTGTAACTAGAGGAGGGTGTGGACTGTGGAGTCGGTTGACTCTTCGGCCGGTATCGTGTATTTAATATGCGTATCTAATTAGTGGGATTCCTTTGCGTTACAAAATGGGGATTTGGTCGGTATCAGTTCGTTTAGTTACGGTATCAGCATTGAACCAACACTTGATATAGCAAAGAAAGACAAAAAAAACTAAAAAATGAAGTCGTTACATGGCTACAAATTGCAACACTCGTTTCTGGCGACCTACATTGGCGAATGTTTTACATTGTGAGAAAACCAACAAATAGTGATACGAGCATCAGTTCCAATAATGACGACACAACTTGTGACCAATGTTGTTCGGCCAACAACAGTTAAGTGTTAAAATTTGTAACACTCAATTTCGACGACCTATACACTCGTACTCACCCGCCAGAAACGATCACAACAACATGCTTATAAAAAGCATGAAATCCTGCTTAATGTAGTTTTGATGGCATGCACGTTCGTGCATCAATTTCTTGTATATTATAACGAAAAATTGATTTTAAATGAAATTTAATATCGAAACATATATGTAAATAGACACGTTGCAACAGGCAACAACACACTTGAAATTACAAACAGGAACCCACGCGTTGCGGCGGGGCTGAATTATGTTTGGTGGTTGCGTTTGGTCAATCATGTTGCTGGTGTTGTACGTTATACAAACATACTGATAATGTGTAATATATGTCGGAGAAAGTACAATATTATTAATTATTAAATTTATAGCGGTGACCCTTGCATTTTTAATTCATTCTTCGTTATTACCCTTTCAAATATTTCAGAAATGTTATAGAAAATATAGGAACATGTTAATATTTTTTTATCTCATATATATTCCCAGCAATAACACTTATATATAGTTAAATTTTATATTAGTGATTTAGTGTAATACATAATACACACAATTTTCTTGAATAACAATAACAATCTAATAAAAATGACAATTGTGTATGAAATGATACCATTTTTTGACCAACTTGTTTTTTTTTTTCTCAATAGAATAAAAAGCATGTGGAAACAACAAATCCCGCTTAATGTAGTTTTGATGGCATGCATGTTCGTGCATCGATTTCTTGTACATTATAACGAAAGATTGATTATAATGAATTGTAATATCGAAACGTATATGTAAATAGACACGTCGCAACAGGCAACAACACACTTGAAATTATGTAAATTATCATATTCTAAAAGTTATAAGAGAAAAATACATGCAATTGCAAAGCTATACATGCATAAGAAAAATAGTGAGTATCCGCTAAAATTTAAATTAATATAAAAACAAAAATCTTCACACCTATACATATAATTGCAAGTAGGGTTGTAAACAAACCAAACGTTTGGCGAACAGTTTGTGAACTGTTCGGCGGGAAGTTCGTTTGTGTTCGTTTGTTTAATAAATGAACGAACACAAACAAAAAATTCCGTTCGTTTAGCTAAACAAACGAACATGAACAAAGGTCGTGTTTGTTCGTGAACGTTCGGTAACGTGTTCGTGTATGTTTTTTTTTGTTTGATAGTTCATTAGGATTTTTAATTTTTTATATTTAATTTAAGTATTTCAAATTTCCCATTGGTAGATTATTTAACATATATTAGTGTATCACATGTTAATATTACTATAACTATTTTAATTAACTGTTATTTTTTGTGGATTAAACGAGGATTTCAAGTTTAATATGATACCTTTGTGTTTTTATAAGACATTATACGATCAAGATTATGTCACGTATATTTGGCTAATTGGATTAGTATATTCTGGGAGGACAATGTTAACGATGAAAAATGCGAATTTTCAGAATTTAATGTGTTAGTTTGTGCTCGATTTTGTTCAGCAATGCCTATTTGTGTTCATTTACATTCATTTGTGTCTGTTTGTGTTCGTTTTTGTCCGACGCCTAAATTTAGCAAATAAATACAAGTGAACACAAGCAAAAATCTCGTTTGGTAAGTGTTCATGAACAGTTCGTGAACACGTTATTTTCTTAACAAACGAACACAAACAAAAAATCTCGTTCGGCAAGTGTTCATGAACAGTTCGCGAACACGTTAATTCCTTAACAAACGAACACGAACAAGGCCTTGTTCATGTTCGTTTACAGCCCTAATTGCAAGCCATACATACGTACGAAAAAAAATGTGATTATCCATTGTTTAAGAGTTGCAATTTGTATATACAGAAGAATTTCAATACATAGTGTTCAGTTTAACCACGTATTAATGAATTAATATTATTATTGTTTGAGGACTTAAAGGTTAGAACGTGGTCTAATGATATTATTTTTTATGTTTGCAACACTGTGTTCTGAACCTATTATAAACTTAAACGTTTCTTATAAGAAAAAGAAAAGAAAAGAAACAATATCGAAAGTCATACACATAACCTAAGTATGATTTTTTCAATATAGAAGGATTTTTAATTTTATAAAATTTTTAAAAGTTTTCCAAGTAAAAAAGTTTTTTGTTTTTTTCCTTTCTTTTGTTGGCACACACAAAAATATAACTTTAATCAAAGGCATATGCATTTGATCAAACCTTAACACGCAACATGTATATTATTCTAGTATTAAATAAAATGTCAATTTCCAGTCGTTTTAGATGACTTTTTCCTTAAAGATCAAGGCATTAAAGTCAAAAGACAAATAGAGTTGTTTTCTTTTCTTTTCATAAGATTTTTTTGGAAGGATTTTATAGTAATAATAATAGATTAATAGTCGTATTTGTAATCTTGAAAGGATTCTTCACGTTTTTCATAAAATTGGGTTTTCCGTTGTTAGGAAAAAGGAAAAACTGTAATAAAAATATTAAAAATATTTGTTATATTTCTTGTTGAATGGTTTAAAATTTGTGCCTTCTTGTTTCACTAATGATTTGTTTAACAAAATATGCAATCAAGAAACAAAAACCGTGACTATATTACAGTTGAGACTTTAAAAGGAAGATTGCAAACTTTCTACTAACCTCTCAAAAATGTTTATAACCATCAATGCTTCACACACCCGAGTTGAAGACAACATAAGCAGGACCAAGATTTGCGTATGCACTTGGGGCACGTTTAGAAAACTATTTGTGTATACCTGAAATATTTAAGTTTTCAAATATATAGTCTCTCCTTACGGTAATCATTGAGTTGCTAATGAACCCCTTGAATTAATGGCAACAGGTGTTTATTTCATAAAGTGGTGCGGTTCAAGTCTCGCATGATGAGCAATAGATGAATTTTATGAGTAAATTTTAGAAGCGTGTCTTTATCGTCAAACAAAAATGGAAACCATTTAGCTACCACTTAGTGCTAGCCCTAAAGTTACCAAAATACAAAGTTTGCTCATGCGTTGTAAATTGTCATCATGGCCAGTTTTGAGGGGATGCGGGGAGGACTCCCGGTCCGGACCCAATTTCTATGGGGCACTGTGATCGGCGACGGTGGCGGACAGTGGAATATAATTCATCAGAAAAGTCTAATTGATCAGGGCATAGTGTTGGTGTTACAAGGTATAAAAGGGGTTGTTTTGAGGAAGATTGGTGCATAGTTTAAATACTAGAAAATGATGAGGATATTATAGACATTAGAATATGTCAATGTATAAAGAAAAAAAAATGCCTATAGTGGTGTCATCCTATTTTTTTTTAAGATTAACAACCACAATAACTTAAAAGCAATCCATTATCCTCTTTGAGTATGCTTGGTAGCCTCTTAATGAGGCTCTGAATCATTCAGCTCTGAATGGAATGGTTAAGAGCTGAACCATTCAGACTTTGTGCATAGCTGAACCATTCAGCATTTAACCATTCAGAGTCTCTTAACCATTCAGACCTCTTAATGATTCAGCACTTAATCAACCAAACAGCCCATTATTTTAATGTTGGTTTCGATTTTATGCTCGCCCTAGGCTCAAAACACTCAAGTTAAAAAAAAAAAAAAAAACTTCAAGGATTGGCAATGATAGCTATCGAGAATGTATTGTTGGATAAAATAAACTATCAAGAATTGATTCATCAATTTGATATAACTTTAATCGTTGTTTAAGAAATATAGTTTACGTTATTTATTTCGTTAAGATCTAAAACTAAGGGGACATATTTCACGGCTCGACCCGGGCACATGAATTCTCAGGGACGACCTAATTGTCATCCTCTACTACAAGCCCACTTTCTAAAAGTTGGTAGAATACATCATATCACAATCTTAAAGTGTAACCTAACAAGATAAGAAGTTAAGAATTATGTCCGACAAATTTGCGGATGTAGGTTATGTGAGGTATTTAGATTAAAACAGGCCATTATTAAACAAATATATCAAACTAGCTGATTACCCCGGGAGTATCTCGGGGTTAAAAAATCTAATATGACTTAATAAAAAAAAAAGATAAAAGAATTAAACAGTCTCAACCACTTTTAATGCTAAAGAAAGTTGTTCTAATGTTTATACTATGAAAAGGGGCTCCCATGCAGCGTTCCCAACAGATTAAAAAATATCAACCTCTTTTAATACTAAGCATGTCGTTATAGCACATGAACATGGGCAATTCATATATGTAATAGTAGGTTTAAAAACATATATACTATCATAACACGATTAGTACTTGCCTATATATGATTAATAAAACACCTAAACACATGTGTTTTTTTCTGCATGAACAAAAACTCACTAAAAACACTTTTTTCGTTTTTTGTATAGCACTATGGTGCTCGTTGGAAAGATAATAAAGCGATCATTAATTTGGTGTAAAAATTTTTTTTTCAAAAAAAAAAATGTCATACATAAAATGTACTAACGTTTAAAAATTGTGAGAAGAAAACAAGGAAAAATAAAGATAAAAATATTAATTAAAATATTTGAAATTTTAAAATAATAATTAACATTTAAAAATGTGAGAGGAAAATAAGAAAAAGATATTAATTAACATATTTGAAATTTTAAGATAATATAGATATAGATTTTATTTAAAAAAAGAAAATAAAATTTTAAAAAATCTATCTTTTATTTAAAACTAGCTGATTACCCCGGGAAGATCCCGGGGTTAAAAAATCTAATATAACGTGATAAACATATTCCAAATGGCTTAAGTTAACTAACCATAGAATCTCAAAGTGTTAAAAAATCGAGAGATTAGCTAAGAATAACATACTAATTTGAACACAAAGACCATAAGCTCTTAGGGGATTAACTAACCATAACAAAGCTCCTCGCTGTATGGCGATTTCGTATACGAATCTTGTACACATCCTGAAGCGAAAGACGTAAAGGCTTGTCCGACAGTCTCTTGGGCTCATTAGTCTGGTCAAGCGCTTCAAGAAATGTTGGTCCCTTGTACCAGTCAAGGTTAGTAGACCTCTCAATCATATTATCTCCTTCAAATCCAGAGATTGAAACAAATGGGATTTTGCCGGGTTGTATCCGACCTTCTTTAAGTATGATTATGATGACACTTCCTTAACGTTTTCACCGTACCTTGCCTTCAAGTACTTAGGCATGGTAGCATCCATCTTCAATTATAAACCAAAACAATTAGCAAAATTACACACAAAACAAACTAATAAACCCTCAAAACAAACTCCAAAATTATACCTTATTACAACAGCAAATCATTTGCTTGACACCAAGAGTGAAAGCGAGAAGCGCGTGTTCATGTGTCTGCCCATTTTTAGAAATACCAACGTGAAACCAACCAGTAGTCGAATCAATTATAAGCACAGATGTGATTAATGCTGACCTTAACAAAAGGGGCCCATTGTTCAACATATAAACCATGATCAAATCCTCCTAGAGCTGCAAATAAAAAGTAATTTTGACCTTTTAAGTGCCATCACATGTATCAATGTATATCACCACACTCTCCTCTTTGACACAAAGATTAATAAATTTACAAATCAAATACCATTTATTGCTGAAGAGAGTTCTTTTTCAGTTTTAGCAACAGCATTACCACGACCGTTTGCTCTGCTGATAAGCTACGAAGACGACCAAAAGAAAAATTAAAACGATCCTACTTAAAACCTTTTAACCACCATTAATAAATACCAAATGTTAAAGAGTGAAGAAAGAGGACCAACCTCGACAAAGCCATTCTCAGGGACTCCTATCGTGTAACAATTGTGGTATGTCTTGTTAATCGTTTACTGAAAATCAGGGACGAATACAGAAACTTTTTGTAGGCATACCGAATAAAAACGCCTGAAAACTCTCCGCCGATGTCTATGAGGAATGTTGTAGTTGTATTTTGCCACTGTTTAGCTCAGTTGAAGCGGATCTGCATAGCATATTGAATTATAATTTTTTATGCGAGTGTACATTTGTAGGTTCATAATGTAAGGTCACTATGCAAATAAATAATGTGTGCGCTATCTTTGGAAAACATGTTTCTTACAACTAATTATCTTATTTCAGTTAGTCATTATAACATAATCATTATCACCTGCAAAACTTTAATTTATATGAACATACCTTGATTGTTTGCAGTTTGCACTTCCTTGTAATTGTATCCTTGTTCGTTATATACGTGAAGCAGGTAATTAGTATGCTTTTCAAACACACCTGCATATACAACAAATGTTAATTTTATATATATATATATGCCACCCACCAATGTTATCAAGCTTTAGTTAATTTTAATATTTTAAACAATACGATTGAGTTAATCAGACGCCTGGAGCTACATAACTCAAAGCGACAAAATGAAAAGCATCCGGCTGGGAGAAAGTAGCTGAAATCATATCATACCTCATCACTACCAGTCCTTTGCCGGATAGAACTTTAGTTATTAACACCACCATTACAATCAATAGATGCTTCATAACATACTGAAATGAATCTAAATTGTTTGGTTCTCATATAATAAACACACGATAAACCAAATGCAAGAGAAAAAGAATACAACTTTGAAACCTCAATACCTGAACCAAATGGGAAAGAAATCAACATCTGGAAATAGCCATACCCGAAAGCAATATGAAAAGATTTAGCAGAACGACTCCAGCATACAAACTGATCAAAGATCCAGACACACGGTTGTAGAAATCATATGAAAGAAAAGAAATTACCAGGTCGCTTAGCTTAGAACTCGTCGGTTTTTTGCACCTAGAGCTTTTTAAAACCAAGCTTGAAACCAAGGGTGTTACTATGTTCTTTTCAATCATTCTACCAACTATTCAATTTCAATCTATACACATGAATAAAATAAAATACCCACAGCCATCATCTGATCAAAATAAAGTAGCAACCTGAGATATGCTCCAAAAAGTATCAACATTGAAATGTGGGGTAATAAATAATAAATAAAATTATTTTTTTAAAAGAAGAAGAAATCATAAAGAGAGCCAAGTAATATCATATATGTACCAACAGTTATATTCCTAACAATTCAAGTAGCTCTATCAATGCCAATATCTAACATTGGTGATTAAATGTACATATTCTGCACATGTACTAATTGAAGTAAAATTAGTGATACCAGACTCGTCTAGATAGCGATTTAATCGTGATGAATAGCTTAAAACCTGAATCAAACAAAAAGTTTTGTCAGTTATGATCGTGAATACAACTAATAGGGAACATATGGGGCCTAGGGATAGGGAGCGGATGGGCGACTGTTACCCCTGTAAGCTTTAAAGCTGAAAACAGAAAAAATAAAATACCCAAGGGATGGTTTTAACAAATTCGTCCGACATGTTTTTCGATCAAGAATAATATAAATCGAACAAAAGAGCAAATAGCGGTGGGCGCAGAGATGGAGAGGGGCGGTGTTGGATGTGGTTGTATGTAGGGTTTTGGTTATGATGTGTGTAGGGACGAGGCCACGCTTTGATTTAGGAAGATTTTATTTTATTTAAAAAAAAACAAATTCTTGCACCTCATTATGCCACGTGGCAGAATCAAAGGAGGGTTGAGGCCTCAATTGCACGCCACGTCAGCATATACCTTTTCTTTTATATATATAGATAGATAATAAATTCAATACTATCACCTCAAAGTGCTACATGGCACATTTATTGAATGACACCTCATAGAAATTCAATTCTTTTATTATAAGTTATTATAGATAGGCTTAGGTTAAACTAGGCCAGTTTAGTTTAAGTGGCTCTATATTGAGATAACGAAGAAAGACGAGTGTTTAAATGAGTGTTTATATTGGTCACGCTAATGATCAGAGATCAAAGTTAGGATTATGGATTAGGGCATATGAGCTTATGCCCCATTTCCTATGTTGTGTAATTTTGGTTTGACTGAGCATCTAACCCAAATCACATATAATCGCCTTTTCTTTTGTTTTCTTATCTTTTTTTGTTCCCCTTTTTTGTCTGGCACTTCTAATTTTTTTTGTAATTGTTGATGGGTGTATCCTTGAGTCCTAGGTTCTTCAATAGTTGGGTTGGGTAACATGTCACGTATTAAACATGTTCGGTCAAAATGAAGAAGTTTTGAAAAATAAAGTGTAATCTATTAATCTATTAATATATATAAAAGAATTGAACATTGCTGACGTGGCATGCAATGGTGCCTTCAACCTTTCCATGAAACTGCCACGTGGCATCATAAATGAAAGATTTTAGTGTTTTTGAATTATTTCCTTTTTTAATTAAAAAAAAGATAAACATAAAACCCTAAATTTATCTCTCTATCTCTTAATTTTCAATTACTAAAATTAAATTGAGTTATTTTAGGGAAAAAAAAAATTAAAAACAAATTTAAATTTTTCTCTCTTATGTTTCTCCCATAATTTTTAAACGTTAATATCTTTTATATTCGAGATTTTTTAAATAAAAAAATTACACAAAATTAACGAGCGTTTTATTATCTTTCCAACGAGTACCATAGTGCCATATAAAAAACGGAGAAAAAACGACTATTTTTTGTGGGGTTATGTTCATACAGAAAAAAAAAATACAAAGTGTTCAGATTATTCATTAATCATGTTTTTTTCTTTTAAACCAGGTTCTTATCTACGATGTTGAAATTCAGCCCAATCATCATGCTACCATTGGAATTTTACTCTTCTAAAGATGGATACGTATACTTCATCAAGAGAAGCTAGGAGAAAGAATCGCGCAACACTGCAACACATGGTGTCACCTTATAACAAGGTTTTTTTTTATTTATTTAATTAGAAGAGTAATAATTATTACTATTAGTATTAGTATTATTAGAATGGTTATATTTTTCAACCCTTATCATGAATTCTACATCTATATAAGTCAAAGTCAAACTGTAACATATTTTAAATTATGTAAAGATGATTATATGTTGAATGTTATCCTTTTAATACTGTATTATGTTTAATATGGTTTATTCTTTTTATTTTTTTAACTTTTTAACTAAATGTTTTTTTAACTAAGATTGATTATGTTTAAGTTATTTACTTTTTTCGTGATTTGAGTTTTCTTCTTTTATGATCTTTTATTAAATCATATTAAATTTTTCAACCCCGGGACCTTCCCGGGGTAATCAGCTAGTGTTAATATAAATAATATGCTAAAAACTTAAACCTTAAAAAAAATATTGTATAAGACGGAACCTTGGACATTTGTATAGCTACTGGTTTGTTCAAAGGGATATGCTCATCATCCAAATGAATCTGCAAAACAAAAAATGTTAACATTTATATCGGATTAACCATAAAACTTTGTCACCCCCTTCAAATTAGGAAGTTTTGTTGAGATATTTGACTAAAATTTTTTCACCCCTTTAAATTAGGACGTTTTTGTTTATGTTTAACCAAACCTTTAAATCAGAAAGTTTTGTTGATATTTGAATAAAGTGTAAAGAATTTTTTAGTCAAATATTTGACATACGTATTAGTATTAATTTTTTGAACAACATTGTCATAGAAACTTTTGCATCAAATAAATTTCTATAAAAAAATGTAATAAACACTACGGTACTTGTTACTGAAAGAAGTAATTTTTTTCTTGTTATTTCATTGAAAAAAAAAAACGAGTCGATCATATTTTAAATAACACATACTACTTTTTAAAATAGCATACCATTTCCTCATTCATTATAATATAGTATAGATAAAATGCAATAATCACTTGTACATAAAGGCATTCTTTCTTGTACATTTCAATACACACATCGGTATTGACTACGACAAACATCAAAACGTTGACAAAAATGAGTCGGTCGTCATGGTATTTTCGAATGTTTTTAAAATATAATAGTTTTAAAGTTATAATAGAATTAGATAAAAGAATTATAATTTTGTAGGGGAGTGGAGGAAAATTTAATTACTAACTAAAAATTTAGGGAACTAAAATGTAAATAAGATAGGGTATTAAAGTGTAAATAATATATGAATGACTATTTTACCCTCATTTTAGGGTTATTAATGAAAAATTAGTTCTTAATTTTAGGCATTTCAAAATACACATTGCTCATACATTATAATATAGTATAAATATAGATATAGATAATATTGAAACCGGTACGATGATTTTCAATAATTTACGCTATATATTTTCACTTTGCTAGATTAATATCACTATTATTTTATTATCTTTTTTATATTTTATTCCCTAAAGAAGGGGCCACAACACACAACTATATCTTCAATAGCATCCCGAAGGCCATCATCGAAAAGGGATACCACATCCACCATCAAGTGGGGTTGGCAAATTCGCAACCCAAAAAGTAACTCAGCGACCCCCATGCATGACCTGAGCAGTGGGAGTTCACTTTGGGGATCCTTAAGGCGGTGCAGGAGCTTCATAAGAGCAACCGCAACCGTAGCTCGCCGCCCTGCCAACTCCCCAATAAATATCGGATCTCGGCTAATAGCCCCACCAAGGAGCTTAACCCCCTTCTCTGGTCTACCAATTAATATATATATATATATATATATATATATATTGCAAAGGGATTGATCCTACATGTCATACTTTTATGCAATCTCTCCTTTGAGAGATGCCACATAGGATGTGATGTGGCAAGTGTAAACCAATTAAAAAAAAGGAATAAATATGATTTAACCTAATCTATTAAATACTTAATCTACTAAATCTAAATATTAAAACTTTACTATTTTTTCTCTCATGTTTCCTCCCATTACTTTTAAACGTTAATATCTTTTATATACGAGATTTTTTTAAAGAAAAAAATTACACCAAATTAACGAGCGTTTTATTATCTTTCCAACGAGTACCATAGTGCTATATAAAAACAAAGAAAAAAATGACTATTTTTTGTAACCCGACAGGTATTGTGTAGGGTTTGAGATTAGTTTAAAAAAACTTGTGGGTTTGGGTTTGGGTCGGGTCTAGGATTAGGTGATACCGGACCCGATTACCCGAAACAACATACCCAAATACCCGAACTATATACCCGATCATATACCCATGAATTTTCTAACGCATTACATAACTCTTAGACTAATGCGTTCGATATTTCAATATTAACTTTTTTTTCTTATTTCATGTTAGTTCTTTTTAGAATGATCAATTACAAACTTCCGAATTCATTTGTAATGGCACTAGATTTATACCCCGACGCAGAGATTCATTTTTTTTTATATTTGAATATGATAACTTATGGCAGAGATTTGTTTAAAATAATAATAATATATTTTATCATGTCATATTAGATATTTCAACCCGGGACGCTCCCGGGATAAAAACTAGTATTCTATATATATTAAACGGAGAGGTGATTTGAACTGTACATTTACTAATATTTTATTTATCGTCAGTATCAACATCTTTATCTTTTCACTCTCTCCCTCTTCTCATCTTTATCTCTGAAATCCTTCACTTCCTCCCCTCTACCACTATTCACAAACTCAACTATCGTAGTCACCCTTGTGTATTTCTCAGTTACCCTTCTAACCACCGAGGATACAAATGCTACGATCTTTCCACTAGTGTAATATTAATATTAATTCTGTGTATGGCAAGAGAAATATGGAAATAGCCCACATTTGCTTTTTTACCTACGTGACATTTAAAGAGGGCATAATTGATTTTAGGGAAAAAAAAATTAAAACAAAATTGGATTTTTCTATCGCATGTTTCCTTCCAAAATTTTTAAATGTTAATATCTTTTATATACGAGATTTTTTAAAGAAAAAATACACCAAATTAACGAGCATTTTATTATCTTTCCAACGAGTACCATAGTGTTACATAAAAAACGGAGAAAAAAACGACTATTTTTTTGTGGGGTTTTGTTCATATAGAAAAAAAAAAACACAAAGTGTTCAGGTAATTCATTAATCATGTATAGGTAAGTCACTAATTATGTTCAGATTAGTAAATGTGAATTCTATTTTCAACATGTGTTAGCATTGGAGTTGTACATTGTTTTAGGTTAGCTATTAATATTAGAGTTATACATTGTTTAAGGTTAGGCGTTAACATTAGAGATACATTGTTAATTGTTTTATGTTAGGTGCTACCCGAAGCTTTCCTGCATGTAACTGTAAAATGCATAATTCTATCTCAAATGTAAAATTAATATGTCATATTAGATTTCTTAACTCTGGGACATTCCCGAGGTATAATATACTTACTTTAATAAATAGGCATAGACTATGTCCTCGGACTTCCAAGTTCCAAACCAATGTTCCTACTTTCACCTATTTCAACATATTGATTATATAATTATGACTCAAGATTACCTAATGATTTAGAAAAGTGCCACTTGAGTTATTTCTAAAGACTATGGAAATAAATAATTTTAAAACAAGTGATGAATTAAAAAGATTAGTTGTTTAAAATACAACATAAAGAAATATAAACAGAAGCAAATTCTATGCTTCTTTAACTTACATGATCCATTGAACCGGTTTCGAGGTTACCTTGAACATTTGAACTATATGACCGTATACTTTATAAAAAAAAAACGTTTAGAATTGACTTAGTTTATAGGATTTTAACGCGCGAAGCGCGAAGAAGAAAGACTATTTTAATGGACCAAGTCTAGTTGCAAATTTTAAGATTGTGTAATGGGTAGTAGTTAATCTTTTACATACTTTAGTCATTTTATCAATCTTAGACAACCCTAAACGAAGAATGAGACATTTGCAAGTTGCGACTGTTATTTAATTATTTAAATAATAGGTTTAGCTAACAACCAAGTTGGACTAATCCTTTTATTACCGTTTTCCAGTTAGATTCCTAGTTTCGTCAAATTGTGAATTTGTGATTATTCAAGAACCAACAAATGTATACAAAAGAAGTGTTACTTGTTATTCATTGTAAATTGTAATATATAGTGATTAATAAATTTATTTTTATTTTATTTTGTTATAATATTTACATAGTTTAGAAAAATTGTCTAAAACAACACATGTATCTAATTATCCTATATGTTTATAAAGCAATGGCCATGAATAGTGCCTCTGCCACGTGGCAGAGGCTTATTTGTTTTTTTATTCACCTTTAGCTGTTTTAAACGATATATATATCGTAGTATACGGATCTTATATAAAAAATGTTGCTGGTTCAGTTGGTAAGGTTCTTGATGTGTTTGGCGATGTGCCCAGGTTCGAGGCATACAAACCGTTTTTTATTTGCATTATTCAGGTTTTTGACTTGCTGTATAGTGGATTACAGGTGTTAGGACGAGGGCCTTTGTGGTTTATCTTATCCACGTGTCGGTGGTTTTCTAAGTCTCTGGGTTTGGCTATAACTCTCTATCCCCCAATTATCAGTTCTTTCTTTATCTTTCCTCCTCACCCCACCAAACACACTCTCTCTCTCTCTCTCTCTCTCTCTCTCTCTCTCCTGTTCTTACAGAGAGATGGGGTTGCTTCAACTGCCGTTTATTGTAGAACAGCCTTTGATTTTGATGCGGGTGGTAGCGGTTGCCTCAACTGGTAAGAACACCTGTAATTGTGGTATTGTAATCTCTATCCCTCTATTCTTACAGCAACCGTTGCCATTTACCGGTGACCCATCTCTCTCTATTGTAGAACAGCCTTTGATTCTTGAGTTTGGTGGGGTGAGGAATAGATTTTGGTCGCCTCTCTCTCTCTCTCTCCTGTTTTTGGTGCTGTACATGTAGGTTTCCGGTGACATCGCCTCTACTTCTTTAGTGTTATTTGTAGAGGTTTCAATCTATACCGAAGGTTAGGGTAATGTTTGTGGTTTCAATCGCCACTGTTGTGAATGTTTTTTTTTCCAGGTAAGAACATGCAAGCAGAATCTCGGGCGTTAATCACTGGCTTTGATCTTGCCTCCCAATTAGGCATACCCCTCTCATGTATGTAAACCCTAATTTTTTGGGGTTCTGGATTTGATCGATGGACCCTAATTTTTTGGGGGTTTTAGATTTGATCAATGGTGGTGGATACCGCTAAAACTAAACCGGTGTCATCGAATGGTCATTCCTATTTTGATTTGTATTCAGAGTGGGTCTATGATGTTGATCTGAGACACTGTTGCTCTGTGATGTTGACGGTTTTGCCTGCCTAAGACCACCTTCTTGATCATCAAAATGGCATGCCAGTTAATAGTTAATGATGGTGTTTTGGCAGTTTTTCTTTTGTAATCAGTAGTATTTCATGGTGTTACTACCGTTTTTGGTTTGTAGTGTGCAGTCGTAGGTTGCGCAAGGTCTATTGTCTGCAATGAATTACATACGATTGATGCTGGTTGATCTTTTGCAGACAAATTACTTAACAGTGATGGTATCCATTTCTTTCATTCATTATTTGTTGGCTATCATGCATATAATATAATTAATATTGGTTTCCCCTTTTGTTGTCGTAGCCAAAATGGCTATTTGAAAGCTTAATTCGATTTATCATATATTCGACATGTGTCTTGAATATGTGTTGATGGTTCTGGAAATCTGTGGATTGTGGTTTTCTTTGGGTTTTAAAACCCTTTCGACCCGCATCTCCGCCGCCTCCTCCACCTCCATCGCCTACGATGTGTGGTTACGCTGTCTTTTTGGGTGTGGTTTACGCTTTTGGTGGATCTGTGGTTGGTGTATTGTAACGATGGTTGCATACCCATGTAGGGTTAAATTTTTTATTTGTGGCTATGATGAGTTTTAATTTATTGCAGAAAAAAAGGATGACGATGGCGTGGCACAGGTGGTGGATGGTAGGTTTACATCTGCAACCCCGCCTTGCAGCCAGGCTTCTTGAAAACTCTGAGCCCAAAAATGTTTAAATTGATATCAAGAATGATGTCAAGAATTAAAGGAGTGGTATCAAGAATGATATCATTGATATAGCTCATGATCTAGACGTTTCATTATTTAGCAAGAGACACATATCGACTTCATTATGTTACATATGATATCATAAACATCCTATATGTTTATAAAGCAATGGCCATGAATAGTGCTTCTGCCACGTAGCAGAGGCTTATTGGTTTTTTTATTTAGCTTTAG
Source organism: Ambrosia x helenae (assembly GCA_030844895.1). Taxonomy (NCBI): domain Eukaryota; kingdom Viridiplantae; phylum Streptophyta; class Magnoliopsida; order Asterales; family Asteraceae; genus Ambrosia; species Ambrosia x helenae. Next base: position 99,723,454 of record CM061225.1, read on the forward strand.
CTGTTTTAACGATATATATAATGTAGTATACGGATCTTATAACAAAAATGTTGCTGGTTCAGTTGGTAAGGTTCTTGCTGTGTTTGACAATGTGCCTGGATTCGAGCCATGCATTCCATTTGGTTGTATGTTGTCGTTGATTATGGTGGTCATATATCATTAGCTTACGGTTGTTTATTGTAGTTGATTGTGGTGGTCGTATAGGGTTCCTTAACGATTGTTGTTTATGGTGTTCGCATATCATTAAAACACTACTGCCGATGTTGTTTGTGCGTCGATTACGGGCCGGTATGGTTACATAAATGAGTTGTTTATGGCTTTGTTTGGTTTTACATATTTACAAAGTGTTTTTGCTGTTGCAGTTCTGTCTTTAGCTGCTCATGTTGGCTTAAATGTTTTTGACTCATTTGAAGCTACATCCTTTGAGTTGATCTGATGCTTGGATATTGTAGTCGTGGGGGCGTCAGTTACCCTATCCCGATGACCGTCCATGGTGGCGGCTACACTGCCGCATACGGTTGTACCTTTGCCCCCTCTTTGCCTCTGTTATCAGGCTTAAACATTGTGTTTATCAGAAGGGTGCTCATCTCATGCCTGAACTTGATAATATGCTGATCATGTTGACCTAATTTCTCTAGAGGTTTTCTCATCCCCTTTCACCCTTGGGGCTTTTATTATTGGATGTGTAAGATGCCGATGATGTGGATGTTACTATCTTTCTTCTCTGCTATACCCTTTTGGGATTTCATTTTGAAATGTTTTATGGGGTTTTACATTTGCCTCTTTGTCAAGGGTTTTTTTTTTGGCTGGCGATGATGGTGGCCTGTGACTTGGCATGGCAACCATGGTTGCAGCCGTTGCGGCACTGAGTCGTGTTTTTTTTTGGCGATGGCGAGGAGTAAGTGTGCATCTGAGGCTCTTTGCTTTACAAAGACGATGATGATCTAAGAATCTGAGTCGATTGATTTTATTGTTTTCATATTTTTTTCTTTCCTTTAGTTTTATTAGCTTATTGATTGTTTTTCTTTGTGCTGTTTTACTTTGCATTGTGCATTTATTATGTGTGGAAAACTATTGTAGGATTGCGTTTGATTTTTGTTGGGATATATGCAGATGGTTTCTGATCCTTGCTGGTCTTTTTTTCCACTTTTTATTTTTCTACTTTTCCAAGTTTTTTCCAAGTATTCTATGTGAATATATTAGGTTCTATATTCCACCTTCCTGTATAATTTGTTCGTCCAAAAATGTAGTCTAATTCAGCTACAGTTTCATGACCAAAAATGTAGTCTAATTCAGCTACAGTTTCATGACCAAAAATGTAGTCTAATTCAGCTACAGTTTCATGACCATAAACAACCAAATGCAATCCTGGTTCCTGTTTCATGTAGGAATCAGAGATATAATTCCACCACCTTAGACAATGGCGTTTAATGACGTGTGCATTGCTTATGAGTTCATGGATACTGATCTACATCAAATAAGTCGCTTAAATCAATCATTATCAGAGGAACATTGCCAGGTCAGTTTTTCATGATCCACTTCCGGAGTGCTTCAGGGAGTTCGGCTTTCTTAAGTCATGCATGGTTAGTAGAAATTTTTTTTATGTGAAATAGGTCAAACGAATTTCTTCCTTTTTATCATTTATAGTGCGGTTTTGCCATGGGCTTGTAGGTAACATCAATGTATAGGTAGCTTCCAAACTGCTTGGCATTTCCACAGGTGCCATATTTTTTAAATACCAAGTTTTTTGAAAGGTCACCCATATCTGGACGACAGCTGCTAAAATAGTTTCATTATGGGTTTCTAACGCATTTTTTCCTTCTTTTTGGTGCAGATTTTAGCAGTTCCTACTTGGTATACAATGATTAAATCAAGGAAGTGGATAAATTAGAGGAAGATGTGAAGATTTCGGCTGAAAAAAATAGGTATGCTTAATACTTTGCCGGATCAGCTTAAGAGCACTCTCGCCTCAATTATTTCAGCTCAGAGAGCCGTTAATTCGAGCCATTCTGTTGATGATCCCAGACCTTCTTCCACTTATCTCAATCCAGGTACTTAAGGTTTCATATACTTACCATATGTGATCTGGTGATTAATTATTATGCTGCTGTGTTCTCTTCGGGTAGGATATGAGTATATTTCATTACCTATATGTTCAATTAATTTCAAGGGTTTTGCAACAAAACAAACAGAAAGATAAAGCAGTTAAATTTTGTGGGTATTTGGTACGAATCTTATAAAATAACATATGTAGTAAACACTTGCTCTTACATTATTTATCGTCTACTAATTTTAATGTCGACAAATAGTAGAATTAGAGGAAGATTGTTACCTGGTGTTTCCCTGTTGGCTCCCTTTAAAGTAAAAGAAGGATAAACCAACATCATAATTAGTCAGAGTTTTTTCTTAATTGTTCTCTTTGTTAAAGATGTAAAATGTTGGTTTTCTTTGGGGAAAGAGACATGGTTATCCTTGGTTTGTATAGTGATTTAGTTTAACATAATTTATTTAAACCTTATCTTGACGATCACACTAACGCGGAATGAAGCTCACAGCTGCTTTAGTGTGTAACAAAATGCTACCCGCAAGTTAATACTCAGATGTACCCTCCACGACGTAAGTTTGCTATGCTGATTTATAGCTAAAAGTACCCATCTAATGCGTTAAGCTTGCTCCTACAGTGTGCTATTGAAAAGGCGGGTTTAGTCTCTTAAATTGTAAGAAACTTTTAATTTCTTTTGTTAAGTTTGTTTTCGCTTGATTACATTGATTTGTATTGAAAGTTGAACCACGACTGAGGGGCAATAAATCTCTATTCATAGTCGATCACGAATCATATTTAAGATAATTTCTATACAATGAATATTGAGTAGTGTTGTAACTCGGCTATTACCACTAGCTAATATTCCTTCACATTGCGACTTTCTTCTCTGCAAGTAATCATCCAATTTTCATTTAACTGTTTGATGTTCTGCAGCATAGGTGAGGGCTTGATTCATGTCAACATGCCATTTGATCACTAAGGTTCAATCCTATATATTACAAGCGAATTGTGCAAATGAATAGTAAAAGTTCAAATATCCAAATTATATGATTTGATCTTAACCATGTGTTACCAAAAACATAGGAAAATGACGATAGATCCCGCTGCGAAGCCAAACATATATAACAAAAGTGTTTAAGCAAAAACACCATTCTGTAACAATATTTTACATTCAGATCATACACTCAACAACATTTTTTTACAACTCTATTCAGTGACAACCATGCTCAACAGTTGCGCAACGCGCAACTCGGCAACCAACTAGTTACTTTAATTTATATATTGTAAAAAATAAATATCTTAACCTAACTCTAGTATATTTAAAATGTGGATAAAATAAACGTGTTAACTTTTGTATATTTAAAATGCAAAAAAAAATATCTAAAACACATGTATTTAATTATGAACTAGTGGCTAACCCACTAGTTTTTTTTAAAGGCTAGTGGGTTATCGCGCGGGCTAACCCACTAGCCTTTCAAAAAAAAAAAAAAAAAACTAGTGGGTTAGCCCGCGCGATACGGCGGGTGTCACTAAGGCTATTTTGGAGAGCGCATTCTAACCCGATCTGGCTTAAAGACTTATTATATTTAGGTGCTAGAATGTTAAACTCTAAAAATATCTTAATCACATTATATAACACTATAAATAAAACAAAACCTTATTATAGTGAAGCAAGTTTCTTGCGCTTTTTCTTTCAAGATGGCGTAAAAATGATAAACCTACAAGTACAAAAAAAAAAAGTTGACCTTTCTTGAAAAATTCATCCTTCACCGAGCACCATCTCCATCATCTTAACGACCTTTCTTATATAAGCATTAATTGGTACTCATATAACACGCCCATTTCTAACAAGTGCATATAATCTCTATCACTCTATCATTGCCAGCCGCTAAGTAACGGAATCCATAAATGATTAACAAACCAAAAGAATTAATAAAAGAGCAAATCGGCAATTTATTTGTATACATAGTATCAAAAGAATGGCTATTCATGACACTGCCCAAAACACGGCAACATAAATATTTGGGTTGGTTAGTCAACCCTTTTCAATCTTTTACATTGAAAGTTTGAAGTAAATGTGTGTAAAGTGATTAGCATTTGAAGGGGTAAATATTTATGAGGTTTGATTATATTATTTGAAGTTGAGGTGATGGTTATTTTAGGATGAAACTGACAATTGATTGTCATAATCATCCGTTTGTGACATGAACAATTAGTTGGGACAAGAAAATAAAAGTATATTTACATTTTGTCTATAGAATAAACTTATGAATGGGTTACATGTGGAAAAGGTTAAATACTGTGTATTAGACACATATTCAATGGGTATTGTATCTTGTAGACAAGGGCCCTAAATGGAACAAAATGACCAAATATTATACATTTATGAAGAGTTTTTTTTAACTCCCATCTTAAACTTAGGGTGAAATTACCTTATTGGACACCTTTGGTCCTTAATAAGGTAATAGAGATAACAATTTGAATATAAACAAACTAAATAGTTTTAAATAAGAGAATAATATTTCACGTTATCTATTCATGTGCAAATCATAACTTGAACAATGGAAAAAAAAATCAATAATTGATTAATTGATGGGGGTTCACAAAGTTAATGTGGTCATCTAATTCTCTAAATAGGAGGTTACATGTGGGAAATGATATTAAGTGTGTATTTGTTAAAAATAGCATATATGATAATTCAAGTATTATTGGGCTTTCACATATTGTCTAATTGGGCTTAGTCTTTGGGCCTGATTATATTGTCTGGTTATACTTTATTCGTTTGGCTGTTGGCCTTATGGCCCAGCCCAGCTCATATATGTGTACGTGTTATATTTGTACGGCTGAGATTATTTCAGGTTGTTATGATCGGATGGCTGAGATTGGTTTATAGCTGTGATCTGGTGGAAGCTTCGAGGCTGTGTATAAAAGGATTATTATTTCTCTTTCTTCTCATTCGTGTACTTTATCATCTCTCTGTATTCTCTCGTCTAGGGTTTCTATTTGTTACGAAACTCTGTCTAAGTCTTGTTGATAAGGATTACGTCTGTGTAATCCTCTGGTCTGATCGTTGCATCGATCGTCTGTGTGTTCTTCTCTGTGGTTTGAGATTGTAAGTCTTTGTATTGACTTTATCATAAGTCAACTGATCTAAAGAATCAGTTGACATATTATTGCTTTTAGAATCTCTCTTATTTTAGAGAGATTCAAGGTATTTGGGGGGCAAATATTTTGGTTTGGGTTAATAAGATTATGTCACCGTTTTGTCACCTACTTCTATTTGTTATGGTTGATCTTGAGTTCATGTTGGCTCAGATCTATTGTGTTGTGAGTTGAATCATAAAATTTTACAGTATTACACACATATACAATAAGCATGATATTTTGTACACAAAGGGCAAAAAAGAAAGAAAATGACAAAAAAAAAAGTAGACATTTGTGAAAAGTCTATTTAACTCTTATCTTAAAATTATGTTGAAATTATCTTCTTGGACATGCTTGGTCTTTAATAAGGTAATAGAGATTTTTTTTGGGGTTGGCTAAATGCACTCCCCTTTTTTACTAATTGCACTCCCTTTTAATTAAAAGTTATCAAATTCTATCATTCTATTAAAAAAAAATCATTTTAGTAACTCATCTTCTTCGTGTAATCAACCCTTTTTAAGTTACTCACCCCATGAACATCATCTTCATCACATAATTGAAGCATCACCGTCCCATGAACTCGTCATCATCTCGGTGGTACAAAACCCCATCTGAAATATTGTTAGTTTTAATCTTTATAATTTAATTACTATAGTTTGAGACAAACTTAGATCATGATAGAAGAGGAAATTCTATAAAATAAAATATAAGGTTTAAGTATGTTTATTTAAAAACTTTAAGGGGAGTGTAATCAGTAAAAATAATATAAAGGGAGTGTATTTAGCAACACCCATTTTTTTTTTTGAAAAGAGAATTTCAATAAAGATTAATTAATTGAAATTTTCATTCAAAGTAATAAAAGTTTTTATATAATATTAAGGAATACCATATATGTTCCATCTTTATACATTTCTTCTACTTTTCTTCTATACTTCTATATTAATATAAAAAAATACGTATATGTTCATCTTCACATGTTGAAAGGACTTTCTTTGTTTTCGTTTTGATTACAGACGACTAGAATAGAAAGTTACCAAAAGTAGATATACGATAAAACCTGAACTTTCTAGGCATTCACTTTTCTAAAATTTTAAATGTATTAATAGTTTAATTATTTATTATTCTATATTGCATATATTATAATTTACTTGTTTATTAATAAAAGATTTCGCCTGATATTGAGATAAATTTTAAGGTGTTTTTTTAACTTCTCTTTCCTAACACATTTTAGTGACTGCATATAAACACAACTTTTCATTTTGTGTTTTAGGAAACATTATTATCTATCTATACATATAATAAACCAAAACTACATATAATAAACCAAAGCCATTTTAATAACATGACACTCAAAGATGTATTATCTTTTTTGAGTGTGCCATGTGTCATCGCATGTGGCATTGAAATATTTTAGGAAAAAAAAATTTTAAAAACAAAATTGGATTTTTCACCCTCATGTTTCCTCCCATAATTTTTAAACGTTAATATCTTTAATATACGAGATTTTTTAAAGACAAAAATTACACCAAATTAACGAGTGTTTTATTATCTTTCCAATGAGTACCATAGTGCTCTATAAAAGACGGAGAAATTTTTTTGTAGGGTTTTGTTCATAGAGGAAAAAAAAAGTGTTCAGGTAAGTCATTAATCATGTATAGACAAATCACTAATTATGTTTAAATCAGTAAATATGAATTTTTTTTTCAACCAGAGCCGAATAGGTTAATAGAGTTATACATTGTTTTAAGTTAGGTATCAATATTAGTATGTTAGAGTTGTACATTTGTTTAGTCTTTAGGATAGGTGTTAATATTATAGTTACATTAAAGTTCTACATTCTTTTAAGTTATGTGTTAGTATTGGAGTTGTACATTGTTAATTTGTTTTAGGTTAGATAATAATATTAGAGTTATACATCAGTCTATTTCATATGTAAAATTGATGTATCATATTAAATTTCTCAACCCGGGACGCTCCCGGGGTATAATCTAGTATATAATAAACCAAAGCATTTTTAATGACATGTCATAATATTATGCAATCTCTATTTTGAGAGATGCCACATAGGATGTGATGTGGCAACTCTAGACCAATTAAAAAAAAGGAATAAATATGGTTTAAATATGATTTAACATAATCTATTAAATACCTAATCTATTAAATGTACATATTAAAACTTTATTATTTTCTCTCTCATGTTTCCTCTCATAACTTTTAAATGTTAATATCTTTTATATACGAGATTTTTTAAAGAAAAAAATTACACCAAATTAACGAGCGTTTTATTATCTTTCCAACGAGTACCATAATGCTATATAAAAAACGGAGAAAAAAAACGATTATTTTTTTGTAACCTGACAGGTATTGTGTGAGGTTTGGAATTAGTTTAAAAAAAATTGTGGGTTTGCCTGGGATTAGGTGATACCCGACTCAATTACCCTTTTTTATATTAGAATATGATAACTTATGGCAGAGATTTGTTTAAAATAATAATAATAATAATAATAATAATAATAATAATAATAATAATAATAATATTCATTAATCATATATTGGCAGATGCCATTTTTATAGTTTAGATACTTCTAATTTTATTCACTTTACTTAGATTTATCAACCCGGGACGCTCCCGGGGTATAAACTAGTGATACAATATAATATAAGATTGACAAAAATTCATGATAATCAACACATATGATTAATCACATATTATAATAAAAATCAACGATGTATAATTATTTTGTAGTTCTATAGACATAGACATTATGACTTATGGGATATCGCTCTGTTAAATGTCCGCAAAATTATATTATTCTTATCTCTAATTTAGCTATGAATATATAATTTTTTTGAATAACAATTATCATCACCATTGTTTGATACTTAAAATGAATTTAAGTATAATTTTTTTTATATATTAGTTCAATTAAACTTTTATATAAGATTATGTAATGGTTCTTTCAATTTTCTTTAAATTGATTTTTCTATTCGACAGAGGCGATATAGTAAAAATTTTCTTGTTTATAATTTGGCACGACACATGAGGGGGAGGTGGGGGGGGGGGGGGTGGATACGAACAAACGGAAAACGTAATATTTTTTAGATGTTATGTTACATAATTTTTTTGAATAAAAACACTTACATAAACTACAAAAATTCGAATTTGCAATACAAACAACCACTAAGCATAAAGTGAATACTAACTAGTTTATCTGCTAGGAGCTTTTCAGATAAACAAATCTAATGTAAAGTAACAAAATGTGTGTACCATAAAAGGATTAGACTGTTTTTTCAAAAAAAAAAAAAAAAAAAAAAAAAACCTTGTAAATGATCATCACTTGAAAACTCATAAAACCTACGTCTAATTTTACGTGTGCATCTCTTCCTCGAGTGAAGTCTCTAAATAACTTTGTCAATTCCTTAAGACACTCTAACGCTGCGATGTAAACCTGGAAAAAAAAACAACTAAATTGGTATCAAATGATATGTCATGATGATGACGGTGATAGGCGATTCTGATGTGCAAAGTGAACATATGTGAAAGAATGTCATACTTGTTCAATCTTTATTTGTAGCAACCAGAAAATTTTTCTTTCTTTCCTAGCAACATCTAGCAATTTTCGGGATGAAAATCGTTCAACAGGGGGATGATGTGACACTCGGTAAACTCAAGTTAACTTTCCTAACAAACACTTAAGTCTACCTTAGCAAAACATTCATTAAACAAACTTAACTGGGTTAGTTAAGTCGGTTTGATGATTCGGAGAATAATCGGTAGTCGGTTTACTCACACAGTGGTCATGGTTCGGTGATTCGGGGAATCACCAAGAAACTCATGCACACGAGTCTCGTATCCCGTCCGTTGGTGAAACAATAATACAACAAAGGTAATTTATTGATAATTATGTGATATACAGTCATTAGTAACTTGCAAATATTTGTTTACGTGAAATTATATGATAATACGAGTTTTGGTGCATTAACTTCTATTATAGAGAAGGGAAAAACCATACGCTATAAGTTTATAAAGAAGGGCTTTGGTTTTGGGAGAAGGGCTTTGGTTTGAGAGAAGGGCTGACCCCTTCCCCAAAATTATGGGAGATCGCGTTGACCCCTTCGCACCTAACCAAACCCCTTCGCCCATCTGCAACATGGACGAAGGGAAACACCTATAAATACCATCCTTAACATGTTTTTATCGTTTTCTAAAACCCTAACTTGCCCCCAAGTGCTTTATCTCAACCCATGGAAATAAGTTTTTGCCTCCAAATCATTGATTCCTAACCAAAAACACTCACAAACCCATTATCAAGGTAAGATCTACGGTGTGTAACTCATCCAAAACCTTTTCAATTCATTTCATAGACAAAAATCTTTCTAAAACAATCCTAAACAAGATCTAAACCTTTAAACAAGATTTATTATGAAAACCCAAAGTTTTCAATAATGTTGGTGATATAATAATTAGAGATTTTGTATCATTTGTTGTTAGGATGTTAGTATGATATGATAATTGTTGAGATTTTAGGAGCATGTTTGGAAGATGATTGGTTTGAATGTTGTTTTATGAGTTTTGATCCATTTGGGATTTCATGAGATCTTGGGTTTGGTATGATTGTTTGGGTGATGATAATGTGTTAGGATTCATGCTAGATTAATCATAATGGGGCTTGATGATATTATAAACGTCGGTTTATGATGAAATCTGATTATTTGCCTATTATGGTAACAAATCCATGCATGATGTGACATATTCATAATATTTGCCATTTTGGGTAAAACTTGCGGTTTGTAAATAAATCTGATCATTAAATGATGTATTATGATGGGGATATGTTAGATATTGAGTGTGCATCAATTGGTTATGTTTCGCCAAGTTTTAGATTGATTTGAGGGGTTTCGCGCATTAAATCTTGGAACACCAGTTGCAGGGGTGAAGGGCTCACCCCTTCACCCCATTCATCCAGGAAATGACCCCTTCGCCTATGCGGACCTCTTCGCCCAATATTTGACCCTTTCGTCCCTAATTGTGACCCTTCTTGTATAATTGTAACCCCTTTGTGTATATTGTGATCCCTTCGTGTAAAACATGCTGATATGATATATATAACTTGTGAATTTCCGTTTTTACGTGTATGGCTACATAATAACTTATATGTGACTGTAAAACTGATATTGTGGGTCACCAACGGGATATCGAGTCTTGTGTGGTCGTATCGAAGTCAAAACACCTATGTAAATGCACAAGTCACGGTTTGGACAACCAAGGGTTATTAGACCAACACATTATCGGTCAACATACTTATAGGCATCTTATGATAGGTTTCCAGTCAGTGGCGAAGCTTGTCCCGAAACTTCGAGGGGTCGGAAGTCACGGGGGATCGGAAATCACTAGTTTCGGGGGGTCGAAACTGTATACACAAAAAAATTTCTATACGAATACTATATAATCGGAACTTCTGAGCGAAAATTCGGGGGGGGGGGGGTCAGCCGCCCCTCCCCGCCCTTTAAAAGCTACGCCACTGTTTCCAGTAGTTGGAGACTATCATACACTTCTGATTTATTAATTATTATAAGATGCAACCTAAGGCGAGTTTCACGGCCCTACTTTTATAATTTTTCATGGGGAAGAAACATGATAGTACACACTCAGATTTCTTAAGATCATTTAATGCTATTGTTATCACTTGTTTACTTTGCAACTCATCTAGGTCCTAAAGGAGCCCCTAATATGGTTATATAGTGGGGAAATATGGAAAGATCTATTGGGCCTGACAAACCCCACCTGGGTCAACTGGAGGTTAGACAGGTGCATATTGTCTCGAACACATAACGGTTACTGTCACGTTGCCGAGGATGACCTTAACCGACAGAGAAACACACTATATTGAGTAATATCACAGTCAGAAACGGTTCCAATCGCGAAAGTAACTTGCATAATGTCTAGCTAACATTTGATAAAATAGTAAACTAATTTGATCTTGTAAAACACACATTTTAACTAAAACCCGTGAACTCATCGACATTATTATGTTGACACACTTAGCATGTTTTCTCAGGTCGTTAGGGTAGTGGAATTGGATTAGGTGCATGAAGTCGCACGACGTCTTTTGATACTTTGGGGTTGTAAACTATATTTTGCTTCTGCTATACTGTTAACTTTTAATGGTTGGTTTTGGTTTTACTACGTAAATCTTATCTCATATAGAGGTTGTTTATTGTGACCGTTGACTCGGATCCTGGTATATCACGCGCCTCGCGGTAAAACCCTACAAGTGAAATTTGAGGGTGTTAGATTATTATGGATATACGATCGATCACCTTAGGTGACACCGAATAAAACAATCAATAGGTAAGCAGTGCAGATCTACTTTGAAGATAAATAAAAATGATCTAATTGTTATTGACTAAATAGATTGTAGGATGGTAAATTTTCATGTCTCACGACTATTTTCTCTACTCATATATAATTTTAGTATCTATTTCAATAATCATCATATGTCAGTTGATTTCAATATACATACATTAAAAACGACCTACGAGACGTACTTGGTAGGGTGATTAATTATCACTTATCAGCTAGAGATTTATTTGGTGTTTAAGAATCATATGCTACATATAACCGACTTAGTAACGTTTGTAATCAATGTTCCTAGCAACATCAATCAAAATACAAAAAAATAAAAAAAATAGATTCTTATATGTAGTTAGCGTGTTCTCATATGTAATAGTAGATTCAAAAACATATATACTATCTTAACATGATTAGTGACTTGCTTAAACATGATTAATGAATTAGCTGAACATATTGTGATTTTTTCTGCATGAACAAAACCCACAAAAAAAATCATTTTTTTCCTTTTTGTATAGAATTATAGTAATCGTTTGATAAAACGTTCATTAATTTGGAGTAATTTTTTTTTAAATATCATATATAAAAGTTATTTAAATTTAAAAATCGTGAGGGAAAATGCATATTTGATGATGGAAATCAAGGAGTATAATCGGTGGATAGATGACGTAGGAGGCCGCCGGTTATACTAGTGTAAATTAAAATAAAAACATTTATATAGTTTACTATTAAAAACAGTAGCATGTCTCTTTCTCAGAAACTCAAATGGGCAACCGGCAATAATTTTTCATTTTGTCACGATCGCCTTACCTTTGCCGCAGTTGACTTTTCCAGACGCTACATTTGACGGTCACCAACACGTCACTATAACATAATAATCGATTGTCCAATCAAAGTTCTTGCCTTTTTTTTTCTTGCTTATATCACTATTAATTTATTAAAAGTAAACCCTTTAACCTTATTATATATACCACGTTAACACCTATCTAAAATACTCTCATATCTCTTCCAAAATCAACCTTTCTTCTTTCTGTTTAGCCAACATTTTGCAAATGAGTTCTACAAAGTTTCTTGATGGTGATCACAACCAACAGCTGAAAAGCGGTATCGTAATCAACGGTCCGCGACCGTCCCCATTAAAACTCAAACAAGAATCACACACAATCCACAAACACCATCATCAGCAGCAGCAGTATCACCAGCATAAGCAAATAAGAAAGCCGGTCATAATATACATTCATTCACCGGAAATCATCCACACGAAACCGCATGAGTTCATGGCTCTTGTTCAAAAGCTCACAGGTTGTTCTGCCTCAAATGATCAACAACAACAACAACAAAAGAAGAAGAAGAAGAAAACCCTAAAGCATGGTGGGTATGATCTTAACGTTGTAAACGAAGTTCCCATTGATTCTAGTGTCACAAATGAGAGAGATAGAAGTATGAAATCCAAGAGTCCGATGTTTAAGATGCCTTCGAATCCATATGTAGCTGATGTCCCTCTTTTTACACCGAATACGAGTGAACACTTCTTCTCGCCTCACCGTTTCTTGTCTCCAGGTTCTATTCTTGAGATCATGAAAGATCTTTAAGCGTACGTATAGTATGGCTCATTGATTCATTTAATTCATGTTAACAACTTTAATTAATTATTATACTTTTCTTGTTTTGTTTATATACTTTGTTAGTGCTAGATTTCTTTATTAGCTTCAGAACTAGTTGCAATTAATTAGGGTTTGTTCCATAAGGAAATTTATCTATGTATGATAGTATGTGTATGTGACTAATTGTTTAATTTGTTCTTTGTTTCGTGTATTCTTGTGGGTTATGCGCATATATGGTGATCGAAATATGTTTATAGTAATACGTATTTAATTGTTTAATTAGTTTGTTCTTTGGTTATGCAAAGGATTCTTGATGGATTAATATCTATAGACAGTGACGCATTCAGGATTTTTTCTTATGGGTTCTTTTTTTGGGTGGTTGAATTTTTATAACCGTCCGTTAGAATTTCCGGGCCGTGTCAGGCTGGGTCACAGAACATAATAAAGAACATAATAAAAACCTAAGGTTCATATCACATTTCCATTAGCATTAGCCCTGAAACTTAAGCTTAAGAAAAACAAAAATTACTAAAGACCTAAATTTCATATCAAATTTCAAATTTATATCAAATCACAAGTTCAACTGTCTTATAAAAACCACAAATTACAAGAAACGAGTTCATATCAAATTTCATGGTATATTAATTATTTGAGTTAGTAATAAAAAATAAAGAATATTTACCTCAAAGTAGGGGTGTTCAAAAAAATCCGAATCCGAATTTGAATCCGAAAAATCCGATAATCCGAATCCGAAATTTCGGATTCGGATTCGGATCCTGATTTTGAAAATTTTCGGATAATCGAATTATCCGTATCCGAATATTAAAAATATATATATATAAATATATAATATTATAGTATAAGGTTATATTGGAAACCCTTGTTATATGGTAAACTCTGGAAACTCTAACTTCCCGACTTTGTTTTTATATGAAAATTTTAGGGTATGTAATATACATGATTTTAAGCATTTTGGGCCAAAAAAATGGAAAAAGCGCAGAGCCATCTTTTTTAGAAAATAAAAAAACCGTATTCGGGTAACAAATGGTTAACACGTGTTTGTTTCGCTTAACATGCGTTAGTCAAAACTTTATTTAAAAAAAAAACTACTTGGCGTTTTTTTGATTTTTTTGGCTCAAAATGCTTAAAATCATTTATATTACATGCCCTATTTTTTTCAAAAATAAAAAAAATTGGGAAGTCAGAGTTTCCAGAGTTTACCATATAACAAGGGTTTCCACATTATCCTTTCCCTAATATTATATACACTACATAACACAATACAAAATCCTAAATCCCTAATCCTCCTAACTCTAAGTCCATACTCCTCCAATCCATAGCAGCCGCTCCCTCTTCTCTTCTCTATAACAGCCCCCGCCCACCTCGTCTCCGACCTCCACAGCCCCCCGTCCACCAAACGATAACTTTTTAATTATATTTTTTTTGTTCCAATTTCGTTTATCTAACTCGATTTTTTTTAACAGGTTCACGTTTTAGACATAAAGGAGAACGTTTTTTTTATTTTATTTATTTTATTTATCTTTTTTATGGTTTATTATTATTTTTTTTAAGTTTTCTCCGAATCCGAAATTTGGATAAGCCGAATTTCGGATTCGGATTCGGATCCCAATATCGGACTATCCGAAATTTTGTATTATCCGAAATTCGGATTATCCGAATTTGAACACCCGACCTCAAAGATTGTCTACTTTGCTGCTCAAAATTGTCGAGTAAATGAGAGGAGGACTCGATTAGCTAGAATCTAGATCATGGAACTATGACGGGGATGAGTCGATTAATGCGCAAAGGAAAAGAATGAAGATCAAAATATGCAAAATGAACTTGTTCAAAAACAGGAAAAACTTATAACTCCTAGTACCACATGACAGTATATGAGTTACCATACATATGATCTATTTAATCCACAATCATGGATAAGCTTACAATTTCATTGAATAAGATCACACACCTTAAGGTCCTTGTTATGCGTTGGAGAAGAAACGCCAGCTACAACGGGTCCCTCATGGGAAGCGACCATAAGGTTTTTGAAGAGTATGTTAAACGATACTTGAATATGAGGGTGAATAGTTCAACAATTAATATGATATTAGCAGAGAGGGATATGGATATAGTGGCTCTAATTTAGGTTTAAGTTTTTGTTTAAAACTAAAAAAACGAAAAACAAATCACGCAAAAAGACAGTTTAGATAATCGAACGTGTGACACTTAACGTACAATATATATGATGCCTCACCCGCCAGCCAGATATTCAATATTGTTAATGGGTTCCTGACATATTTTATTTATGGGTTACCTGTAGATTATATATATATATATATATTTCTATTAAAATTTTGAAACTCAATAGGTTCCAAGAAATCCGTAACTTTGCGTGTGGGTCAACCCCTGTCTATAGAGTCAAACTTAAATTTATATGTTGTAAAATGACCATCATCGATGTATAAAGGGTTTTTGTAGGACAATAAGATCATAATTCATATATAGATTACTAGCTGATTACCCCGGGAAGGTCACGGGGTTGAAAATTTTAATATGACTTAATAAAAAATGATAAAAGAAGAAAACTCAAATCACGAAAAGAGTAAATAACTTAAACATAATCAATCTTAGTTAAAAAAACGTTTATTTAAAAAGTTAAAAAAATAAAAAGCATAAACTATATTAAAAATAATACAGTATTAAAAGGATAACATTCAACATATAATCATCTTCACGTAATTTAAAACATGTTACAATTTGACTTTGACTTATATAGATGTAGAATTCATGATCACATTGAAAAAAAAAACACTTATTTCAATACAGTGACTTTGTAATGAAAAGCATATACGAATTTTCTTTGAATACATGAATTTAGATTAATAAATGTTTTATTAATCTAAACATAAATCACTTTCAATAATCAACAAAGAAGAAAAAACTTCAAAGTCTTTTAAAAAAAATTAACACTTACTTCTTGATGAATAGAAGGAGAATTCAGAAACTTATTAAGAATGAATGGTTTGATGTTAATGTAATCATATATTTATAATGGCTACTCAATAATTCTATATTAAATTAATTTGTAAATAAAATCTTCTATTTTAAATTAGAAGATATGCGTATCTTCTTTTATTTATTTTTAAATAAATATTTTATTAAACTTACTGTAAACAAATCAATATTTAAATTTTTATGTTAATCCTTATACATAATTCGAAAACAATATTTATATATAGTATATATCGAAAATAATATTTAAATTTTAAATATTCAATTAGAAGATATGCCATATCTTCTTTTATTTATTTTTAAATAAATATTTTATTAAACCTCTCACCTTAACGTACCACGTGGCACATTCAATTGGGGGTTGAGGCATCCATTGAATGCCACATTATCATAAGTAAATTCTTTTATTAATAGTTATAGATTTACCTTATTAACTAGTGGGAAACCCGCGCGATGCGGCGGCAACAAAAAAAAGACTTTGATTAATATGCTCTTGCTGCTAATTTTTCTTAATCATAATCTCTTGAAATTTTAATAAAAAATAGCAAACTTTATGGTTTATAACAGGTTTCTTATACAAATCATCATCATACTCATAAAGGCTTATAAAAGTATGTCCTTATCAAGGTTAATGGACACTATGATATACTCTGGTGATAATAACACTTTGCTGCAAGATAAAGGCTCTGGCTCTTGAATTTTCATGTTTTATATTAATACAATATCATGTCAAATTTGTAAGTCAATTAAAAATATGTCTGTAAATTTAGACTCTTAACTCTTTATAAACCATCTTCATTAACTTTGACACAAATCTTGAGGTTAATCTTTATTGTGACTTAGATAACAACATCCATGTCATCTTTGACTTAACTTCAATCTCATCTATAAAACTCAATTAGTTGGCCC
Source organism: Ambrosia x helenae (assembly GCA_030844895.1). Lineage (NCBI taxonomy): Eukaryota > Viridiplantae > Streptophyta > Magnoliopsida > Asterales > Asteraceae > Ambrosia > Ambrosia x helenae. The sequence goes on from CM061225.1 coordinate 99,740,519, forward strand.
AAACATTAGAAAAATAACCCCATGATTCATGACATCATTAAATCAGAACAAGAGTAGACAAGGATGTCTTGTATGAAAAAAAAAATCATCCTTTTTAAAACTAAATCTAAAAATACATACAAACATAACCAAAGTAGAGATAAAACATACAATACTCGAGTAACCTTGCTTGCCAAAACACATTCACTTATTTTGATGTATTCAAACGGAAAGCATCTTGCTTGGCTCCTTTCCCTTAACTTTCACCTTTTGTCTAACCATTATTATTTTTATGAACAAAGAAAATTAATTTATAAGACTTTGTTGTCTCTTTAGTTTTCTCAAGTAATTACTAAATCATTTAATTTATAAGAAGTTGCATCTCTTCACTTTCTTCTTTTTAATTATTATCATGTTACAAGAATTTGATGAGATATTGCTATTATATAATTTAAAGCAATTTAATTGTATTTATCAATTTATCCAATAATTCATTTATCAATTTAGTGCTCATGTAAAAAGACTATTTTGCACCCTTACTCACTTCATTAAGTTGTTGTACCATAAGAATAAAATGTTGTAATTACTTAAATTTGGTTGGAATCCTTGCTAGATGCTTTATAATATAGTATAGATAATGCTACAAACAAACGTTTAGAATATTTACCTTTGTATCTTTAAAGATTACTTGATTTTATGACGATGTATTATTCATGTAACACATATCTCTCTCTCTCAAACACACTCACATGCAATTGGGAAGCCTTTTCAAACAAACCCACATGCAATTGGGAAGCCTTTTCAATTGATCCTGCAATATTAGGCTACATAGAACACATTCGATACGGGATGGAAATTGGCGAGGTAGTGAATGGTATCGGGGTGCACCGCTCCACCCCGAGGTACCAAGAATTTTGATACCGAACGGGTTCTTATCACGGAACATACCTCTCTCATGTCTCAACCTCTTCGCTTCTCTCTCTCTTATTTATTTTATTTATGATGCGATGCTGATATTGCTTTGGAACGAAAAGGATGCGAAAGACACTTTCCCTCCACCTTTAATTATCTACTTTTTTTTCAAACTTTTCCATTTCATATATCAAGCTTTAAAAAAAAATTAACGAGAATATGAAAATAACTTCCAAGCTCCGCTAGAGAAGTGACGTGTAGATGTGAGTGCCACCATATTAATTCAGTCGCAAATTGCTAAGGGTACTGATGCAGTAGCTAATTTTATTTTTTAACTGCTCTAAGGAATACTAAACAAGCAAGTCTGGTCATGACCCGAGTAAACCCATTGACGAAAGGTTACCCACAATCTGTGAACGCGCACAACGCTAGTGAGCCAGCCCGCCCACTACTCAAGTTTTCAACCTAACTCAGATCTGAAACGAAGGAAACTATCAAATAAATTCCGTAAATCAAACGGAAAGCCCTGATACCACTTATAGGACCATGTTCTACTCAAACAAGAACAAGATTCGACGGGGTTTCTAAAACATAAAGGCAGAAACATTATGTTTTAAAATGATAGAATAGGCCGGAAGATGATAGAGATTGTGAAATGTAAAGATTAATACAAGCAGGCACTATCAAACTTCTTAGATTAGGGCTCGCGCAGAGCAAAATCAATACACCATGATAAACACACACAAGGAGACTCAAAATGATCTTCCTAAGACTCTTTCTAAAGGGAGGGGGACTGAACTTATATATTGTTGCTCAATCTCCTTCCTAGTCTCTTTGCCTTGGGGAGAACGGAGGCCTCAACCTCATGCAGTTAATTATCAAAACGCCCGTGTTAATCCAACAATTTTAAACTTAATCATCACTGCGTTACGTTTGTTTATATCATAAGCATTAGTGAAATTATAACCTTATTTATAATATGGATGCTATTTTATAAAAGAGTTTGGATTCTAAAAAATACAAAACGATTGCATATTAAAGGAGCAATTGATGGGGTAAATTGGAGTTTTAGTCATAAATATGGAGGTTAAAGAGTGTTAAATAGGAGAATATGAAGAGATGTAATAGTCATAAATATGGAGGTTAGAGAGTGTTAAATTTGAGAATATGAAGAAAGGTAAAAATCGCTTGGTATACACAAAGTCTTGCAATTCAATTCAATTGAATTATGTATTCAATTCAAACTTGAAGTAATCTTGAGGCTCTTCATATGACGTGCTTGTGCATATATTCAAGACTATGCGGTGACTTCGTCATTCAAGCTTTGTAATTCGAGCCCCATCCTTCCTGCAAGGAAGAGGAGCCGAACAACCCATCTTCTTATGCTTTCTTTTCTTTTAACTTTCGTTTCAGCTAGCTACATTTAGGTTTTATATTTCTTTGATCCCAAAAAAATGAAACATTTTTATCAGATTCTTAGTGATGCCATTAATAAGCATTTGGGTTTTTTTTTCATTTTTGAATAGGTCTTAATAGTTGTTGCTGGAATGGCATATGTAAGTTTGAATCTTTGAATTCATGTTCTGTTATTAGTTGGAGGATCAGAAATATTGTGGTTTAACTGCAGATTCAACATACAACTTGTCAGTTACCATGGACTGATTTTGTGAACATGTTTTTCCATTTACGTTATGCCCTTTGTGAAGCTCTTACAATAACATTATTACTTTTCATCTGCTTTTTATATTGATTTTAATATTTGTTTTGTAGAAAGAACTGATTAGACCAATGGACCTTGGTCCTTTTAAGCATACAGTCGACTATAGAGTTGAGTTAAGGAAATCAACATTTGAACGTGTAGATATATTGCTTGATATTTTCCATGATCAGTTGAACCCATTTTTGTAGATACATTGCTTGATACTTGCCTTGACCAGTTGAACCCATTTTCGTACCTCAAGTTATAATTTTAGTGAACATATTAGTTAGGTTTTATTATTATCTTTTTTAGTCTCTGATGTCCGAAATCGTTAATTGCTTTTGGTTCACATTAATTTTTCTATGAAACTGAAATGATTTAGTTGGCACACGCCAAATATAGAAACATTCGTTGATATGTTGTTACGCTTTGAACATGCCGAATCGTAAACGACACAATCGAATCGAATGATGATTTTGATATGTATACTCGGCTGATCGAATCATTTTGGATGCATCTGATATAATGATCAAACGTAGTTAATATGAATGAAAAAGTAGTCAACTCCTTAAAGATTCAAATGCCTTGAATTCAATCAAAGTACAAAGCTAATTATACTAGGCTTAAACATTTTGGATGCTTGTGATATAATGTTTTGAGTGATTACATAATAAGTAAAAGGTTATGTGCTTGTTTTAAAAAAACATGAGGCGTTCCGAGGCATTTGGGTTAAAAAAGCCGAGGTGCGAGGTGAGAGCTTCACGTATGTGAGGCAACGCCTTAGGAAAAAAAACGTTTTTCCTAGCGCCTAGGGCGCCTCAAGCGTGAGGTTATTCAAGCTATAATTAGAAAGTGAAAGGTAAGAAAGAGGCTCAAAATTTTTAACTTTCGGCAAGATGCAAAAGTACCTGGTAATGCACCTAAAGAGTTATTACTGCCAAGATCAAGGGATGCAAGTTCAATCATCATTGAACAGTTAAAATCTACCGTACCATCCAAAAAATTGTTTCTCAAGTTAAGAAATCATAAGGTGTGTGGCCGGACACTATTGGTTCTTTTTGTTTTATGATAGATGGGGGTGTGAAATATGGAGTGACTTGTAGTGTTATAACCAAGTTTGTTTATGCCCAACCCGAACATTAACTGCTTGTTAAATGAGTGAAAAGAAGACCAATAAACAACTCCTTTCACGAAAACTAAAATTGTAACGAAAGCATGTGTCTTCTTAATTTTCCTTAACTAAAGTACATGATAAAGGTGTGTGTTTGTATGTGTAATTGTTAAATGTTTTAGTCCTTCATTTTTCTTTTGTTAATTTTTTTATGTTAATTTGATCGTTTACTTCATGTTGTAAACACAAAAAAAAAAAAAAAAAAAAAAACTTACTAATCTAACTAATTGTTTTCAAAAGATAAGAATACATAAGGGAGCATAATGAATACATATAGTTTGTTGCATTTTGTCTTTATTTGATATATCGATTATATAATAAACTTTAGATGAATTTTAAGCCCAAATGAATAGATATAGTTTAATGCAATTTTTAGTCCCGCTGCAACGCACGAGTTACCCACTAGTTTAAAAAAAAAACACCAAAAATTAAATATCGTGACCCAATGTTTTGTTCCAAAACCTCACTATTCAAAAGAAAAAAATCAAACACATTCCAAAATAAAAATTGTGTTAAAAAAGTCATTTTTAAAGAAAAATCCAATCAAAATTCTAAACAATATGGCGCACATTCTAAAATTCTAACTAAAATTATGTTTAGATACAAACATAATTCCAAACAAAGAAACATCGAATATACTTTTTTTTTCATCTAATTTTTCGTCTCCTTTCTTTTTGTCGTGAGTCTCTTCTCACGTTTTTGCAAAACTTGATATTGTGTTCAATTCCTTGACAAGTTCTTCCTAACTTTCTTTATACGGACTTTTTTCCTTTTTACTATTAGTCTACAGGCCTATAGTTTTTTTTTTTTTTTTTTTTGAGAGGTAGGGATTTGATATAACCGGATTTAGGTCAATACATACTTCCTTTCAATGGTTTGGGAGAGTGTTTATATACTTCTTTGAAAATGTCCTTTTTAAACTAATTACTAATACACGTTTCATAGTCCTTGTTTATGAAGGCTAAAGTTGCTACAATATGAACACAAGGCATGCCGGATAGATGCCATGATCTATAAGTTACCACAAGAAACTCAGACATTATCGGCGACGCTTTTAGCAACGTCATATGCCTTGGATTCTCACGCGCGTGGATGGGTTAAACCTGACCCTTGATAATGGGTAGAATACAAGGGCTGGGTTTTGTCGTCCAATAAAGAGAGAGACCCGCTTTTAGAAAGAGGCTAAAACAATGACAAGTGTATTGTATTATTATTTATTAATTAATATAGGAATTTTACTTTTAGAACGGGGACACGCATTCACTGGTTCTAAACCACCTAAAATTCACTAAAATACCAACAATTAGGGCTGCAAATGAACCGAACGAACACGAACATGGTCTTGTTCGTGTTCGTTTGTTAAGAAAATTATGTGTTCACGAACAGTTCATGAACACTTACTGAACGAGATTTTCTGTTCGTGTTCGTTTGTTAAGAAAATACTCGTGTCCATGTTCGTTTGTGTTCGTTTGTTAAATTTGTTCATGGACGCTCATAATCAACACAATCGGACATTAATGAACACAAATAGGTGTGCATGAATAAAAAGTGTTTATAAACGGAAACAAACACAAAGACACATATATTAACTTTCAAATAATATCGAATTTACATATACTAAGAAATTAAATAGATCCACCAAAAATATAACCGAGTTATACAAATATAGTTAGTACTTAACATAATATTGGTAAACATAATAAAGTAGTGTTTAAAAAACTAATGATTATACTAAAAGTAAGGTTTGTTTATATTGTATAGCCATATACTTACCTCACATAAATTATTTACTTATTTGGGTAAATAAATAAAAATTAAAGAATGTAAAAAACATTATAAAAATTAAAAAACCCTTTTAAACTATCAAATATAAATGAACACGTTACCGAACATTCACGAACGTAAACGAACATGTTACCGAACGTTCACGAACATAAACGAACGAATGCGACCTTTGTTCATGTTCGTTCGTTTAACTAAACGAACAAATTTTTTTGTTCGTGTTCGTCCATTTAGTAAACGAACGAACACAAACGAACTTCCCGCCGAACGGTTCGTGAACTGTTCGCTGAAAGTTCAGTTCGTTTGCAGCCCTACCAACAATGCTACAATGGAGTTTGGATCGTGTCCATTTCCTTAGAAGAATTAACCAAAATAGTAATGTCATTGGGCCAAAGGCCTCTTAGAGCATTCACAACCCGGAAATCAAATTATGTGAGGGGTTCTCTCAAATTATATGGGGTGGGTGTGAGTGGTTGTGAGTGGAGAAGAGAAAAAATATTTAGAGAAACCACTGTTCACCCTTATATATATTTTAATATTTTTGTAAGTGGTTGTGAGTAAAAAGAGGGAAAATATAATGATAAAAGTATAAAAATGTATTATTATTTTAAGGGGAAATGGAATCTAATAATCCCAACTTTGGGGGGTTGGAAGGCAGCAGTCCCAACTTGCAACTTGTACCACAACAGTCCCAACTTGTCAACTATTTAACTTGGTTGGTCCCAGACTAACTGGGGTTAACTTTTTCTGTTAAATGCCACGTGGGCATCCCACGTGGCAGTCCTACGTGGCAAGAAAGTTGTATCTGTCAAAAAATGAGGTGGGGCCCACATGTTTTAATCAAATATAATTATTTTTCAATTAAAAAAAACGAGGTGGGGCCCACATGTTTTAATCATATATACACATATACAAACACCTTCCTTTTTCTACCTTCCTCCTCACCACCACCACCACCACCACCACACTGAAACCCTAATTCCATATCTTCTGTTCATCCTTCAAATCATAACACACCATGCTTCCAATCCTCACACCCTTCTTCAAACCCCCAACCCCTCATCTCCACAATACCCCACACTTACTATTATTACTACTGTTAGAGAGAGAGAGTGTGAGCCAGAGAAAGAGGAAGGAGAAAGAGAACTCGGTGGGAAAGAAAGGAGGAAGACGACGGCAACAGTGAGGGTATCACGAGTTCCAATCGGTCCAGATCTGACAACAAGGTAAAACCCCTAATTAACTCGGTAGTTATGGTGAGGGATTATTGTTAAGTGGGATGTGATGGTGAGTCGTTTGGGGTCACAGACTCATCGCTGAAATGAGATTCGACAACAGTAACGTGATTCCGGTAACGACCGTGATTTCAGCAGAAAAGGGAATTTCTTTTTTCTTTTTTGATGATGGCTCGGTAATGGTGAGGATTATGTAAGATAGAGGTTAGGATGGTTGGTTGTTGACACAAGGTTCGGGTCAAGAGTCGGGTCAAGGAGACGGGTCACGAGGTCGGGTCAACAGAGGAGGAGGAGGAGGGAGGGTGGTGGTGGTGTTTGTGGTGGTGGTGGTGGGTGTCGTCGGAGATGGTGGTGGTGGACGGTGGTGGCAGGTGGTTGTTGTGGTGAAGATGATGAAGATGTAGGGGTATATATATATAAATTCTTTTTTATTATTATTTAAAGATTTTTTTAAATAATTAATAGATTTTTTTTTAATTGAAAAACAAGTGGGACCCACGTTTTTTTTGCCAACTGGACAGATTTTGCCACGTAGGACTGCCACGTGGGATGTCCACGTGGGATGTCCACGTGGCATTTAACAGAAAAAGTTAACCTCAGTTAGTCTGGGACCAACCAAGTTAAATAGTTGACAAGTTGAGACTGTTGTGGTACAAGTTGCAAGTTAGGACTGCTGGCTTCCAACCCTCAAAGTTGGGATTATTAGATTCCATTTCTTCTTATTTTAATTAGGGGAGAAAAAAATTTAGAGTTGAGTGATGATTTTTAATGTACTTTGATGAATTAGATTTGGAGGGGATGTGAATACTGTTAGACTTGGATAAGGTCTAATCTTTTAATAGAAGAAAACGAATGGTTGTTAATAAACATTTTTTAATGCAGGAAGACTTTAAATTTTGGTACATTCTTTATGACAAGTTAATATGACAAATACTGCTTGAAAATTGTATCGTATTTAACATGATATCGTGCGCATACTTACACGTTATTGCAGGTGCGTTTGTTTTGTTTCATCTTAGTTGTTATTTGGGTTGTTGTGTGTGTATAACATCATAAAAGATAACAAATAATAATTAGCAGATAGCTTATAATGTTTAATAGGCTTGGAGATAACATAGGAGTTTACTGACTAGATCAAACCAAAATAAAAAAAAAATGGCACTGCAAGATGATGACGACTTGCACAGTTTCACATAAACTTCTTTACCTTCTTATTATAACCATCCCATATTATTATAGCCAAACAATGTGTACGCTACTAAAAGCTCAAAATCTACATGTAGGCACACATCAGTAATCACGTACATAATTGTAACAAAGTAACAAACTTTCTATAACAACAAAAGTGAAGTTTTTCTTTTTAACTGTGCAGTAAGAAAATCAAAGTCATTAATAATTACAAAGCTAAAAATTACTTACAAGTAATTGTTATTCAATTTTATCACTCGTTTAATGAAAATGTTTGCTCAAATTTCGCTTCGAGTACATTGGCCATGTTGCCCTAATAAAACGAAGAATATCATAAAAAAATAGTTTACAAGCTTAAGAAAAAAATAAGATATAGATATAAGAAATAAATAAACAAGCTTAATGAAAATGAACAAACTTGGTATTCTGGTAACCCACCAGCAATTTTAGAACATACACGTTAAAGAAATACGCGATCCATCTAAAATAGAAAAAAACAAGTAATTCTCATTACTCATTACCATATTAATGTAGACTTACTTTGATTCTTTGGGATGAGAATTGTACATACCCTTTTGAAAATTTAATCTTTTGCACAGGCTGCATCAAGGTGTTTTTCATGACGCTCAAGACACTTAGAAAGGGTATGGCCAACAATTGAAGGAATTGTTGTCCACTGAGTAGGCATGAGCTTAGCAAGATGAAGCAGCTTCTCATCTTCTCTGGTCAACTACTCAGTCTGCACAAATCATAAAATAATAAAAAAATAGGTTGTTTCATATAAAGATAAGTAAAGCCGATAGATACAATTCAAAACATCTTGATTAGACAAAAGAAATAACAATGATAAATTGGCATAAAACTTCTAGGTCTTTTTCTTGTAAAAATTATATACTTTCTCAAAAGACAAAACCACACATAAGACCATGCGTAGTCTTCCTGATTGGTCTACGTGGCTGCTGAGTCAGCGTGGAGAGAAACTGAAAAATGGGTGTAGCGGTGGGGCTTTATTTATAAAGCCCCTGATTGTGATTGGTTGATTTTTTTATTTTTTTTAATCTTTTAATTCGAAATAATTAAAATAAAATGCAAATAAATATAAAAAATTACAAATAATAATAAAAACACACAACTAATATTAATTAATTAAAAAAAACAAACAACTTAAATAAACTACAATACCAAATTAAAAAAAACAAACAACTTAAATAAATTACCGGAGGTTATATTTCGCAAGGATTTGTTGCCTATGATGTATCGCGAGGAGTAGGGCTTCTCCCTCGAGGTGGTCGATCGGTTTGGACAAAAACTCAATGTCCTTTTCCCTTTGCCTCGCCTCTTGAATGTCGACGAACCTTTTATTCTCAGCCACTCTCTGGTCCATAGTTTGCAAACGTCTTTGGCCGAGGTCGCGAAGATCCTGTAGTCGTCGATTCATTTCATCAAACTCCTCCCTCGATGCACCACCTCCTGTCGAAGACGACTCCGCCTTGCCACCCTTTTTTGATCGTCTACCGGGTGGTCTTGGAATATCAAACTCCTCCTCCTCCTCCTCCTCCTCCTCCTCCTCCAAATCAACAGGATCATCTAAACTCACAAAGCGAGCATCAGATGTCGGTGTATCCGGATCTCGCGACGTGGAGGTGGTTTTGCTTCTTTTTGACGGTCCTCCTCCTCCTGATCCTCTTCCTCTCCTAATCTTGCGCCCACTACCCGACCCCATAGGCGGGACATCAGCCCACTTAGGACTATGTCTCAACATCTCCCATATCCTCAAATACGGGAACGGCCCGCGGGTATCTCTCATCTCGTCCAACGCCCTGGCCAACAAACCGTCATCACCTTCCCCGCTGGCCCTGTTGTCCTTGCAACGTTGGTAGACCTCCGCAAACGAGTGACATTTATTATTAATGTCCGACCACTTTCCAGATATCGAGTCGTGCTCTCGATACTCCCCCTACCCATGGCCGCAAAAAATAGGTCTCGAATCCGTTGCCAAAACACCGGGGTATGTTGATAGTTTGCTGCAAAAAAAATATCATACGATTAAAAAGTATATATATAAATGTAAACACACAAAAAAAAATACTAAACCTACATTTTAAAAAGTATATATATAAATGTAAACACAAAAAAAAAAAAATACTAACCAACATTTTAAAAAGTATATATATATATATATATGTAAACACAAAAAAAAACTAACCAACTTCCGGGTCCTCGGATATGTCGAGCCAGGCTCGCGCTAACTTGAACTCCTCATCTCTTTCCCAACGTTCCTGTTGCTTTTTTTGACGAGGAGCGTTCGCGTCTTTCTTTTTATGCAAGCGTCTCCCGCGCCCGTGCCCGCGCCCACGTTGAGAACCCTCGGGTTCGTCTTGAGTTTCTGGTACGGAATCGGGCTCCTCTTGAGAAGGTTGGACATAGTTTGGTGGAGGAAAAAATTGAGCGGGCATGTTTGGGCCCGGATAAAATTGACCGGGCATGCCAAGAAGTTGCGCGTATTGCATTGTGTTCGCGTCAAACTCGCCCCAATTGGGTGGCAGCGGAGTAGTAGTGTTTGGCCTCGCACCCGGTCGACCCGGGATCCCGAACGGTGAACCATATGGATACATGCTTTGTATTTAGATTGTGTTGTGGTGTGGTTTTTAGTTTTGGTTGTGTTTTATAAAAAATATTGTGTGTTTGTGTATATATATATATATATATATATATATGGTGAAAAAAAAAAATAACCGTTCAAAATATTAAAGGTGGCAACGGTCCAATTTTTTTACCGTTTGAAAACCTGCTCCATTGCCACGTGTCACGTTCTTATTGGTTGAAACTTTTCATCTTTGGCATTATAAAAATAAAGCTCCGACCAAAAAATAGGATATAACGCCGGGGTGTAATGGTGTTCCGGACGCTATATCCTAAAAATTTTCACAAGTGACGCCCCACTACGGGGGTCTAAGCCTTCCTTAGTAATGGATTGTTGTTATTTCATTTGAACACAAAAAAACAAAAGAAATGGTGAACTTCCAAGCTAATTAAAACCGTTGTATGTCATGCAATTAGTTTGAACGTTACATCTCGTTATCCTTAACTGAGTAAGAAAAGGATTCAAAATATCTATGCCAGTCTATGATGAGTCACATCGCGTGCGTAAACATATTTATGTTTTTAAAGTTAAGTATGGATCCAAAAGTATTTAATAATCACCCATCTAGATGCGAGTCGTTGTGCAATAATAGAAAACAATAAAACGGAAATTACATAACGATATAACCATCGTTATACTCAAAATCAAAGTGACAAAACTTAAAATCAACAATCCAAATAAAACATTAAAAATCATATGTAGAAGAAAGTAAATCAGCAGCACTATCCATTCATGGATGTAATTCATTCAAGTATTATTACTTCAGTTTGATCCAAAAGCTTTCAATCATCTATTGTGTTGCTTATGTACATGATAATACTCATAATAACTAAAAACTTAGTCCTAATATTACTAAAGGATAAAACTTAGTAGGCAATCTATATTATTCTTTAAAACAGTCACAACATTAAAACAGTCGGATTTAAAAGAAACCCTAAACGACCAACAACAGTAAAAAAACCTAAAGGAAAGATAGAATGAAATGCATTGAAAGATCAAAAAATTAAATACATCGGGAAAGATAGCATAAACAGATCAGAAGAGAACAACAGAGATCATAAAACATATACAGAAAACAAATTTGAAACCATATAATCAACATGTGTTACATTTAACAAATATAAGGAATGAGCTCGAGCTCGAGCTCGAACTTAAACGAGCCAGCTCGGCTCGTTTTTTTGGTCGAGCTGAAAAGCCGAGCTAATGTTCGAGCCGAGCTCGAGCCAGCCCGTTATTTTTTTTAAAAATATTTATAAAATAAAAAACAAAAAAAAATAAAAATAAAATTACACACATACTTGTATAGTTTTTTATTTTTCTAATATTTTAATGAATGAAAAACATACTAAAAGTATTATTTGTATAATTTGTGTTTTTGTTCTATTATTTTTCATATTTTGTTGATTAATTCAAAGTATTATTAAGTACTAGTGAGAAACCCGCGCGTTGCGGCGGAACAGTTAAACTAAACAAAAAATAAATGAAAAAACGTTAAATCACGCACATGCACGGTGGCGAGTTAACTTGCCATATTAAAAATATAAAAAGTTAAAAATCATCATAGAAAAAGCTACTAAGTCGAAACCATAACAAATTCACATAAAAAGAGAAATAAAAAACTAAAAAAACACTTTAAAGACTTATCCGCCTCTGCTTAGATGACTTGTACATTATCACACGCAATTTTGTTTTAAACGAAGCTTACATTGAAACGTATATAAAATAGCACCAATAAAGGAACTTCTCCTTTCACTTTCTTCTAACATAAGATAAACTTTACGTTGTTTAGTAGGGTAAGCTCGATTTTGCTCTCAATATGCCAAGTTATTCATGCAGTAGATATTTCGTAAACGACTCAAATACCTAAAAGTTTAGTAACATTGTTATGAATAATAATAGATTAACTAACTTTTATAAAGTAACTAATCTATCTATATATATAAAAGAAAACGTATATGCTGACGTGGCGTGCAATAGAAGCCTCAACCTTCCCTTGAGAGTGTCACGTGGCATCATAATAGAGAGTTTTTGGTGTTTTTGAATTATTTCCTTTTTAATTAAATTGAGTTATTTTAAGAAAAAAGAATTTAAAAATAAATTTAAATTTTTTCTCTCTCATATTTCCTCCCATAATTTTTTAACGTTTATATCTTTTATATACGGGATTTTTTAAAGAAAAAAATTACACCAAATTAACGAGCGTTTTATTATCTTTCCAACGAGTACCATAGTGCTATATAAAAAACGGAGAAAAAATCGACTATTTTTTGTGGGTTTCGTTCATACAGGAAAAAAACACACAAAGTGTTCATGTTATTCATTAATCATGTTTTTTCTTTTAAACCAGGTTCTTATCTACGATGTTGAAAATCAGCCCAATCGCCATGTTATCATTGGAATTTTACTAGGTATACTTCATCAAGAGAAGCTAGGAGAAAGAATCGCGCAACACTACAACACATGGTGTCAGCTTATAGCAAGGTTATTTTTTTATTTATTTAATTACAAGAGTAATAATTATTACTATTAGTATTAGTATTATTAGAATAGTTATATTTTCAACCCCGGGACGCTCCCGGGAAGATTTGATAGTTGCTGGCGTGGCGTACAATAGTGGCCTCAACCATCTCTTGATTATGCCACGTGGCATAATGAGATGCAATGGTTACAACTTTCAACTTAAGTGTTTGTTTAGTTGATTAGGTTAGGAATTATAAGAGCCATTAGAATGTGAGAAATTAGAGAGATGTGATGAGTTTTTGAATAGTTGCAGCTTACATAAGTGATTCTTTAGATGATTACTGATTAGGTTTTAGATTAGAGAATGTGAGTTATTACTAATTAGAATACTATGAACATGCAATGATTGAGAGATTTTGTGGTTAGTTAACTTAAGCATTTGCAATAGGTTATCACGTAAAATTAGATTTTTCAACCCCGGGACCCTCCCGGGGTAATCAACTAGTTGTATATAAAAGATTATAATAAAACATGTAGCATTATGAAAAATCTTTTTTACATGTTTTGTATTTAATATGTTTTGTAGAAATTAATGTCATGACCTATCATAAACATGACTCTTGATTTCATTTAGATTATTAAATATGATGATTTAAAGACTAATTTGCCCTTAAAATGTAGTTATTATGTGCATTGTATGTTGTATCATAAGCAAATTAACTTGTACCTCTTAAATTTTAAGAAGTCCTTGTAAAATGCTTTATAATATAGTATAGATATAGATATAGATATAGATATAGATATAGATATAGATATAGATATAGATATAGATATAGATATAGATATAGATATAAAAGATGTTTATCGAGCCACAAACCGAGCCACGAGCCAAGACCCCAAGCTCGAGCTCGGCTTGATAACAAAACGAGCCTTTTTGAGTCGAGCATTTTTCGAGTGAGTTACGAGCCGCGACCATTTTGTACGGCCTATAAGGAATGTACCATAACATAGCTAAAAGTTCACACCCTACAAATCATGTTCTAGATTTCAAGAACAGTATAAACGAAAAAATTATATATGTGATTCATAACATATATATATGGCATTTGGTTCCAATGTATCTTAAAACCATCTAATTTGTTAATTAGTTTTTTTTCCCAAAAACAATCATTGGATTTACCGCTCCCCAATGAACACAAACTGTATATAAAAAAAAAGGTATCATTAACAATAATCTAAAAAACAATACATATAAGGATACAAGTAGGCGCAATTGAACAAAAAAAAAGCTCACATTTTCAAGTTAATGTGCAAAGTATATTCCAATTTTATTTCAGCAGATCAACCACTGGTGTATTCTAGTTTCTATGACAGGTTCGTTAAATTTTGGGAGCATCTTAACAAAAACAAATTTGGGTTTAACTAAAATTTTGAACTATGAATCAGAGGCCATCAAGGCATGAATCGTGAATTTGAAGATGATAAACATAAAGAATAAATCAAACCTAACCATAACAAAAACATTCAAACCAAAAGAACACAGATCAAAAAAGATCTCCTAGATAAATGATTCATAATACCGAATACAAAATTGAAAACATATAAGAAACCGATTAAGCTAGGTATTATACCTTCCTCATGTGAGCTTGGCGGCGATGATATGGAAGGTAAGAAAATGGTGAATTAGGGTTATTTTGAATAAGGGGCGTAGTATATAAAAGACGGGTCAGGGTTTGATGATAGAGATGAAGGAACGATGCGGGTATTACACTAAAGAAACAAGAGTGATGAGATTGTTGAATGGAGAGGGTTGGGTTTTGTGATGTTGGGTTATGAAAACTGAATATGAATATGGATCCATGGGTCGGGTCCGTGATTTTTATTAGTCATTGTATACTTGACATGTGTAAGCTGACATGGAGCCTATGTGGAGGCTCTAGTAAAGGGTCACGTGTCGCCCGAGTTACTCATTTATTAGGTAGGGATGATAATTAAGTAGGAAAAAGGGGGTAAACAAAAAATCAGATGCCTTAAATGAATGACATATGTTACAAATTATGGGTTAAGTTCTCCTACATAGTGTAATAAAAATGAGAATGATAGAAGGATACAAAAAACACATTGAATCACGATATATAACATAATGAGTCACAAAATATAACACAATGCCAATACATATAACACAGTGTCAAAGAAAAAAGACACAATGAATCGCATAAATGACACAATGATGAAAATAAAGAAAAGACACAATGAAACATAAAAAGACACAATGATATAACACAAAGTCTAAAAACTAAAAGCTAAAAAAACCAAAAAAATCAAAAACCTAACAACAAAGATCGTAGGGTTCGATGAGAGGGTTCCAGTGTCGCTTAATTGCGTTCAATCGGATTCCGTTTCATACCCTTTCTACGACTTTCTGTTTTTCTTTCACAGTGTATTTGATCTAACCCTATAAATTATATTGATTTATCTATACTACTATATAATGAGTTCTGGACGGGCAAGGAAGTCATTTTATAATCACCTATAAGGGTAAAATTGTAATTTTATTATATTAGCAAGACAATTTTAATGCAACTATTAAATAACTTTGTAGTAATTAAAAACAATAATTAACTTATGCTTTTTATTTTAATTAATTTAATTTTAATATAAGTTATATAAATACATCTCTTGTGGTTAAAATAGTAATTTGACAACAAAACAAGTTTTAACCCTATATGTACAACCACTTACAGCATCCTAGGAATAAGACGCGTCTCTTCATCACCCATATTTTTGTCTTTTCAACTTCCCTCACTCTCGAGACCAATTGAATGGGATTCAAATCAAAATTCAAAGTGGGGCGAATCTCAATCGATCGTGAATTGAAGATGTAATTACCCTCACATTGAAGACATGAATTTAATCGGCCCATTCATTTTAATCGTTCGTTGTTCTTATTCTTCCGAAACCTGCACACTTCGATTTTGATCGTCTTTCTTCCTCTTCTTCTTTCAAACTTACGAACTTCAATTCAATCCTTATTGGTGTGTAATCATTCAGAAAGTGTTGAGGGAGGCCATGGGAGGATAGATTGGTACACGACAAGCTTGAATCAAGTTACAGGTTACTTACTTCCGTTGTTTTTTAATCATGTTTTTATTTTAAGCTATTGTTAGGATTTTCACCTCGATCAATATACTTTGTAATATATGTCGAAATATTGCTTTTGTTGTTTTTTTATGTGGCTTGGTATGGGTATTAATACTCTGTACACGGTGCCCTAATTGCTTGCACAATATGATATGTTTTTTTATAGTTTGTGTAACATTTGTTATCTATTAGCCTTTGATTTTGATGAGTTTTTTCTTCAGGTGTTTCACTTCAATATTGAGGAGAACATGAGGGGTCAGTTTCTCAAGGGATGCATCTATGTTGTTATGGTTTCCTTAAGTTTCTTCAACTCAAATGTGCTTTAAATTGTTTATTTCTATGTTTGTTGTTTCATTTAAGTTTCTTTAACTCAAATATGCGTTAAAATGTTTCTTTCTCTGTTTTTGTGTGTGCATAGTTAATGAATCACCATGTATGAAGAATTTGAAATATAGATGGACCAGTGTCCATGAGAATTTATAGAGGATAAAAAAGGAATGTGACATTTTGACAACATTATCAATCTTTATAGTCTTACTCAAGGAGGTTTCTAAGCAGAAAGAGTATATATAACACAAATGCTTGGTAAGATGGGATCCTTTTGTCCCAAAAGAGATCCAAGCTTTGATTGGCCACGGTAGTTCAAGTATTTAAGAAAGGTGCTTGATTGTTAGCCCAAGACCTAGAGTACTTTTATAGTTAAAGTAAATAGGTAAGGGAGCTTGTATATCACATTATTGACAACTAACCTGAGACATGTGGGATGTGCTATTAAGGGAGTGGTTGTTTTTAATTTATGTGGATTGGAAAAAGGTGAGCCTTTTGCTTAATATTAACTGTTGTAATTGCATTTCCGATGTGGATATGAAGCTCCTCTCAAGTAATTTACATCAATATTTTTATCATGATGAGCTCTAATCAGCGTTCTAAACGTGATCTAATGTTGTAACATATGTGATCAACAAAAAATAATTTCTTTTAATGACTCGAACTTTATAACATTTTGTAATGAACTTAAAAAGAATATAAATTTCGTGCAGCACCCACTAAATTACAACTCATGAAATTGTAAATACATATATTACATATCATATTATCATCAAAAAAGTAGTTCTGATGGTTAAACACTTTTGCTTTTATTATTTTGTACAAAATGAAGTGAGTGATGGCTTATTTGTTTGACTGCTGGCATTTGACACCTCCCACAAAGAAGTTTCATAAAAAAATCCTCCTTATTCATGCATTGATTTACACTTTGCTTCCTAAGCTTGAAATTGTAATGTTCATTTGATTTGCTTAGTAGGTCATCATTCATCTATAGATTTTGTGGCGAATCACATGTTTTTTCCCCTGGTTATCAACCTACTTCAAGTCACTGGTTCCTCTTCACAAAATCCGTGTGAAACCTTTGAATTTACTTGATTGTGTTCAGGTAGATAAAACCTTTCCATTCGCTAAATTTGTGTTTCAGTTGGTTTGGTTAAATTTTTTCTTTCTGTTCCACTAAATTGCTTGTTCTTTTTGCTGAATCTACTTGTTATATTCGGAACTTGAGGTTAACAAATTATCGCTGCTTGGTAAACTTTTTGACGGTCTGTACTTGGAAAGAAAACATAAACAACAAGCCTTTGTAAAAAAATCCCACCTAAAAGGATAATGATAAAAAAGAGTAGGTGGGAGATAATCCTATATTATCACCAACCTTTTGTAAGCAAAACAGGTTAAAGTGACCACTCTGCTTATATTCATGTTGTAGCGTATCATATGCATAGAGTTATGCTATATGTGTATTTATAGAATCAAAGGGTAGTCATATGCAATTAAGATAATATTTGCTCATATTCAGTAGACATTGGTTGGTGGCTAAACATATACAAAATGTGAATGGGTGGCTGCGTCATAAAAAAAAGAAGGTATTACATGTTGTCTATCTGCTTATATTATGAACTATATGAATTTTGAAAAACGAAACAATTTTCAAAGACAGAAACGTCTCCATATACAAGGCGGTTGAAGAGATAAAGGTAACGACATATGAATGGATATTGATCTGACCAAGAATCACAAGTCTAACTTGGGAGGAATGGCGACCTTTTGATTCATTATAGCAACTTGCCATGTTGCACTGGATGTTTTGATGGAATAAAGTTGTTGCCATTCCAAAAACAAATTTTATTGAATTTCTAATGCCTATTGTGCAACTTCTTAATTTTCTTACTATTGCACTTTTGTTTTCCCTTTTTTTGGTCTTGGGCATGAGCCTTTTTTTCCGCCTTGTGCTTAGGAAACATAGATCCCTTATAGTCTTGTGACTATTATCGTAACACTAGAGGGTAAAGTTAATTGATGTCAATCAGTCGATGTATGCTTAAGTTATATGATGAGAGATGGCATATGGCTAAAAAAACATACATTTGAATGTTATTGTTGCTTATGCGTATTATTAACATGATCATATGGGTGCTTTAATAGTTAGTTTAGGTGATGCATGAACTGCAACTAAAATACACACTTCTTTAAAAGACATGAATTCGGAAATAAAGTTTTTGTCAAGAGGAGTCTAGAAACGAGCAACAATGAGTACAACTACAAATTATGTCATGTCTAGAAATGATCAACAACATCTACAAATTATGTTACAACTCATATTCTTATGCATGTATAACTGTTATAACATCTGTTACACCCTGAAACAACATATTATGCATCCTCAATCTGACAACCAAATTAAAACACCCGCAAACCTAGCTAACCCCGCCGCAACGCACGGGTTCCTGCTAGTTATAATAGATAGATAGATACATACATAGATAATAATTATTATATATAATAATAACAGATATTCAACATTAATTATCTTCTTTCTTTCGTGGTAGTGTCAAGTGTGGATAAAACTACAAGGTAGTTAGAGTCTATGATCTAAAAACCAAAGCATGTTTAAGATGCATTTTAAAGTTGGGCTGGATGACTTTCAACACAATGGCCCAAACCCAAACTCTCACAAAATGTTTGCAAGTTTATTTAAATTTATAAATCATGAACGTTATCATCAAATGTGTTTTAAAAAAGGACATAACTTACACGCAATAGAAACATTTATTGGATTAAATTTCTTCGATATGAAAAGAATTATGGTCAATCTTGGTGGCCCTTTCATGGATGAGTGTATGTTTTGGTAGCAAACTCAATTTTATAACGATAAAGACGTACATAATAAGATGTTTATCCAAAAATAGAAAACATTAAATTATTGGTTATCATCCATCATATCGCGTGTTGAGATTACGCTCTTACTACTTTCCTACAAAATCTTTTCCAAGATTTTAACATTGCTATAATTATTGGCATTATACTCAAAGCATAATAATAATAATAATAATAATTATTATTATTATTATTATTATTATTATTATTATTATTATTATTATTATTGTTGTTGTTGTTGTTGTTGTTTGCGTTTGTGTGAACATACACGTTTGAAATGTCACGAAAGTTCAAGATATATGAAGCATCCATTTTTTCCCCATTTATCAGTATAATGCATTTAAAAACGAAGATCTTCCGAGTGTCTATTGAGTCTTCACGCTCAAAATCGCTTTTAATCCAACTCTAACCATCATTAGAGTGTGGAATTTAATTAAATAAATTAAGTAATAATGTGCATACTAGATCAAACATAGGAGTCAAAATACATGACATATTCTTTAACGAGAACCCCTCCTAGATTCTCTTGGTGCACACATCTAGATGATGCGTCATTACCCATTCAGCACACCACCACATGTAATGTCCTCCTTGCCATCTTGAATGGACTTGTTAATAATTTTAGGGACATCAAGTCATTCTAGTTTAGTTGGATTCATTTAATATCAAAGTGAAATTTGAACAAACCTTATAGGAGCTAGAAGTTGGAGAGTGCACGCTCGTTTCAAGACTATTTTGATTTAGACACGTATGAAACTTGAGGAGTTTTAGGGCGGCGAAGCCTCTATACCATGGGGTTTCAAAGGGGTATCACACATGACATGATTCTTGCTTTGGTGAAAAGTCATTGAAAGTTGTTTCGAATTCGTATTGTTGATGAAAAACGCATGAAAAGTAATCATTAGTGGTAATTGATCCTCAATGGTAATTAGTTAATAGTGGTAATTGGTCAACAGTGAAAACAGGTAATCCGTAGTAAGTAGTGACTGAGAGTCTAAGGTCAAAAGTAACAAGACTCATAAGGGGCAATTGTGAGCGGTAACAACTAAGGGCATTAACAAACGTTATCAACGGTAAGTGTGCATCAATTGTAAGTGTGAATCATCAACAACTTAGGCGATTAGCAGTAACTAGGTCACAACTAACAGACCAATCATAAGTATTAAGCAATAACCGAGTCAACTTTATGCCTATCAACGCTTCTAACCACCAACCGACTTCATAATTTGTTGTGTCGTTTAGCAAGAAATTGTGATGATACATATCCGTTCTTGTTTTCCTCCTATAGAATTTTTCAAACATAAAACATATCCGTTCTTGTTTTCTCCTTGAATTATGCTATTGTAGACTTTGATAGTATTGTCAACTTGCTTCATTTTAAGGTATTTGATACACGATTTAGAGAGTTATCCAGGAAATTTTCAAACTATGGGTATGTTTGGCAATGAGCTTTTAAGAGTTTTTAAGAGTTTCAAGCTTCAAGCTTTTAAGAAAAAACTACTTGTAGCCTAGTTGGTTGAGGGCCTAAAGTTTCCTATGGGAGACTTGGGTTCATTCCCACTAGCTACATTAGGAGGACATTGGTGGAGGGGAAATGAGGGATGACCCGGCCATTGGCTTGGGTTCGAGTCCTGATCCCGACCGGTTTTACCGATTATTTCACCGTCGTGCCTTCGGGCGGGTGAGTGGTCGGGTTTTCCCGGGAATTGGTGGCAATTGGTGGCCCGGGTACTCTCGAGTACCTGATTCGCCAAAAGGGTGCCCGAGAGTGCTCGGAATTGATTCGTTGGCCGTTAAAAAAAAGTAGCTTTTAAGAAAAAACTCTACTAGCTACAAGCTTTTAATTAGTAAATGACACAAATACCCATTTTATTTTAAAAATAAAATAAAAACCTTCTTTACAAGTTTTTAATTATGCTCATTTTGGTCATTTTATACATTTTATTAAAAGCTTCAGCTACTCTGCCAAACACCAAAATATATTTAAAAAGCTTTCGACTACCAGCTTTCAGCTACCAGCTTCCAGCTACCAGCCTCCATCTAATTTTGCCAAACATACCCATAAAGATAGATATCTCACCACATTACCTTAATTTACACTAACTACAATTCCTTAGTTTCACACCATGGGAACTTTATATATATCTATCTTTGTTGTCAACTTAGGGGCTGTTTGGTTGATTAAGTGCTGAATCATTAAGATGATCTGAATGGTTAAGAGGCTCTGAATGGTTAAGAGCTGAATCATTCAGCATCTCTTATTAGCTTAATGGTTCAGCACTTAATCATTCCATTCAGATGCTGAAACAAACAGTCTGAATGCTGAATGATTCAGACCTGAATGATTAAGAGGCTACCAAACAGCCCCTTACGCTTACAGCCTTTAAGTTGCGGTATCACAAACTCACAATAGAGGTTTAAAAAGGATTCCCTTCTTAAAGTTTCAAAATTGCATTCTAGTACTGCTACAAACAATTGACACTCAATCAACATAAACTTGAGAAAACACATAATATCTATCCTCTATGTGATGATCATACAACAAAGGTAAAGATCAAAAAATATATATATCGTATTCCTAAATTTGTTTTCTTTTAATAGGTCCTAATTCCTATGCAAAAGAAATTCTTGAGTTAACTAAAGCCAAGGAAAATCAAATAAAATTTTGATCATGGTAACTTAAAAAGCAAAGCTCATGTGTGGGTTATGTTTGATTCCCATGAACCTGATTCTTGAACTCAACGTATTCCCGTTACAATG
Source organism: Ambrosia x helenae (assembly GCA_030844895.1). Taxonomy (NCBI): domain Eukaryota; kingdom Viridiplantae; phylum Streptophyta; class Magnoliopsida; order Asterales; family Asteraceae; genus Ambrosia; species Ambrosia x helenae. The sequence goes on from CM061225.1 coordinate 99,762,694, forward strand.
AATCGATGCATACACCCCCATTCATCGTCTTCATAAGGACAAAAGGTTTCTTTGGTTCGTCCAAAAAACTTAGATACGATCCGTATCAAAATGGTATATATATATATATATATATATATATATATATATATATAATATTTTATTGATTTTCCCTCCTTGATTAATATAGACAACAAAACAATGGAAAACACGATTATATCATTGCATATCATTCGACTATTATAAAAAAACAAAGTAGATATATCTGTCGATTTTGACTTTTGACAATTGCATTAGATCCTCAAAATAAGTTTTTGAAAAACAAGAAAATCCATAGGATACAACGATGTTGATCAAGTAGAAGCTAAAATTGAATGTTCTAAGCATATATGTAGCTTTCGTCGACGTTGGTGAGTGGTCCTAAATAGATAATCATAGAAGTTCTAATCAAGCACGAGTCTTTCCTATAAATTAACCCTAATAAAAAACAACACATGCATGAACAAGGGAATCTTGGTGCTTGGGGATCACCGAAAGTTTACTTTCAAATGTGTATCTCTAATTTATTTAATTTCTTTCCAAGAAATATAATGCTGCAAATGTTTGTTTAAAACAAATTGGAATATATTTAGAATAAATGTAGATCATGAGTTCTAATCTTGATGCTTATGAGCGTTGTTAAATATTAATTATCATAATTCGTTAACAACTAGCTTTTAGGATGGCAATGACGAAGAAAATAATTAAAACACCAAATTCATGAACCCAAGGCAACCTTCTAGAATTCAAAGTTTCAAACAAACATTCAAAATTTCAATTTTTCTACTTTTAAGAGAAAACAATCGAACATCAATAATACCTGACCCTAGCCAAACTTAAACTCTTAAGTCTTAAACCTAATTAACATGAGTAAACTCATACTTAAAGAAAATCACTTAATCACTCTAAGGTATTTAGGAATCAAATTCAACATGATTAATGACAAGAAGTTAAAAAAACAAAAAATATCATAATATAGCTCAATTCCGACCGGTTAAAACCCGAAACCCCCTTAATTTCGATCGATCATGTTGTTGCTTTGTGCTTACTATTACTTTGCTTGTCTTCATATTCTTTTGTCCTTTTGTTTAGTTTCCCACTCCTCCCTATGCCCACTTTTTTAATTTAGTTTAAACTTTAGGTTTGACTTATTTTTATCTATATATCTTACTAGTTTTTATCCCGGGAGCGTCCCGGGTTGAAATATATAATATAACATAATAAAATATATTATTATTATTATTATTTTAAAAAAATCTCTGCCATAAGTTATCATATTCAAATATAAAAAAAAAACGAATTTCTACGCCGGGTATAAATCTAGTGTCATTACAAATGAATTCGGAAGTTTGTAATCGATCATTATAAAAAGAACTGTAAGGCCCCGAAACCCGGGAACCAAATTTGTTGGTAATTAGACAAGCACACATAGTTCTAGACTAAAATGTCCCCAATACGCAGCGGAATAATTAAACAAAGTATGACTAAAACGTCAAAGTACGAAAACAACCAAAGAGTACTAATTCATTGAAAACACGAAAAATGCCAAAACACTAAAAGATATCGGGTAACCGCTACCAATGCCAAAGAGCCACCATTGTTCAAACCTTCTTCTTACCTGAAATACATGCTAAAAACGTCAGCTACGCTGAGCGAGTTCTATAGTAATCACTTTAAGGTTTTACCCCAAAATAGTTTTCGTAGACATCATTGTAAAACTAGTTTTTTTTTTCCACATCCAACTCCAACAATTCATCACCAACTTCAAAACCATCATTAGAACTCATTGTAAACGTCTTTAAAAACATAGTTTAAGATAATAATAATAATAATAATAATAATAATAATAATAAGGGAAGTATGCATAACATCGTCTTTAACATCATTTGCCCAAAAGGGCTTCGTCACCCGCATTTACCCTCGTCAGGGTCGTCTCCCACATAATTACCCCGAAGGGTTTCGTCTCCCACATCATGGTATGTCGTATCACAAAGACAACGACAAGGAAAAAAATAACGCATACCCATATCAACATCAAAACATCTTAATACACACGTGTAGGCACATATCTGTTTGTCAAACATTTAACACATAATAAAAACATGTACGCCTACCGCCTTTCATAATTAAAACAATTATGCAAGTATTTCAGCCCATAATAGTTAAAAAGAGCGTAAGAAAAATGGGCGATAGAACTCACCTCAATAAAGTGCACGAACCACTAAAGCTAGAAAACGAGCAAAGATGCGAATCTTAGAATGGCTTCAACAACCTACACGTTTCCGATTCAAATTATAAATCCTACTCACTTTTTGTCAAACTTTCCTAGTATAATTTACCAAGCCAAAGCTTGAATAACACCATTTACGCTCACCAAGAGCATGAAACCACATTCCCAATTTCACTACTCATGCGTCACCATTACCATGCTCACCATATACACATAGGTTATCCCTTTCCTTCTTTTTTTTTTTTTTTTTTTTGAAACATCACAGTATGCTTCTCATTCCATAATTTACCACCCCAACTTAAATTGTTTTTATGCCACCAAAATACATAACCCATGCACATGACCCATCATGAATCCACACCAACATCTACGTACTGAAACTACATGTACAAAGATGATCGACTTGTCAAGAACGTGTCGAGTGATGAGTCGAAACCAAGCGGACTACCGATGCGAGTGATAACCGAATACGAGCGTGACCGAAATCCTAATAGAAAACCATGAAATCATGAGTTTAGATCACCCTTTTTCCATCGCATTCTGATCACAAATCTAATCATTTAACGGTGCATCGTTTAGCCATAATCCCGCCGGTTTTTAGGTCCCGCTCATGGTCAAGCAAGATGGTCATCATCGTGGGGATGATGATCATCACCATGACCGGTTCAACCATACTCGGGCTAACCCACTTGACACGACCTCTTTAGGCAACTTAAACCGACTCCATGACCTCGCTAAACAAATAGATTCGAAAGGAGTAACATACCTGGTATGTGATTAGCGATCGTCCAAGAGTCCGATTACGCGTTCGGGCAGCGACGACGACCGTAGTAAGCCTAAAGGAAATTGATTTAAGGTTTAACGCCTTATCAAACTATAATATTATCCTGGATTTAGATGAGAGAGTTACCTTGAATCCGTGGCGGACTTTCGAAACCTCCTTTTTCTTCTCAGATGCAGTCGTAGAGTTTGTTGCGATGAAGATGAAACTCACGAAGCTTGTGAGGTTGGTTATTTATGGATGAGGTTTTGACTAGAAGTTTCAAAACAACCCTCCAGGTTCCATAATGTGACAGTATGCTCCAAAGTTATTTATACACAAAGTTATTTAAACCCAAATTGTACAACAACACATTACGGGGATTCGGGGCGTTACAAGTCTACCCCCCTTAAAGGGTTTCGTCCCCGAAACCCACATCGCTGGTAAAGAACTGCGGATAGAACTCCCGCATCTCTGCTTCAGGCTCCCAAGTGGCCTCAGAACCCTTCATATGCTTCCATTGCACCTTAACCAAGGGAATAACTTTGTTTCTTAGGCGTTTTTCCGTTCGATCTAGTATCGCTTCCGGTTCTTCAATGTAGTTCAGTCTTTCATCTATCTCTATGTCATCTAGAGGTATATGTGCATTTTCGTTTGCTAAACACTTGCGCAAGTGGGAGACATGAAATGTAGAATGAATCCCTGCTAACTCATCTGGTAATTCCAATCGGTAAGCAACTTCACCAACGCGCGCCAAGATTCTAAACGGCCCAATATATCGTGGACTCAACTTACCTCGCTTCCGAAACCTGATTATACCTTTCCATGGGGACACCTTAAGCATGACTCGGTCCCCAACATCAAACTCTATAGGTCGACGTCGTTTGTCAGCGTATGACTTTTGTCTATCTTGAGCGGCTTTCATACGTGCTTTAATCTGATCAAACTTTTCCGAAGTGGCCCTAACCACGTCTAGGCTTCCCATTTCTTTTTGTCCAATTTCTCCCCAACAAACAGGAGTCCTGCATCTTCGCCCATAGAGCATTTCGTATGGTGGCATTCCGATAGTTGTGTGATAACTATTGTTGTAAGAAAATTCTGCCAAAGGCAGATGGCTATCCCAACTCCCCCCAAAATCTATGATACATGCACGAAGCATGTCTTCAAGAGTTTGAATAGTTCTTTCTGACTGGCCATCTGTTTGTGGGTGATATGCTGTACTAATATGTAATTGTGTTCCCATTGCCTCATGAAATCGCTTCCAAAATTTTGACGTGAATCGGGTGTCTCTATCCGACACAATAGACACCGGTACCCCATGCCGCGCTACTATCTCGTTAACAAACAATTCTGACAACCTTTCAGACGTGTACGTCTCTCGGATCGGTAAAAAGTGAGCGCTCTTGGTTAGTCGATCCACAATTACCCATATAGTGTCGTGACCCCTTGCTGTCTTTGGTAATTTAGTGATAAAGTCCATCGTAAGGTGTTCCCATTTCCATTCGGGGATCTCTAATGGCTGAATCTTCCCATATGGTTTCTGATGCTCTGCTTTCACTTGAAGACACGTCAAACATTTACCTACATATTGAGTTACATCATACTTCATCCCCGGCCACCAATAGTCTTTCTTTAGGTCTTGATACATCTTGGTAGCACCTGGATGAATTGAATACCTTGATTTATGAGCTTCGTCGAGTATCTTCTCTCTAAACCCACCAAAAATGGGTACCCACAGGCGATTACTCCATAATCTAATTCCTTGGTCATTCTTAGTTAGCATTCCATGTTGCCCAAATATTCGTTCGCCTTTCAACCTATCCTCACGTAGTGCCTCAGTCTGTGCTTCCTTCAACTGTGTCAAGAAGTCAGGAGTTACAACCAATTGACACGACTTTACTCGAATGGGTGCATGCCTCTCCTTACGACTCAAAGCGTCAGCAACCACATTCGCTTTCCCGGGGTGATAAAGGATTTCACAATCATAGTCTTTAATCAACTCAAGCCATCTCCGTTGTCTCATGTTTAACTCTTTTTGCTCGAAGAAGTATTTCAAACTCTTGTGGTCCGTATAGATGGTGCACTTGACGCCGTATAAATAATGTCTCCAAATTTTAAGTGCAAATACGACAGCCGCCAACTCCAAATCATGAGTGGGGTAGTTAACCTCATGAGTTTTCAATTGTCTCGAAGCGTAGGCAATAACCTTCCCACGCTGCATCAAAACACAACCCAAACCCTGATATGAAGCATCTGAATACACCACTAAGTCGCATGTTCCCTCTGGTAATGTCAACACTGGAGCTCGTGTCAACCTCTTCTTTAACTCCTGGAAAGCGGTGTCCTGCTCCGCACCCCACATGAATTTTGCCTCTTTCTTGGTCAATCGTGTTAGTGGTGATGCAAGCTTGGAGAAATCTTGAATAAACCTTCTATAGTAACCCGCAAGACCTAGGAAGCTGCGAATCTCTGATGGAGTCTTAGGGGGGCTCCATCTCACTACTGCCTCAATCTTGGCGGGGTCCACCATAATCCCCTCGGAATTTATTACGTGCCCCAAAAACTGAACCTCGCGTAACCAAAAGGCACACTTGGAAAACTTGGCATAAAGCTTCTCCCTTCGTAGCGTGTCTAACACTTCTCGTAAGTGACCCGCATGATCATGTTCGCTTTTAGAGTATACCAAGATGTCATCGATGAACACAATCACAGACCGGTCTAACATCGGGCGACACACCCGATTCATCATATCCATGAATGCTGCAGGGGCATTTGTTAACCCGAAGGACATTACTAGAAACTCATAATGACCATATCGGGTACGGAACGCAGTCTTCGGGATATCTTCTTCCCTCACTCGTAACTGATGATAACCTGACCTCAAATCGATTCGTGAAAACCACTTTGCGCCCTGAAGCTGATCAAATAAATCATCGATGCGCGGCAACGGATATTTGTTTTTCACCGTGAGCTTATTCAACTCTCGGTAATCAATGCACACACGCATGCTACCATCTTTCTTTTTCACGAACAACACCGGAGCACCCCACGGAGAGATGCTTGGTCGAATGAACCCTTTATCCAAAAGGTCCTGAAGCTGTTCCATCAACTCCTTCATTTCTGTTGGAGCCAAACGGTAAGGCGCTTTGGCAACTGGCTGAGCCCCTGGCTGTAAGTCAATTTGGAACTCAATTTCCCGCTCTGGTGGCAATCCTGTCAAATCATCAGGAAAAACATCAGGATAGTCACGCGCCACGGGCACATCGGACAACTCCTTACGTTCCACATCGTCATCGGTGACATACGCCAAGTAAGCTCCACACCCGTGCCGTAACATCTTTTCCGCCTTCATCATAGAAATGATCCTTGGTAAAGAGCACACCTTATCACCATAAATCGTCACCAAGTTCCCTTCTAATGACGTCAATCGAATCATCTTCTTCCTACAAATTATATCGGCATCAAACATGGACAACCAGTCCATACCTAGCACCACATCAAAGCCACCTAACGTAATAATAAACAGTCTAGCAGGGAATCTATTACCCTCCAACTCTACATAACAATCGTCTAAAGCATCGGTTACACTAGTAGATCTCCCCACAGCCGTTTCGACACTAAAAGGCTCCTCAATCTTTCTAGCTAATCTACGCAAACTACCACAAAAGGAATGGTTCACAAAACTCCTACTGGCCCCAGAGTCAAATAACACAGAAGCAGGAACATCATTAACAAGAAATGTACCTGAAACAACATCTGGATCTGTTTTCGCCTCCACCTTAGTCATAGTGAAGGCCCTTGCTTTGGCCTTCGGTTTCACATCCTCCTTCCTGTCTGAGACTGGACCCTTGCTTGAACCTTCACCCTTACCAGCCTTACAATCCTTCGAGATGTGACCAAACTCACCACAATTGTAACACTTATAACCATTCGTGCAGTCCCTAGAGAAATGACCTGTTTTCCCACAACGGTAGCATAATGATGACTCAGCTCCGCACTCTCCCGAGTGTGGTTTGCCACACTTTTGACAATTACGAGAACCCTCCATCTTAACCTTCTTATCTGCTGAACCCCCACGATCATTCCGAAACCTCTTATTCGAACCAGACCACTTTTTCTCTGATTCTTCGACCTTCCCATCTAATCCCAATACATCATCATATAGAGTCGCACTTAACTCCACTGCATCATCAAAACTTTTAGGAGCATGAGCTTTAACCAAGTGCCTAACCTTATCAGGCAGCCCTTCAATGTACAACTTCTTCCACCTTTCGTCGTCACCAGCTAAGTGCGGCACCAAACGCGCCATCTCGATAAACTTGGAGGTATATTCCCGGTGCGGCAACTTCCCTGCCTTAAAACTTAAGAACTCTTTCTCCACCCTCTCGATCTCATTGGAGGCACAAAATTTCCTTTTTACCAAAACTTTCAGGTCTTCCCATATCATGCTATCTATCTCTGCCGAACTTTTCCTATCCCTGATGGTGTTCCACCAATGGAGTGCCTCGGCGGTGAAGGAATGAGCAGCGAACTTCACCGCTTGATCAGGGCGACACTCACTGATGGAAATCACCGCCTCCATCTCAGAAAGCCAATGGCAGGTTGCCACTGCATCCTTACGTCCATCAAAACGAGGTGGGTCACACCTCTTAAAGTGTGCGTAATTGCACCCATCTCGGGCGCTCTTTCCACCCTCGGCCTCACCATCAGAATCTTCACCCGGTGACTTCTTCTTCTTACCCCCAATGTCTTTCAGCACATCATCCTTTAGCGTTTCAAAAGCCCCTTTTACAATGTCAGGTAGAAACTCTTGAATCATTCCAATAATTTCATCCCTAACAGCTTCACGAACAGCCGGTTCAAGCACAAACTTATCAGTATGTTGTGAGTGCACAGTCTGGCGAGAGGGCATCGTGTTACCGGTATGAACAGACTCCTCATCAATATTCTCAATAGTCTTAGCATTCTCAAGGTTGTCCTTAGAACCATCAGCATTAGTAGGCTTCCTTCCACGTGGCATTGTAGACTACAAGAAATAAAACACCAAATGAAACAATTCAGTTACAATTTAAAACACTACCAGCAAAACAGTCAGTTAATGGCGGTGGCCAATCGCCATTTCCCTCTCGTCTTGCCTTTCGAGTTCTAAATCTGCCCTGTCCTGCATCATTGGCATTTCGCCCCTGTCCTAACTTACTAAACACAACTACACATACGGTTATGCTCTTGGCTTTAGGTTACCCGTTTTGGCATTCTCATTCATGGTCCCATTCTCAGTCCAAGTCTAGGCATCGAGGATGCCCAGATCTCTCAAACTACGGCTCTGATACCAACTTGTAAGGCCCCGAAACCCGGGAACCAAATTTGTTGGTAATTAGACAAGCACACATAGTTCTAGACTAAAATGTCCCCAATACGCAGCGGAATAATTAAACAAAGTATGACTAAAACGTCAAAGTACGAAAACAACCAAAGAGTACTAATTCATTGAAAACACGAAAAATGCCAAAACACTAAAAGATATCGGGTAACCGCTACCAATGCCAAAGAGCCACCATTGTTCAAACCTTCTTCTTACCTGAAATACATGCTAAAAACGTCAGCTACGCTGAGCGAGTTCTATAGTAATCACTTTAAGGTTTTACCCCAAAATAGTTTTCGTAGACATCATTGTAAAACTAGTTTTTTTTTTTCCACATCCAACTCCAACAATTCATCACCAACTTCAAAACCATCATTAGAACTCATTGTAAACGTCTTTAAAAACATAGTTTAAGATAATAATAATAATAATAATAATAATAATAATAATAATAAGGGAAGTATGCATAACATCGTCTTTAACATCATTTGCCCAAAAGGGCTTCGTCACCCGCATTTACCCTCGTCAGGGTCGTCTCCCACATAATTACCCCGAAGGGTTTCGTCTCCCACATCATGGTATGTCGTATCACAAAGACAACGACAAGGAAAAAAATAACGCATACCCATATCAACATCAAAACATCTTAATACACACGTGTAGGCACATATCTGTTTGTCAAACATTTAACACATAATAAAAACATGTACGCCTACCGCCTTTCATAATTAAAACAATTATGCAAGTATTTCAGCCCATAATAGTTAAAAAGAGCGTAAGAAAAATGGGCGATAGAACTCACCTCAATAAAGTGCACGAACCACTAAAGCTAGAAAACGAGCAAAGATGCGAATCTTAGAATGGCTTCAACAACCTACACGTTTCCGATTCAAATTATAAATCCTACTCACTTTTTGTCAAACTTTCCTAGTATAATTTACCAAGCCAAAGCTTGAATAACACCATTTACGCTCACCAAGAGCATGAAACCACATTCCCAATTTCACTACTCATGCGTCACCATTACCATGCTCACCATATACACATAGGTTATCCCTTTCCTTCTTTTTTTTTTTTTTTGAAACATCACAGTATGCTTCTCATTCCATAATTTACCACCCCAACTTAAATTGTTTTTTATGCCACCAAAATACATAACCCATGCACATGACCCATCATGAATCCACACCAACATCTACGTACTGAAACTACATGTACAAAGATGATCGACTTGTCAAGAACGTGTCGAGTGATGAGTCGAAACCAAGCGGACTACCGATGCGAGTGATAACCGAATACGAGCGTGACCGAAATCCTAATAGAAAACCATGAAATCATGAGTTTAGATCACCCTTTTTCCATCGCATTCTGATCACAAATCTAATCATTTAACGGTGCATCGTTTAGCCATAATCCCGCCGGTTTTTAGGTCCCGCTCATGGTCAAGCAAGATGGTCATCATCGTGGGGATGATGATCATCACCATGACCGGTTCAACCATACTCGGGCTAACCCACTTGACACGACCTCTTTAGGCAACTTAAACCGACTCCATGACCTCGCTAAACAAATAGATTCGAAAGGAGTAACATACCTGGTATGTGATTAGCGATCGTCCAAGAGTCCGATTACGCGTTCGGGCAGCGACGACGACCGTAGTAAGCCTAAAGGAAATTGATTTAAGGTTTAACGCCTTATCAAACTATAATATTATCGTGGATTTAGATGAGAGAGTTACCTTGAATCCGTGGCGGACTTTCGAAACCTCCTTTTTCTTCTCAGATGCAGTCGTAGAGTTTGTTGCGATGAAGATGAAACTCACGAAGCTTGTGAGGTTGGTTATTTATGGATGAGGTTTTGACTAGAAGTTTCAAAACAACCCTCCAGGTTCCATAATGTGACAGTATGCTCCAAAGTTATTTATACACAAAGTTATTTAAACCCAAATTGTACAACAACACATTACGGGGATTCGGGGCGTTACAAGAACTAACATGAAATAAGAGAAAAAAGTTAATTATTGAAATATCGAACACATTAGTCTAAGAGTTATGTGATGCGTTAAAAAATTCATGGGTATATGATCGGGTATGTAGTTCGGGTATTTGGGTATGTTGTTTCGGGTAATCGGGTCGGGTATCACCAGACCCGACCCAAACCCACAATTCTTTTTAAACTAATCCCAAACCCGACACAATACCTGTCGGGTTACAAAAAATAGTCATTTTTTTCTCCGATTTTTATATAGCACTATGGTACTCTTTGGAAAGATAATAAAACGCTCGTTAATTTGATGTAATTTTTTTCTTTAAAAAATCTCGTATATAAAAGATATTAACGTTTAAAAGTTATGGGATGAAACACGAGAGATAAAATAATAAAGGTTTAATATTTAGATTTAGTAGATTATGTATTTAATAGATTAAGTTAAAGATTATAATAGACTAGATCTTTGCCCGCGTTACACGCGGCTCACCAACGTACAATTATTTTGAGGGGTAAAACATATAAAAAAATGTAGCAGAAATATTTTATTAAGATTTAAAACAAATAAATACACATTCTATTCAAATATCACAAAATTTTTCTTTATACACAAGATTTTTTTGTTTTAGTCTTGACTTTCCCATCAGCATCAAGTATAAGTAACTTGACGCCTGCCTTGCTTTTAACTGTTGACAATGCGACATAAAGTTGACCATGTGACAATACTGGGTCTCTTAAATATAATACAACCTTCGATAAAGACTGTCCTTGGATTTTATTGATGGTCTTTGAGAAAAATACGCTTATTTGGAATTGTTCCCTTTGGAAGTTGACTGTAATCTTATTATAAGATGAAATATTTTATTAAAATGTAAAAGAAAATGATACATATTCTAATCAAATATCATTAAAATATTTCTTTATACAAAACATTTTTGTTTTATTCTTCACCTTGTCATCCGCGTCAAGTATAAGTAACTTCACGCCAGTCCTGATTTTTACTCTTGATAAAGCACCATAAAGCTAGCCATATAAGAGTACAGGGTCTCTTATAAACTATCAACAATAATGTTAAATCCTAAAAAACAATTCAACCATGTAGAATTTTTACCAATATAATAAACAAACATCAAATGTAAACACGCAATTTATGTAGATGAAAATTGTCTCAAAATCAAAGCAAACACAAATGAAAACAAAATGTCAACACACAGGAAATAAAAATCCTGACAATAAACCATTGTTCAAAAAAACGGGTAATTGATCCTATTTTTCAACCTTAGGAATCAAGACCGTGTTCTCAGGTGATTTGTTACGGGAAATCAACTTTTCAGACTTGAGGACTTTAGTTGTTGACTGACTTGCATCATCTTCCATTTCGTAAACTTTGTCCAAGCTACGCTTTACCTCAGCTTCATCACGAATCAAACTAACTCTAGAAGATGATTCTGGAATAGTGTTATCTCTAACAGAATCCTACAATATTAAAAGCCATGCATAAATTGTTAGAATAAACTACATTAAAATGTAATCTGAACACATGATTGACCAAGTAAACTACTAACCTTCAAAGACACCGTATTCTGTGTTGAAGAGTCACCTACATCGATATTTTCAAGCAGAGGTTGTTCGATCTAAAAAAAAAATGTAATAAAGAACCGATTAAAGTAAAAAGGGTTTAAACAATAACTAAATAACAACAAAAATAATAACAATTCATAACAGTAATTATAACGAAAATATTTAAATGATAATCATAACCTGAATGTCAAGGAACCGTTCTTCAAGAGAAGCTACAATTTCCGAATCATTTGTAAGCTTCCGTATACCATAACTATCAACATGCTTATCAATATTAAATTGCCCTACTTTAATTTTGAAAGCAAATTTCTTCTCTTCAATTTCATAAAACTCAACAGGAATTACTTTCTCTTCAATAGAAACCTAGATCATACATCATATAAGTAATACAAAGTAGAATTACATATATTGTTTAAGGCTCAAAAAAATAGGTTACCTGTTTGCTTTTCTCAAGAAGCTGCATCGCTGACATGCCCAACATTTTTTTTGCTTCTCGATCAAACAATGTAAGGGATGTAATTCCAGTACAATCTTGTACCCGTATTGGAATCCTATACCTAAAACACCAAAACTAAAAAATCAGATCTATATGTAAAAAAATTACTAAACGTAAACATGAATACTAAAACATAAAAAATAAATAAATAATATCATACAATTATAACTTATGTATAGAAAATAGAATTCTTACACTGGATCACCAGAGACAATCTGTTTGGGACAACCTTTATTCGTGCAAATTAAAACTTGTTTAAATGAAGTTACGTCCTTCACCTCTTCATCATCTGGTAAACTCAAAGTTGGCTCAACCTTGTGGTTGCAGAACTCGCAACCAAGGTAATACCAATCTTCGTTAGGATCCACCCCCTTGATTGTTCCAACAACAATTACTTGTTTGTTAACCTACAAAACCAAAATTAAAAATGTCACGAATAACCTTGAAATGTATTTGGAAAGAAAGTTATTAGGAAAAAAAAAATTAATTTTATACGAACCTCTGTTATCAATGGAAGCTCACGAATACTGCTAAAAGTTGTTTTATTCAAAAATTCATCAGACATATTCATACTACCAGACGATCCCAGGGATCGTTGAGCAGAACATGATTCGCTGGAGATAAACTTTTCAATATAACTGTAATTAAAAAAAATATATATTTATATATCTTTAAACAACTGAAAACATATAAATAAAACACAAAAAAATATAACTATTCTACCTTTTCTTGAAAGAACGAATGTCTTCAATGTCTTCATTAATAAAAAGGCGAGTGATAAAGAAAGCATTTTGAACACTTACATTGCCTTTGAAAAAAAATATTAAAACAGGTAAAACAAATACCGGTATATAAAAATATCTAATCGGAATTTCTAAAAAAAGTAATATATAACATACCTTTATAATTGCTAAAGCTTCCAAATTGAACTATAAGGACTACATGAACTTCATCTTCATTCTGCTTGATGTATTCAAACATCTCATGACTATAATCTTCCCACAAAGAACAGGTCATTTTCATGCCACTACATATAAACAGAATGTATGTTAAAAGGAAAATTATAAAGGGTTTTATACCAACATATTCATAGCAGATATGAAATACATACTCTAGATCGATCAAGACAAGGTTCATCTTGCTTTTCAAACCAGCTTTAGTTTCTGTTGGTTCTGGTGGAGTCCATTCTTCAACATAGCCAATGAAATCTTAAAAAAAAGTTAAAACAGTTTTATACGAATACATAATCAATATAGAAAAGGATTAAAATACATTTCGCTAGTATAATAAAAACAAACCAATTCTTTGTTCTGTAGACAGATTTTCACCTTTAATTGACTCAAAAGATGAAAAATTAAAACCGTATTCGCTTCCATCAAACTTACTACACTTTGAAATATTAGTTTCAAAAGTAAATGAGAGCATATCTTCTTTAGAAAAATGTTTAGTAGATTTGTTTTCAGCAAGTTGTGAGTTATAAATATAATAAGTTTCATTTTCATGTAAGAATTTTTCATGCTTCTTCATATATCTACTCCATACAATAGCTTGCATTTTCGACCCCTGTTTTAAAAGAAAAAAAAATTTATTAACAACCAATTTTCGCAACAAACAAATGTGTAGAAAAAAACAAATTAAAAAAAATATGTTAAAAACATAACCTGTTCATCCATAAGAACCATATCAAGAGAAAAAATTTCTCCCGGTTTCTTTCGATTTTCTCGCTTCCAAAGCCTAAGAACCCTAACTTTGATGGTATATTTAGTCATGCGCCAAGTGATGTCATTCAAAAAAGTAATGTTGTTTGGATCCATAATGCTACAACTCTATGGTATCTAAGTATTAGGTACGATCAATCTAATATGTATTTATAGAGGTTTAACATAAAAATGTAATAAAAATGTAAAGTTTTTTATTTTTAGTAAACATTACTAAATTATGTCTACATAAATATAACAATTGACCAGAAATTGATTTACATTTAAGTGTTTCCATTATTAAGTTAAATTTCGTTTAAAGTTAATTATATAATAAAAATATAATTAGCATTGTTATATGTTTACATTATTAACTTAAAAGTTAATATTGTTAAATTTTGTTTACATACATACGATTTTTGGTATGGTACATTTGAAACTGTGTATAATTAAAATTTAATTTTTAATAAAATTGTTTGTGAAATTTTTTTTAAAAGTAACAGTTATAAATGAAAATCAATTTACATTTAAGTTTTTCCATTAGTAAGTTAAATTTCGTTTATTGATTAAAAAAAGAAAATCATAATTACCATTGTTACATGTTTACATTATTTAGTTAAGGATCATAATTTAAAATATTTTTGGAAAAATGTGATTAATATAATTCAGTTGGAAAAGTCAACGTTACTAAAAGTTTACTTTAAAAATAAACAATAACACATTTAAGAAATATAAAATGTAAATTATTGTTAAAAAATGTTTGGTAATATAAAAATGTTTCAAAGTTAGTCATAGAATGTATGATGACTTTTTGACTAAAGATTCCTAAATTATGACAACATTAATATAACAGTTGGCCAGAAAATTAATTTACATTTAACTGTTTCCATTATTAAGTTAAATTTCGTTTTGGTATGGTACATTTTAAACTTTGTATAATTCATTTTATATTTTTAATAAAATTGTTTGTTATAAATTTTTTTAACTAACGACTTTATAAAAGAAAAGTAATTTACATTTAACTTTGTCCAATTTTTATAGGTAAAGTTCGTTTATTCATCAAGAATTTATTTTTTGGAAAAAAATTGTTTATTATTCGTTTTTTAAACTAAGTGATTTAAAAGAATTGTAAAGCTGTAATACAATTTAATTAAAATAGCCAAACATTGAATTTAAATACCTCTTATGTTACAAAACTGGTTTTAGTTTATAAAGGGTTGGTTTTAAATTTTTTTAAAACAAAGTCATTCAACTTATGTTTTAAATAATTGAAATGTACCAAAAATATTTTGATGATACAATTATATTGATTGTTAGTTAATTGTAATAATCTTAAATTTATTTTGTTAACAATGATTGAGATAAGTTAAACTTCTTAATATAAACGGAATTTATATTTATTTACAATTAATAAATTAAAATATTTTAGGAAAACTGTCATTAATATGATTGACTTGGAAAAGTCAATGTTGCTAAAATTTGACTTTTAAAAAAAAATTATCAAATTTAAAAAATATAAAATGTCACATGATTGTTAAAAAAATTTTCTGATATAAAAATGTATGATGACTTTTTTTTTTTGTATAAAAATCCATATGATTGTAATTGTAATACTACTACCTAAACAGTACACAATTCATAATTACTCAATAAACAACAAAATAGGATTAGCATAAACATATATCACGACAAAACCAAACATCATATGCACAATCATACATGACAACTAAACCTACCAAAAGTTTTCAAAATTAATGTTCAAAAAAACCTTTTTCTTAAAAATAGTTGGACAACCAATGTTACAAAATATAGTTTTTTTGTATCAAAATGTAAAATTTTAAGATGAAAATTCAGTTATTTTAGATTCTTAGGTAATAGATTTACTAACTTATCCAAACATTGCTAACTTACTAGCTAAACAACCCAAAAACATTACAATATACATAACCTACTAATTTATTGTTTATCAACATATATATAAACCCAAAAACCACGACTTACCACATGAGCAGTTGTCACACCCTCAAAATCCACTTGCGGAGTTTCACCGCGAGGCGCATGACAAACCAGGATCCAAACCAACGATCACAATAAACAAGTCTAACATGAACATAATGCAATTTCAAAACAATGTTTAAAATCCCCGTTTACAGCGGAAGCTTATTCAAAACAGTATCTCAAAAGTAAACCAATTGTTCAACATATGAAAACCATGCGACTCTAACTAGACGTCGTGCAGACGCGTGCGCCCTAGTTCCATTGTGCTACCTTAGCGACCTGAGAAAACATGTAAAAGTTTACGTCAGCACAAAAATGCTGGTGAGTTTACAGGTTTTGTATCCAAGTACCAAGTCCACCTGTCCATACTATAATAATCGAAAACCAGTATACGCTAGCTAGGCGTACGTTTTGTTACTACCACGATTGGAAAACCATTACTAACTCGAATACCAGATGTTGTGCCCGAAAAGTAAACCAGTTGTTCCTATTGTTCCTGTTTGAGACAATATGCACTCGCCCGGCCCTCCAAGCCGACGAGCGGGGTTGGTCACTCCCAATAGCGCTATTCACATTTCCCCGTTGTGCAAACCCGCACATTCATGGTTTCCCCCGGGACTTCCAAAGATCGTGTAGTACACAATAGAAACCCATAGTATGACAGTAGTTACCAAATAATCGTTTTAACACATGTTTTCTCCCCGAAAAGTGAAACCAGTTTAAAAGAGGGGCCGTAAACTCACCTTAACGTGCAAGCAAAGAATCCGAACAGCAAGCAATATATGCTACCGACACCCTAATAACAGTGTCGCTTAGTGAGTATAGGCGTAATATCATTACCCATATAACTCGTTTGTCCAAGGCGTTTTAAATGTTCAATAGTGTGTATGCGACGCCTAGTGATTCTACATGCAATAGTAAACCCTACGGACCCGTTGGTGAATACGTTGGTTGCAATTAGTTTCTACATTCCGTATGTGTCTCAGACAAGTGTACTTCAGTTACATGTCAATTCCATACCACCTAAGACCTCAATTAAGCACATAAGCACATAATACACAATCTGTGTTTTCAGGACAGATTGTGCGCCATCAAAACGAATTTATTTAAAATAGCAAACCAGTGAGTTAACCTCTCAAATTTTTACTGAATTTACTTTGGGATTCACTCGACAATACCTATTTTTGTTTTGTCTCAATTACAAACACAAAATTTATAAGAATTCGTACAATACAGCTATGTCCAGAAAATCTCCTCAACAGGTCAGTTTAGTAGGAAAATTCTTAAAAATTGTGTATTCATCCAAACGAGATGAATCCACTTGGAAAAGCTCTATTTTTCCAGTATTGACCTACTGTAAAAATTTCATAATCTAATTCCTTGTAAATCTCAAGTTATGACCATTTAAAGTTAACCCAATTTACAAATCCGAAAATCTGATATGACCCCTAATCAATTAAAATTCCAAAAACGACTCAAACGATGTCCAAATTCGATGGTTTTACGCATTATGAAAAGCTAAGACCTTGTACGTTACAATCATGCAAAGAATCGATCAAACCAATTATTTTCAAGCCATGAAACAGACCCTACAAGTCGACATTCAGAATCTGTCCAGATTCTGATCGTACAATATTATCAATTATATCAAACCCTAGTTGCATATTATCAATCAATAACACCTAATAATCATCATACAACTTTCCTAATACCTATTCCCATCAGATCCTATTATCAAACATGTCAAGATCAAGGCTTTTAGGATCAAAACACCAATAACTTGCGCAACAAGCATCCTATGATGTTACTACGCGTTTATTAATAGGTTTAATCCGTTTAATCTTCAAAAAGACTCATGTTTTAATGTTTATTAAACCCATTCAGACCTGGACAAACTTGTTATATGATTTTTACAATAAAACATAAAGTAAAAAGCGTAAGAAATCATGAGTTATACCCTTAGCTCTTCAAATCAATCAATCGTGCGCCTTGGAGCCTCCCAATTGATGATCTTGAGCCTTAGCAGGAGTTTTTGGAGTGAAATATTCGTGTGGGGCATTAAGGGGGCGATTAGGGTTGAGTATGAGGGCTGCATGGGAGTTAAGGATGTTTAAATATGAGTTTGAGGCGGTTTAAACCCGTCAGTCCCCTTCGAGCGGCCGCTCGGAGCCTGTGAGCGGCCGCTCACAGGTCCGGGTGGCGCGCTTTTGCCTCGTTTCGCCTCCCGATGCGTTATCCTTCGACGTTTTCGTTATTACGGACCGTAACAAGTGTAACCCCATGCGTTAAGACCCTAATCAACCTCACGCTCCACTTTTAATAATTTTTATTAACGTGTTCGGGTTAGGTTCACATAATCACGTATGGTTTTCACATAAGTTGTCAGATATCACCGAGACACCTAAGTTTATTATTCACCAACGTCCGAGGTTCACTAATCATGCAATCACACGTTAACTCACACAAGGAGTCAAAACCCGACCCACACAAGGAGTCAAAGCATCTCATAACCCGAGATGTGAAAGTAGTCCCAAACCGGACTAGAAAACGTTTTGTAAGTTGTCTCAAACCCGAGACAATGCACGTATGTCCTTTCTAGCTATCTAGCTAACCCTCGTTACGTATAATATACGCGTGACTCGCTAAGGTAGACTTTCATCTAGACAATGTTGTTAACCAGAATTTGCCGGGTGTCACAGCAGTAAACGTGGAAATGTTTGTGACTACCAACGATAGATCATGTTCTAACTTAAAAAAGTTACCTACCAAAAAGTATTGTCTTCAAACCACATAACAACCACCGCTAACCAAACTAACTACCATTACCGCTAACAACATTAGAGAACTCGAACACACCTTGCTTTTGGAAAAACTGGAAATGCATTTGATCACCAAGCTGAAAGTTCTTATCACCTACGAAAGTTGACATACCTCTTATGTTGTAACGGTACTTTCCAGGTTCACCTTCCCTCCCAACAGACACTCCCCAACTAAAACCCTCACCATCACGAATGGTTAAAGCCCTCTTCTTGCACAACCCGTTTTCCCTTGCCCAAGGGGTCTTCATACGCTACGCAAATAACAAATAATAGAAAGTTATACAATAATAATATATAAATATAGCTTGTCATCTCATTTGGATATAACATAACTGGACATCTAAATAAGCAACAACAGTTTTTCCATAATTGACAACAGACTAACATTTAACATCTAAAAAGTCTAAGTAACAACACTTGACCCATATTAGGAGGTCATCAACTTATAAACCACTACTATGGTTGCAATAACATCTAAAGGCGTATAATAAAACTGTTCGACTAACATGCATTTAAGTTAATAGATTTAAAAAATAAATGATTGCACTTACATAGTAAATGCCATTTGACCCATATGACAAGTAAAGACCATTTGAGTGCAGTTTGACCTCATAAGGTCAACAAAGTCTAAATAAACAACTAAATTGGTGCAGTTGAGAACGATGACCACAGATGACCCATTTGAATCAAATATATATTTTATACCAACTGGTAACCAATTTGTGTAATCTGATGATTTGACCAGATTTGACCTATGTGTGTAGCTGAAACTAAAATGAATCTAAATCACTTGACATCTAACAAATAAATCAGTTGACCGATATTTGTTTGAGAAGTCTACATAAGTAACAACAGGTGTGGTTAATTTGTCCATAAAGTAAAATCTAACATTTAGACCACTTCACCCATTTTAACATCTTAATAACCAACAACAGTTGACCCATATCTGTTATAAGCCTAACATCTAAGATCTACATAATACTAAGTAACAACAGTTGACACATATTAGGAGGTCGTCAACTTATAAACCACTAATATGGCTGCACTAACATATAAAGACTTATAATAAACCTGATGGACTAAAATACATCTAAATCAATTGAACCATTTTCGGACATACTACAAACCAATAACATAAATTGAAGACTAAATCAAAACCTGAAACATTCCTAGGTTCCTTATAACATAAATTGATGACTAAATCAATTGAACCATTTTTACTAAATGCAAACCTAAAACATTCAAGCTTAATACAAACCTATAACATAAATGCATAATCATTCTAAGTTGAACGCTTAAATAGTAACAAACTAATAAAGTATTTCTTAAACCATAAATGTATACCTAAAACATAAACCACTAATCAAATACTAAATCATAACAATCCATTCTAAGGTTTCTATAAAACATCAATCGGATCATAAACCTAAAACATGAAAGCTAAATAGAGACCAAAAACATATTTTCCATAATAATCATCAGTATGTAAACAGAATTAATTAAAACCTAAATCATAATCCTAAATCAAAACCCTAAAACAATCGATTAATTAAAATCAGTGTAGTATGTAAACAGGACTAAAATACATCTAAGTTAATACATTTAAAAAATAAATATTATTACTTACATAGTGCCTGTCAACAACGAACACCACTGGCACACCTACATCGTCCTCTTCCTCAGAATCATCATCCTCTTCCTCCATATCAGTGTCCTTTTCATCCTCCTCGCTGAAATCATCAGAAACGACAACCTCCTCACTATCATCAGTAGAAACGACAATGATATCTTCATCAGAGTAATCTTCATCATCATCCTCCTCCTTAACTTCAGCTTCCCATTTAAGTTCAGGAGGAAGAGTAAGCTTGTTTTTCTCAAAAACCGACATATTGTATGTGCTCTATTAAACCAAAAAGAAGTATATACATTTTATCAGCCTTATGACGTATACAGCGAGCAAAAAATATAAAGCTAAAGATTTAGAATTTATATTTAAGAAAACAGAGAAGACCTCATCAATGATTTCGAAAACAATGAGATGATCAGGTGTGATTGAAAAAGTTTCCTTAATGAAAAGCCATCCTTTAGTGACATAAAAGAAACCATCATCAACTGCTAGCTGTATCTTAAACTTTCTACGTGGAGGAGCTCTAACTGCAATTGGGTCCAACGGGAGTTGTCTGTTCATTAAACCATGAACAAAGTAACAACTAACATGCTGGAAAAAACACCAAAAATGTTGACAGGGGTTAAAATAAGTTTTTTTATCAAAAAATTGTATAATAAAATATAATGATGTTATTTGATTAAAAAAAACACATACCAGACGCTTCTCACTGGTATAAGGATCGGACAATCTGCAGTAAAAAAAGTTACCAGCTGCATACACTGCATCTTGATGGAAAGTTATCATCCTGAAAGAGCGAAGATTTTCCTCATACTGAAATAGAAAGTTACACCCAGATGGATACTTCAATTCAGTAATCATTGTTCTCCAACCATTGTAGAAGAACCACTTGCCAGCAATATTCAACACTTTAATATCATAGACTTTAGAGTCCAAGGTACGGATTTTGGTGTTACCGGTAGGATAACCATAATCTTCGATCCACTTTTGATAGAGTTTTGGTAACGCCTGATAAGAATTAGAAACATTAAAATATTATTAGGAAAAGTATAAACATAATGTACTATATACATTTTAGCCTGTAACAGATATCTTACAATACAAACACGGTTGTTACCCTCCGACTCAATCCAAAATCCATAAACCATTGTATTCCAAACGTGTATGCACCTGTAGCAACAGCAAAACATAATCGCAAATACATATCAGCAAAGTAATGTTTATATGAGTATAACATAAATAAAGAATATAAATTGAACACTAAATTGAAGACTACATAAATTGAACAATTTTTACTAAATGCAAACCTAATCGAGACCATGTATGATAACAATCCATTCCTATGTTCCTTATAACATAAATTGAAGACAAAATCAATTGAACCATTTTTACTAAATGCAAACCTAAAACATATTACTACGAATAACAATCTTTATAGGATATGAAGCAATAAAAAACCTAATCGAAAAAGATTAAAAAAACCCAATGTGATTTACCCAGTAATCAAAACCCCTATAAAATACCCGGTAATCAAAACCCCTATTATTACTCTAATCACAGATCCGTAACCCATCATCAACCCTAAAAGACGAACCCTAAAACATGAACCCTAAAACTAAATATTAATAAGTCGGAACAATAATAAACGAAAAATAAAGAACAATAAGTGAAACCTTTAAAACATCAATTGAACCTTGAAAATCCCTAAATCTAAACCTAAAACATAAACCCTAAAAAATCTATACAAAATCAAAACAATTAATAACACTCAACAATAATAAACATAAACTCAAGAACAAAACAGTAAAACAGAACACAGAGAAAAAAAAATAACCTTAATCGAAACTTTAAAAACAGTTATGGAGAATCAGTGAATGAAAAGACAGAATAAAGATAGATGAACGTGGATTAATTGAAATAAGAATCAAGTTGAGATTACCTTGGATTGTAGATGAACGATTAACTTCAATCGCCCTGATTAGGGTTTCGGTATCAAAGTGGAGGCGACGATGAAATTGGGGTTACGTAATGTCTGTATATGTTTTAAAAGAGTATATATATTTTACTTGATTTTTTATTAAAAAAAAGAAAATTTTATAAATTACCACATTGTGCCATGAGGGATGACCATTAAATGCTAGGAGCCTAAATGATTGCCAAGTGTCCCATATTGCTCCTAAATATTATATGTATAGATTAGGTTAAATCATATTTATTTCTTTTTTTTAATTGGTTTAGAGTTGCCACATCACATCCTATGTGGCATCTCTCAAAGGAGAGATTGCATAAGAGTATGACATGTAAGATTAATCCCTTTGCAATATATATATATATATATGTATGTATATCTTATTATCTTATTAAGTAAGAGTGACGGCTAAGATAGTAATTTTCGTTACCATACAACTTAAGAAGCAACATTTACAAGATATTTAAGCAAGATATCTTACAATACAAACACGGTTGTTACCCTCCGACTCAATCCAAAATCCATAAACCATTGTATTCCAAACGTGTATGCACCTGTAGCAACAGCAAAACATAATCGCAAATACATATCAGCAAAGTAATGTTTATATGAGTATAACATAAATAAAGAATATAAATTGAACACTAAATTGAAGACTACATAAATTGAACAATTTTTACTAAATGCAAACCTAATCGAGACCATGTATGATAACAATCCATTCCTATGTTCCTTATAACATAAATTGAAGACAAAATCAATTGAACCATTTTTACTAAATGCAAATCTAAAACATATTACTACGAATAACAATCTTTATAGGATATGAAGCAATAAAAAACCTAATCGAAAAAGATTAAAAAAACCCAATGTGATTTACCCAGTAATCAAAACCCCTATAAAATACCCGGTAATCAAAACCCCTATTATTACTCTAATCACAGATCCGTAACCCATCATCAACCCTAAAAGACGAACCCTAAAACATGAACCCTAAAACTAAATATTAATAAGTCGGAACAATAATAAACGAAAAATAAAGAACAATAAGTGAAACCTTTAAAACATCAATTGAACCTTGAAAATCCCTAAATCTAAACCTAAAACATAAACCCTAAAAAATCTATACAAAATCAAAACAATTAATAACACTCAACAATAATAAACATAAACTCAAGAACAAAACAGTAAAACAGAACACAGAGAAAAAAAAATTAACCTTAATCGAAACTTTAAAAACAGTTATGGAGAATCAGTGAATGAAAAGACAGAATAAAGATAGATGAACGTGGATTAATTGAAATAAGAATCAAGTTGAGATTACCTTGGATTGTAGATGAACGATTAACTTCAATCGCCCTGATTAGGGTTTCGGTATCAAAGTGGAGGCGACGATGAAATTGGGGTCACGTAATGTCTGTATATGTTTTAAAAGAGTATATATATTTTTACTTGATTTTTTATTAAAAAAAAAAGAAAATTTTATAAATTACCACATTGTGCCATGAGGGATGACCATTAAATGCTAGGAGCCTAAATGATTGCCAAGTGTCCCATATTGCTCCTATATATTATATGTATAGATTAGGTTAAATCATATTTATTTCTTTTTTTTAATTGGTTTAGAGTTGCCACATCACATCCTATGTGGCATCTCTCAAAGGAGAGATTGCATAAGAGTATGACATGTAAGATTAATCCCTTTGCAATATATATATATATATATATATATATATATATATATCTGATTATCTTATTAAGTAAGAGTGACGGCTAAGATAGTAATTTTCGTTACCATACAACTTAAGAAGCAACATTTACAAGATATTTAAACAAGAAATTTGGGTCTATGTGTTGAAACACAAATATGAATATTTGAAAAGTTTGTTGAGTGGAAGAATTTGGTTGAAAATCAAACAGGAAAGAGATTGAAAAGTTGAGAAATGAAAATCATATGACTTTTAGAAAAGAGTTTTTAAAGAACGGTTTTGGCAATTAACTAAATTTTAGCATAGATGGACAATTTTGTCACTGACTTAATGATGTTGAGTTAACCCCGTTAAGTAATTGGACTGTTTTGGCCTATTTCGTCAAAAGTTTGGGACTATTCAAGCAATTTTTAAAGTTTTGGGCTGGACTGGCATATTGACCAAAACCACAAGGACGGTTTTGGTAATTAACTCTTTCTTTATTGATACGCGAAAATAGAACATGCCGTGTAGTAAAAGTTTTGAACATGTTTATCTACCTATTATAATAATTGAAAGCAATAAATCATACATGTCACTCAAAGAGGGCATCATCCCCCATGAGTGTGCCATGTAGCAATGATATGTCATTAATGAATTGGTTGGAGCTGGTCCTGATGATTACTGGAAGTCTCCCCAGTCATCCAGTCTATAGGGTCACTTTGATACATAGAATGTCTAAACTGCTCCTAATGATAAAGAGGATTCTGGTGATTTGGTTAAGAATCAGATGGTTATTGCAAGCTATGAAAAGGATAAAGGTACAGCAAGGGGATGTAAAAATCCTAACTTATCTAACACCGTTTGGTCAGTTGATACTTCTGATGTTGAACAAAACATTTCTCAAAGTACTTCTGAGATGATTGACAGAGGGGTGCACGTGATTGACGGTGATGAAGAAAAGGAAGGGGCGGGTTGATTTCAAAGTCTAGGGTTAGGGTTCTTAAGTCAAAGAATTGGGGAAGAAGATTCAGAATTATAAATAGTTAAATATATTCAGAATTATAAATAGAGGTGAGTTGACCGTTTTACCCCTGACTTAACGACAGAAAGTTAACTAGGTTAAATCTTTGGACTGTTTTGGCTTATTTCTTCAAAAGTCAGGGAATGTTCAAGCATTTTTAAAAGTTTGACTGGAGTGACATATTGGGCCAAACTACAGGGACGGTTTTGGTAATTAACTCCGGTAAATATGAATTCTATTTTCACCAAGTGTTAGCATTGGAGTTGCCTCTAAATGCATAAATATTATATTGAGTCTAAATAGTTCAGACCTCTTATTGATTCATTACTTACCCATTCAATAGTTGCTAAACAACCCCTAAAAGATTAAAACTTCATTTTTTTTTTGGTTGTTTTCTTTCAAACTAGCAAAGTGTTAAGTGCGCACACTGATACATACATCTTAGCACAATTTGAAGCTCCACTTGTAAGATAGAGATAATGCACTTTATCACACCCATCTCATCTATTAATATATATAAAAGAATTGAACATTGCTGACGTGGCGTGCAATGGTGCCTTCAACCTCTCCATAAAACTGCCACGTGGCATCTTAATTGAAAGATTTTAGTGTTTTTGAATTATTTCCTTTTTTAATTAAAAAAAAGATAAACTTAAAACCCTAAATTTATCTCTCAATTCTCAATTACTAAAATTAAATTGAGTTATTTTAGGGAAAAAAAATTAAAAACAAATTTAAAAATTTTTCCCTTATGTTTCTCCCATAATTTTTAAACGTTAATATCTTTTATATTCGAGATTTTTTAAATAAAAAAATTACACCAAATTAACGAGCGTTTTATTATCTTTCCAACGAGTACCATAGTGCCATATAAAAAACGGAGAAAAAAACGACTATTTTTTGTGGGGTTATGTTCATACAGAAAAAAAAACACAGAGTGTTTACGTTATTCATTAATCATGTTTTTTCTTTTAAACCAGGTTCTTATCTACGATGTTGAAATTTAGCCTAATCGCCATGCTATCATTGGAATTTTACTCTTTTAAAGATGGATAGGTATACTTCATCAAGAGAAGCCAGGAGAAAGAATCGCGCAACACTACAACACATAGTGTCACCTTATAGCAAGGTTATTTTTTTATTTATTTAATTACAAGAGTAATAATTATTACTATTAGTATTAGTATTATTATAATGGTTATATTTTTCAACCCCCATCATGAATTCTATATCTATATAAGTCAAATTCAAATTGTAACATATTTTAAATTACGCGAAGATTATATGTTGAAGGTTATCCTTTTAATACTGTATTATGTTTAATATGGTTTATGCTTTTTATTTTTTTAACTTTTTTAAATAAATGTCTTTTTAACTAAGATTGATTATGTTTAAGTTATTTACTCTTTTGGTGATTTGAGTTTCTTCTTTTATCATTTTTTATTAAATCATATTAAAATTTTCAACCCCGGGAACTTCCCGGGGTAATAAGCTAGTGACTGTATATTATAATTCCAAACTTATATTATTTTATTTCTACTTAGTCTTTCCGGTATCAATTAAATAAACAAATCATCGCATCTCTATAATCTATTAATCTATTAATATATATAAAAGAATTGAACATTGCTGACGTGGCGTGCAATGGTGCCTTCAACCTCTCCATGAAACTGCCACGTGGCATCATAAATGAAAGATTTTAGTATTTTTGAATTATTTCATTTTTTAATTAAAAAAAGATAAACATAAAACCTTAAATTTATCTCTATATCTCTTAATTTTCAATTACTAAAATTAAATTTAGTTATTTTAGGAAAAAAGAATTTAAAAACAAATTTAAATTTTCCTCTCTTATGTTTCTCTCATAATTTTTAAACGTTAATATCTTTTATATTCGAGATTTTTTAAATAAAAAACTTACACCAAATTAAGGAATGTTTTATTATCATTCCAACGAGTACCATAGTGCTATATAAAAAAGGAGAAAAAAACGACTATTTTTTGTGGGGCTATGTTCATACAGAAAAAAAAACACAAAGTGTTCAGGTTATTCATTAATCATGTTTTTTCTTTTAAATCAGATTCTTATCTACGATGTTGAAATTCAGCCCAATCGCCATGCTATCATTGGAATTTTACTCTTCTAAAGATGGATAGGTATACTTCATCAAGAGAAGCTAGGAAAAAGAATCGCGCAACACTGCTACACATGGTGTCACTTTATAGCAAAGTTATTTTTTATTTATTTACTTACAAGAGTAATAATTATTACTATTAGTATTAGTATTATTAGAATGGTTATATTTTACAACCCCTATCATGAATTCTACATCTATATAAATCAAAGTCAAATTGTAACATATTTTAAATTACGTGAAGATGATTATATGTTGAAGGTTATCCTTTTAATACTGTATTATGTTTAATATGGTTTATGCTTTTTATTTTTTTAACTTTTTAAATAAATGTTTTTTTAACTAAGATTGATTATGTTTAAGTTATTTACTCTTTTCGTGATTTGAGTTTTATTCTTTTATCATTTTTTATCATTTTTTTTATTAAATCATATTAAAATTTTCAACCCCGGGACCTTCCCGGGGTAATCAGCTAGTTTCCTTCATATAGAAACCCACAAAATAATAAACAGTATAAAAAGGTGGAAATAAGCCTGCTTGCATGCAGTGTGTCATATAATGTATATATGTGTGCACTTAGGGGCAAAAGTAAAAATTGCACTAATTGTAACGTTATTTTACTAATTTCATGAAAAAAAATATTAAAAACGGCGGACGGTTAATCATGCATCATGTGGTGGCATTGATAGTCAAAAGACAAGAAGATACATGCATCAATCGGGCTTGTTCTAATTACTAAGTGTTATGTGCCTAATGTCTAAGGATTCATGCATCATGTGGTGAGGTTTATATATTACCCTCGTTAGATCTTACATTTGCTTACTTTTGATGGGATTAACCAAGTATAATTATGATGATAACAAAATAAACGTAGAAATCATTGATGATGATGTAAACAACATACGTACATATTTACCCAAATACGTACGTAAAAACTTTCATTAAAATCCTCTACAAAATCTATAGGTTATTTTTTTTACTAGATTATACCCTGAGAGCGTCTCGGGTTGAGAAAAATTTAATTTGATACATCAATTTTACATATGAAATAGACTGATGTATAACTCTAATATTAATATCTAACCTAAAACAAATTAACAATGTACAACTCTAATGCTAACACATAACCTAAAAGAATGTAGAACTTTAATGTAACTCTAATATTAACACCTATCCTAAAGACTAAACAAATGTACAACTCTAACATACTAATATTGATACCTAATTTAAAACAACGTATAACTCTATTAACCTATTCGGCTCTGGTTGAAAAAAAATTCATATTTACTGATATAAACATAATTAGTGACTTGTCTATACATGATTAATGATTTACCTGAACACTTTTTGTTTTTTTTTCCTGTATGAACAAAACCCCACAAAAAAATTTCTCCGTTTTTATATAGCACTATGGTACTCGTTGGAAAGATAATAAAACGCTCGTTAATTTAGTGTAATTTTTTTCTTTAAAAAATCTCGTATATTATAGATATTAACGTTTAAAAATTATGGGAGAAAACATGAGGGTGAAAAATCCAATTTTGTTTTTAAATTATTTTTTTCCCTAAAATATCTCAATGCCACATGGGATGACACATAACATACTCAAGGAAGAGAATGCATCTTTGAGTGTCATGTCATTAAAATGGCTTTGTTTATTATATGTATAGATAGATAGATATAGATATAGATATATATGTCTATTATAATATAATATAATTATAATTTATACTTATGCGTTAGTGGAGTTTATAATAGATAGATTAGTACATAAAAAACGTGCTAAAATTTTGAATTGGCTGATCGATCGGACCAGTTAAACAAGAGCAAATATAATCATTTATTATTCTGAATTGTTTATAATCTAATTGGTTGGTTATAGTCGTAAAATAAATTATTGCCTTCATCTAGAAAATGAATCTATTCTATTAATTTTTATAAAGCTATATGATATAATGGAAGTCATGTAGTTTATATGTATGCGCTAAAAGAAAAATTATTATTTGGTGAGGATAAGATGGAGTGATCAAAAGCGTGCAGCCTGCAGCCACTCTGAGCCTCCAAAAAATTGGCAACAGATCTCATATTTAATGTTCATACAAAGAGCACTACTTTCATAACTTTACTCAGTCGTAAAATGACAAATCCACATCTTCGAAAAATTCTCATTTGCCTTCTTTATTTGTATTTATCCATAATTCCACATATTATACGTATACATGTATATATGTCTGTTTATATATTGAATATTCTCATATACTTGTATAGAGAACAATATTATTAAAAATGAATTATTTTTATTAGTGATACCAAAAAATGTCACTAATAACAGAAAAAAAGTAAATATGTATAGTATTCCACTTGCACATAAAAAAATGTATATGTAACATGATGGGTCTGAATTTATAAAAGAAATAAGCTAGGGATTTAGGTCTAAAATCTAAATAGCCTTATACTATTACCATTTGAAAAAAAAAATACAGTAATAAGTTTTTATTACTCCTTTAAAAGTATCACTAAAATATTTTTAGCTAATATATTTAATCCAGTGTCTTTTGAAGGGAGGCTACCTTATCAAGAGGATGTACTTGTCTATATTATTCTAAAGTTTTAGAATAAACCCCTCTTGGTATTCACTTTATATCCTTACCCATATAAAACCTCCACTAGGAGCCCCAATCATTCTAGTCCCAAAAACATCACTAACATCTATAATTCCTCCCACTTCTTTCTATTACTTTCATCACTTCCAATCTCCATGAGGGCTTCTAAGAAGATAACTAGTTCTTGCAATGAACAACTTGATGAACTAAGAAGAGGGCCATGGACACTTGATGAAGACAATCTTCTTGTTCATTATATCACTTGTCATGGCGAAGGACGTTGGAATTCGCTAGCAAAAGCTTCAGGTACCCTAGCAAAACCATTATGGAAAATATTATTGTTACTGATCATGGTATAAGATTTTACGATTCTCTCCCTTTTGTAGTTTTAATTCTAAGTTCTCTTTAATCGTTTTTGTTTTTCAGGATTAAAGAGAACTGGGAAAAGTTGTAGGCTAAGATGGTTAAATTACCTAAAGCCGGATGTTAAACATGGAAATCTTACACCACAAGAACAAATCTTGATCCTTGAATTGCATTCCAAGTGGGGTAATAGGTGAGTCTTATGTGTATATGATCGTACAAAGAAGTTCTAAAGTTACTATTTTAAATTCTAAAATTAATCTACGTGTTATGTTCAAGATGGTCCAAAATTGCACAAAACTTGCCAGGAAGAACAGATAACGAGATCAAGAACTACTGGAGAACAAAAGTACAAAAACAAGCTCGCCACCTCAAGGTCGACTCTAATAGCAAGATATTTGTCGAAGCACTTCGTCAATTTTTGGTCCCAAGGTTGCTAGAAAAGGTGGAGCTTAGTTCACCCTCATCATCATCTACTTCAACCTCAAGTATGGAAGTTAATCAAAATAACTTCATTTCTCAACCACAAAGCAAAGAAACCTTGATGGAGAAGACAAATTCAAACTCTAACATTTATTCATCAAATTTCAAGAGAATTATGCTTCCATACTTGCCCGAAAGTTCTCTCCAAAGCAACGGGTACATTGTGGATAATAATAACTTTGACGTCATGAGTTTCAACCAATCAAACACGCAAGAATTTATGTCAACTGACTTACCAGCGTTCGAGTTCCAAATGGCGGGTATTGATTGGACGAGCAATGAGTTCGTCGATGACACCTTTTGGAACATGGATGAATTGTGGCAGTTCAAGAAGTAATTTACTTTTATAAAAAGAATAATCTTTACAAAGAAAGAGGTTGAAAACCCATGTTTTAAAGGATTGCATAGTATGTTATGTTAATTATATTATATGCCACCACATATACTTTATAATTACTGGTGTAGCTAGTGATATTTTTGGTTTTTAAGTGTTGACATGTAAGTAGCGTGTAGGGGGTGGGGTTTGTTACCACCAAATGTCAAGTCTTGAGAGGAAATGTGAAAAGGGTAAAGTGATAAGTCTATTGTGCCTTTCAATAACTTCAAAAGTCGAAAATGATATAAATCCTAATGGGATAGTTGTTAAAAATATATGATACGATATTAAAGAATGACGTGAACCTCCTTTCTTCTTTTTAATATGTTACTGCAATCATTAGTGTCATGTCTCAATGTAGTTTACATATGAGTTTAAGATGACTAGTTTAGTTAATTTAGTACGATTTGGCTATAGATTAAAATCAAACCTATAATTGATGTTCTGATTTTAGAACTATGTAATGAGTTAGTCTTAGTTAGAGACCGTTTAGTTCCCTTGCTTACGATTAATTAATCTAATGCATCGATTTCATCTTGGGTCAATTCAACTTGGTCTATTTAAATAAATCAAATTAAGTGATATAGAGTTGATCTCATAGGTTATCAGACTTAGTTATGTTGGGAATCATGGTATCGTATACACAGCGGAAGCGGTTTATATTATTATTATTTAAAATTAAAACGAACATATATATATATATATATAATAATGATTTTATTCATCCAATTAATAAAATATTCCCAATCAGGATCTCGGTTAAACGTGTATAAACAAATAAATAATAAACAACCATAGGGGGTTTAGTAATCAACCTTTGACGACTACACCGGAATTGTAACACGCGGGTTACAACGAATCCTCGCTAGTAGGAAGTTCACAACCGAGCACGAACCAACCGGGAAGCAACACTTTGCAAGAGGAAGGCGGCGGCGTGTGGTGGTTTGGCCAAGACAAGGGCGGCGGCCCTAAGGGTGGCGGCCAAAACCTTTTTCTTGGGAGGCAAGGAGTTGTTTTGTGTTAAAAAGTATCATTAGGATTTACCCCTTAACCTCCTTTTATAGAACACAATCTCACACTAAGACCCCTTGTTAAATATCATAATATTTCTTAATATTAATCTAATTAATAATAAGTCCCTTGAGTTCAAAACCATTATTATTTCATAAATAATAATCCAGCGACACGTGAACTTATCTGATTCGTGTACTAACGTGTAACTCTTTGGACCGTACCGGGTCGGGTTACATTGACATCGACTTTTAATTACATCGGACATATTATATATATCCAACAAGTTAACCAACTAGACAGAGATAAACACAACATAAAACATTGAAAAAACCGAAAAGAACTTAAATTGGGCTATGATTGGAATTACGGGTCCTTAAGTAGTATACAGAAAGATCTTGACATAGCGGATCATGTGAAAGTTTTCAATTGCCAGATTATTTAAATTATTAACTTCAGTATTTAATTGTCAATTTTCAAATTCTAAAATTTGATGAATATAAAAAAAATTACGTTTTTACAATTTATAATTTCTTATAAATAGGGCATTGATGATTTGATGTAATGGGGAGTTTATCTTGAGAACGCTAAATATTGCGAGAATCGTGAGAACAAGTGAGAAAACTAATCAAAATCATTTTTTTCAATACAAACCTGATTATAAATAAAATATAACATTAATAAATGAATTTTCTTTCCAAATAATTCATATTTTCTTCCAAAAACACTAGAAAATTAACTTTTTACACATGTGTAAATGAAACAGCTTACACATGTATAAACAGTAAATTTACATGTGTAAAAACAATTTATTTTCGTATACGTTCAAATTTTTACGCGTAAATTGTGTTTTTGAGATTGTATTTTAATAATGAAGACAAGTGTAAAAAGAAACTTTGAATTTGAATGTTTTTAGATAGCGTTCTCGCGGTTCGCACGAAATATAGGTGTTCTCAAATGTATTTTCCCCTTGATGTAATAATGTACTAGCCATTCAGTAATAACTACTTTTATTGAGAAATATTTCCTCTTTAACTTTTGTGCTTCATGCAGTGGCGAAGCTTGACCCGAAGGTTCGGGGGGTCGGAAGTCACCGGGGGGTCAGAAGTCACTAGTTTCGGGGGTTCGAAAACCAGTTTCGGGGGGTCGAAACCCTATATTTCCAAAATTTTCTATACGAATACTATATAACCGGCACTTCTACGCGAAAATTCAGGGGGGTCGGCCGCCCCCGCCGGCCCCAACTAAGCTTCGCCAGTGGCTTCATGGTCAATTAAAAAAAAAACACAAGCCTACTAATCATGTAGAAGAAAATGAACACAAGCAATATAAAGCGTAAATATCAGAGTTTGGTTATTTCTATTGTAAAAATGTAAATTTTTTTATATAACATTACACATGCACAAGAGCATAATCAAAAGTTAGAAAGACGAAATGCATTGTATCAAGAGGGATTTAAAAGTACAAAAAACAACATAAGATGATTACAAAGATTCGTATGGATCACGACCATGAACGAGAAGATAAAATCAGACAAATTATAGTCGATGAGATAAGTATCGAGTGGAAAAGATGGAGATGATAGTGACCAAGTGGAAGTTTAAGAAACAATATTCAATGATTGACCACTCTATCCAATATCTCTTTGTGCGAGTACTAGGTACATGTATTATATCACTTTGTTTTGTTCTTAGGGGTCTACCACGTGTTGCTGATGTGATTATAATTTATAAAATATCAATTCATAGATTGTCACTAAAATCCATGAAATCCCAAGAAAACATTACTTTTTTGTAGTCCTAATCATAATGATCAACACCATAACTTCAACAAATGGTCACAACTTTAGTGAAAATAAAATTCACAAATCAAAATAATTAAATCACACTTGCTTTCGCTCATCAACTCATAATGCCTTCACCTAGTTATGGTACAAACCCAACCACAGGCCGGTATCAAGCTTTGGGAGTATTAAAAGTGAGAATGGTGTGAACGAGCTGAACTATGCTTGTAAGTTACTTGAGATAGGCTTACTAAAAGTTTGAATCTAGCTGAGCTTAGATGAGTACGAGCCTAAATATAAGTTCATTTAAAAACAGGCCCAAGCTTCATATACTAAGCTTAACTAGGCTCGCAAGCCTAAAAAAGCTCAACCTTAATATACATAATACTTTTATTTAATATGAGTCATGTATTACATATAAATATTATCATACCGAATAAAAATAACTAAATATTTTATCAGGTTATAAATTTGGCTAGCTCAAGCTTAAAAACTTTATTACAAGCCAGTCTGAGCTGGACCAGACCGGAACAAGAGCCGAATTTTTGCTAATCTGAGACCCAGACTAGTAGGGGTAGGCTCTTTCAGGTTCACCAAACAGCTTTCTCATAACTTTTCGCATACAAGCGTGTGATTGCCAAAAAATCAACAATTGTCTCCAAAAATCTAGAAAGATTATGAAAGATTCAAGTGGCCTTCCGATTTCCACTTAGCTAGTCTCCTTGGACTAGTTTTTGAGTCGTGTATGTCAACTTCAAACCGTTTGGTTTCTTTATGGCCGAAAGTTAGAAATGTTAAGATTCAAGGTTTTAAAGTCAAGAAAGATCACCTCAACAAGCCATCACCAGTCACTTCTTAGAGCAACAAACGAAGGGGCTAAATTGTACAATATATACACCTCATATCAAGTTTAGTACCCTCCAAAAACTAAGATCAAATCATATTAAATTTGGTAGACAGCTTGATTTATGGTGGCTACTATCTTATGGTTGAGGGAAATCACTAAAATACAAGGCAGTGGTCCATTGCATACTTTTCACCAATACAAGACACCTTTTCATTTTCAACATTAACATCACAGTTTTTATAAAATTATATTATGTAAAAGAGTCACATCTAACATGTTTTAATTATAAAACATAAACGTTACAGTTCTATAAATTAATGTTATGTAAAAAAGTCACATCCAACCTGTACTAATTATAAGTTAGAAGTTCTTCTTACTTTCTTTCACACATTAAATATATGAATACGTTACCAATGATCTCTAGCCCAGCTGGTTTGAGGTGAGAGGGTTTACCTCTTCAGAGGGTTTCCTCCCGGGGTTAGTCACGGGTTCGCTTCTCGTCTAGCGAAAAATCATACCCATTAAGGTGAAAGGGCCCGGCGTGTGGGAGGACTCGAACTTATGACCTGTAGGTTGCTAGGACAAGGATTTCACCATTGAACTACGTCTTTCAAAATATAATATATGAATACGTTAATGTTTTTTACTTACTTTCCTAGTTTGCCGTAGCTGTCCTGTAATGTAACAGTCCTGCTGAAAATTTTTCCGCGTGTTGAATCCTTGTCAGTCACAAAATCGCCTGCCATGACAATCCGAAGAAATACAAAAACTTGTGTAATTGGTAAAAAAAATATTTTAGAAAAGAGAAAACACGGTTTAAGAATTTACCGATCCTTTTAAAGTGAAATTCGCCATCTGTTTGCGAATTTCGAAGGGGTGGTTATACAATGAACATGGTCTTACCACGTTATATTCATATGATTTAGATCATCAAGGAAGTTGTCAAGTTCTCCTCATACAAAAGTGATTAGTTTACCTAATGAAGTCAATTAAAATAAAATAATAATTAATAAAAATCACAACCTTAGAAAGTAAGAGTTTATTGAATAGTTTGATTTCAACCTTCAACGTGTCAACCCTAGGAGAAGGCTGTGCAACCCACTGAAGAAGTGAAGAACCCACTGCAGAATAAAGTTTCAATGACAAATGGGAACTCAAATCATCCAACATGTACACTGAAAAACAAATCAAACTATGCAAGTTTGACTTGGCTTTGGTTTCGTCTTTTTGTCAGGATCACTATCTCAATAGCTGTCTTTTAGTTATTAGAAAGCACCACTTATGCACACTTGATGGGAAATGCCTGTCCGTAGAGCATTGTTACGGATTAGCTGTATAATTAAATCTGTTTGCCCAAAAGTTAGGAGGATTAAATATATCAGTATTAATATGTACCTGAGTAGAATTATCTTTCCAGGAGCAAGGCCATAGACTTAGTAGCGTACTTAGCATAGGAGGAGGGGTTGCGCCCGTTACCCCTCAATTTTTCCGGCGTAGTGGAAAATTTGCGTAATTTTGATGTTTTTTTGTATTACGTTACCCCTAAATATCACTAAATGTTACCCCTAAAATTTTGGTCTAGATCCGCCACTCCATAGAGAGAAGAAAAACAAAATTTATTAAATTTATACATATTACACAATCATATCCTGTATGTATGTATGTATGTATGTATGTATGTATGTATGTATGTATGTATGTATGTATGTATGTATGTATGTATGTATGTATGTATGTATGTATGTATGTATGTGTGTGTGTGTGTGTGTGTATGTATGTATGTATGTATGCATGTATGTATGTATGTATGTATGTATGTATGTATGTATGTATGTATGTATGTATGTATGTATGTATGTATGTATGTATGTATGTATGTATGTATGTATGTGCGCGCGCGCATGTGGTCAGTGGCGAAGCTTGGTTCGCCAATCGGCGGGGGCCGGACTCAATTTTTTTCTGTTGGTAGTGGCAAATCGGCGGGGGCCGGACTCAACCCGGACTAAATTTACCTACGAAAATCGCAAATTTCCACTACTGCGCCAAAAAACAGGGGGGCCAAGGCCACCCCTAGCCCTCACAATACTTCGCCCCTGCATGTGGTGTAGGTATAGGGGCAAATTCGTTTCACAACCAATAACATGTTGAAAACAGCGAGAACCGCATAATGCATGTGTACATAGTGAGAAAAAGATAAATAGAAACGGTGAGAGAGAAATAAGGTGGTTGCGTAACCATCTTGTGTATCTTATTCAAAGCAATTGATTCAGTTGTACCAATGCATTGTGCGGTTCTCAACATATTAGTGGTTTCGAAATGAATACCCATATGTGTGTGTATAGAGAGAAAGAGAGAGAGAGACTGAGAGAGTCAACCTTGTAGTATGATGATGCATCCTCAGTCCTCACCAAGAGCAACTGGCCATTTCGTTGCATCATGTTCAATTACTGAACATGGCTTGAGATTAGTAATAACCACATATAACCCAATAAGCCTAAAGATTAATAATCGCAACATAATTAAAATTTTGAATATATATATATATATATATATATATAGTGGAAGGATAGGGAGAAAACCCTCCAAAATGAAAAAACTCTAGAAAACCCTCAAAAAAACCTACTTCTCGAGCTTTTTTTTAAAAAAAAAATTAGGGCATGTAATATACATGTTTTTAAGTGTTTTGAGCCAAAAAAATAAAAAAAGCGCCGAAGGGTTTTTTTTTTTAAAAAAAAATAAGTTTTGCATCATAACACATGTTACCAGTGCAAAAAATAAGCTAACATGTGTTATGATGCAAAACTTATTTTTTTTTTAAAAAAAAAAAACCCTTCGGCGTTTTTTTGATTTTTTTGGCTCAAAACACTTAAAAACATGTATATTACATGCCCTAATTTTTAAAAAAAAAAAAGCTCGGGAAGTAGGTTTTTTTGAGGGTTTTCTAGAGTTTTCTCATTATTTAGGGTTTTCTGTGGATCCATCCCCTATATATATATATATATATATATATATATATATATATATATATATATAGGGCAAGGATTAAATAAAAACCCTCCTATTTTGAAGAAACCTAGTAAACTTAATCTAGACCATTGATCTAAAGTGATCAATGGCCTAGATTGATTCTACATTATTTTAATAAATTAATTAAGGTAGATGACAAAAAAAGGGCACAATGGTCAAATGTCATTTTCTGAAAAGCAGATATGACAAGTGGACCCCACACATGTCACATCATCTCTCTCATACTTTTGTGATCATTGTCCTAAATCTGTCAGGACGTCATGTTACATATGTAACATATGTAGTGTTGCATACATTAAAATGTTGATTTATTATTTTTTTTACTAGACCATATTTTTTTTCGTTTTATTATACCAGCACCAGAATTGTTGCATACGTAACGGGAATTGATATGGTTATAGACACATAGATTGCATAAAATCAATTGAAAACTTTACAGATCAAAAAAACATTCAAATGTACACAAAGAATTGTTTCTTACAAAGTGCTAAAAACAAACAAAACGGTCATTACAATCAACAAATGCTAAAAAAACTATCATAAATAAAAAAAATTGTCTACACTTCATTCTTGATAATCATCTTCATCTTTAATGCAAAAAAAATATGCTCACCTGCAAAAATAAAACAAAAATCATCAAAAAAAAACATACGAAACTGATACAAACAAACATTGTTTTATCCATTTACTTATCAAGATTATCAAACTTAACTTAGAAGGAATGTTATATAACTGCATAGATGTGTAACATACGCAACTTAATTCTGCTGTTACATACGAAATAGACGCAAACATATATTTGATCCCATGATTAATGACTTTTGTTTTAATTAATATATAGTAAAAAATCAAAAACTAATTTATACCAACTTAGTTCTGCTGTTACATACGAAACAGACACAACATAGATTTGATCCCATGTGTAACTGATGAAAGTCAGAAAATCAAACCTTTGTATCTGGTAAAAAAATCAAAAACTAATTTATACCAACTTAGTTCTGCTGTTACATACGAAACAGACGCAACATAGATTTCATCCCATGATTAATAACTTTTGTTTAATATATATATTAAGAAAGGTTAATTAATATGTAAACCTACGAGTTAACTTATGCTACCTACATGTAAAAAAATATACTAATCGATTCACATGATTTTACAAAAACATACTATCCATTAGTATTACTAATCAAAAAAACGATTCAAAAATCGGATGACATAATATTTAATATTTTATGTTATTGAAATAAAAAATTAAAAAAATACTAACCTAATTCAAACATAAAATACAAACAAAAATGCATCAATTTTGACCTGAACTAACTAAGAAATACAACCTTTTGAAAACTATATTTTTTATGTAAAATAATAGTGTACTAAAACAATCACAATACTATTATTAAAGATCTAAAAAGACATTTTCTGTAAAAAAACACATAGGTAACATAAAAAAAACTCATACATTCGAAAACAAAAAAAAGACAGACATGGTGCAAAAACACACGAGTGTTACATGTGTAACAGGAAAACACAGCAAAAACTTTTGTAGTCTGCAGTAAACATAGAGCAGAAATTTGATATGCTAGAAAACAAAGAAAACAGAATTTGACTGCAAAAAAACGGATATGCTACACACGTAACAGCCTAACTCAGCACAAAGATTATACGAAAATATAGACGATAAAAACACCCTAACTAAAAAAAAAAAACACCATGAATCTATAACTTAGAAAAAAACAGATCGAAATGTCCTAATCACTAAACAAACTTAAAAAAAAATTAATCACTTATTTCACACTTTAATAATAATAATAATAATAATAATAATAATAATAAGAAGAAGAACACTAATTCCCTACTTAAAGAAGACATTGCAATCCTCTGCTCCCTAAACCAACACAACCATTAATATTCTTACAAAGCAGATCTATAAAACCCTAAAAGAAAAAAAAAATTCTAAAAATGAAATTCATCCAAATAATTTAATTTAAATAATAATAATAATAATAATAATAATAATAATAATTAGTAAATTTTTTATTTTTCCAAAAAGAAGCCCAACAAAAAACCAGATCCTCATAAGCCCAGATCTTTAAATATAAAATAAAAATAACCTATTTTTTAAAGACAGATATGAACACCAACAAAGTTTTGATTTTTTTTTAATAAAGAAAAAAAAGCAAGCAGCTTTAAACTACTGGGAATCTAAGATGCAAAAATAAAGAAAAGGGGGTTACAAATGGGCATCAAAAAGCAACGTATACCTACAAATATGCAAAAATAAAGATGCAAAATAAAACAATATATGCACATAAAAAGGGGGAATTAATCATTCATAACCTGGTTCGTCTTCTCCGGTCGTCTTCTCGGGTGGTCTTTGCCGGTCGTCTTCCCCGGTGGTGTTTTCCAGTCGTCCTGTACGAGATGACAGTGATGTTGTGGTGGTGGTGGTTCGAGATGATGATGATGGTGGTGGGTTAAGGGTGGTCCATGATCTTCCAAGAAAAAAATTATACAGAGAGAGAGAGAGAGAGGTAGATTAAGATGAGAGGAGAAGAAGATGAGAGGGAATTGAAAATTTGAAATGGGAGAGAGAGAAGAAGTATTATATATGTGGTGGTGGGTGCAAAATTACTATAATAGCCCTTGTTAAATAAAAAATAATTGATTTAGATGGATGATGTGGAGCATTGTGAACCATTAGATGGGTTTGTGGGGGTTTCTTCATTTTGGAAGGTTTTTTGTATATACTTGGCCTATATATATATATATATATATATATATATATATATATATATATATATATATAGGGGAAGGATTAAATAAAAACTCACTCAAATTGAAGAAACCTAGTAAACTAAATGTGAGCCATTGATCAAAATAGATGGATGGTTAAGATTCATTCTACATTATTTTATTAGATTTATTAAGGTAGATGACAAAAAAGGGCACAATGGTCAAATGCCATTTTCTGAAAAGCCGATATGACAGTGTGGACCCCACACATGTCACATCATCTCTCTCATACTTTTGTGACCATGGTCCTAGATCTGTCAGCACGTCATGTTACATATGTAACATATGCAGTGTTGCGTACGTTAAAATTGCACAGATTGTATATAATCAATTAAAAACTTTATAGATCAAAAAACATTCAAATGTACACAATAAATTGTTAAGTAGGGATGCATTGCATGACAATACAAAAAACTTGCAAATAAAACATACTACTGAAAAAAGTTATACATTATATTGTTCATCTTGTATCAACCACAAAAACATAAATATTAAAAGATTCATACACCACCCCTTGGCATCCAATAACCATTCTTTTCATAAAAAGCCAAATCTTCATATGTAATATGTAGACCTAGACATCCTGCATTGCAACCAACAGTGGCAGACGGCATCTAATAACCATACTTGACATAAAAAGCCCATTGTTCCTCGGTATAACCTATACCCTCCCATTCTGCCCTAATACGCCCACCTTCCTGAGACGTAACCGACAGCCCAGGTTTCTTAAATTGAGGTTCATACGGTTCTTCATATTCAGCCCCTGGATATGATTCGTAACCAACAGCCCATTCAGGTGTGTAACTTACATCATGCCCATCATCCTCCGGTGTCATATAGTCTTCTGGTGGCGGATATTCTTCGGGGAAAACGTAATCAAATGCCGCATTCCAATCAAAATCTTCGTCGCTTACAAACCCATCATCCCCCTGCTCTAAGGGTATAACCGGTTCTAGGGGCGGGATAACCGGGTCAACAGGGGGTAGGGGTTCATGTTCAGCTGCAACAGGGATGATATCTAGTTCAACAGGTGGGGGTAATTCAGGTGCAATTGCCATGTCCGGTTCATTTTGAGGTGGCTCGTGTGCGATTGGGTTGAGATGCTGACGGACCTCAAAAACCAACGAAGGGGAGTGCTGGGGTTGGAATTCATGATTCGACTAAAAAAGCACCTGTAACATATGTTATCACAGAGTAAATGTGGACATTTTTAATATGAAAAACAAAAAAAAGAACAAACTAATGTTGTGTGCGGAAAACGGCTTATTTAATGTACAATAAGGAGCCATGGCAAAATCGAGTATTCCGTGTGTAAACAGGCGTTTTTTGTCTGCAAACACATACAAACCTTTGTAGTCTGCAAACATCAAACATTCTGACTGCACACAACACACATTCACAGCAAAAAAAAGATATGCTACACACGTAACACCTTAACTTACACACATAGATATGGTATAACTAAACACAGATAAAACACCTTAACAAAATTGTGACATCCGTCACTTTTTTTTTCATTATATATATACATATAAATATTTTTTTATATATATATAATAATAATAATAATAATAATAATAATAAAATAAAAAAATTCAGATTTTATTATATACATTTTTTTTTTTTTTTACCATCTCCAAACCATAACCAAACCATAACCCATTAACTTAACCCAACACCCCTAACCCAACCATCTCCTCCCTGAAGCCCAAATGCTGCTTGGCCCATCACCCACGAAGCCCATCAGCGAGGCCCAGCTCCACTCTTCCTTCTACCTGTTTTAAAAAAAAAAATGTTGCTCCAGGGGTTCGAACCGGGGACCTTCCAGACGCCACCCTCACTCACCAACCATCTAAGCTATGTAGGTTATTTGATTTTTATTCAAATCAATTTTTATTTATAACCTTTTAAATGCTGCTGCTACTGGACGCTGTCATGAACAGACACGCGAACCAGCCAGCATTTCTCAACTTTTGGCCTTGATTGACCTTAATATTGGAAACAATTGACTATAGAACTCGCGTAAATAATTAATACATCAAACCCGCGTCCATTACACATCAATTAACCATAAATCATTGACTAATTTGATTGATTACGCGTATGGACTTTAAGGTTTAGTCAAACCTTCCAATTAACCTATACATCGATCCTCAGTATAAATTGGACACCTACGAAGCATCACAACTCGCCACTCAATCTTTCTCAACCTCCAATTCTCTCTGAAACACTCTAAATATTATTATCTTGTTCGTAGTTTGACTATTTCTTTGACCCGGCAATCATACTAAATTCAACACTGTGAGTCTCATTTCTTTTGTGGGTTATGTTCATCGGCCATCATACAGCAATAGCCCTATGGTTAATCAGGCTATTGATGTGTGATTTGGCCAATTGCAAATTCTAGGGCTCGTTCGTGTTATTTGGGGATAAACTTGATTTGTGTATTCGTATATAATTAATTTTGAACGGAAAACATCACAACCACCGGCCTAGGCCAAGTGGTTGTGACCTTGTTGCAACTCAGAGGTCACCCGGGTTCGAGTCCCGGCTCTGACCGGTTTTGTTCCTTTTTTTCTTCTTTTTTTTTTAAACAAACAATTATATATATATATATATATATATTAAAAACCTTTTTATCTTTTAAATTCATTTTAAAATATCAAAACTATTTTATAAATTCTAAAAAAATTACATTTGTTTAATCTAACATAAAAGTTTCATTTATAATTTTTATTTTTCAGAAATTCATTTATTTAATATTTATAATAATTAAATCATTTTTATACTATTAGATTTATAAAAATCCATTTATATATCAAAACAACTTTATTAAATTCTCCAAAAATTATCCTGACTTTTTATAAAGATAAACTTTACTGAAATAATTTTTAATTCAGTAAAATCATTTATTTTATATTTTTAATCAATTTTTGTTAGATTTAATCATAATTAAATCATAATAAATCCAATTTTCATCATTTTTGCACCAAAATTTTATACAAATTATTTTTAATTATTTGGAGCAGAAATATGATTTTTAAAATAAGAAATCTTTAATTTTAGTATTTTTGAATATTAAAGTTAAATGTTGGCTATTTATAAATAAATAGATTTAAAAATCTATTTTAAATGAAATAATTTTATAAAAGTTATTTCTATACTTCAAACACTGTATTGTGTACATTCTAAATTCAAATTTTATTAAGAGACTTTTTATTTAATTATTTATTAAATTTCTCATAATTAATAGACAATTTGATTATTAAACAAATAAACTTTATCCCCAATTCGAAGCCCTAGAAATACGTGTATCCTAGAGTTATTTCACTCATACATTATCAATTACTTTAGGTTAATCATTTGGGAGTAATCTCAAATTCATATTTCGTTGTCCAAGTCCAAATTCAAGTTATTACGTGAACTGTGAGTATTCCTACCCCTTTTTGCTTTTATACATTTTTGGGGTGTTACATGTACACTATTACAATTTCAAATACAAGATTACATTTTTACAATACAATTCTAGTACTATGTGCATTGCTTACAACGTGCTTTATGCTTAGACAATACATGTGGATTACATTTGTACTTAGTGAAATCATTAACATGGTACAAGCCGACCTTAACATTGGATAGCGCTATTTGGATTGACAACCCGCCTAGATTGATTCTCCCCCTTTTTCATCGGAGAATCCGTGGCCAGTGTTAAGTTATCATCCATTTATTGGTTGAGTACACTACAGTTCATACAGTACATTATACAGTCACAGGGTTGATTTCGCTCATTTGTATGATACATGGTTTACATATCCACACTGTAGCT
The DNA here is from genome assembly GCA_030844895.1 of Ambrosia x helenae. Classification (NCBI taxonomy): domain Eukaryota; kingdom Viridiplantae; phylum Streptophyta; class Magnoliopsida; order Asterales; family Asteraceae; genus Ambrosia; species Ambrosia x helenae. Next base: position 99,807,199 of record CM061225.1, read on the forward strand.
TGCACTTGAATTGTATAACTTTTTAACCTACTATATATATCAAATCTAGGAATGCTCACCAACATTTCATATGTTGACCAAATCTATTTGTACATGTTTCAGGTGCAGTTTGATCTAGTGCTTTAGCAAGGAACATTTAGTGTTTTATTTCAATTCAGTCATTTCAATATTTACATTTCATTTAGACAATGTAATTTCCATTTCCATGTAAGACAATTTTGGATTATTCAATAATATTTACATTTTAGTACCATGAGCTTTTGAACAATCGTCACTACGTGGCACCTCGATGATTCCGCCATCGGTTGGGGTGTTACAGATTGGTATCAGAGCCATGGTTATAGGGAATTAGGTTATTAGATAAAATGGTCTAGACTATAACCGAACTTTAACTTGCATGCATAATATTTCCTGAATTACCCTACCCCTCATTTCCCTCTACTTTCCTTCTTCTATCTATCCCTTCTTCTCTCACTCCATTCTTCTCATCTTTCATCATGGTGCATAGAGACGGTGTCCTACAAGGAGTGGAAGGTCTACATCAGTATGGAACAGAGACAGTACCTTTCATGAAGACACTCTTAGGCATAATGCCTACTCTTATTGTTACTCCTTCGAAGTTGTTGAACTTTAATGAGTGTGATAAGGACACGTGCAATCTGGAAGGGTGGACGCCTGTACACTGGGTTTTCTGGCATAGGCAAGCATAGCGCATAAATCCATTTACGGACCTGTTATGCTTACCTGGGGATTCTTGGAGTGAGTGTCCACTTATAGGCTAAAGCATGTCTTCTTTGATCACCATTGGGTTCAATTCCTTTGAAAAGTCAACGTTCTTGTTGAGCTTTACAGCTAGACAAGGGCACTCCAAACATTTTATGCAAGCTTTTTCAATAATACTCTCTCGGTTCATATACAATATTTTGTATTTCATGATTTTCATATATTGCTTACAAGTTCATACTTTCATAATCATCTATGGATTTCACAATCACACTTCACCTTACCCTCTTAGCCACTTTTTAAATATTCAACACCCTACCCAAATCATATTATTTCTTTTCTCCACATGTTATTTTAAAAACTAAAACCTCATACTTTAGCACAAACTAAAGATTTCTAAAACTAGTTGTATTACCTAGTAACTTTACAAAGTACATATTTTCCTCGAACTTAAATTCAATTGATTATTTATTGACGTAACAAACGATTTTGTATATAATGTTTTAAACTATTACAAAGCCTACTTAGCTTGTACTATTTAACAACTTTTGCCTTATGTACAAAACCAAATTTTGAAAATATTTATTTTTTTTGGAATAATATCTAGTCTCTAGATTCTCCATCAACACTCACCCATTTTCAACTTGTTCAAATTCTTACAATATTTTGCATATACCACAATCATGTTTTCTTATACACTTGATTATAACCTTTGATCCAAACCCCAAAATTTACACTACTATATAATCTCCTTACTATAAAATAAACTCTTTATCAACTATCTTCACATTCAATATCGCTCACAACCTTGATCCTGCTTCAAGATTTTTCATCATCCTCTCAAGAACTAAATTCATATCCTTCACCTTCTCACGCATGAACTAGTTACCCATGATAATCAAACTACTAAAAACCTGATACTTGATTCTACAGGATTTTTCCAAAACATCATTGTTTATGAAACTTGATTTTCCCTTAATTTGACTATTCACTGGACATTTAATTATTCATGATACTCGTGTTTTCATTTTCTTGATCTTATTATCATTTTGTACCCAATTATGACATACTCAAAGGCATATAACATCTAGAGATTTCCTTGCATACTATTATGTACGAACACAAATTGGTAGTCTATCATATTGGTTACGTTTATTTTAATCGTACACTTACATTTATTTGAAACGTTTAGACTTGATACTTGATCTTACAGAGCTTTTCTAAGAAAACATCATTGCTTATTATATGAAACTTGATTTTTTCCTTTAACTTGACTATTCATTGAACATCTAATCATTCATGATACTCGTAAACATTTAATTATTCATGATAACACTTACACTTAATGGTTGTAGTACTTACAAACTTGCTTGCATAAACATGCTATCAATTTGCAATCTATGTGAATAATAATTGTTGCACTTATTAGAGGTCATCATGCCTTTTTCAACAGTCGGGAGAGGCCCTACAACCTGCTCCACGACTGGTGGAGGCTATCGAACATACTCAACGATTGGTAGAGGTCACTATGCCTTTTCAAACAGTCGGGAGAGGCCCTACAACCTACTCCACGGCTGGTGGAGGCTATCAAACCTGCTCAACAATCGGTGGGTCATAGAAGGACACAAAACCCTAATGTAAGGTAAATTGATGATTCCGGTCCGGAACGTAATCATGAATTTACAGGTGCATTAGGGTAGTGTGAAATTCTATTGGAGTTTTTGGAAAGGCGACCAGTACGTTTTCAAGGTATCAAAGGTGTGGTGGGTTAGCTGCGGTACACCCTGTATACAAGCACTAATGATGCATTGAAAGCGAGATTGGAAGTCGGACCAGGAACAAACTCTGGTTATTTGGTAGTCTATTTAGTCTTGTTATAGTCAATCAACTCGTACATTTATTTTAGGAGTCCTAAAACTTGAAGTAGTGATTTACTAGATTCTTGCTCTCTTTACCCTTTCAAGACGAACCTAACCTAATCCTTAACTCACACCTATCAAACCTCTTATCCAAATCATTCGAAACAATTCGCTTTGTTACCTATAAATTACGTCGTACCTTAACCCAAAATTTTCCAAACCGCAGTTATTTTAATTTCTACCCAAGCATCCATAATCATATGTTACTATTAACTTCGGGACGAAGTTTCTAAAAGTAGGGGATGCTGTGACATCCGTCACTTTTTTTTTTCATTATATATATACATATAAATATTTTTTTATATATATATAATAATAATAATAATAATAATAAAATAAAAAAATTCAGATTTTATTATATACATTTTTTTTTTTTACCATCTCCAAACCATAACCAAACCATAACCCATTAACTTAACCCAACACCCCTAACCCAACCATCTCCTCCCTGAAGCCCAAATGCTGCTTGGCCCATCACCCACGAAGCCCATCAGCGAGGCCCAGCTCCACTCTTCCTTCTACCTGTTTTAAAAAAAAAAATGTTGCTCCAGGGGTTCGAACCGGGGACCTTCCAGACGCCACCCTCACTCACCAACCATCTAAGCTATGTAGGTTATTTGATTTTTATTCAAATCAATTTTTATTTATAACCTTTTAAATGCTGCTGCTACTGGACGCTGTCATGAACAGACACGCGAACCAGCCAGCATTTCTCAACTTTTGGCCTTGATTGACCTTAATATTGGAAACAATTGACTATAGAACTCGCGTAAATAATTAATACATCAAACCCGCGTCCATTACACATCAATTAACCATAAATCATTGACTAATTTGATTGATTACGCGTATGGACTTTAAGGTTTAGTCAAACCTTCCAATTAACCTATACATCGATCCTCAGTATAAATTGGACACCTACGAAGCATCACAACTCGCCACTCAATCTTTCTCAACCTCCAATTCTCTCTGAAACACTCTAAATATTATTATCTTGTTCGTAGTTTGACTATTTCTTTGACCCGGCAATCATACTAAATTCAACACTGTGAGTCTCATTTCTTTTGTGGGTTATGTTCATCGGCCATCATACAGCAATAGCCCTATGGTTAATCAGGCTATTGATGTGTGATTTGGCCAATTGCAAATTCTAGGGCTCGTTCGTGTTATTTGGGGATAAACTTGATTTGTGTATTCGTATATAATTAATTTTGAACGGAAAACATCACAACCACCGGCCTAGGCCAAGTGGTTGTGACCTTGTTGCAACTCAGAGGTCACCCGGGTTCGAGTCCCGGCTCTGACCGGTTTTGTTCCTTTTTTTTCTTCTTTTTTTTTAAACAAACAATTATATATATATATATATATATATTAAAAACCTTTTTATCTTTTAAATTCATTTTAAAATATCAAAACTATTTTATAAATTCTAAAAAAATTACATTTGTTTAATCTAACATAAAAGTTTCATTTATAATTTTTATTTTTCAGAAATTCATTTATTTAATATTTATAATAATTAAATCATTTTTATACTATTAGATTTATAAAAAATCCATTTATATATCAAAACAACTTTATTAAATTCTCCAAAAATTATCCTGACTTTTTATAAAGATAAACTTTACTGAAATAATTTTTAATTCAGTAAAATCATTTATTTTATATTTTTAATCAATTTTTGTTAGATTTAATCATAATTAAATCATAATAAATCCAATTTTCATCATTTTTGCACCAAAATTTTATACAAATTATTTTTAATTATTTGGAGCAGAAATATGATTTTTAAAATAAGAAATCTTTAATTTTAGTATTTTTGAATATTAAAGTTAAATGTTGGCTATTTATAAATAAATAGATTTAAAAATCTATTTTAAATGAAATAATTTTATAAAAATTATTTCTATACTTCAAACACTGTATTGTGTACATTCTAAATTCAAATTTTATTAAGAGACTTTTTATTTAATTATTTATTAAATTTCTCATAATTAATAGACAATTTGATTATTAAACAAATAAACTTTATCCCCAATTCGAAGCCCTAGAAATACGTGTATCCTAGAGTTATTTCACTCATACATTATCAATTACTTTAGGTTAATCATTTGGGAGTAATCTCAAATTCATATTTCGTTGTCCAAGTCCAAATTCAAGTTATTACGTGAACTGTGAGTATTCCTACCCCTTTTTGCTTTTATACATTTTTGGGGTGTTACATGTACACTATTACAATTTCAAATACAAGATTACATTTTTACAATACAATTCTAGTACTATGTGCATTGCTTACAACGTGCTTTATGCTTAGACAATACATGTGGATTACATTTGTACTTAGTGAAATCATTAACATGGTACAAGCCGACCTTAACATTGGATATCGCTATTTGGATTGACAACCCGCCTAGATTGATTCTCCCCCTTTTTCATCGGAGAATCCGTGGCCAGTGTTAAGTTATCATCCATTTATTGGTTGAGTACACTACAGTTCATACAGTACATTATACAGTCACAGGGTTGATTTCGCTCATTTGTATGATACATGGTTTACATATCCACACTGTAGCTTGCACTTGAATTGTATAACTTTTTAACCTACTATATATATCAAATCTAGGAATGCTCACCAACATTTCATATGTTGACCAAATCTATTTGTACATGTTTCAGGTGCAGTTTGATCTAGTGCTTTAGCAAGGAACATTTAGTGTTTTATTTCAATTCAGTCATTTCAATATTTACATTTCATTTAGACAATGTAATTTCCATTTCCATGTAAGACAATTTTGGATTATTCAATAATATTTACATTTTAGTACCATGAGCTTTTGAACAATCGTCACTACGTGGCACCTCGATGATTCCGCCATCGGTTGGGGTGTTACAGATTGGTATCAGAGCCATGGTTATAGGGAATTAGGTTATTAGATAAAATGGCCTAGACTATAACCGAACTTTAACTTGCATGCATAATATTTCCTGAATTACCCTACCCCTCATTTCCCTCTACTTTCCTTCTTCTATCTATCCCTTCTTCTCTCACTCCATTCTTCTCATCTTTCATCATGGTGCATAGAGACGGTGTCCTACAAGGAGTGGAAGGTCTACATCAGTATGGAACAGAGACAGTACCTTTCATGAAGACACTCTTAGGCATAATGCCTACTCTTATTGTTACTCCTTCGAAGTTGTTGAACTTTAATGAGTGTGATAAGGACACGTGCAATCTGGAAGGGTGGACGCCTGTACACTGGGTTTTCTGGCATAGGCAAGCATAGCGCATAAATCCATTTACGGACCTGTTATGCTTACCTGGGGATTCCTGGAGTGAGTGTCCACTTATAGGCTAAAGCATGTCTTCTTTGATCACCATTGGGTTCAATTCCTTTGAAAAGTCAACGTTCTTGTTGAGCTTTACAGCTAGACAAGGGCACTCCAAACATTTTATGCAAGCTTTTTCAATAATACTCTCTCGGTTCATATACAATATTTTGTATTTCATGATTTTCATATATTGCTTACAAGTTCATACTTTCATAATCATCTATGGATTTCACAATCACACTTCACCTTACCCTCTTAGCCACTTTTTAAATATTCAACACCCTACCCAAATCATATTATTTCTTTTCTCCACATGTTATTTTAAAAACTAAAACCTCATACTTTAGCACAAACTAAAGATTTCTAAAACTAGTTGTATTACCTAGTAACTTTACAAAGTACATATTTTCCTCGAACTTAAATTCAATTGATTATTTATTGACGTAACAAACGATTTTGTATATAATGTTTTAAACTATTACAAAGCCTACTTAGCTTGTACTATTTAACAACTTTTGCCTTATGTACAAAACCAAATTTTGAAAATATTTATTTTTTTTGGAATAATATCTAGTCTCTAGATTCTCCATCAACACTCACCCATTTTCAACTTGTTCAAATTCTTACAATATTTTGCATATACCACAATCATGTTTTCTTATACACTTGATTATAACCTTTGATCCAAACCCCAAAATTTACACTACTATATAATCTCCTTACTATAAAATAAACTCTTTATCAACTATCTTCACATTCAATATCGCTCACAACCTTGATCCTGCTTCAAGATTTTTCATCATCCTCTCAAGAACTAAATTCATATCCTTCACCTTCTCACGCATGAACTAGTTACCCATGATAATCAAACTACTAAAAACCTGATACTTGATTCTACAGGATTTTTCCAAAACATCATTGTTTATGAAACTTGATTTTCCCTTAATTTGACTATTCACTGGACATTTAATTATTCATGATACTCGTGTTTTCATTTTCTTGATCTTATTATCATTTTGTACCCAATTATGACATACTCAAAGGCATATAACATCTAGAGATTTCCTTGCATACTATTATGTACGAACACAAATTGGTAGTCTATCATATTGGTTACGTTTATTTTAATCGTACACTTACATTTATTTGAAACGTTTAGACTTGATACTTGATCTTACAGAGCTTTTCTAAGAAAACATCATTGCTTATTATATGAAACTTGATTTTTTCCTTTAACTTGACTATTCATTGAACATCTAATCATTCATGATACTCGTAAACATTTAATTATTCATGATAACACTTACACTTAATGGTTGTAGTACTTACAAACTTGCTTGCATAAACATGCTATCAATTTGCAATCTATGTGAATAATAATTGTTGCACTTATTAGAGGTCATCATGCCTTTTTCAACAGTCGGGAGAGGCCCTACAACCTGCTCCACGACTGGTGGAGGCTATCGAACATACTCAACGATTGGTAGAGGTCACTATGCCTTTTCAAACAGTCGGGAGAGGCCCTACAACCTACTCCACGGCTGGTGGAGGCTATCAAACCTGCTCAACAATCGGTGGGTCATAGAAGGACACAAAACCCTAATGTAAGGTAAATTGATGATTCCGGTCCGGAACGTAATCATGAATTTACAGGTGCATTAGGGTAGTGTGAAATTCTATTGGAGTTTTTGGAAAGGCGACCAGTACGTTTTCAAGGTATCAAAGGTGTGGTGGGTTAGCTGCGGTACACCCTGTATACAAGCACTAATGATGCATTGAAAGCGAGATTGGAAGTCGGACCAGGAACAAACTCTGGTTATTTGGTAGTCTATTTAGTCTTGTTATAGTCAATCAACTCGTACATTTATTTTAGGAGTCCTAAAACTTGAAGTAGTGATTTACTAGATTCTTGCTCTCTTTACCCTTTCAAGACGAACCTAACCTAATCCTTAACTCACACCTATCAAACCTCTTATCCAAATCATTCGAAACAATTCGCTTTGTTACCTATAAATTACGTCGTACCTTAACCCAAAATTTTCCAAACCGCAGTTATTTTAATTTCTACCCAAGCATCCATAATCATATGTTACTATTAACTTCGGGACGAAGTTTCTAAAAGTAGGGGATGCTGTGACATCCGTCACTTTTTTTTTTCATTATATATATACATATAAATATTTTTTTATATATATATAATAATAATAATAATAATAATAAAATAAAAAAATTCAGATTTTATTATATACATTTTTTTTTTTACCATCTCCAAACCATAACCAAACCATAACCCATTAACTTAACCCAACACCCCTAACCCAACCATCTCCTCCCTGAAGCCCAAATGCTGCTTGGCCCATCACCCACGAAGCCCATCAGCGAGGCCCAGCTCCACTCTTCCTTCTACCTGTTTTAAAAAAAAAAATGTTGCTCCAGGGGTTCGAACGGGGACCTTCCAGACGCCACCCTCACTCACCAACCATCTAAGCTATGTAGGTTATTTGATTTTTATTCAAATCAATTTTTATTTATAACCTTTTAAATGCTGCTGCTACTGGACGCTGTCATGAACAGACACGCGAACCAGCCAGCATTTCTCAACTTTTGGCCTTGATTGACCTTAATATTGGAAACAATTGACTATAGAACTCGCGTAAATAATTAATACATCAAACCCGCGTCCATTACACATCAATTAACCATAAATCATTGACTAATTTGATTGATTACGCGTATGGACTTTAAGGTTTAGTCAAACCTTCCAATTAACCTATACATCGATCCTCAGTATAAATTGGACACCTACGAAGCATCACAACTCGCCACTCAATCTTTCTCAACCTCCAATTCTCTCTGAAACACTCTAAATATTATTATCTTGTTCGTAGTTTGACTATTTCTTTGACCCGGCAATCATACTAAATTCAACACTGTGAGTCTCATTTCTTTTGTGGGTTATGTTCATCGGCCATCATACAGCAATAGCCCTATGGTTAATCAGGCTATTGATGTGTGATTTGGCCAATTGCAAATTCTAGGGCTCGTTCGTGTTATTTGGGGATAAACTTGATTTGTGTATTCGTATATAATTAATTTTGAACGGAAAACATCACAACCACCGGCCTAGGCCAAGTGGTTGTGACCTTGTTGCAACTCAGAGGTCACCCGGGTTCGAGTCCGGCTCTGACCGGTTTTGTTCCTTTTTTTTCTTCTTTTTTTTTAAACAAACAATTATATATATATATATATATTAAAAACCTTTTTATCTTTTAAATTCATTTTAAAATATCAAAACTATTTTATAAATTCTAAAAAAATTACATTTGTTTAATCTAACATAAAAGTTTCATTTATAATTTTTATTTTTCAGAAATTCATTTATTTAATATTTATAATAATTAAATCATTTTTATACTATTAGATTTATAAAAAATCCATTTATATATCAAAACAACTTTATTAAATTCTCCAAAAATTATCCTGACTTTTTATAAAGATAAACTTTACTGAAATAATTTTTAATTCAGTAAAATCATTTATTTTATATTTTTAATCAATTTTTGTTAGATTTAATCATAATTAAATCATAATAAATCCAATTTTCATCATTTTTGCACCAAAATTTTATACAAATTATTTTTAATTATTTGGAGCAGAAATATGATTTTTAAAATAAGAAATCTTTAATTTTAGTATTTTTGAATATTAAAGTTAAATGTTGGCTATTTATAAATAAATAGATTTAAAAATCTATTTTAAATGAAATAATTTTATAAAAATTATTTCTATACTTCAAACACTGTATTGTGTACATTCTAAATTCAAATTTTATTAAGAGACTTTTTATTTAATTATTTATTAAATTTCTCATAATTAATAGACAATTTGATTATTAAACAAATAAACTTTATCCCCAATTCGAAGCCCTAGAAATACGTGTATCCTAGAGTTATTTCACTCATACATTATCAATTACTTTAGGTTAATCATTTGGGAGTAATCTCAAATTCATATTTCGTTGTCCAAGTCCAAATTCAAGTTATTACGTGAACTGTGAGTATTCCTACCCCTTTTTGCTTTTATACATTTTTGGGGTGTTACATGTACACTATTACAATTTCAAATACAAGATTACATTTTTACAATACAATTCTAGTACTATGTGCATTGCTTACAACGTGCTTTATGCTTAGACAATACATGTGGATTACATTTGTACTTAGTGAAATCATTAACATGGTACAAGCCGACCTTAACATTGGATAGCGCTATTTGGATTGACAACCCGCCTAGATTGATTCTCCCCCTTTTTCATCGGAGAATCCGTGGCCAGTGTTAAGTTATCATCCATTTATTGGTTGAGTACACTACAGTTCATACAGTACATTATACAGTCACAGGGTTGATTTCGCTCATTTGTATGATACATGGTTTACATATCCACACTGTAGCTTGCACTTGAATTGTATAACTTTTTAACCTACTATATATATCAAATCTAGGAATGCTCACCAACATTTCATATGTTGACCAAATCTATTTGTACATGTTTCAGGTGCAGTTTGATCTAGTGCTTTAGCAAGGAACATTTAGTGTTTTATTTCAATTCAGTCATTTCAATATTTACATTTCATTTAGACAATGTAATTTCCATTTCCATGTAAGACAATTTTGGATTATTCAATAATATTTACATTTTAGTACCATGAGCTTTTGAACAATCGTCACTACGTGGCACCTCGATGATTCCGCCATCGGTTGGGGTGTTACAAAAATGATTCTTTAATAATAAAAATGATTCTTTATAAAGAAATACATAATACAAAATAGAGGCCATACAAAAAAGACATTTTCTGTAAAAACACATAGGTAACATAAAAAAAACTCATACATTCGAAAAAAAAATAGACAGACATGGTGCAAAAACACACGAGTGTTACATGTGTAACAGGAAAACACAACAAAAACTTTTGTAGTCTGCAGTAAACATAGAGCAGAATCTGATATGCTAGAAAACATAGAAAACAGAATTTGACTGCAAAAAAACGGATATACTACACACGTAACATCCTAACTCAGCACAAAGATTATACAAAAATATAGACGATAGAAACACCCTAACTACCACATAAAACGAAAAATCATTCTCGATGTTTAACATTATAAATCACCCAAAAAAAAATAGATGCTAGTAACACACAAAAAATCAACAATTATTTCCAACTTAAAAAAATAAAAATATTAAACCACCTAACCCCCAAAAGAAGACATTTCCTGTAAAAAAGTGAAATATTCATGGTCTTTTTTTATGAATTAAAAAAAAGCAAATTAAAAATAAAGTCAATTATTATGCTTACTAAAAATGATGACGTGAATCTTTTGGAAAACAAAAATAACAATCTAAAAAGACAAATAATAACTTGAAACACCATTAATATATAAAAAACACTTAACTTGCAACACCATGGCAAAAACAGACATTTTCTGTTACGTGTGTAACAGATGTTTTTTACTGCAGGCTATAAAGATTTTATATTACAGATGTTTTTTACTGCAGGCTTTATAGATTTTATATATATATTACATAGAAGTAACAAATAATTATATAGAATGCGAAGTGTTTTAAAGATTTTAGTGGTTTGAGGTATTAGACATCAATGATCAATGCTAGCTCATGTTCTTAAATCTTAGCATATCTATTATTTAAAAATCAAAACTTGGTGATCACCATTTACCAAAACCCATTTTCCCAAACACCCACCAATAGTTAGTCCCAATTCAAATACAAATTAATAATAATAATAATAATAATAATAATAATAATAATAATTTTTTAATAACATAAACCAAATGAGCCATGCTCTGTTTAGTTTAATAATTGAATCTGGGTAAGAGAAACTTTTAAATCTTGTTTTGTCTTTGTTGGACCATAATTTTCGGTATTTTGTTGTCTTGCTTCGTGTCGTATAATTTGAACCATAAGTTCGATTTCATAAAAAAAAAAAAAAAAATTGCAACTGATTTCATAAAACCACAAGTTCACATATCCTTTCTTCCCAAATCAGATTTCATAAAAACCCTAGAATCATTTTTCAGTTCGATTGACCCTGAATTTGCAACTGATTATCATAGGGATATTGCTACAAAAAATAAAAGACAAAAGAAGGCATGAAAGTAATACCAGAAAAAAAACGTCAAAACTAGAGACGGAGGAGGGTGGTCGATGTCGTATACTCCGGTTAAGCTCAGGCGACCACAGAAAAACCGATAAAATTTGGAATTTATTGTGTGGGTTTGTTTGCGGAATGGTTTCGATTCGAAATATAGGTGTAGATGAGTTTAATGATCAGAAGGATTAAGATATGGGTTTATTATTGGGTTTATATAGTTTGTAAAGAGGGACGATGATTCCAGATCTATCTTCATTGTTAACACACACAGAGAGAGAGAGAGAGAGAGAGAGAGAGAGAGAGAGAGAGAGAGAGAATAAAGAGATAAAATAATATAGGAGAGAGGCACTTCTTTATATAGGAGGGATAATAAAAAAATTCAAATTATTAAATGGTGGGAAAAGGAAAATGTCTAATATACCCCTTAAGACAATAAAATAATACTTCCACTAGTGGGTGATGTGGAACCATGAGAACCACTAGTTGGGTTTCGGGAGTTTCTTCAAAATTTTGGGTTTCTTGTGGATACTTAGCCTATATATATATATATATATATATATATATATATATATATATATATATACATGATATTTAGTGGATGTAGCATAACCATGGCACAAGAAGTTATTTTAATCAGTTACTCCCATACATGATATTTAAGGCTTTCCAAACGCATCAAACTACCATCGCTGCCACACACTGTAAGTATAAGTCCACCAGTAAACACAATTAGATGTTTATTTATACGTCAATTACAAATTACAACCTTCTAGTAATCCTGATTCCTCTAATGAAAGCATTAATTGTTGTTGAAGTGACAGTCTACGCCTCTAAAGAAACAATAGATCTAACCTCCTGTTAGGGTCAACTAGATTACTGATCCACATGAATGATCCTTCACTGATATCTCTAAGGCTGATAAAACCTGAAACAAGGGAAAGATGTTTTGGGTAGCGAGATGACTACTTTCGTAGTTGTTTATGACAAAAACTGGGTGATGATCGATACTATGAATATAGCTTTTAGGGTTAGCAAAAAGTGTCCCTTTACACTGTGTTCCCGAGTTTCATTAAAGGATGGAAGAGAAAGGATCTCTCTCCTCTTCCTTTCTCTCCAATTCCTTCCAAATTGGAAAGATTAAAAATCACACTAAAATCCTCCTTATTATCCCTCTCATTCCCTCCCTTTCCCTCCTACAAAAAACTCTGGAACACATTTTTTCCTCACTTCCTTCCCAATCATTTCCCTTCCATCCTTTAATGAAACTCTGGAACATAGCGTTAAGGAGGTCAAGATCTCCTTATATAGGGTTGACGTATGCCAACATCACCAATCTCTAATCGTTGTGAGCCCAGGCCCGATTAGGGGTATTTCCACTACCCTAGCCCAAGTTAGTATAATGATTAATAATAAAAGTAACCAACCGAGAACGTCAACAAAATAATCACCAAGATTTATTATGTTTGACATGATTCATTTTCGAAAACAATTACATCAAAACGAAAACCAACTTGAATTTATATACCGACAAGTACATAAAAATAAACACGTAAAACTCGAGGGGGTCAAGATGTCATTACGTCGAAACGTAAACCAACTTGAATTTATACAAACACGTACATAAACGTAGACCAACTGAAAACGTCAATAACATAAGCACCAAAACATATTATATTTGACATGACTCATAAAACGTAAAGTAAATCGAGTTTGTAGCGTCTAACGAAAACCTATCATATTTGACATCACTCATTTGTATAAATTATGTCGACACTTAGATAAAAACAAGCAGGTAAAACACGAGGGGGTCAAAAAAAATGATATTTTCAAAAATTTTAGAAAGTTGAGAGAATGTAAGTGTTAATGTTGAAAGTTAAGAGAGGTGAAGTTTGAAGAAACCAATAAATAAATAAAGGTTAAAAACGACAACCGATTATATAACAACAACAACTAGTATTAATCCCCCTCACCCCCTGCGTTGCGGCGCGGGGTGTAAAATCATGCCATGTAGCACCAATACAACACCACCATCAGAAACCACCAACACCGGAAAAGTTCATCAAACAAAAGGAGTATAAACGAAAAAAAATAAAACCGAATAGAAAGTAGATGTGAAAAGGTTGAACCATGCACACGTAACGTAAAACAAAAAAAAATGGCTAAGTCGATATATAGCTAAACAGGAAAAATAAGTTTAAAAATGTTGAACCACACATGTATGTTGCGGTATGCTAACTCGCAAAATTTAGTCCGCGACTACAATGAAAAAATTGTAAAAGACAAAAAATATACGGTACTAAAGTTGAAAGTGAAAAATGTTAGATTTAAATTGTAAAAGAAGTAAAAATATTTGGGTTAAAAGAAAATATTACTAAAAACTAAAAAAAAGGAATATAAAACAAAAAATAGGTACAAAGTAAAAACCACCATACCAAAAATTAAGGTAAAAATTATTAATATTTCAAAGCTTAAAATCCTACATAATACTCAAAGATGTCACCCCTTTTTAGTGTGTCATATGGCATTAGGTAATTTTAAAAAAACACCCCATCCTTATAAAAGTTTTCTTGCACATCTCAAACCCTAATCTTCATCTCACAAAGTATGTACCCGTCTCCTCATCTCCCAAACATACTCTTCTTTCTCCCAAACCATGCTGCTTTCAAACCCGCACCATCTCACACTCCTCCTTATGCTCCCTCTCAACCTTACTCTCCTCGATTTGTGTTGTAAGCCTCAAACAAAACACAATATCCTGTCAAACCCCACAGCTTTCCATATCGTTAAACCTCATATCAATATATCCTTCCTACAACAACTTTCCGGCGAGTTTCTAACCTCTTTGAGCACCCTTCACCGCCTTGAAACCATTGTGTTTTCCCATAACTGTCTCTACATGGTTATTCCAGATTCTGTTCTCAATGTAAAAAGATTTTTAATTTTCAATATTGTAGACAGTCTTGATTGTAATTATTATTATTATTATTATTATTATTATTATTATTATTATTAACAGGATTGGACCGTGTAAAGATAGGGCAAGGGGATGAGAGACTTATGTACGAGGTATAAATGTATAATTATTATTATTATTGTAAGATTGTACTTATGAGGTGTTTTATTAATAATATGAAATAAGTGTGATTTGTTGATTTGATTGTAAAGGTGCATCAACTGTGCGACCCGGTTACAGTTAGTGGGGGTTTTGAACATGAATTGCATTTAGATAAGGTTGTTAAGCAAAGAAAATAGCTTCAGGATTTAGAGGTTCATATCAAAGCTAGACTTATGGCTAGATCAGAGGTAATAGGGATTCAGGATCGGTTTGATTCGTAAATTAAAGAGCACATTGCGTCGAATGTTAAACTTAAGGTGGGTTTAGATTATTTTAATTGAAGTATTTATGTTTATACTTTATATATGTGGTAATATGTTGCTTACTAGAATGTTTGTGCATAAAGGAACAACCGCATGAAATGGGAAAGGCTATAGTGGACCTGCAAAGAAGTGTGGATGATAAAGAATAAGAGCTCCTTGTGATTAAGTTGGAACATGAAGCGGTATGTGCTTAAACGTGTGTAGCATGCGTTTTTAATCTATAATTGTTTATATAGATGTTATTACACATTTTTATAGGCGTCGGGTAAAGAGGACCTTTTATGTGAGCAAAATAAGGAACTGACATCGTTTCGGTATATCTTTAAACCCTTATTGTATTTATTTACGTTTTGCGTGCATATCAGCTATCAAGTTTAATGGTTATAATCTGCGTTTTAATATACGTCATATTAGAATTTCTAACCTCAGACGTTTTCAGGGTATAATATTAGAGAGAGAAAGAAAGAAACGAGTGGTTAAAAAATAAACAGTTTGTGATGATTTGGCAATATTTTTTTTAGTGTTTTTAGGTTTTTTCTAAGTGGGTTTTGAGTGTTTTTTTTTTTTTAAATAGTGTTTTTCTTTTACAATGCTCTGATTAACATTGAATTTCGGAATTAGTACATACAAGTTGTTGGGCTACTAAGTTTTAGATTTTTCAATGGGCCCAAAATTCTAGAGGTGCATCACTGCTCGGCCCAATAAGTTATATGGTATGTTTAGGAGTTGTTCTAAGTTCTAAGTCGAGAAGACCTGGACCCAAAGTTTTGGTGTTCCTAGGTTTGTGTTGTAAAGAGGGCCCGATAATGTAGATCTAGTTGTGATTATTAATTTTCATCCTTTTGTTTTTATCTCTAATGTTACAAAACGAAGTGCAAGAAGAAAAAGGTTCATCGTTCATGAGAAGATGTGTAGTCTTGACTCTTGCAACAAATAATATTTTTTGCTAATATCCATATCCGAGTTTTCTAAGTCTCGTGATTATGATCCAATAATTTAACAAACAAGTTGGGTAAAAAAAATACATTAGGTTTGTGTGGTTCTACTAGTCAATATGGGTCGACTTAAATCAAACAATAGGTTAAAATAAATCTCTCTTAAAACACTTCTAATTTGAAATGATCCAAATACGCGAACAACACCCACGAGTATTGTTTGTTGTCATTGCCCAGTGGTCGTCTCTGCCACATAATGGTGGCCATTGCCACCATTAACGCAACCACGATTGTTATTGCCACCGATGCAACCACAATCGACAACGGCACAACCACTACTGACACCACCACCTCCTAACTGTCGCTGCCACAACATCCAATATTGTTACTATCACCGCCACAACTCCATTGTCACTTCCACCATGTAAAGGAGTGGCGGATTTAGAACAATAGTTCAGGGGCAACGCTAAAAAAAATCATTATGCATCATACAATGTAAATAAAACAAAACACTGCTGATGTGTTGTAAAACACCTCTAATTTCCTATGTATTTTGTATATTATTTGGCCAAGTTTTTATTCGTTTTGTGTCATTTTTATTAGGTATTTATTTATTTTATTATTTTATAGGTGTTCGTGGAAAATGAGCTTAAAACGAAAGAATTTTAATTGAGACACGAACACTTGAGAGCATGTGTCATGAACATCGGAGCGTAAACGAGCAACTTTGGTCGAGCCAAGAACAACCGAGCCATAAACATGGAGTATATAATAATAATAATCTATAATCTATAATACATTATAAAGGAGGAGTGATGTACCATATTGGAATTTTGACATAGGTACAATTTTTAAAGCAACAAGTATAAGATAATAAAGCTTATTTCATAAGGGTATTATAGGGATATTGGGGACAATTAAGACACTTTGAGGGGCATTATAGAGATTTCAATCAGCCTTTTCTTTGCAATCTTGAAAATGTGTTCCAACTCTGCCCCTCCTGTACATCATACTGAACTCCAAGAGTCTTCAACCGTCATTTTCAATTCACACCCATGAATGCAGACTTCAATTTCAGTGACCATTGGCTTCCCTTGAAACCCTCACGTGGAAGATGTTTCGATTCGCGAATGTATTATATCTACACTTTGTCATCTTCTTCCGATTAGGTTTTTTCTGTTGGAATTTTCGGGAAATGACAGACGGTTAAAGAGGGATGAAGGAAGTGGGTATCATAAGGTGAGTACACGTTCTGATTTCATTTGATAACAATTTGATTTAATCATTTTATATGTGATGTGAAATGAATTGATGTTCTTTTCGCCTGTGAACGGGTAAGTGTTTAATTTTGAATGTTTGATGGTTATACAGTTGATCAAATCAAGTCAAACATTTTCATCATACTTGAGTAAAATATCGAGGTACGTTGTTTTCGATTTACTCATCTTTTATCATTTTACTTAATCCTGTAGAGATTTCAGAATCCTTAGCATTTTTAATGCGATTATCACGTGCTGAATTGTTAATTAAGCGCAATTGAACCCTGATAGAATGAGAGTCCTAGGTATCGACAGTGGCAACCGAAGCCGGTGCAAGAGATCAACGCACAACAGAAGAGTCAGAAGGTACGTGTAGTTTATTATCTTTGTAGACGTTGACTGCTCGAATATCCTCACTTCGTCATAAGGTCTTTTTTGCTTAGAGCTATACATGTCATTTTGTATTTTGATGAAATAGTTAACTGCAAAGTTCGATCCTGAAAAACAATTTTTGTAGATTTGATTGAAAAGCTTAATTTTTGGAGGGGAATGGGAATGGGTTCATTGTATTCGCTGTATTCTGGTTCTCGGTCCATTATACCAAAAAATAGTCGCTTCTAGGTCTGGGTTGGTTTGGTTATGCTTGCGGGTTCAGTTCCGGTCTGGTCAAAACTTAAAACCAATTTTTTTCATTTACTTTGAGGAAACAACGTTGTTTAGACACTTACCCAAAAGTTTTTGATTTCGGTTCCCAGGCCAATTTGGGGCTGAAATGTTTCGAGACATGTACAAGACCATATACTCAGGCGATGTCAACAGAGCTGTTAAGGTAACTGTCGTTATGAAGTCTTTTATCTCATAATGTTTGTCCATGGTCATATTTTGCTGTTGCTGGAACAGATTTGCTTTATTTCTTCATCCTCTTCGCTGAAGTTATTTTTAAGTATTCTGTTTCGTTTAAGTCAAGAATTGATCCTCTTGTTAGATTTGCTTCTATTTTTATGGTTTATCCAATAGCTTTAAAGACATTATAAACAAAAAATAGTGAAATTTTAATTATTTATTATAGTTATTTAGTTGGGTTGGCTAATAGAAAAGTCTGTTTAGGAACACCTAATCTTTCATCTAACCGGTAGAAATTAGAGCAAAACCAACGACTTTATTGTTTTCTTGTTTTATTTGATCATAAACTTTGCTGAAATAGGTATAAGAAGCTTTTAGTTGAGCCATTAATGGAGTTTTGCACTTCATTATTATTATTCTAGCATCAGTTTATGTGATTGTGGCACAAGATGTTGAAGACTCATATCTTGTCATTAATGGGAGTATACGGATGGCTCATACAGATGCGAGTTATATTTATGCAAATATCGATTGGTGGCCTGATAATAAATGTGAACTTGATCAGGCTTCAGTAAGTTTAACTGAACTTGATCAGTAGGAAGATGCATTTGTACATAGGAATCATTAGTTAGCACTTCATTATTGTCGTCCACATTAATAATATATTAGTGTGCAAGGCTTGAGGTTTTCTTTTTAAGCTGTGTTAGTGGGAGGTGGAGCTGGATTAGAAATGTTTAAATGGAGGGTTGTCAGGAAAAGATTAGTTAAGAAGGAAGACCAGGGGAATAAGAGGATCCAAGATTGGTTCCTCAAGCCTTGCATGAACTAGCTTTCGGTTTTTTAGTGGTAAGTTTTTGAATTCAATCATTGAGCTTTGATATTTATGCTCACGAATTTGTTGCATAAACGTGTTGAAGATGGTCAAAAACAGAAGAATTCAGTGTTCAATATCATACGATTTCTAAATAAATAAGGGTTTTTTATAGTTTATGTTTTTATCATTTCATGTTGAGGTCAATGGGTAATTATCTGAACAATTGAATGTGTGTTTTCCATCAGAAAACTTCTTTGATAACTGTATAATGCAAATGGTGTTATCTATATAATCTATATGTTTTATTTTTAACGGGTCAAATGGGTTATGAGTTATGACATACGACTTAACTAAATATGAAACGGGTCAAACGGGTTACACCAATTAAACAACTTGAAAGTCATCCCATCCCATGTGTATTCAAATGTATACATAAGCCTCCATAATTTCTTTATTAAAATTGGATAGATTACTTTTATAATAAAATTCTTTTAATTATATTTTGTATAGCAATTATTTATAATATTAAAAAAACAAAATTCTTGAGGGTCAGTCAAACTCGACCAGACCCGTTTTGATGTGCACTAAGATACTAAATAACAACCCATGAATCAAGGCTAATTAAGTTTTTTTGTATGATCCATAGGCAGTTGGGGCGACCCAAATACCTTTATATTTCATTTCTTCTTGAAATTCGTAACCTTGCAGGATTACATGTAATCAAGTTTATTTTAGCATTTGATTGAATAAATCTAAACTATGCTAATTTGTGTAGATTCCACTGTTAGGAGCTCAATCCACCATTGGGAGGGCAGTGTCTCTCCATGCAGATGCTAATGATCTTGTAAAGGTAAACTTTAAATTTTGTTTTACATGATAAATCACATATGTATGCGCGTGCTGTTGATTTCAAAAAATTGGGTTTAGCCTATAAAGGTTAAAGGCTTGTCGTAAGATTGTTCTTCTTTTTCTCTAGCGAATATTTTGGCGATTATTTTTGTCCTTTGTATGTTTTGTTATTACAGGATCTAATCTATTTGACTCTTATCTTTCAGGAGGCCATGAGCTCAGCAAAATCATCGGAAAGGTTGGTGATAGAGTTACATGTGGTAAACTTCCCTCCATTTGTTCCGCGTTAGATACGCAACCTTGTTAGTCCAATGAGAAAGTGGAAGAATTATAAAGGAAATGAAAGTGAAAGATTACACTTCTAACCGGTTCTGAAAAAAAAATGTATGAGCTCGATGCCCCAACTACTAACTTCAATTTCGGAAACGACAAAGCAAACCGGCTCGTTTTCTAATAATTCATTTTTCAAAATTGTTAGTTTGTGTTAGAATTTTAAAATGATAAACATGGCACATGAGCAAAACACATTACATAACTGCATATTCTATGCGTGGAAAAGAACATAAATAATAAAGTTTCAAACCTCAGGCTTGTTTAACCCATCAAAACCAATTTGTATAAATCTCAAACTAACTGACTTGCTTCAGTGTAAGCTGTTTGTCAGTTTCAATGAAATGAGCTTAACCACAAACTCTTTGTAAATAAAGGGCTACATGGATGTTGGTGGTATTTGCAGGTATCATTGGATTTAAGCGTTGATAATTTGCTCACTTATTCAGACTTTGACTAACTTCAAGTGTGTTGGTAGTACGTCATTTAATAAACCACACAAAATTTACCCATCCGCTTCGTAAGGATGCTTGCAAATTGATCTCATCTTGATTTCGTTGGGGTTATAAGATGGATTCTTCAAGTGAGTTTGAAACTTGTAGATGTTAGCTTGGGTATATGTTCTATATATGACATATGTGACGCCCGCGGCACAATGTTTTAGCAAAAAAACAAAACCCGCGGCAACGCGCGGGCATTCCCACTAGTACATTATAAAGGAGGAGTGATGTACCCTTTAGTAATTTTCATAGCCGTACAACTTAAGAAGCAACATGTACAACATATTTAAGCAAAAATTTTAAGGGCATTATGGGAATAGTAGTGACTATTAAGACACTTAGAAGGGTATTATTGTAACTTTATCTCAACCTCATACTCACATCCTTAAAATCTATTCCCTCCCTGCCCCTCTTGATAATTAATCGTGCGAACCACTTCTATGGAGGGAGATCATGAGTTTATCAGTTACAAATATTCATTCCTTTCTAATCAGTTACACATCCACATTCCTTTAGAGTTCATCAATCAATGATGAAGCAGAATCAATCCCCCAACCGTCCCAATTACATCGAAATCTCAGACAGCCTTTGCAAACAGGTTTTTTTTTACTTATGCTTCTTCTTTGTGGGTTATTCGATTTTCTAATTCCATGATTTCAATAAGAAACACTCTTAATTTCGTGCTTTTATTGAAAAAATTGTGTGTTTTTACTGATTTGAAAGGGGGAATTATAGGTAGCGTTTGTTGGATTAATAAAATTCAGTTGCTCCTAAACTGGTTCGGGTTGGTCAACGAAAAGTCAAAACCAGGTTGAGTTGCAAACTGGTTCTGGTTTGGTTCGGGTTTAACCGGTTTTATGCTTATCAAATTTGATGGTTATATTTGTTTTGATACAGTGTGATGACTGATGGCTGTAGCCGAAGCAAGGGCGGTGTGGCAACGGGCTGCGAATCGATATTTATTCAAGAAGATGCGAAAAGGGCACCAAAATTAGCTTCGATTTTATCTGTAGTTTCTAAAATTGAGGCAAAACCGGTTGATCCTGCTGATTTGAATGATAGTTTCCCTGTTTCGGATGACAAATCTTTCTATTCGAGCCTCGAATCTGACGTGAAATGGTGGCTTCAGTTGCAGCCTGATTATATTTACCAAAGGGGTTTGACCAGTGAAAAACAAGTCAACCTGAATCCTCATCAATTCATCAAAAATCAAGATGGTAGTATTAGTAATGTTGATTCTGTGTCATCAAAAGAATCTAATGAGTTTGTGCAGATAAATTATTTTTAGCTCCCATGGTGGAAAATGGTAGAAAATAATGATTTTGATTTATTTGGTTCCAACAAATCACATTTTTTGATTGAAAATTGTGATCTTCATGGGCCTATGCAGTTAGGTTTGGAGCCGCATAAGATGAAGTGCTGTCGAAAGTACATTGTGCGAGGTGAACTTCTTGGATCTTATTGTTTTTATTATTTCCCACATTTGTTTAGAATTTGACTTTAGTTCTTTTTTTTTTTTTTTTTTGATATTCTATGTTATTTAGTTTTGCAATGCTTGGTTTTGTTGTTTTGATAATTGTATGTCTATATGGTAATTTTATTTTTGTTCCATCCCTATTAGTCACCTATTTCCTCATTTTACTTCGTAAAATCTTATAGCTTTGTTTGTAGACAACTTTTGAGGATGTTTTTCTAGCCCAGGCTACAAGCTTTGAGGAATACTTGCAGCAGGTACTTAACACTCTACTGTTGCAAATTATTGAACTAAATATGCATGGATTGTGTTCTCACAGCCATACATGAAATGTCAGCTGTTACTAAGTTAATGATATTCGTGTCGCAATTTCATAATCTCAGGTTCATGAAATGGCGATGGTCTCCGCTGTTCAGGAAGCTCAGAAAGATAATCTAATAAATTTTAGTGACCACATGATGACAGTTTTAGAGGTTTGTTCCTACAAGGAGTCCAAGTTTCTTGTCACTTGTCAGTTCTGCCATTTATATTCACCCTTGGTTTTAAAAATCGAAAAGCGCACAAAAGCGACAATGTCTAAAACTGAGGCGCAAAGCGCCGAGCGCAAAAGCGCACCGCTTTTCGTACCCGAGGCGCAAATAATTATATAAATTTCTATATATCTCCTATAAGTTTCTAGCATCATTTAGCCAATATTTCAAGACAACTAAGCTTTATATATGTTTTAGTATGGAATTGCATACATTTACAACATGAAAATCATGTTGTACAACAAGCTAATGCACAATAGTCAATTTTTTGCCAAGAAATCGCGCCACTTGTGGGCTTTTTTTGAAAAAAAACACACCTTAAGTGACCTAAAGCGCAAGGGCTTGAGCCTTGTTGAGCTTTGAGCCTAATGGGCTTGGTTGAGTTTTTTTTAATTATTATTTTTTTGACCGTTGCATCAAACGGTTACTTTATAAATAAACAAAACCTTTTTACCCCCCACTATATGTTGGGGGTGGTGGTCCTTCTGGTGGTGGTTGTCGCCAGAGAAGGAGGAGGGAGATGGTGGTGGTGCAGGTTGTCGCCGGAGAAGAAGGTACAGGAGGCGATGGGTTTTTAGAGATGGTAAAATGTTGTCGCTCTCCGCCGTCACCGGTGGCTGGTGCTCCGCCTCTCTCGCTTTCTCTCTCTCTCTCTCTCTCTCTCTCTCTCATTATTATTAACTAGAATTGTAGTTATCAGCGTTGCCGCGAGACGCACCGCTAGACACGGTTTAAACTTCGTACAAATATTGGTCTCAAAAATTGCGAAAAAGGGGTACCGATACCAAAAACATTTGGTACGGGGTGCAGTAGCGGTCGAAGTCGCTTGTAATGGGGGTGGTTGTCGTGGATGGTTGTCCTTCTTTCCTGACTTTTTAACGATTTTTAGCATTGTTATACATGCCAGGTTGTTTAGTTGTGTTGTAGAAGACTTTTAGTATACCTTCTATTTTACATTTGAAGCTGCTCAATTTCAAAACTTGCAGATGGTGTTTTTCATTTTTGTAATTTAATCACTTTAAAGTGTGTGTCATACGATGCCACAACTATATTATTATAGTTAAAGTCATCATCTCTTGGCCCACCTTATGTTGTACTTTTCCTTTTCTTTATATGCCATTTTTATTAGTATATATTGTGAAGCTACACGGTAGGGAAAACGTTAGCAAAATAGGCGCTCCATGTGCGTCGTTTTCTTTGCAACGCCTGGATAAGCAATTGGAACGAAGAGAAATCATGCTACTATAAGGCTGCAAGAGATGTAACAAAATGGTAGAAAGGAGAGCATGCATTTGGACTTGCAGCAACCACCCTAAAGAGGAAGACTTTACATATGTAAGTAAACATCAGCTACACTTATTTATAAATCATATATACATCAATAACATCAAAACATGCACAATGAAGTTACTGCATCAGCGGAACACTTAGTGACCACACATCAAATGCAAGTGCACTACAATCATTTGTAAAGACCACATGCCCAGAAATGATCCACAAGTACACGGATAAAGAAACATTACCAGCACCAATACAAGTTATTAAAGGTGCAGACTAGAATATTTGAAATCCACTTCAACAAACAATCATACGCGCAGTCTACACGA
The DNA here is from genome assembly GCA_030844895.1 of Ambrosia x helenae. Taxonomy (NCBI): domain Eukaryota; kingdom Viridiplantae; phylum Streptophyta; class Magnoliopsida; order Asterales; family Asteraceae; genus Ambrosia; species Ambrosia x helenae. The sequence goes on from CM061225.1 coordinate 99,831,860, forward strand.
GCCTTAGAAACATCATTCCAACAAATCCAAGAAGCCCCCCCCCCCCCCCCCCCCCCCGCCAAATCTGCCACTGTAAATCCAGACCATGGTACAATGTCACTATTATACAACACAAACATTCACTTTATCAACAACAATTTGTAACAAAAACTAACATTGCAAGTCTAACAGACAATCCACAAACTGTAACAAAAACTAACATCGCAAGTCCAACAGACAATCCACAAATGCCAGCACCTTCCATCCCAAAATCAGCTTCCGAAGACACTCCTCCAACTGCTAGGAAAAGGCTTCACTTCCATCTCCAAGGTATATAAATCTATTACCATATTAAACAATACAAGTTTATAAATAGTAGTTGTTTGTATATAAATCTACATATTACATAATACGGATATATAAACAGTAACAATTATATAAAGCCTCTTATTCTGACAATGCATAACCTATATTTCTGACAATATACACTTTCTCAAACAATGAAAAGACTGGCAAACGCCTCAAGGAAGACTCAATCTAGGATCCCAAATCCGCTTCCCACCTATTGACCAACACCTTTTGCTCAACATTTTGTTTGTCTAAGTACAGTAGCAGCAATGTGTGCTTTACCATACTGCAGTATCTACTTCACTTTAGCTGTGCTGCACACAACATTTTGTTTATCTGTTTATAGCAGCATCATATCTAACCACTCTAATAACTTAGAAGCATGTACAAAAAAAATAGTTTACATATCCAATACAACTTCTCTTATACTATTCAAATTTCAAATCGCCACACAAACCCTCAACGGAACACACTGTTACTAATTTAAAATTTGTCCATATTTGCTTGGACCCATTTGACCCGTTACCTTACCTGTTTAGCTCATGTATATAAACAGACCCGCCGCAACGCGCGGGCATTTGCACTAGTATAATATATATATATATATATATATATATATATATATAAAAAAAAAAAGAAATGTAATTGACTTGGGCCGAAGCACAAGCCAAACAAAACAATAGACACTAAGTCGATTATGGATATGGAATACGTTAAAAGTTTGACGGCAGAATGATGAGATGATTCATCCATAAGATTCATTCATACATCTAAAAGAAAGAAGAATCGCACATACAGCAGTAGCGACCGGTCAAGAACGGTGACGAGCGGAAGGGCACGGAAGGAGAAAAGGCCACGGGCACGGTAAAGATCAAGAGCCAACAAGCCTTGGGTTAGGTTTAGTTTTTATTTATTTTCTCTATAGACATGGTTAAAGCTATATTTATTTATTTTGTGAAGATGTTTTTAAATATTATTGGCTAAACCTTCTGTTGGTAACTTGGGATGATGAACTAGATTATGGTTTTTAATTAAAGACTTATGTTTTCCGTTTTGGATGTGTTGGGTTACATGATTTAATTTTTATGTTTGATTTTGAATATTTGTGTGCTGGCGCTTTTTGATTTGATTACTTGTTTGTTGGTTTTGATGTTCTAGGCATATAGGAATATCCCCTAGATCTAGAAATCATTCTAGTTTGATTAACTTTTGTTGTCGAGCTAGTTCTTGCAGTTAGGAATAGCGCAAGTTTAACAGGTTTTTAAAATCAATTAGCTAAGGTATGCAATCCCTTCCCGAAGGTTAGGAATATAATTCGGGATTGCTAGGTTGACTACCTAGGCATTGTTTAGTAGTTTGGTTATCGCTGGGGCGAGACCGGTTACTTATTCGTGTTTAGAGTTTTCCTAGGATTTCATTCGTATTAGTTAAGTCTGCTTCACAGTTTGGGAGTTTTCAATCCAAGAGTGGTTGATTAAAGGATTACTGTGGGATTGGGTTTCGCTGGGCGATCCACTTTCATTTTAGCATCTCAATACTTGTCCCGCCTTGAATCTAGTCGACTATCCTTGACAGGAGGTTTATTAGGCGAGAACAGGGTCTCCAACCGATTACATGAGTCAGCTTTTATAACCAGAGTCTAGGGATTCTACCCAGGTTACCAGTTTTCTCCTCATTAGAGTTTCAATCCAGTTCGTCAGCTTTCGTTTATTTTCAGTTTCTTAGTTTAATTAGTAATTTAATTTTAATTAGTTTTAACTAATTTATTTTAATTTCAGTTTAAACCCCCAAATCAATCAATCAATTTAATAATAATAAATAATATTTTATCAGGTAAATCATTAGGAGTAATTTCAAAAGTGTTAAATAAAGTCCTTAGGTTCGATACCTGGTCTTGCCTACTTGCTACTTGCGATCGGTACACTTGCCGATAGTGTGTGGTTTTAGAAAAGTCTAGGATTTTAACTTGATCAATTTATTTATATACTTAATTGCACACATCAACTGCCCTTGATGAAAGCACCAATGTCACCTTCTCCGGCACCATTGTTGCGATCATGACCACCGTTGCTACCTTTTCCACATCAACGTGGCAGCCTTCTTTGCTAAGGTCTAAGTCAACGCCATAGTTTTCATCATTACTAGCCATCATAGAAATAAGTATATCATGATAACTTATTTTGATAATTTTATTGTAAAACGATTTATTTTAACTCAAGTTAAATTTAGTCCGGATGAACTTTGGCCTAAACACAAAGTGATACATTTTTTTAATATACTTGTTCTAATCCGAACTCATTTTAATTCAAAATTATTTTGAACCATAACTTAGTGTGACCTGAGTCCCTCTAACCCGACACTAACCCGCCTAGTTTTCCAGCATAAATTTGATCCATAATTTTGGTTGAAAATTTTCCAAAGATTTGAATTTCTGGAACTTCATGTATTCGAGTTTTTAGCTAGTTTAATATTCCAATAGCAATAAGTAGAACATTTAGATATTTGGGATATCCAGAAAACAAAAATTAACTCAATATTATTTAACATTACCCAAAAATTTTACAGAACAATGTTTTGAGTACAATTCATAAAGAGTTATCAATTGAATAAAGTTGGTGCCAATGATCTCCAGCTCAGCTGGTTTGAGGTAGGGTGGGTTTTCCCTTAGGGGTTCCCATCCTGGGGGGAGGTCACAAGTTCAATCCATGCACACCACAAAAAAATTTCCCGTGACGGTTTGAGTTTAGGCAAGGAGGACACCGGTGCGTGGGTAGGGATTCGAACTTGGGACCAATAGGTTAGGGTTGTATAAGGATTTCCATTGATCTAAACCTTTCAAAAAAATTGAATAAAGTTGGTTCTTTTTAAGGTATTTTGCAAATTTTGATTTAAAGTAACAAATAAACATTAAAAAGGAGTAACTGGACTGTAAAAAAAAAAAAAAAAAAAACTTTGCAAAGGAAAAGAAAAACATAACATTATTAAAATATGAGTAGTTGAAATCAATGATCGCAATAACCAAATGACTAATAACACCCATCACCCAATGAGTTGTGAAATCACCAATAGTTTTAGTTTCATTCTTGAGTCCCCACAAAAGATGCCTCACCGGAACCCACATGGGACTGTAGTGTGACTATGTCCTTTAACCTATGCTCCACCACCTTTCTTTCATTCTTCATATATCCAAATAATTTTCAATATCTAAATAATGCAACTATTTTATTTATCAAGAATATATATTTTTTTTTAAAAATTATGCTGGAGTATAATATGTATATTCAATAAAAAAAAATTGCTTTTACGATTGGATATATTTTTTTTTTATAAAAATATATTTCTTAAACTTGTCAAGTTACATCAAATTTGCATATATCACAAATAAGAATGTTAGTACTTAGGAGTAACTTACAATGTAAATCATAGACAAAATTACACAGATTGTCCTTTATTTATTATTCAAATTGCACATTCTGTCCCTTGTCTTTTATTTGCACTCATTCTGTCCTTTATTTTCTCAATTTGTTACACTCTTTGTCCTTTAGCCTAACTAAGTTAAAAAAGTTGGTTAACTTTATTTTCTAACTTTACACTTTTAACCCTTGTAGTTTTGATCAAACCCAACCCACGAATTCGACCACGGTAATTAACGAAATCATAGGGCTATTATAGAACATCAAATTCTGATCAAAACCATATATAACTTGATAGTTACTTGTTTGTTTTAGAGGTGTAATCGACAAATTAAAGTTCCGACTGGGTTGTTCTTGTTCTTCAAATTGTGAACGATTTAGTGGATGTTTTTTTATATGTTTTTGCACAGAACTGATCGATTATGAAGTATGAATCTATACAAGGTTCCAATTTATAGTATAATTGACTGGTTTTACAAGTGGGTTCGTTAAAGTTTTAAATTCGGAAATTTTTAACGCGTGATTTTGCAAATGTTAGTGCGGATTTTTAGATGTTAGTGCGATTTGGATCCAGAAACAGGTGGGTGTGCTCAGATCTGAGTTTGGGTGCGATTTGAATGAGTAGGATCTGTTTTTGTTAACGTGGGTCAAGTTCGGTTCGGGTTTTGACTTGTTTTTCGATTAGGTTTGTATCGGTTGGATTGGATATAAGTTTTTAATAAGTTTCGGTCAGGTTTCATGTTTGTCGGGTTATGTTCGATGTGAATTCGCTTAACTTCGGTTATATATATGTGTATTTTTATATATAAAATGAGTTTTTGTAAAAGCAATATATGTTTTTCATCAATAGTTTTACTTCAAAATTATGATTTTGATCGGAATTTGATGTAGTTTAAAATCCCTATGATTTTGTTTCATGTCGTGCCTTAGTTTTGTCGTTTTATTTGGAGTTATAAGGCTTAGGAAACTACAGGGGCTAAAAGTGTAAAGTTAGAAAATAAAGTTAACCAACTTTTTTAACTTAGTTAGGCTAAAGGACAAAGGGTGTAGCAAATTGAGAAAATAAAGGACAGAATGAGTGCAAATGAAAGACAAGGGACAGAAGGTGCAATTTGGGTAATAAATAAAGGACAATCTGTGTAATTTTGTCTAAATCATATTAAAATTCATGAAGTTTTGAGACACAAAAATCAATCAATTCATATAATATGTTTAATTTCTTTTAGCACCGAATGCTTTAAAAGTGTATCAAACATCTCAACTGAAAAGTATGTAATTATGAATTTTATTTAAAATAATTTGTGTGCTTTAAATTTGTACTTTCAATTAGTATTGCCTTTATTGAGTTCCTACTATGAATTTTATTTAAAAATAGCATGTGTGCTTTAAGTTCGTTTTTTTCAAATAGTTTTGCCGTTATATGTGTTCCTACCAGAATTTTTTATACTAATAAATAGTCCCTTGTGTGTATAAAAATACAGTTTCAAAATAGGACAAAATAATGAAAAGCAAAAAAGAAACATAAGTATAACCCAAACTATAAAAATACAATTTCAACATGTAATTTACGATTTATTCTAGCTACGGTGTAAATGAGCTGAGCTTCTCGAGATCACCTCAAAAAATAAGTTTGTTTAGTAAATGAGCTCAAGCTCAGAGCTCGAGCATAAAAATAAGTTTGTTTAGTAAACGACCCTGAGCCTCAACTTCACTTATCAAGTTCAAGCTGACTTTCGTATCTAATCGAGCCCATTATGTATATAACTAATTAATATATTAAATATATATTTAAATAATATATTAACTAGCACAAATTATTAACGAGATTATGTAAAAATAAATTAATTATATAAAAATTTATAATTATAAATACTCTAATTATCAAAAATATTGTGCTTAGAGGGGTTCTACACCATGCTTAAGGAATTTTTCAAAAAAAAAAAAAAAAAAAAAAATTATTGATGCTACACTTTTAGACAAATGTTTTTCTTTTTTATTTTTAACACAAATATTTTCATCTTTTACAATTCAACCCTAACAATTTTAATTTTGCCCTTCTAACCCAAAACTTTTCATTTTTTTACTTTTAACCTAAAGATTTTCATCTTTTACATAACATATTTTTTTCTTTCAACCTTGGTCCCACATAACTTTCATCTTTCGCAATTTTTTCATTTAATGTTTCGTTCTAAATTTTGCGAGTTATAACAAGTTCGTTGCAACGCGCGGGTCCTAGACCAACTTAGTTACTTCACATTAACCGTAGTTGTTAAAGTCGTCGATTTTACGTCTTCTTTTCATTCAGTGTTATCTTTCCTTTTTTTATTTATTTTTCTTTTACGAGCTTTTTGATGTTGGTGGTTGCTGGCGGTAGTGTGGCATTGGTGCTAATTGGCACAGTTTTATGTCCATGCCGCAACGCGCGAGTGCTTAATACTAGTTATATACAAATTGGCTTCGGAAAACATCGACCGCTCTCCCAAAACAAATACGGAAAAAGCTTGAAGATATTGATTTTCGATTATCAACTGATACCATTTACTAACTCTAGCCATATGTTTCTTCACCATGAATGGTTTTTTTCATACATGCAAACTCATTTGACAACTCAACAATTTTACTTTCAAATCAAATAAAACCTGTGAAAATAACTAAATGTACGACACCTTTATTTGAGGCCATTGATGTATGCCACCTTTTAATACAAGTGCGTCATAATATAAAAACTTTATTTACGTTGATATACAAACATATCATCTATGAATCCTTTGCATAAATAGGGGGTTTATCATTTTACAAATTACATTTGGGGGTATTGGAGGAAAAAATTGAATTTGGTGATGCATAGAAACCGATTGGCGGTATCAAAATATTAAAACCTTGATGCCGCCAAACCAAACGGCGGTATCAAGGGGACTTTTTTCAGTGGGGTTAATGCCGCCAAATAGTTTGGAGGGGTCACCTCTAGATGCCGCCAATCCACAAATGGGAGTCATTGATGCCGCCAATTGAGTTGGTGTGTTCTTCAATATTGCCGTCATGATCCCGTCAATCCATTTTCATGCATTCAAACCAGCAAATGAAAATCAGTCTTCACCTGCAAACCATGCAGCCTATAAAACACACTCACAAGGTCTCTAGCATTGCATGCAATGGTCTTGTAAGTTGCAGATGATTTGATAGGCAAATAGTGTTCTTGGGAGTGTAAGAATTCAGGCTTTGAAGGTTATAAAATGGAGGTTGAGGTGAAGAAGGAGCACCACCCACATCCAAGAACACACCATCAACACTACAATCTCCATCTGAAACCTTTGAAATTTATAAAAAATCATACCAACCAAATTCCTCCCACCATGAATCAAAACATGAACTTACACCCTGGTCCCCTAAACGACGATGTGTTGTATCTGCGTGATCGACATCGTGCCTTTCACGTTTTCACAGACGAGGAAAACTTCAATGCCGCCATGATGGTAAAGCGTAGCGATAGAGCCATATGGAAGGTACTTCGTGACCACCCTGTTGTAGGACGGGTTCGTCACCTTATCGATGCTGCAGGGTTTGGTGGCCTTATAGATTGTGGTTATCGATACGTTGACCACTCCTTGATAACAGCTTTGGTGGAACGATGGAGGCCCGAAACTCACACGTTCCACCTTCCATTTGGTGAAGCTACTGTCACCTTACAAGATGTTAACGTCTTGTGGGGGTTACCTATGCTGTTGTGTCTGGGGTAGATGATAATTTGTCTACTGCCGACGCAATAGCGTTGTGCCGACGATTGTTAGGTGTTACGCCTACAGAGGCCCAAATGTCCGGCAAGTTCGTTTTGGGTAGTGTTATTATTAATAAACTAAAGCAGGAGTTTGTTGAAGCAGAGGCTACTGATGAAGAGTGCATTTTTCGTGCTCGTTTAATCCTTTTCTTTTTGATCGGTTCCACCTTAGTCCCTGATAATAATAATAATAATAGATTAAATGTTTTTTACTTAAGATTTTTACGAGACCTCAACCGTACAGCATCTTATAGCTGGGGCAGTGCGGTTCTGGCTTGTTTATACAGGCGGCTTTGTGATGCCACCCAGCCGGATAGGAAAGCCGTGACCGGGCCCATTATGTTGCTTCAAGTATGGGCATGGGAGAGGATTCGGTGTCTCGCACCACGACCATCCCAGTTTGATTATACTTGCCCGATAGCGGCTCGGTATATATCGCAAATCCCAGTTTGATTATACTTGCCTGCATGGCATCCCTTTGTATTTTTTTTTTCTGAACACGTTTTTTAACATGTTAATTTTGTAGGTGGCGAGACCGGCGGTTAAACTTCCAGGAGGTGGCCACACACTGCCTCAAGGCATATCGTTCGCAGCTACAATCGTTGGACGAGGACATGATATGTTAGTAATTATTTTTAGTTTTTTGTATTAATCATGCATTTATTGTGTTTTGTTACTGACTTAAGTGTTTGTTCTTAGTTCAACTGGACCCCCTACAACTCGGTTTTGGATCGACTATCGGCCATGTGCTCAAATGGGATGGAAAGCTGGAGGAGTTGTTGTCCGCTTATATGCTTCGAGATCGTTGAGCATCATTACCCTCAACGGGTTTTGAAGCAATTCGGCATGGTCCAGTACATACCTCCCGAGATAACCTGTAACACCCCGGCTTTTGGGCCTAGAATTTTTCGCTCAATATTATTGATATATAAATATTAAACGACCAAAGGTGAAAAATAAATCATATGTTTTTGGTACGAAACTAAAACACGAACAATATTACTAGCATAAATAAGTATTATACGTGTTGCGAGATCGAGTTGATACCCGTTAACAAACCCACTAATGACTAAGTGATTAGTCACTACATTACATAGGGACACTTGTCCCCATGCCCTAATTAGCAAAACAACTCCTCAACACCTACAAAGCTTGTCTGATACGTACACCATCCCCTTTATATCCTACCATTTTATCTCTTACCACAAAAACACTCAATCTCTCACAAAATACACACACAGTGGATCCGGAAGTCCGGAAAACCCTCCACTGGGGTCTGCGGACCGTTGTGACATATGTTTTGCCAGGTGAATCTATACGGCAGTATATAGATTCGGAGTTAGGATTGAGGTGTGGTTTGTACATCACCGTTATTGTTTGCATAAAACCACACACGGACTCACCAGCATTTTATGCTGACCCAAATCTATTTTTAGTATGTGTTCAGGTACCGCTTGGGATAAAGATTGAACGCGAGGTATTTACATAGCAGTTAGAGATAATTGCTAAAAGATCAATATTACGGATTATTGTGGATTGTCGGTAGAAGAATCAAGTTACAAGGATCGTGGTTTAGATAACCTAGAGCTGAACGCTGGATAGAGTCAGGATCGGCTAGTGGATATCATTTCAACAACTGCTTCGACGACCGTTGCGTCTCGTCCCTGCATTAGTTATAGAATATTTATTTAGAAATGTATAATTATATTATCGAACTAGTATATGTAAGAAACAATACATATAGTGTATATGTTGCTTCCGTTGTGCAATTTTGGTATCAACTGCACCCCAACCGACACCCTCGGGGACGGGTTGTTACATAACCTTAACCGTACCCACGGCTCAGCTTGAAAAACTTCATGCTTTGGGGTGGCAAGGACACAACGGGGCGGACTGGATGAGTAGGCATGAAGCCTACATCAATGCATGGAATAACCGTCGTAACACGGTTTTCCGCTCTGATCTCATAAGGACAGCTTCAACAGCGCCCGGTTATATGCAATGGTATATGGGGCGTACCGTTGCATTTATTGGAAATCCGAGTGTAGCACCGGCCCCAGTTGGCGGTTTCCAAGACGACGGTGCTAGAATCCAGTTGATGGTAAAGCATTTTTACGTGCCTAATTCATACATTAATTATTTTCAGTTTGCTGTTTCTAACTAAAAATTTTGTTTGCAGAGGGATGCCATGGGTGATATTTACCGGTCATCTCAGGAGGCATTTAATAATCCTCAGGCATTCTCCACGCAGCTTGAGCATATACAAAACACGGCGTTTCACAGTATGATGATGTCACACAATGTCGGACACTTACAAAATCCGACGCATCTTACCAGGGACGCCGTTGACTTGTCGGCACCTGCACGGCCTCAAAGGGTGCGCCGGCGACGCGCTCCCCGTCAGGTGCCGGCAAACGTGCCGGAAAATGAAGACCAAGCTGCTGGAAGTCACTTTGAAAATGACGCTGGGTTTCGTGCATCTGTTGCGGCCAGCAACAATCAGAACCAGACCGGGGGATATGTCCTGCAATTCATGGACAGTGGATTGGACCAGATGGGAACTCCATTTGGATTGGGTGGATCATTCGTACAGGGAACTGGTGATGTTGGTGGGTCCGGTGGCAGTCAACCGGCGGAGATGGGTCCGCTAGCTAACTTTCGTGCAGGCGGAATTGGCATCGGAGATAGTTGGGTGTTTCCTTCACCACCGGGTTACGTGACGCCGGTTGGACAGGGGTTGGCACGGTTTGATCACGACCTTGTTAGTGATTTTCATTACCATGCCCCGCATAATTCGTGTGATGAAGGACCTTTAAGCCGGCCAGGACCATCGACCACACTGAATTTAAACCTCTTTCCTGATGATGAGTATGGTAATGAAGGAGCACCACCCACCAACCAACCACCCAGGAGGCAATCTGAACGTCTTATGAATCAGGGACCCTCGAACTCTCTGGACTGGTTTAACTCGTAACATTGTCGAATTCAAGTGTGTTCTTAATTACTTGTTGTAACATTTTGATTTGCTTTATAACATTAATTATTGATTTGCTTTATAAATATATGAATATATGAATCGTTTAGCCACCTGTGATTCGAACATTGATAGGAGAAACAACCACTAAAATTAAAATCCAAATAAAAGCGTTAAACACTAAAACAAGATTACGTAATCATTTATCGGTGGCCCGAAAACGGCTCGGAGGTGTTTTTTTCAAAACCCACACTATGTTGAAAACGGGTCAGGCTGCCCTCTTTGGGCCTCTTTGCAGCCTAGCTGGGCCTGCCGGACAGGTAACCGGACTGACGGACGCGTTGCCCTTGGGTAACACACGGGCGTCGCACGAAGTCCGGGCAGTTTTCGGGTCTCCAGGGCCTAATCTCGGTGGCCCGAAAACGGCTCGGAGGGATAGTTTCTCAAAACCCACACTATGTTGAAAACGGGCCAGGCTGCCCTCTTTGGGCCTCTTTGCAGCCTAGCTGGGCCTGCCGGACAGGTAACCGGACTGACGGACGCGTTGCCCTTGGGTAACACACGGGCGTCGCACGAAGTCCGGGCAGTTTTCGGGTCTCCGGGGCCTGATCCCGGTGGCCCAAAAACGGCTCGGAGGTGTTTTTCTTAAAACCCACACTATGTTGAAAACGGGCCAGGCTGCCCTCTTTGGGCCTCTTTGCAGCCTAGCTGGGCCTGCCGGACAGGTAACCGGACTGACGGACGCGTTGCCCTTGGGTAACACATGGGCGTCGCACGAAGTCCGGGCAGTTTTCGGGTCTCTGGGGCCTGATCCCGGTGGCCCGAAAACGGCTCGGAGGGATAGATTTATTTAAATCAAATAATAACACACAGACTTTCCATTTTTGGAATGTCTCAAACAAATAATACAAATTTGATAGATTTATTTAAAACAAATATTACAAATTTATTTAACAACTGTTTTTCAAAACTAGTCACTCAAACTATACAATCTACGGATTTACAAGACAATATATTTTTCGAGATCACCTATTCCAATATTCTTCCACCGTTTCTTGTTGCATAGTTCATTAAGTTTCTGTTTCGCACCTTCAATCACAATTGCTTTGTTGAAATCAACAATAGCTTGTGTTGTGCACCCAGAAACTTCTCTTTTCCAGTCAGCGGGAACTCAGGACCGCATTCATATTCAAACTCATCTGAATTTGATCCAGGAGAACATGGTTCTACCTGTTGAATATGTGTACCAAATCTACAGGTACCCAATGTTCAAACCAGGCTGCCATACGAAAGTAGTACGGTGAAGAATCGCATCATCCGTTGCCGGACAGGTCGCTAATGACGTGATGTGATTCATCAACACCGGATGGCGTGGGTTTGCCTGGAAAGTAGACCCGCCTAAAGAGCCCGTTGGAATGTCCAGATTTGGTAGACTAGAGGTTCAGACTACCAACGACAACCAACTCTCTAATATTTTAAACTAAAGTATCAATGTTGCATTCTACACGTGTTATACCACGTGTGGATGTAACATCGATCCAAGTAGTTTAATGTGGATGTAACACCGATCCAAAGACACCGCTTTTTTGGACCCCAGAAAAGCGATGCCAAGCGGGGGATGAAACAGCAGACGATGCTGTTAAGCATGACTCATCCCCGCCGAAAACAATTAAAACCCCATGTGAATGTAACATCGACCCAATATCAATAAAAAACCATACCATCCAGAACAATTGCAGGAAAAGTATTATATCTCATATTGTGTTGTAGTTTCCTACAACTGTGTATTTGTGTAGGTGTAAGTGGAATGGGATGGAGAAAATAGGAAGGGGCCGTAGCATTATATAAGATCAAACACCACATTTGAAATGGTGGCATCAAAACCTACAAATCAATTGGCGGCATTGACTTCAACAATTGGTTTGGCGGCATCTTTGTGGGTTTTCTTTGATGCCGCTAATCTAGTTCTATACATCACCAATTTTAATTTTTTTTCCCCACTACCCCCCAAACGTAATTTGTAAAATAATAAACCCCCCAATTATGTAAATGATTCATCATCTATACTACATTATAAAGTACCAAAGATAACTTTAATTGTAATTTTACATGTTTTTTTAAGATGAGAGTTCAAAAGTCTCATGTGTAAACCCAAAATGTCATGAAATTATTTCCGTTTTTACCATCCTCTTGCAAAACCCACTTGTATCCACATTCTTTAATATTTCATATTAATTATTAAACATGAAGTATACATAATAACTAGCCTTCACGTATTCATTATTCGTGTTCTTTGTATTCTTAATTCAATTAAAAGTATCAAACACGTTTCACGTGTTCGCTAATAAATATTAATTTCAGTTTGTTCAAAATTTAGGCTAATTTTCATTCATATGCACGTGAACTTGAAAACCCCAAATTGAAATCCGGTGGGTTAACAAAGATTGTGTATAAGAATGAGGAGGTGAGTTGATATCAGTTTTTTACCATGTAAATTCAAGGGCCAACATAGGAACTATGTTGCTAATTTGGGTTTACGGGCACATGTTTACATCATTCCACTACGGTAACATACTTTTAAAAGTCTTAATAACAAAGAACTCATTAAGTCAATTGCGAAGGATATCACTTTTAATACGACTTAATGTTTTGTTACATTACTTAACTTTGAAATTAGTTAGGATAAATATTACAGGTCGTATAGCTTGGTAAACGTAAACCATGATGGAAATTGTGACCATCACCGCACCGCATTGGATTCGCAGTAACAAATAACCATAGGTGGCATTTTTTTCCATGTTTGCTTATACTAGGGTCGTTGTATATTATCTCAAATGGCTCAAAAGTCACCAAAAGTCAATTTATACATATAGCACAACTTATATTTTTTCAAAGATTTAGATTATCATAGTAATACTGATATTTTTGTACTTATAGTTGATGCATAACCTTTTAGGGTGATTTATTGTTGATTTCCATAAAGAAACACAATATATAGTTATACCTGTGTAGGTTCTGCTCTTCATAGAATTTGAGGGACATCAAAGGTATCACATAATGTTTATTTTCTTATTCTCATTGTTGTTGTTATTTTCTTCAGAAGATGTGTTAATTTAATATAATAATTTGTTTTAGTTAGTAAAGTTTTTTTTCTGAAGAGTATCTGAGAACCCTTCTTGGTAAACCAACAAAGGGCAAGAAGAACAAGACAATCATTGAGTTATGGATAGAAAAGTTCTATACAAAAGAGACAAACTTGTTTAAGCCTTTCCCTAATGAATTACTTGACAGGGTTGAAAAGTATTTGGATGTAAGCTTTTCCTTTAATATATGTGTGTATGTGCGCGCGCTTAAAGCTAGGTAGTTAAGCCTCAAAGGCGTTAAGCACACTGAAGGTGCAAAGGGTGAGCCTGTCACTCTAAAAAGCGAGAGCTGTTTCAAGCAAGGCGTACATATAAATACACCGTTTTTAGGGGTTTTAGACATGTTTTAAGCTAGTTGCAGTCCATTTTTAGATGTTTCAGACCAGTTTTAGCTGTTTTATACCTGTTTAGACAAAACAAAATTTGCGGGATCCGGCTCGAGTTTAGCCGGAATTTGTGCATGTGTGCCTTGTTGGATGCAAGGCGTTATTCTATTCGGTAGAAGGCAATTTAAATATCAAGTTTCTACTACTAATGTTGCTAATTATTCGCCTTGTTAGCTCTTGCACTTTTGATATATTTGGCAAACTTTAGACAAGTGTGAGCAGATTATGAGTACAAAATCTTTCACCTGATTGTGATTACTGAACCTTGTTTCGGCTATAGTTTGTTTTAGTCATTTGTGGGTTGGGTATCCAAAAGTATGTCTTTAGTATATACAACATGTTGGGTAGAACACTTGAGCCCTTTTCTTTTGCCTTGACATTATAGCTAGGTTTAGTGTTTGATGTTTATGTATACTTAGTTGAGCAAAATATGCATATGGATTTAAGAATTTATGACGGTGGTGCTGGTCTATTACTAAACGATAACATCATAAAATTTTAAATACCATTTCGTTTTAGTTAATAAGAATGCAGTTTTCTTTTGAAATGTTGTCATGTTGTGTCATAGTTGCGGGTTTTTTTATCTTTATTAATATCTTTTACTACTTACCAATTGATGTTTGTTGTCGTTTTATTTGTGCACATGTCCCACTTGAACTTAATGAAATGCCAAGGGTAGGTTTGCGCAAAGCAACTTGAACGTAATGGTTTTTTTATAATTTAGCGCGCCGCAATGCGCGCAGTGTAATACAATAGCGGTATATATAACAAAAGTCTCGCTTATCTAAATGTGATTTATCAGATGTTCAATATTTTCACTTTCAATAAAGCAAAAGCTTTTAAACATTACCATGTAAATTACTTGATTTCATAGCCTTTCGGTGGCCCCATTCCCCTATCAATATCACCTTCCCTTATTTTTTGACAAACCTAAAAGTAGGTATGTTTAGTTGTATTTCTTTTTTAATTTAACGTATTAATATTTTTGTTTTACGTTTTAAGACAAAGAAAAGAGTGGTTATCTAAATATAATAAAAAATAGATAATGGGACCGAGAAATAAAACAAATGAGAAAAACTAAAAAAGAAGACAAAAGGTGTAACTTATAAAACTCTTGGTTCTGGATTAGCCATCAATATTTTATGTTTTGAAACTGTAATTTGTTTGGAGATGAATTGTTTTTATTTTAAAACTCATATTTGCAACATTAAAGTTTAAAAAGTATAATTCTATCTTATCTAGTTACTACATTTTAACGACCATATATATATATATATATATATATATATATATATATATATATATTAACAGAGTACCTATATATTTAGGTGTGTATAGAAATTTCAAATAACCAAACTATAAACTATAATAATAAATAAAAAAAAGGGGGTGGCGGCGCAGCTTGTTGCCCGTCTACCTTCTATTGTAATGTAACTTTCGTATTTTGTTTTAATGAAAAATGAACTTATAAATAAAAAAAAAAAATAGAACTTGTTAAGAAACTAGTAAATCTCTAATAGCTTTGTATTATCTGACTTTATGATAATATTTGTACAAATAATCAAACTGGGGAGGGTTATCTTGAGAACGCTAAATATTGTGAGAACCGTGAGAACAAGTACAAAAATCAATCAAAATCAATTTTTTTAATACAAATCCCATTATAATCAAAATACAACATTAATAAATGAATTTTCTTTCCAAATAAGTCATCTTTTCTTGCAAAAACACTTTTAAATTAACTTTTTACACATGTGTAAATGAAACAGTTTACACATGTATAAACAGCAAATTTACACATGTGTAAAAACAAATTATTTTCGTATACGTTTGAATTTTTACGCGTAATTTGTGTTTTTGAGTTGGAATTTTAGTAATAAAGACAAGTGTAAAAAGAAATTTGGAATTTGAATGGTTTTAGATGCCGTTCTCACGGTTCGCACGAAATATAGGTGTTCTCAAATTAACTTTCCCCTAATCAAACTAAACCAACATAATATAAATAATCGAACTAAACCACCGTAATATAAATAATCGAACTGAACCACCGTAATACTCAACCTTTATCTATCTTTATTTTTATATATAGTACATTATTGGTCATAAAAGAAGTTAGATTTTTATAACGAATATATTTGTCTCGTACTTCTTGTTTACAGATTTTTTTATAGCCAGCTATTAGGACGGATATTACGAGATTACACCGAATATAAGATTGATTATATAGTTTTTAAAGTTTTTATTTGTCTAAGTATATACTGAGGTATTGGATGATCCTTACTCGATTAACCAAAAACCGATACTATATTTGTTACCTGTATTAAAACTGAATATCTAAATATATTATATAATATTGATAAACAGAATAAATAATAAGGTGTTTAGAAACCATACACCCTATAATTAGGATTCATACACCTTGGCCCACATCACTAACCAACAGGAAGCTGCGACATACGCAAAATGTGATGTCACACACCCCCAAATATGATGTCACATGGTGTATGAATCTTAGAACCTTTTCATATGCTTATATGGAAGAAAGACAAACATATAATTGATATAACATGTTCAAATGATTAAAATGCACTATGAACATCAAAACTTAAGTAGTTAAATGTCATTGTTAAAACTTAAAAATGTAATCCTTCCAACTAATTTCAAAAACCAACCACCCCTATATAAATATATCTAGATTTTACAAATAATCTACATGCGACAAAGAATCTTTTCCAAATATTAAAGTGTTTCGTTCCAGTCTCTCACTATTGACTACAAATCAAATTCACATATTATTATGCCTATATAAACTATGCCTTCTCTCTTCTCACCAAAATTTTAACATTAAAAAAAACTCTCATTCATGGCTGTTGATGTGTACACTACCTCTACAAGCCCCAGAATCTCATTCTCTCATGATCTCCAAGACCCGGATTCAATCTATTCAGATTCACTAGACCCGACCCGATCCGACCAGCTCTTGTTATCACCAACGTTCGATTTCGACTTTCGGACCACTTCAAATCTTACTCCAGCCGATGAACTATTTTCCAATGGTAAAATCCTGCCTACCCAAATCAAAAAACCTCAAATTGTTCAAATCCTAGACACCAAAGCCAAATCTAACAACCCGAATTCGGATACTCAAAAGAAACTACTCAAAGAGTTAATTCAAGATCAAGATCAAGAACAAGACAAATCATTACTAAGATCATTCTGGCAATTCAGGAGAAGTGCAAGTTACAATTGTGATAACACAAAGGGTCCAAAAGGCTTACTTAGATCGTTATCTATTAAAAGTTTGGCCCGAAGCAATTCGACAGGGTCAGCTTTGAACCCAAAGCGAAATTCGGGCCAAAAGGTGGTGGAAAAGACAAAGGATCCCATGTTATTGAGAAGGTGTTCTAGTTTGAATCAAGCACCTCCTCCACCTGTGTATTATAGTTATCAAAATTCGAATAAGAGTTGCAAAGGAGGATAAGGATTATTCCTGTTTTGAACATTCCACCTGCTTATAATATTTCTAAGGGGACTATAAATTTTTTTGGGCTTGGGTTTTTTTGTAATGGGAAGGTTAAAAAGAAGACCAAATCTTAAAGGGGTTTGTATATTTTTTTTGGTTGTTTGTTGTAATTTTCTTGTTTTAATTGTGTTGTAAATATGTTTTAATTAGTTACATATTGTAAGGTTATATAGAGAGGACAAAATGTATTTTGAGCATAAAAACAAAATTATATGAAATTACGGTATTTGTTATTAAGGTGTTTATAAATGGTTGAAACTTACCGAATCTACAAACCAGAGCAAGGTGTCCGGTTTGAGATCTAGTCGATTAGGTTCATGGTTTGGTTTACATGGATTTGCCGGCTTTATGTCTCTATATCTGGTTTGGAATTGGTCGTATATTAAACCGAATTGGCAATTTTTTTTTTTTTTTTATATATGTATGTATGTATACATTCTCATTATGACATATGTAGTTATATATATATATATATATATAGGGGTAGGTTCACGTACAAACAGTTTTTCGTACGAACTGTACGAATTGAAGGAAAAAACACGCGGACCGTTTATAACTAGAGTAATTATATAATTACTCTAGTTATAAACGGCTCGCGTGTTTTTTCCTTCAATTCGTACAGTTCATACCGAAAAGTTGTTTGTATTTCATCTTTTGTCTCTATATATATATATATATATGTGTGTGTGTGTGTATTATTTTAATCGTGAAACAATCTTTTTTCATTTGCAACTAGTGGTATTCTTTGTCGCGTGTTGCATGAATTTTCGGTATGATTCAGAATCAGGTCACTGGTCACCTAATGCTTAGCTCAAGTTGACGAAAAGAATAACAAAAGAAATTAAACCTAAATCCTTTACCACATGTTCGTGAATCTTGTACAAATGAAAGTGAATGCGGTTTTCACCGTCGAAACCCACCACCGCTGACTGCTTTGGCATGAAAAAAACTGACATTTTATACTATAGAGAGAGAAACCCTATAGAAGACAGCGACATTATATGTTAATGTATAATTTTGCAAAATACTTTCATCGTGATATGTATTAAAGAGATGTCAGAGAAGTAGCTTATAGTGGTCTAATTAGGAATAACCCACATGATAGAAGCCAAAGAAGGAGGAAAAAAAATAAAAAAACCAAGATAACCACAACAAACCATGGTTCGAACCTGGGCAGAAGATATCACAACAAACCAAGGTAACCACCGGACCACAAAGATAGATTTGAAGCAAAATAAAATAACAATTACTAATACTAACAGTGAGAAAAACACTATTCATGAAACTTTGAAAACTGACATTATATATAAATACAAATACCAACTTAACGTCCAACAAAACTTCCGTTAATCAATTTACCGCTGTTACCATCGCCGTCTATGCCACATAATACGCGAAAACTGCCTCCATGTTTCTTCTCCTAACACCGCCCTTCTCTTTCGAGTCTTCTTCCATTTAGGGTTCCGTTTATCCATTCTCACATACTCCGTATTCCGAGTTCATAACCGTCAACAACATTCTTGACCATTGCCGTTAATTTCCATGTAAGCAATCTTCTTAATTCTTTTGAATAAACATACCCTTTACTCCGTATTCGTTAGTGAGTGATTTTCATTATATATTTTGGATGACACTGTGTTTGGATTTAATAATTTGGGTTTGTCGATTCTGAAGTGAATTTTTAAGATTATATATGATTGTTGCGTTAGGGGAATATTGATTTGAATGGGTTTTCATCTTCAACAAGAAAGTTTAATCCCTGATCATGTGATTTTCATCAAAATTGATCATCCTTTGTTTGTTATTTAAATGATTTGAATGGGTTTCCATGTTTAAAACGAACATTTAGTCTCTGGCCATACCTTTTTTTTTATTAAAAGTCATGAACCTTTGTTATTCAATAAGGGTTACTCTGTTTGATTTTACGTCTTTAATCGTTTTCTCCAATAACTTAACTGTGTTTCTATTTTCTATCATCAACCGTTTTCTCCTTTCCTTCACCAACACACGAATCGGAAAAGAAAAAAAAAAGAATTGCAATCATTCTTTCCTCCCTACCCTTTTGTCCCTCTCTATATTGATACTTCAAACATTTGAAGGATTTTGATACCATCTCCATCAGGGTAAAGAGATAGACCGGGAGAAGCAACAAAGATATATTCGTCTAGCAAATCACGTTTTAATTTGCCGATTACATCACATAAGGTAACTTACTTCATATTATTCTAGGTCAAATCCATCATGTTTGAAGATTTTGCTAGCTTTTTTTGTTTATGGTTTTATACAACATTTGTATATCTAACTAGAATAATCACGTGTTTGCGATTGTTGGATGTATTCTTGCAGGAACTTGGCGTTGTAAGCCGTCGTTCCATTTTCGCTATTCAAGAGCATTTTATTGGAATAAAGAATAAATCAAGAGTATTTATCATCTCCTTTTGATGAATTAAGGCTCCAAAGCGATGAAGCGCCAATGAAACATCCGTTGAAGGAATTTGAGGAGGTATATATCCATCAAAATTATTCTTTGAAAAAAACGTTCAACCTGTGTGCATTTCCATTAGGTCATATGTTTGATTTTGTTTCCATTTTCAATTTCGATGTTCATTTTCCTACCATTTTAAACTCATAATCTGGGCACTTGAATCTGCAAGTTATAGTTATGTCAAATTTGTGATTTTTTTGATGATATGTTAGTTCATAATACTATGTAAATGAAATTTTATATGTTTGGTTTGTTCACGTGTATCTCTACATATTGTAACACCCCAACCGATGGCGGAAACATCGGGATGTCACGTAATGATGATTGTTCAGTAGCTCATGGTGAATGATAAATTCCATTAAATAATTTAAATGAATTACATACAACTGTTCTAGAATTTGTACATCAAGTTGAATAAAACTATACACATATCTTCAAGCATCAAATCAAATCTTCAAGCAAATAGAACCTGAAACATGTTAAGTTGAAAATGTTTTGGGTCAACAAAAGTTGGTGAGAGTTACATAGGTTTTTGATGATTGAATAAAATGTTGTGCAATTCATGTGTCATGTCAATCTAGTCCATATGTGAGAACATACTAGAAATAAATCGAGTGCATAATCAACCCTGATGACTGTTATAAAATGATACATACCATACGCTCATGGTCCAATATGTTATACGATAACAAACACCCACGTAACCTTTGTAGGAGGCACGTATCCGGGTGGGATTGTCAGTCCAATAGATCTATCAATGTATACCGCCGGCTTGTACGGAGTTAATGATTATGCTAGAATGGTGCTTACTCTAATCATGCTCAAGACATAATGCAACATAGAAAACACATAGACACATTGATGATTGAATTGCATAAAATGATGTTGTAACATGTTTCACCCCAAAAATGGTGATAAATAGAAAAGGGGCTATGTAAAACTCACCTTGGTAAAATGTTATATCTGTTGAAAAATTGGATAATGGTGTTGCCCAAATATATCAAGTATCACCCTATAATAAGGTAACAAATAAGTCTAAGTCTATCTAGCATACAAATGTATAAGTTTCTAGGGCTTCGAATTGGGGATAATTGCTCGTTCGATTAATATTAAAAATATTCGCCAATTGAGAGAAATTTAGTAAATAAATGACTAAAAATCTTTTTATGAAATTTAAATTTAAGATGATCACAATGATATGTATAAAGTATAAAAATAATTTTTATAAAATTATTTTCTTTAAAATAGATTATTAAATCTATTTATTACAAATTGTCAAAACTTAACCTTAATATTTAAAAATATTAAAATCAAAGAATTAGAAGTTTAAAATTTATATTTCTGCTCCAAATAATCAGAAATAATTTCTATAAAATTTTGGTGCAAAAATAATGAAAATTGAATTTATTATGATTTAATTATGATTAAATCTAACAAAAATTGATTAAAAATATAAAATAAATGATTTTACTGAATTAAAAATTATTTCAGTAAAGTTTAATGTTATAAAAACTTAAAATAATTTTTGTGGAAATTAATAAGATCGTTTCGATATTTTTATAGATTTTTATAAATAAAATAGAATAAATTTGATTTATTTATTATATATATTAAATAAATAAATTTTTGAAAACTAAAAATTGGGTGTTGAACTTTTATCTCAGATCAACATGATATAATTTTTGTAGAATTTATAAAAAGGTTTTACTATTTAAAAATGAATTTACAAGATTTAAATGTAATAATTATATATATAATTGGCTTGTTGAAAAATAATGCAAAAAGGGGTGCCCATGCTGGGACTCGAACCTAAGTACCCAGCCGGTCCGAAGCTTTAGCACAGCCAAGGGAACCATCTGGGCTACAAGCTCTGATGGTGTTTGTTCTTTTCTGAAAAATCTTTTATGCGATCAATACCTTATGTTTTCTTCCCAAATCAGTTTTAGCGAAACCCTAGAATTTTCAATTGGACAAATCACACACTTTGAACCCGATTAATGTTAGGGTTTATGCTGTGTGATCGCCGACTAATAAAACCCACAAAAAATATAGAACTCACAGTGTTTGTTTCGTTGATGAATGCTCGGTCAAAGCCAAAAGTCAAACAACGAGGAGGATGATAATAACAGTGAGATTGGAGAAGAATTGGAGATTGAGAAGAGAGTATGAGCGAGTTGTTATGCTGTGCCAAGGTTCAATTTATAGGGAAAGGGCTTGGTGTTTGATTTGGTAATCGTTGACCCTGAATTCAATATTGACGCGAATAATGATTATAATTGGTATGATTTAGCTTGTAATTGGACGCGTATAGATGATTGACAGGCCGGTAATCACGAATCGTTGCCATATATGAACAATTACGGATTAATTGTGATAATTAAGCTGGTCAAAAGAAAAAAAATTTTTATAGTTAACTGCTGCTGCTCGCTGTTTCGTAACAGCTAAGAAGAAGGAGGGCAACGAAGATTGGGTTAAATATATTTTATGTTTGAACTAAATCAGAATAAAGTCTTGGCTCAAGTGGTTAAGTGTGTGTGGGTGTGTGCGAGGTTGGTCCGGTTCGAGACCCGGGTGGAGCAGGTTTTAATTCTTTTTTTTTTTTTAACAATGAAAAGGGGATGGTTGTTGGGCTATTGGGCCGGGTCAGCAAGTGGGCTCAGGTTTGGGTTTAAATTTGGGCTCCGAAATACAGGGAATGGGTTATGAATGAAATAATCAAATTATTTGTTTTCATTATTATTATTATTATTATTATTATTATTATTATTATAATAAACCTATATATATATATATATATATATATAAGTTGTGAATTAGGAGAATAAAAACTTAGGTAAAAAAAAATGAGGGGTTTTTATATTTAAAATTTGGGGGAAAATTTTGCGATGTTACAGTCTCCCCTACTTTTGAAAACTTCGTCCCGAAGTTTATTGAAAACACAGGGTTGAAGGGGATAGGAAAAAAAATTAGGACAAGTGTGGCTTGAAGAATTTTATGTTACGACAATGAATAGAGTAACCTGTCTCGAATAGTGTGGATAAGAGGCGTGTTATGCGTGTGTTGAGTTATTAAATGAACTACTAGATATCTAGAGTTTACATTTGGTTAACTACCGAAAATTTTGATAGAATTCCACACCACCTTAACGTACCTGTAAATTCACGATTACGTTCCGGACCGCAATCACCAATTTACCTTACATTAAGGTTTTGTGTCCTTCTATGTCACTACCGATTGTTGAGCAGGTCTGATAGTCTCCACCAGTCGTTGAGCAGGTGGTAGGGCCTCTCCCGACTGTTGGAAAGACATGATGACCTCTACCAATCGTTAAGTAGGTGTTTGGTAGTCAACTAATTGTTGTACAAGTAAGCAAGTATGATTATATTTATAGCAATCAATTCATATTCAGACAAGCATGCACACAGATGATAATACTTGAATTTATTACTTGAATCCATAAAGTGTCAATACAAAGAATTAAAAGCAAACATCATTCAAATGGTGGGACTTGCTGTTAAGTAGCTGGAGGGTCTTGATCTCGGTTTAGTTTAGGGCATCGGTTACGGAAGTGATTTGGGTAATGAATGTTCTATAAGATATGGGTTGAATGAAGGACAATGAGGTAATATAAGGAATGTAATCATTTATTCATTTAATTAAAACGAATAAACGAAAACGTTGACTTATCAAAGATTCTAAATTCTAATAACATATGAAGACATGCTTTATCCTATAAGTGAACACTCATCCCGAAAATTCCCAGGTAGGCATCCGGGTCCCTCGTCTGATTGGGATATATGCGCAATGCCAGCCTAGACAGAAGACTCAGAATACAGGCGTTCACCCTTCCAGATTGCACGTGTTCGTTATTAAAACCTAGAACTTCGACGAGATTTCAAGGTGGTTCAGGTTAAACCTGAGGATTTTGCCTTATTAGTTTAAGAGTGAATCCGGTGATGGAGAGCAACCTTCTTGTAGGGATGAAAGTAGAGATAAGAAGTAGGAGATAGAGAATAGCAAGCAAAAGGAGCAAGTACTTGTTAAATCCTATGGTTATAGA
The DNA here is from genome assembly GCA_030844895.1 of Ambrosia x helenae. Classification (NCBI taxonomy): domain Eukaryota; kingdom Viridiplantae; phylum Streptophyta; class Magnoliopsida; order Asterales; family Asteraceae; genus Ambrosia; species Ambrosia x helenae. The sequence goes on from CM061225.1 coordinate 99,855,946, forward strand.
CTAGATTATTTTTCTAATAACCTAATTCCCTATAACCATGGCTCTGATACCAATCTGTAACACCCCAACCGATGGCGGAAACATCGGGATGTCACGTAATGATGATTGTTCAGTAGCTCATGGTGAATGATAAATTCCATTAAATAATTTAAATGAATTACATACAACTGTTCTAGAATTTGTACATCAAGTTGAATAAAACTATACACATATCTTCAAGCATCAAATCAAATCTTCAAGCAAATAGAACCTGAAACATGTTAAGTTGAAAATGTTTTGGTCAACAAAAGTTGGTGAGAGTTACATAGGTTTTTGATGATTGAATAAAATGTTGTGCAATTCATGTGTCATGTCAATCTAGTCCATATGTGAGAACATACTAGAAATAAATCGAGTGCATAATCAACCCTGATGACTGTTATAAAATGATACATACCATACGCTCATGGTCCAATATGTTATACGATAACAAACACCCACGTAACCTTTGTAGGAGGCACGTATCCGGGTGGGATTGTCAGTCCAATAGATCTATCAATGTATACCGCCGGCTTGTACGGAGTTAATGATTATGCTAGAATGGTGCTTACTCTAATCATGCTCAAGACATAATGCAACATAGAAAACACATAGACACATTGATGATTGAATTGCATAAAATGATGTTGTAACATGTTTCACCCCAAAAATGGTGATAAATAGAAAAGGGGCTATGTAAAACTCACCTTGGTAAAATGTTATATCTGTTGAAAAATTGGATAATGGTGTTGCCCAAATATATCAAGTATCACCCTATAATAAGGTAACAAATAAGTCTAAGTCTATCTAGCATACAAATGTATAAGTTTCTAGGGCTTCGAATTGGGGATAATTGCTCGTTCGATTAATATTAAAAATATTCGCCAATTGAGAGAAATTTAGTAAATAAATGACTAAAAATCTTTTTATGAAATTTAAATTTAAGATGATCACAATGATATGTATAAAGTATAAAAATAATTTTTATAAAATTATTTTCTTTAAAATAGATTATTAAATCTATTTATTACAAATTGTCAAAACTTAACCTTAATATTTAAAAATATTAAAATCAAAGAATTAGAAGTTTAAAATTTATATTTCTGCTCCAAATAATCAGAAATAATTTCTATAAAATTTTGGTGCAAAAATAATGAAAATTGAATTTATTATGATTTAATTATGATTAAATCTAACAAAAATTGATTAAAAATATAAAATAAATGATTTTACTGAATTAAAAATTATTTCAGTAAAGTTTAATGTTATAAAAACTTAAAATAATTTTTGTGGAAATTAATAAGATCGTTTCGATATTTTTATAGATTTTTATAAATAAAATAGAATAAATTTGATTTATTTATTATATATATTAAATAAATAAATTTTTGAAAACTAAAAATTGGGTGTTGAACTTTTATCTCAGATCAACATGATATAATTTTTGTAGAATTTATAAAAAGGTTTTACTATTTAAAAATGAATTTACAAGATTTAAATGTAATAATTATATATATAATTGGCTTGTTGAAAAATAATGCAAAAAGGGGTGCCCATGCTGGGACTCGAACCTAAGTACCCAGCCGGTCCGAAGCTTTAGCACAGCCAAGGGAACCATCTGGGCTACAAGCTCTGATGGTGTTTGTTCTTTTCTGAAAAATCTTTTATGCGATCAATACCTTATGTTTTCTTCCCCAAATCAGTTTTAGCGAAACCCTAGAATTTTCAATTGGACAAATCACACACTTTGAACCCGATTAATGTTAGGGTTTATGCTGTGTGATCGCCGACTAATAAAACCCACAAAAAATATAGAACTCACAGTGTTTGTTTCGTTGATGAATGCTCGGTCAAAGCCAAAAGTCAAACAACGAGGAGGATGATAATAACAGTGAGATTGGAGAAGAATTGGAGATTGAGAAGAGAGTATGAGCGAGTTGTTATGCTGTGCCAAGGTTCAATTTATAGGAAAGGGCTTGGTGTTTGATTTGGTAATCGTTGACCCTGAATTCAATATTGACGCGAATAATGATTATAATTGGTATGATTTAGCTTGTAATTGGACGCGTATAGATGATTGACAGGCCGGTAATCACGAATCGTTGCCATATATGAACAATTACGGATTAATTGTGATAATTAAGCTGGTCAAAAGAAAAAAATTTTTTATAGTTAACTGCTGCTGCTCGCTGTTTCGTAACAGCTAAGAAGAAGGAGGGCAACGAAGATTGGGTTAAATATATTTTATGTTTGAACTAAATCAGAATAAAGTCTTGGCTCAAGTGGTTAAGTGTGTGTGGGTGTGTGCGAGGTTGGTCCGGTTCGAGACCCGGGTGGAGCAGGTTTTAATTCTTTTTTTTTTTTAACAATGAAAAGGGGATGGTTGTTGGGCTATTGGGCCGGGTCAGCAAGTGGGCTCAGGTTTGGGTTTAAATTTGGGCTCCGAAATACAGGGAATGGGTTATGAATGAAATAATCAAATTATTTGTTTTCATTATTATTATTATTATTATTATTATTATTATTATTATTATTATTATAATAAACCTATATATATATATATATATATATATATATATATATATATAAGTTGTGAATTAGGAGAATAAAAACTTAGGTAAAAAAAAATGAGGGGTTTTTATATTTAAAATTTGGGGAAAATTTTGCGATGTTACAGTCTCCCCTACTTTTGAAAACTTCGTCCCGAAGTTTATTGAAAACACAGGGTTGAAGGGGATAGGAAAAAAAATTAGGACAAGTGTGGCTTGAAGAATTTTATGTTACGACAATGAATAGAGTAACCTGTCTCGAATAGTGTGGATAAGAGGCGTGTTATGCGTGTGTTGAGTTATTAAATGAACTACTAGATATCTAGAGTTTACATTTGGTTAACTACCGAAAATTTTGATTGTGACAACCGTCACCTTCATCTTTATTAAATTAACAATGATAGCCCTTCAAATATTTCATCATAGTCCCTATAAGTTTCGTCGTTTTCAAATCTAATTTTTAGAGTGAACTAATTTTTTTATCATTTATATCTGTTATGTGTCGGGTATAGGTTTTAATTAAATGTGTACGTTGAAACGTATTCGTAAAGGATTTTATAAAAATTCTGGTTTAAAAAGGTGTTAAAAGCTTTTAAGTTAATTAGTTAACCAAGTTAAGTTTTTATAAAGGGAATACTAACCAAGTTTTTAATAAAAACAAACTTAGTTATAGGAGAGGGACCCATTGTGTCAAATTATGAAAGTTTCAAATCAAAAAGAGGAGATCACCTGCCTGGCTCGTTTTTCCGGTCAGCCAGGATTTCCGGCCACCGGACTTCGATCCGGCGATGCCTTGTTTGGGTATTTAATGCCATTAATTCATTATCATGGGTTCTAAAGTGTTTCTCCATCATTGTCGAGCGTTTTCAGTTTCGTTGTTGTGCAATTAACGCGTTTTAGTGACCTTTAATCCGGGTTTTAATGGACAACGGCCGGAAAACGTAAAAACGATTTAACTCACCTTTTAAAGCACCATGTATATAAATCGTTTACCCCTTTTATTTCTGCACATCCACGTCTCGAAAACCCACCTTAATACCATCGAACATTGCCCAGAAGCTGTGCTCTTTTTGCGAGTTGTGTTTTGGCTCTTGGAGCTTCGTTTTCGCTTTATTACACGTCGTGTAAGTTTCCATTTTTGTGCCGTTTTATCTTTTTGTTATATCCCTACGAAAGCCCCTTAAAACAGATGCTTAATCGTTCTTATATCTGGCTATTGATTTGGGTGTAAGGGTTAGGGTTCTTGAGTGCATTTGGGGAAGAAGATGAGTTTAAACATACTATATAAATATAACCTGTTTTAATAATATAATCAAATCTGGTACTTGGTCTAGTGGTTAGTGTGGTTAACTTAGAACAAAACAACTCAGGTTCGAACCTGGTTGCCCCCATATTTGTGAGTTTATTTTTTTTTTCCTTCATTTATAATTTATAATCATATTATAGATATTTATAATACCTATAAACTTAGAATATTCATAATAAATTCATTTTTGCTCCAAAAATTATGAAAATTTAGGAGTATCTTCGTGACACCTCATAGAAAATTATCCCACTTTTAGTTTCTGGAAAATGTTTTATTTTTATATTATTATTGAATTAAATTGTTTTTAATCATATTTAATTCATTAAAAATTCATTTTTAATGATTTTAATCTCAAACTTTTTGGGTAATTATTTCTCATCATCATGAACTGATATAAAAATTATTGGTTCAGAAAACATTTAATTTTATTGACTTTCCTATTTTTAATCATTTAAACATAATTTAATCTCGTTAAATCAATTTTAAATATAAATAAGTTTATATAAATTATGAGAAAATTATTCTAATTTGTTTACATCAGAAATCACTCATTTTCTATAAAATTGGTATTTTTGGATCATGTATGGTATTATTAGTCTTATTTACGTTTAATTAGACATAATTAAACATTTATTTAATTACACAATTTAAACATCTATTTTATAAATATTTTTCTTATAAAATAGAAATACTCATATGGTTTAATGTCTTAATTATCTTTTGTTGAATCATGGTGTAACTCTAAGTTATTTATTTATATATTTATGATTATTGTATTATTTTAATTTAGTTAAAATAACTAACTAAATTATTTTGTCTTAATTATTCAAACATATTTTTTTTATCTAAATATTCAATTGGCAATAATTATATTACCTAAACCGTATTTATAAACTTTGGTATGTTATTATATAACCTTTACATTAACGCGATTTATCATAAAAACTCTAATTCCCCAAATCGACTTAGCAAACCCTAATGCCTTGGACCCTAGATACCTTAGACTTTTTAGACTTTTCCTTATTAGTATTCTTACACGTTATAGGTTGAATTCCTCGAATTCCCATTACTTAGCTCACGACCGCTTAAGTGGATTTTGATCGCTTTCGCAAACTGTGAGTATATCTTTCCCCTTTTTCATGTTTTACACTTTTGGGGTGACTCATGTACGCTTATTACTTCATTTACTTAATCATGGTTTATTCTATATTTACAATCGCAATTCTTGTATGTGTTTTACTTGTTGATTCGCTGATAGTGTGTACTTATGACCTGAATCATTAACCGTTCTGCGGCCTAGCATAGCAATAAATAGTACTTAATTATTGTTATGTGTGAACGATTATTCATCGCCTACTATGAGCGAATACTATATATATGTGTGACTCTTGATTCATTAAACAAAGGTTTGATTTTGGGTAGCATTTGTACACCACTTGAACACTAAATTGTAGACAGTATAACACGTGAATTGCGAAACTCTTTTTCTACTATATGTATTCAAACAGGGTATGCTCACCAATACAATTTTTGTATTGACCAAAATATTTTGTACATGTTTCAGGTTGTTTTGAGACGCTTCTTTTAGGCTTTTGGATTTTATATTTCAGTCTTGTCTACATTGTATCTCAGTTAGACTTGTCACTTTAGAATTATTGTATCCTGTAATTTCACTTCAATGTAATAAATTATTTAAATCAATGTATTCAAATTTACACTTTAGTCCATGAGCTATTGAACAATCGTCACTACGTGACACCTCGATGTTTCCGCCATCGGTTGGGGTGTTACAGATTGGTATCAGAGCCATGGTTATAGGGAATTAGGTTATTAGAATGCCTTTTAGCCTAGACTATAACTAAGTTTATTTTCACGAGTCCGCTCGTGTATATTTCTCTCGTTTCTTATATTTTCTTTCAAGATATTTTCGTTATGATTATTCCTCATTATTTTTTTTCGATATTTTGCTTGGCGAAGAAGACGCTCGTATTTCACAAACGAAACGATATCATCAAGTTAGGGGTGGTATCCATACCTTGGTGATTAGTTTCACTCCTCTATAGGTTATTTATCTTAGGAATATATCTTTGAGATAGGAGTGACATCCACACCTCAAAGAGTATTTCCTTCAAAAAGAAACTTAACCACTAAGCTGGGAGTGATATCCTTAACTTAGTGATTGGTTTCATCCCACAATTGTTTTCAATTTTGAAATACATCTTTGAGTTAGGAGTGAAATCCACATCTCAAGGATCTATTTCTACATCTCGTTGATTATGAATTTTCTTAAATGTTGGTAATCTATTACATACTTTAATCTTATCATCCACGTCATTTTAAATCATGGTCTTTTAAAGCATATTAGAATTACACATAGCTCATGAAATGGTTTCATTTTGCATTTTACAAACTTGTACTGCATATTTTAAAGGACAAATGTAACCCTTTGTTTTCATATGACATAACCAATATATATTTTCGAGAGAAATTTGCAACTAATAATAAGCCTTATAACATTTTTCAAACTCGACTTCTCGTAAACACATGAAAATGTGTATTTACGAAGATTTTGCAAATGAACCTGTTCTGAATCTAAAACACACATCGATTTCTAAAAAAGTTATTCTCATGCATTATTACTATTCTTTCGACTATATCACAAAGTTTGAGCAAACTACGTTTTTGATAAACGAAAATTTTACACTCACACTCTTTCAGTTGCAAAACTTTTGGTTTAACAAAAGAATGGACATCTTTTTATCAGAATGTTGCTAAATGTCTTTTATAGTATAACGCATATATGTAAAATTATTAGATTTTAAACTCAAATGCCAGTAGGCTATACACCCGTTCCGTGCACATTTATTTGCCGTAAATTTCATTCTTGCACCAATTTTTTATTCATAGTTATTACTAACACGTTATTTTCACATTGCCTATTTGCATTAATTCAACTCGTTTACTTTCATGTTGTGCATTTGTGTGATTTACTCGATTTATGTTATACTATTCTTTCAGTCGGAATTTTATACTATACTTATATACTTACTTGAACGCATATTTGGTATACATATTTTCTTTCCTGTTTTGAGCAAAACCCTGTTATACTTTACATTATTTTGTTCATCATCATGGCCAACGAATATACTAGTTGATAACTCGTATGAGATCTAAGCCAGTGCCCACGTACGACTCGGATTAGAGTATTTCTTTAATTCGAGGGGAACGGTGTAAATCTCAGAGTCTATCAATATGAGTGTTTAAAGCCAACGATGTAAACAGAAACTACCGGTTAAGGGTGAACCCGAAAGGGAAGAACCTCTAACCATGTCTTATACTTACATGTTATTCTCATTACAGTTAAAGGGGAGAACCCGAAAGGGAAGGACCTCTAACCATGTCATGATTAAACATTATTTCATTACAGTGGCTATTACATATTGGTTGCACACATCTATTTCATGTTAGGGTTATGGAAAAGCATAACACCCTAGTGTAAGGTAAATCGATGATTACGGTCCGGAACGCAATCATGGGCTTACAGGTACATGAGGGTGGTGTGTGATTCTATTTAGGCTATTGGTAGACAATTAGTACGAATCCAAAGTATCGGGAGTGTGGTGGGTCAGCTGCGGTACACCCTATATATAAGCATAAACGATACTGCGGGAGCGGACTAGGAGTTTGACCAAGAACCTATCCATTACTTTATACTTATCTCTTTATTAGAACAGTGGGCTAATAGCTAGCATTTTCAACAAGAACATTTTACATAAGTTTCAATTAGTTTTGTTGAAGTTTTTCTGTTGACCACCTCTACAGAGAACACAAACAGTCAACTTTTACTTCAGATATTAGACAACTATTCTAAATTTTGTCAAATCATAAATGATGAAATTGTTTTTTTTTTTTTTTTTTTTTTTTAAAAAAAAAAAATCTAGTTGACTTTTACAAACGCATTTTCTTCATAGAAACCTCCACTTGAAAGAAATTTCGAGACGAAATTTTCTAAAGTAGGGGAGACTGTGACAACCGTCACCTTCATCTTTATTAAATTAACAATGATAGCCCTTCAAATATTTCATCATAGTCCCTATAAGTTTCGTCGTTTTCAAATCTAATTTTTAGAGTGAACTAATTTTTTTATCATTTATATCTGTTATGTGTCGGGTATAGGTTTTAATTAAATGTGTACGTTGAAACGTATTCGTAAAGGATTTTATAAAAATTCTGGTTTAAAAAGGTGTTAAAAGCTTTTAAGTTAATTAGTTAACCAAGTTAAGTTTTTATAAAGGGAATACTAACCAAGTTTTTAATAAAAACAAACTTAGTTATAGGAGAGGGACCCATTGTGTCAAATTATGAAAGTTTCAAATCAAAAAGAGGAGATCACCTGCCTGGCTCGTTTTTCCGGTCAGCCAGGATTTCCGGCCACCGGACTTCGATCCGGCGATGCCTTGTTTGGGTATTTAATGCCATTAATTCATTATCATGGGTTCTAAAGTGTTTCTCCATCATTGTCGAGCGTTTTCAGTTTCGTTGTTGTGCAATTAACGCGTTTTAGTGACCTTTAATCCGGGTTTTAATGGACAACGGCCGGAAAACGTAAAAAACGATTTAACTCACCTTTTAAAGCACCATGTATATAAATCGTTTACCCCTTTTATTTCTGCACATCCACGTCTCGAAAACCCACCTTAATACCATCGAACATTGCCCAGAAGCTGTGCTCTTTTTGCGAGTTGTGTTTTGGCTCTTGGAGCTTCGTTTTCGCTTTATTACACGTCGTGTAAGTTTCCATTTTTGTGCCGTTTTATCTTTTTGTTATATCCCTACGAAAGCCCCTTAAAACAGATGCTTAATCGTTCTTATATCTGGCTATTGATTTGGGTGTAAGGGTTAGGGTTCTTGAGTGCATTTGGGGAAGAAGATGAGTTTAAACATACTATATAAATATAACCTGTTTTAATAATATAATCAAATCTGGTACTTGGTCTAGTGGTTAGTGTGGTTAACTTAGAACAAAACAACTCAGGTTCGAACCTGGTTGCCCCCATATTTGTGAGTTTATTTTTTTTTCCTTCATTTATAATTTATAATCATATTATAGATATTTATAATACCTATAAACTTAGAATATTCATAATAAATTCATTTTTGCTCCAAAAATTATGAAAATTTAGGAGTATCTTCGTGACACCTCATAGAAAATTATCCCACTTTTAGTTTCTGGAAAATGTTTTATTTTTATATTATTATTGAATTAAATTGTTTTTAATCATATTTAATTCATTAAAAATTCATTTTTAATGATTTTAATCTCAAACTTTTTGGGTAATTATTTCTCATCATCATGAACTGATATAAAAATTATTGGTTCAGAAAACATTTAATTTTATTGACTTTCCTATTTTTAATCATTTAAACATAATTTAATCTCGTTAAATCAATTTTAAATATAAATAAGTTTATATAAATTATGAGAAAATTATTCTAATTTGTTTACATCAGAAATCACTCATTTTCTATAAAATTGGTATTTTTGGATCATGTATGGTATTATTAGTCTTATTTACGTTTAATTAGACATAATTAAACATTTATTTAATTACACAATTTAAACATCTATTTTATAAATATTTTTCTTATAAAATAGAAATACTCATATGGTTTAATGTCTTAATTATCTTTTGTTGAATCATGGTGTAACTCTAAGTTATTTATTTATATATTTATGATTATTGTATTATTTTAATTTAGTTAAAATAACTAACTAAATTATTTTGTCTTAATTATTCAAACATATTTTTTTTATCTAAATATTCAATTGGCAATAATTATATTACCTAAACCGTATTTATAAACTTTGGTATGTTATTATATAACCTTTACATTAACGCGATTTATCATAAAAACTCTAATTCCCCAAATCGACTTAGCAAACCCTAATGCCTTGGACCCTAGATACCTTAGACTTTTTAGACTTTTCCTTATTAGTATTCTTACACGTTATAGGTTGAATTCCTCGGAATTCCCATTACTTAGCTCACGACCGCTTAAGTGGATTTTGATCGCTTTCGCAAACTGTGAGTATATCTTTCCCTTTTTCATGTTTTACACTTTTGGGGTGACTCATGTACGCTTATTACTTCATTTACTTAATCATGGTTTATTCTATATTTACAATCGCAATTCTTGTATGTGTTTTACTTGTTGATTCGCTGATAGTGTGTACTTATGACCTGAATCATTAACCGTTCTGCGGCCTAGCATAGCAATAAATAGTACTTAATTATTGTTATGTGTGAACGATTATTCATCGCCTACTATGAGCGAATACTATATATATGTGTGACTCTTGATTCATTAAACAAAGGTTTGATTTTGGGTAGCATTTGTACACCACTTGAACACTAAATTGTAGACAGTATAACACGTGAATTGCGAAACTCTTTTTCTACTATATGTATTCAAACAGGGTATGCTCACCAATACAATTTTTGTATTGACCAAAATATTTTGTACATGTTTCAGGTTGTTTTGAGACGCTTCTTTTAGGCTTTTGGATTTTATATTTCAGTCTTGTCTACATTGTATCTCAGTTAGACTTGTCACTTTAGAATTATTGTATCCTGTAATTTCACTTCAATGTAATAAATTATTTAAATCAATGTATTCAAATTTACACTTTAGTCCATGAGCTATTGAACAATCGTCACTACGTGACACCTCGATGTTTCCGCCATCGGTTGGGGTGTTACATTGATAGAATTCCACACCACCTTAACGTACCTGTAAATTCACGATTACGTTCCGGACCGCAATCACCAATTTACCTTACATTAAGGTTTTGTGTCCTTCTATGTCACTACCGATTGTTGAGCAGGTCTGATAGTCTCCACCAGTCGTTGAGCAGGTGGTAGGGCCTCTCCCGACTGTTGGAAAGACATGATGACCTCTACCAATCGTTAAGTAGGTGTTTGGTAGTCAACTAATTGTTGTACAAGTAAGCAAGTATGATTATATTTATAGCAATCAATTCATATTCAGACAAGCATGCACACAGATGATAATACTTGAATTTATTACTTGAATCCATAAAGTGTCAATACAAAGAATTAAAAGCAAACATCATTCAAATGGTGGGACTTGCTGTTAAGTAGCTGGAGGGTCTTGATCTCGGTTTAGTTTAGGGCATCGGTTACGGAAGTGATTTGGGTAATGAATGTTCTATAAGATATGGGTTGAATGAAGGACAATGAGGTAATATAAGGAATGTAATCATTTATTCATTTAATTAAAACGAATAAACGAAAACGTTGACTTATCAAAGATTCTAAATTCTAATAACATATGAAGACATGCTTTATCCTATAAGTGAACACTCATCCCGAAAATTCCCAGGTAGGCATCCGGGTCCCTCGTCTGATTGGGATATATGCGCAATGCCAGCCTAGACAGAAGACTCAGAATACAGGCGTTCACCCTTCCAGATTGCACGTGTTCGTTATTAAAACCTAGAACTTCGACGAGATTTCAAGGTGGTTCAGGTTAAACCTGAGGATTTTGCCTTATTAGTTTAAGAGTGAATCCGGTGATGGAGAGCAACCTTCTTGTAGGGATGAAAGTAGAGATAAGAAGTAGGAGATAGAGAATAGCAAGCAAAAGGAGCAAGTACTTGTTAAATCCTATGGTTATAGACTAGATTATTTTTCTAATAACCTAATTCCCTATAACCATGGCTCTGATACCAATCTGTAACACCCCAACCGATGGCGGAAACATCGGGATGTCACGTAATGATGATTGTTCAGTAGCTCATGGTGAATGATAAATTCCATTAAATAATTTAAATGAATTACATACAACTGTTCTAGAATTTGTACATCAAGTTGAATAAAACTATACACATATCTTCAAGCATCAAATCAAATCTTCAAGCAAATAGAACCTGAAACATGTTAAGTTGAAAATGTTTTGGGTCAACAAAAGTTGGTGAGAGTTACATAGGTTTTTGATGATTGAATAAAATGTTGTGCAATTCATGTGTCATGTCAATCTAGTCCATATGTGAGAACATACTAGAAATAAATCGAGTGCATAATCAACCCTGATGACTGTTATAAAATGATACATACCATACGCTCATGGTCCAATATGTTATACGATAACAAACACCCACGTAACCTTTGTAGGAGGCACGTATCCGGGTGGGATTGTCAGTCCAATAGATCTATCAATGTATACCGCCGGCTTGTACGGAGTTAATGATTATGCTAGAATGGTGCTTACTCTAATCATGCTCAAGACATAATGCAACATAGAAAACACATAGACACATTGATGATTGAATTGCATAAAATGATGTTGTAACATGTTTCACCCCAAAAATGGTGATAAATAGAAAAGGGGCTATGTAAAACTCACCTTGGTAAAATGTTATATCTGTTGAAAAATTGGATAATGGTGTTGCCCAAATATATCAAGTATCACCCTATAATAAGGTAACAAATAAGTCTAAGTCTATCTAGCATACAAATGTATAAGTTTCTAGGGCTTCGAATTGGGGATAATTGCTCGTTCGATTAATATTAAAAATATTCGCCAATTGAGAGAAATTTAGTAAATAAATGACTAAAAATCTTTTTATGAAATTTAAATTTAAGATGATCACAATGATATGTATAAAGTATAAAAATAATTTTTATAAAATTATTTTCTTTAAAATAGATTATTAAATCTATTTATTACAAATTGTCAAAACTTAACCTTAATATTTAAAAATATTAAAATCAAAGAATTAGAAGTTTAAAATTTATATTTCTGCTCCAAATAATCAGAAATAATTTCTATAAAATTTTGGTGCAAAAATAATGAAAATTGAATTTATTATGATTTAATTATGATTAAATCTAACAAAAATTGATTAAAAATATAAAATAAATGATTTTACTGAATTAAAAATTATTTCAGTAAAGTTTAATGTTATAAAAACTTAAAATAATTTTTGTGGAAATTAATAAGATCGTTTCGATATTTTTATAGATTTTTATAAATAAAATAGAATAAACTTGATTTATTTATTATATATATTAAATAAATAAATTTTTGAAAACTAAAAATTGGGTGTTGAACTTTTATCTCAGATCAACATGATATAATTTTTGTAGAATTTATAAAAGGTTTTACTATTTAAAAATGAATTTACAAGATTTAAATGTAATAATTATATATATAATTGGCTTGTTGAAAAATAATGCAAAAAGGGGTGCCCATGCTGGGACTCGAACCTAAGTACCCAGCCGTCCGAAGCTTTAGCACAGCCAAGGGAACCATCTGGGCTACAAGCTCTGATGGTGTTTGTTCTTTTCTGAAAAATCTTTTATGCGATCAATACCTTATGTTTTCTTCCCCAAATCAGTTTTAGCGAAACCCTAGAATTTTCAATTGGACAAATCACACACTTTGAACCCGATTAATGTTAGGGTTTATGCTGTGTGATCGCCGACTAATAAAACCCACAAAAAATATAGAACTCACAGTGTTTGTTTCGTTGATGAATGCTCGGTCAAAGCCAAAAGTCAAACAACGAGGAGGATGATAATAACAGTGAGATTGGAGAAGAATTGGAGATTGAGAAGAGAGTATGAGCGAGTTGTTATGCTGTGCCAAGGTTCAATTTATAGGGAAAGGGCTTGGTGTTTGATTTGGTAATCGTTGACCCTGAATTCAATATTGACGCGAATAATGATTATAATTGGTATGATTTAGCTTGTAATTGGACGCGTATAGATGATTGACAGGCCGGTAATCACGAATCGTTGCCATATATGAACAATTACGGATTAATTGTGATAATTAAGCTGGTCAAAAGAAAAAAAAATTTTATAGTTAACTGCTGCTGCTCGCTGTTTCGTAACAGCTAAGAAGAAGGAGGGCAGCGAAGATTGGGTTAAATATATTTTATGTTTGAACTAAATCAGAATAAAGTCTTGGCTCAAGTGGTTAAGTGTGTGTGGGTGTGTGCGAGGTTGGTCCGGTTCGAGACCCGGGTGGAGCAGGTTTTAATTCTTTTTTTTTTTAACAATGAAAAGGGGATGGTTGTTGGGCTATTGGGCCGGGTCAGCAAGTGGGCTCAGGTTTGGGTTTAAATTTGGGCTCCGAAATACAGGGAATGGGTTATGAATGAAATAATCAAATTATTTGTTTTCATTATTATTATTATTATTATTATTATTATTATAATAAACCTATATATATATATATATATATATAAGTTGTGAATTAGGAGAATAAAAACTTAGGTAAAAAAAAAATGAGGGGTTTTTATATTTAAAATTTGGGGGAAAATTTTGCGATGTTACACATATTCCGTTTCATAAGATTTCGTTACTTCTATTTAGCTAAATAAGCTTTAAATGTGTACGATTAATTGTTAAATAATTTCATTATATCTGTATTTTCTGTAGGAGTGTTTGTCAAGTTGGTTTTTGAATTATAGAAATTAGTTTATTCGAATTTAAAATTTTGAAACTAAATATGATTTGGATAAACTAAAATTGAATATGCAGGTTTAATGAACACCCTTAATTTCCTGAGAGTTAATATTAAGCAATATTTGATAATCATATTAAGTTTTAGACACTCCCCTGTTCAACAAAATAGATTAGTGGTGAACTGTTTAAAGGGTATAAGGTTCTTGGGTTCACTGCACTAAGTTATCTTTCACAAACTTCTAGCAACAAGTTGCTACTTATGTATCCACAATTATTGACGTATATTTATCTGCATGTGTGCATATATCTGTGTGTATTACTATTATACAAGTATAGATCTGTGTATGGTGCATTTTTTGTATTGTTATCTACTAATTCATTTTGATACTAACACCATGTATTAAATGAATTATGGGTGTTTATTGTTTTGTTACTGCAAGAAAATATTTGCTATCAACATTTGTTTAGGATCCATTTTCTCAATCGTGAAGATGTTGGTGGTTCACCTAATGCTATACATAATGTTCACATTGCTGCACCGCAAATTTTGAATCACTTTTGACAACATAATTAATTATAGGTTTTACTTTCATTATTCGTCGTTTGTTTGCTTTCGTTATTTGCGATTAATACTAAAAATAAATAAAATACTTAATCAAAATAAGGGTGCCTTAAGTTGTTATTAGAACATTGTAAGTGGTAAGTTTCAGTTACACAATAGTTTTTACATTCATATTAATCACCCCGCCACAGTTGGTGATCCTACTTGGCCTAACTCTGCCTTCACAGCAGTCCCAAATCCATCGTAATCATCTTTTCTTGGCAAAGTTTTCAACAACAATGGCAGCGACAACAAACATTTAGTATATTAGATTCATTTTTTCTTTCAAGTTTTAGCACGTTTACAATTCGAGGTCATAGGTATATGTGTTTACAATTCGAGGTCATAGGTATATGTGTTTGAATATGATTTGTTTCAACCTATTATATAAACCCAACAGTTCCATAGGATTGCATTGTCATCGTTTTGTAGGCAATGAACAAAGTAAAAATAAATGAATGTTTTGAAGAAACTTAAGAAATTTATCTAATACAGTGATACTAAAACATTCATAATCAATAACCCGCTGCAACGTGCGGGCTAACGTCAACTCGTTATATAAATATAATGTAAACTATTGTTCCAAAAAAACGGCTTGAACGGTCAAACCACATAATTGAACAATTTTAAACAATAAAACCGACCGATCCTTGCTGACCAATTCAACTCGTCTGGTTTGGTTTGTTTTTGCCCGTATTCGCAGTTAGTGGCCGGTTCCACTTACAGCTTTTATCAAAACCATTCGAACATGAGTATTAACACCCTAGCATTTGATCTATATACTTGTGTCAAAATTGGAATTAGTAATTGTAATAGTAATAGTAATAATAATGAAACCTAACCATAATGTTAATATTAAATAATTCTAATAGGATTTTTTTTTTTAAAAAAAATATGCCTTCGATATTTCCGAATCGAGGTGTGATAGAGAATTTTTTTTTTTGAAAGGCGAATTTCTTGCTTCTTGTGAGACTTGAATTCAAGACCTCAAGTGTGATAGAGAATTATACTTCAATAATGAAAAAAAAAATAGTATGAAAATGCTAGATTAAAAAGAATATTATACTTCAATAATGAACACAAATGTTAAGGAATTTTGACCGTACATCTATTTCCTATTTAAACTTAAGACCATGTGTAGTGAGGCGTTATTGGGGCTTGAAATTGCAAAATAGCGCCCAAACACCACTACAGTGGGGCTTTATGGGGCGCTATATTGCTTCAAAATGGAAAAAATGGGTGTTTGGCGCTATTCTTGTAACGCCCTTTTGTTTTGGTTTGTGTGCAAATTTATTCCAGCCAATGAAATTAAAGGGAGGGGCGCTACCCCTTTCTTCCAGTACACACAGTCTAAGAAAGGTTTGATGGTAGACGATTTTCCACGGCTATATGTACATGAACATTATCTAATTTGGAGAAGTGTGATAGAGAATGGCTAGTGTACTCAATTGATGTTGTTTTAACCGTCGTATACAGAAAATAGTTTACGTTATTTATTTCGTTCAGACCTAAAGCCAAGGGGCATATTTTTTCGCGACTCCACCTAGGCATCTGAATTCTTAAAGACGACCTTGATTCTGATATAACTAAAAGCAATATTTAAAGAATGAGAATAATTGTAGTCGTACCTAACCAAAAGCATGGTAATAATTCAGATTATACAATTGGCAAGATAATAATTATATTATAACATGGCTACATAAAACATTTAAAATATCATCATTAAATATAAATAGTTTAAAGTAGTTTTCAAGTGTTTGGGAATCAAGTCTTTTGAGTGCTGATATTTATTATTTACTTTCCAATGAAATGTGAAAATAAAGGGTAAATGGTCAAATATCACAACTTTTCATAGCTATGAATTTTTTCTCGATTTTGTAGAAGGATAGCAATCTTCGGGATGACAGTTTCTTCATGTTTTAAAAGTCGTTAGACGGTGTCAATGCAGTTGACTAGAGAGTTTCGAATACTCGGACATAACTCGTCGAGTATTTGGCCTAGGCGGGGAGTACTCACGGATTACTCGTTGAGTGATCGACGCCTAGATAAGATTTTTACAACCATTTTACTAATCCTAGTTTTGTTGCATCCACAAAATTGTATGCTAAAAACTTCAGCAAACCTCATCTTAGCAAAGGATATCAAATTTAACTAAAAAAAAAACCCTATTTTTTTTCCAACTACACTAACCCTTCAATAACCGTCAATTAAAAAATATTAAAATTATATATTTAATATTTGTATGTGGTAGAGGGCTCCGCATTGAGTTCCTTTGGAGGTCCACAAGTCCGGACCTAGGTGTGTCGAACTTCACTCCTCAACGCAACGGCGATCCTCAAATTCATACCTTTATAACATTGAAGCATTGTGGTGCTCTTACACTGTATTTATGATTTTAAGTAATTAAAAAAGTACTTTTTTATATCATTAATAAAATCCAGTAACCAACATTACAAATTCGACTTAGAAATATCAAATATTTCAGCTACACTTTTGTTTTCAATAATTTTAACATTACAAAGTCCTAATAATTTCAACATGCTATTTGTTATATGTTTTTTTAAATTATAAAATATATTAATATATGTGGTTTTGATACGGGTAATCGGTCTCGGCTAATCGATAAGTATCACCTCGTACCATATTCGTATAAATCCCGTCAAATGTTTAAAAACAAATCTCATACTTGAATATTCTACCTCAACTATCTTGGGTGTTCTTATTTATTTACTCTTAATGTAACAATTAGATGACAAATTAATTAAATATACCTCGGTAGCCGTTAATATCATTGAAGTATTTTTACGATTTATCTGTCAGGCTATTTTTTTTTTTTTTTTGAAAATTAAATACCTTCGGAATTACATTAAGTTGTGTGTGGTTAAAAGTGGTGGGAATAGATTTGTAAGCCTGGTACAAAAATGATTAAATGTGCATGAGCATGTCTAAAGGTTGGGGAACATAAAAACAAAGCCTCCTTGTTTAATGCTTTCTCTTCTTCATCTCTTTTCTTTTTTTACTCTTGCTTTTTTTCTTTAATAAAAACATTGAATAATGTGATCTAACAATAACTTGATTCATAAACCATGCATCACCCCTTAGTCTAATGGTATAGTGTCATTCTTAAAAATGTGAGGTTGTGAGTAAAGATGTTCAAAAAATTTATGGCTCGCTCGAAAAAACTCAACTGTAAACGAGCTCGACTCGGCTCGGCTCGATTTATAAACGAGCCGCCCCAGGCTAAGGCAAGGTAGATTCGTGGCTCGCTCGCTTAAAATTAAAGTCATAATTACAATTTATGTAAATTATAAAAAGAAAGATATAAAACATACCATCCAACTAAAAATCTCCATATATATAGGGGAAGGATAAATTGAAAACTCCCTTGAGTTAAGAAAACTTAGAAACCCCATCTAAAACCATCTAAAAAAACTTTTTTTTTTTGAAAAAATTACACAAGGTAACATACATGTTTTTAAACGTTTTGGGCTAAAAAAAACGCCGATGGGATATTTTTTAAAAGCAACGCAAACTCTGCAACAACGCTGTTAACATATGTTTTCTGCCTTTTAACATATGTTACAGTGCTGTTAACATATGTTTTCTGTTTTCTAACATATGTTACCAGCGCTGTTACAAAATTTGCGTTGTTTATTTTGTTTAAAAAAAAAATTCCCTTGGCGTTTTTTTTTTTAATTTTTTTGGCCCAAAACACTTAAATACATGTATGTTACCTTGTGCAATTTTTTCAAAAAAAATAAACTTTTTTTAGATGGTTTTTACATGGGTTTTCTAAGTTTTCTTAAATCAAAGGGGTTTTTAATTTATACTTTCCCTATATATATATATATATATATATATATATATATATATAGGAATAAGATCAAATAGGAACCAATACCCTAGTTAGGAACTTAGGAACCAATCTGAGCCATCCATTTTTTATTTTGATCTAAAGGATATATTTGTAATTTTATTTTTTAATATTTATGTATTTTCCTTTTACTCCAAATTCCTAGATAACAATTACTTTAAATTTTGTAACTTGTTTCCTGAAAATACTCCTCATCAATTTTCTATTATCTGAACACATAAGTCTACATCTTTCATTCCAAATTCGTAAATTCGTAGATAACAGGGAAGTCGCTATCTTTCAAGATAATTATAAACAAGTATCTTTCGTAGCAATCGAAAGTTTGTTATTTATAACAAAACATAACATCCTTGGTAGTTTTGAGTTTTATACATTCATATATAAGAATGTATGTTGGATGTAAACAACTCCAGTACAAAAATTGATATCCACAATTTAAAAAAAAATATTACGTAATTTTGTTTTGGTATTTTATATTTATGTCTATGTATTTTATCAATGAAGATCATAAACATTGATAGATGTTAATCATTGATAGAAAATGGAAGGAGCCATCGTCAAGCCGGATAAAACCGTGTAACTTATCCATATATAATGTTGCTTGCTTTTTCTCCTAGAAATGGAGGGCTCTTGTTTGGTTATGATACATGTATATTTAATTTTTTTGTTTTTTTTTTCTATTAAAATGGTTGGATACTTATATAATTATATTTACAAACTTATTCGCTTTTGTCAGGTACTAAAAGTGCATGGGGGCAATAAGGTTGTTAGAAGAGGACTATATGCCGTTTCTTTGGTACCCTTTTGCTCTTCGATAAAATCATCACCTAGGGTTTCAGTTTGTTCATAGATTGTAGGGTATGCATACATACACTTGTGTACCTTCAGTTTGGTTTTACATTAGATACGTTTTTAACTTACACTTGTGTATGTTATAAGTCTATACAATGATGTATATAGTTGTATTTATTTTTATAATGTTAAATGCATTAACTAATGTTGATTAATAATACTTATTTGTTGTGTACACAGGTGTATTCAATTTCATATAGGTTCCAGCCCAGATATACACCAATATATATTTCGTTCATATACAAAAAGGAAGAAACATCTACATCTATTATGGTGTACACTGACGTATTTAACATACATTTTGACAAAGATATACACTAATGTATATGTGTGTCCAAATTATAGTTATGTAAGCTGGAAAAAAAAACCGATATACACCAATGTATATCTGTGTTGATGATGTTGAATGAAAGAAAAAAAAAAGAAACTCATATACACCAATGTATATGTTTGTTCAAATTATAGTCATGTAAGCTAGAAAATAACAGATATACACCAATGTATATCTGTGTTGATGATGATGAATGAAAGAAAAAAAAAGAAACTAATAGACACCAATGTATATCTGTGTCAACGATGATGATGATGATAAATGAAAAAACAAAAAAGAAACTTATGTACACCATTGTATATATGTGTTGATGATGATGATGAATGAACAAAAAAAAGAAAATGATGTCACCATTGTATACATGTGTGTATATTAACAATGTGAATACATAAGAAAATATTTGCATCATATAATAGTGTCACTAGGTAAATTTATGACACATATGAAAATATACACACATGTATACAATGTCAGTACATGTGTTTTATGTCTCTGTTTCGTAAGAACTATACAACAAGTGTATAGACCGTGAATGATGAGAGAGAGAGAGAGAGAGAGAGAGCGAGTTGTAGAGAATTTTTAGAAACTAATCCAAAGAGAGAGTGAGAGAATTTTTAGGGTATTTATAATACACTTATGTATAAAAACTATACACGTAAATTTATCATACGCTCATGTATAAACTACATTTATGTAAAATAGTTGTTTATACACATAGCTACTTAAGTGTTGGTTATGCTAATAAAAAAAAGAACCCCAGAAAATGACGACATATAGGATTTGTTGTTTATTCACATGTGTAATTGAGTGTTGATTTTGCTAATTAAAAATGAACCATAGAAAACGGCGAATTTGATGGGCTTATAAACAAGAAACAAATGAATTAATGATTTCCGGGTTTTAAGATCATACAAAATTACTAGATTGTCCCTAATATAAAATAAACAATTAAATTAAATTCTATTTTATTACCATCTTGCCCTTCAAGATCAATGGTTGATAATGGTTCCTATGGTTCTCAAACAACCTATGGTTCTCATTTGAACCACACCATATATATATATATATATATATATATATATAGGATTAGGTTCAAATGAAAACACACTTTTCGTAAAAGAACCACGAGAACACCGACGTAAAATGTGAATTTTTAAATTTTTTTTTCCACCGGTGAAAAAACGGGTAACCTCGACGTAAAAAAAAAAAAAAAAAATTTACGATGGGTTTACAGTGGTGTAAAGACCTGGGCCCACCTTGTTTTGTCTTATTAGGAAAGAGAATATTCCATTTTATATTTTATTCTACTTTAATTATGGTCCACAAATTCTTTTTGGATTAAAATATGTTTGTGGTGGAAAAGTGTGTTCTTTAGTTCTTTTACGAAAAGCATGTTCTCATTTTACCCTTTCCCTATATATATATATATATATATATATATATATATATATATATATATATATATATATATATATATATATATATATATATTAATATTCCAAAAAGCACTAAATCATACATGTCACTCAAAGAGGCTATCCTCTCCCTTTGAGTGTGCCACGTGGCACTCGGTATTCTTAAAAAAAAACCATATATAAAGCATCTTAGTGTTTTTTTTTTTACAAATCCTAACCGAATTGACTCAAAAACCTAGCATAACAAATCGTTCTCCATCCTCTGCACTACCTCAAACAATGATTTACACATCTTCAAGGTACTATATTTCTCATCTTTCTTTGTATCCTTCTTTTGTTTCATGTTTTGCTATACATGTTCTTCGTTTATGTTTTAACGATTTACACCCTGATGTTTTACATCCTTCTTTTGACCCATTCTAATCTCCATCTTCCATCGTTATCCTTTCCAAATCTCTTCAATATCGATTTGAAGCTTTCAATCAACCAGGTTAGTTTTGTTAGATCTGTACTCTTCTATAATTTGTTCAATAAATCATATTTGTTTATTATATGACTGTGAAATGATTAGGCTTTGTAATCCTGGGTTCAGATGCTAGGGTTTAAATGTTGTTACGGGCTCATAATTTTCTACAACTAGACACACGTGAGGTGAACTCAAACCCTAATATGAAGTTCTTCCTTCATCTTTCTTTATTATCATCCCCAACCAATATTATCATATCATATTATCATCATATATGTATATGGTCATGATATGGAGCGTGTGACAGAGTTTCCGATCAGTAACGTTGACATCGGGCCTAGAAACAACAGCGTATTGGCTGGGATGTTGTTCATCCTGCACCACCTAAGGTATTAGTATATATGCATATGTTTCTTCATATTTGCCTGATTTTTTTTGGTGTTTTGATGTGTATGTCTTTATTTCGCTAGATCTTATCTAAATCTCAATAAGAAGATGATGATTCACCTTGTTTTACTGTTGTTGGGTTTGGAAAGAAAGCAATAATGGGTTATTTAAATACAGGTCAAGAAGAAGAAGAAGAAAATAGTAGCTCAAGCTCTGAATGGAATGAAGAACATGTCACTAGCTTTGATGATTTATCTTCTCTTTCTTCTATAGATGGAAACACTGACAAGAACATGGTTGAACCCGCATGTTCTAAAGACTCAGAGAAATTGAAGAAACATGGGTCAACAAGTCTCTCAGGTTTGTTTGTTAAATTTCTATTTTTTAATGATTTTTTTTGTTTATATTTGATTTGGGGTTTTTTCTATGTGTTTGTTTGTTGGTTTTTGTATTTGATGTGAGGTTTTCTAGGTGTTTAATGAAATGTTAATTGTGTTACAAGTGAAGCAGTTGTCAAGTTTTCCTTTGTTTTATAATGCTTACGTTTGCCTTTGATTTGGGGTTTTTTTCTATGTGTTTGCCAAATGTGTTGCATGGTGTTTGGATGTGCAATTTGGAATGAATGATTAAATAATCACTTTTAAACCCACTTCCATACATCAGTTTTTAAGGTTAACAATTCTTAGTTGTTAGTATCACCCTTCCATTATTTAAAAAAAAAAACAGTTGAAGCTCACGCCTTGAAGTAAGACACTATTTGCTCTTTTTGATTATTTACTAATATTAGATTTTTTACTCCCGGGACACTCCCGGGATATAATCTAGTTTACTATGAGTTAAATATCCAAGTAACTTATTCTTATATAACCAATTATATAAATTTCAATGAAGAAATAAGTACAAACTAATATTAAGCCGTTCGCATTGATGCGGAGGGCATAAAACCGTACCAAGTAGCATCGGTAACACATTGTTGCCAACGACTAACTACACCGAAAAAACTTATAAAAAGATATAAAAAGGAAACTAACAAAACTCAGTGAAATGTATACGTAAAAAACGGTGTACCATGCACGTCTGTTGCGGCGTGATAATGCGCAAAAATTAGGACGAAACTTAAAACACAGCGTGACTGTTTGACGGAAAAAATAGAGGTAAAAATGTTGAACTACATACGCAAGATGTGGAGTGTCAACTCGAAAAATTTGGATTGAAACGTAAAACTAAAAATATATTTAAGATACATGGGATATAGTTGAAAGTAAAAAAAGTGTAGATATTCAATGTAAAAGATGAAAACTATTAGGGTTAAAAAAAAGTAAAGAAAACACAAAGTATGGTACAATCTACATAGCATGATGTACAACACTTTCATGCACAAAACACTTCTTAAGCATGATGTACAAGACCATGAAGCACAAGCCACTTGATATTATTGGTTAAGTGATTTAACATAAAAAAAATACATAAATAAAATATTACTTTCTTATATAATATAAATAAGTGATTTAACATAAAAAAATACAAAAATATAAACGGTTTTTAATGAGCCCGGGCTCAAAATTTAGGCTTGATAAAATAAATGGACTCAACTCAACTCGTTTACAAACCTATTTGTGGGTATCTTTGCAAGTGCAAGACGAGGTGAAATTAATGTGTTATAAAATTTCCCGTTAAATTTTTTTTATTGATAAACCATACAGTTATATGTTTATATTTCACAATATTCATATTTAAAAAATTGGATTTAATAAAATTAATATGATTACATGCAAGTAGGGCTGGCAATTTCAGACACGAATACGAATACCTGACACGAACCTACACGATTTTAACAGGTACATGTATGATCTTAACAGGTTTCGTGTCCTAAGCAGGTAGACACGAAATATACCTGTTAATTTTCGTGTCTAAACAGGTTAAATACTTGTTTATCTGTTTAGTACCCGTTAAGACATGTTATGGATTTTTTTTAAATATAGGTTTTGGGGGTGGAGTATTGGAGTTATACGTTTTTATAGATGGAATTCTACCTTTTTAATGCTTGATGATACCCATTTAACGTGTCGGAATTGGAAAACATGTTCGTGTATTATCTTATTAACCTAGTATAAATAGGTATTATCGTGGCTTATCATGTTAACTTGGTATAAACTGGTATTATCGTGTCTTATCGTGTAAACCAGGTATAAACAGGTTCTTGTTCAGGTTTAGAAAAAAGTACATGATAAGTTATCGTGTCGTATTCGGGTATAAATGTTTCGTGTTCGTGTCTTAACAGGTCGGGTATACACGATTTGTCAGCCCTACATGCAAGGAATTAGGGTACGGGTTTTTTTGGGTTAGTTTTTTGTATTATTATAATCGAATTTGAAATTTTAAAAATAAGGAAACTAAATTTGAATTTGGATTGATTCGAATGACTTCACTTATGAGAGAATTAATACTACAAATAATCTATATACCAGTGTTTTTAGAACCAGACCGGATGTTAAACTGGAGCCCCCGCCGATTCACCGGTCCAACAAAACCAGCCCAAAATTGAATCGAAACCAAAAAAAAAAACACGGTTCAACCTGAAAATTTCCGGTCTGACCTTCCGGTTTCCCGGTCCAACCGCGGGTCAACCACCGGGTCAATGCACAGGCGGTCCAACATAGTAACCCGGACCGGCTGGAGGTCTGTTTCCAATCCGACCGGACGGTCCGGGTTTTAAAAACCTTGCTACATACACTCACATGTTAGATGTGTAAATTTAAAATTCAATCTATAACAAATTAAAATTTTAATACCAACTCTTATATCTTATAAGAAAATCACAATTAGGGTACATTATTTTAAATCATAACCTCATTGGATCTATTCTATTGATTGCCTCTTGCCCTTTCCTACTTTAAAATATTGAACAATCTTTTTCCCTTTTCTCGTTCTTTTTGTCTTTTTCAATTATTTACAATAACTTAGATTAAATATATTTTTGTTTTAATAATTTAATTTTGGTTCTTTTTCTATTTTTTTTTCGCTTGTATTTATTTGAAGCTAATTATTGAAGTGTAAGAAGATTGGATCTAAAGTTTAATTCATTTTTATTACTTTCAATAATTGGGAGGTAACATATGTATCATATTATTATCATTTCAAAACATATCTATCTATAATATAAATATAATAAAATAACAGAGATGAGACACAAACACTTGGTGAGGCCACCCCTCAATTTCCCTCCAAAATTATTATTTTTTATCTCATGTGCATGACATATGCACTTTCTTCCACAATTTTCAAACGTTAATAACTTTTATATACAACATTTAAAAAGAAAAAAAAAACTACACCAAACTAATGAGCATTTTATTATCTTTCTAACAAGTACCATAGTGCTGTAAAAAAACGAGTTTATTTAGTGGTTTTTGTTCATGCAGAAAAGATGCATAATGTGTTCAGTTGATTCATTAATTATGTCTAGACAAGTCATTAATCATGTTAGGTTAGTTTATGTTTTTTATCCTAGTATTACATGTAAGAACCCTCTAAGTACATATATATTCACAGATATAGTCAGTTTGGTAACAATCTATTTTTTTTTTATTTTGATTGTTGTTGCTAGGAATATTGATTACAAAGGTTGCTAAGCCGGTTAGATGTAGTCTATGATTCTTAAAGACCAGGTAAATCTCTAGCTAATAAGTGATAATTAATCATCCCTTCATGCATGCCTCTTAGATCGTTTTAATGTATGTACTTAAATTATGTATGAGTAGAGAAAATAGTCAGGAGACATGAAAAGTTACCATCCTAAAATCTTTTTAGTCGAAAGCAGTTAGATCCTTTTTATTTATCTTCAAAATTGATCTTTACTGCTTACTAATTGATTGTTTTATTCGGTGTTACTCAAGATGATCGATTGTATATCCATAATAAAGATTGAACAAGTATGTCATTCTTTCACATATGCTCAATATACACATCAGAATCGCCTCTCATCATCATTATCATCATCACGACATATCATTTGATACCAATTTGGTTGTTTTTTTTTCTCAGGTTTATATTGCAGATTTAGAGTGTCTTGATGAAGTGATAAAATTATACAGAGACTTCACTTAAGCAAGATGTGCACACATACAATTAGAAGTGGGTTTTCTGAGTTATCGAGTGTTTGATCGTTTACATTTTTTTTTGAAAAATAAACGGTCTATTCTTTTTATGGTAAACACATTTTATCACTTCACATTCAATTTGTCTATCCCGGAAGCTCCTAAATGATAAACAAGTTGTTATTATTATCTATAATCTATAATCTATCTATAATCTATAACAACTAATAAACAAAACTCCTTATTGCCATATATCATTCTTCAATTTTTTGGCTCATCTCTCTTATGACACATAACACAATCTCCTTTAGTTTTCTATTTTTTTCGTTATTCTAAAATAAACCCCATTAAATGAAAATTAATAATAAAACCTTTTTTTAAATCAATTAACTTATTACATACATGGTTTTTTTCTTTTTCCTCCATTTGTCTTCTTAGAGCTATAATATTTGACAGCTTTCATAAGATCAATCCATAGTATGTTTTTTTTGTTCATTATAGTTTCAAATGATCGATAATATTGAATCTATCACTCATGCGACGGTATGTTTTTTATTTTAATATATTTTCAAGCCCTAATTATTTCATTTCTTCTCAATTCGTTTCTTCATTATTTGGTATTATCTCACCTTTGTTTCGTTTCATCTTTTAATTAAATTCTCATTTTTATTTTATTTGGAAGTCCTGTTTGTGGTATTTTATATTACTTCTTTTGTTATTCATATTTTCCATCTACAAGTTTTTGTAGATATAGTTCAAATACTATATTGATATTGATCATTTACATCATGATTTATTCATCTACATCATATTATTATGGGTATTTTGTTTTTTTTGTTGATATAGTACAAAATTGTTATAATTTTTTTTGGATTTTATATATGTTTTATATTAATTAACCCTTTTATGTTATTTGTTAATTTGTTATTCATGATGTTATTTGATTATAGATTTGTTCTTCATGTTAAAGGTATGTTTTTAACTCCGTTTTTTATATTATTCTTTTTATAACTAATATATTTCATGCATATTTTAATGTATGTTTCAAATTTCAAATATATATATATATATATATATATATATGTTATTTGTTTAATTTGTGATGTTTGTTTATTATACATTTAAGACATTTAATTCGAATTTTGAATGACTTGAATCTTTTAAAAAGTATCAAATTTGTTAATTTAAGTTAATAATGATAACAATTACGCCGACTTATTACATTTAAATTAGAGATTTCCTAATATTTTTAAAATTTAACAAATTATAATTTTGATTATAAATTTTTTAAGATAGTTACAAGTTAAATTTCAAATTTTGAATACTATAATTTTAAATGATAGATTTTGGTTAAACTTTATAAATAGTCAAATATCAAATTTTTTATTTAAGTATATAATTTCATATTTTAATATCTATAATTTTAATTTTAGTTAACAATATAAAAATTCTAAATTTTACATATTAATAGTAGCAACTAGACCTAATTAAAGCATTTAATTCAAATTTTGAATGATTTAAATATTTTTAAAAAATTCAAACATTTGAATATATGTTAATAATGATAACAGTTAAACCTACTTATTAACTTTAAAATATAGATATCCAAATATATTTAAAATTTAAACAATTAACATTTTCGGTTATAAATTTATCAAATTAGTTACAATTGTAATTGACAAATAATTTTTTTTTCATATTCCTAATTCAAATCATTACATATATATATATATATATATATATATATAGGGTCAAGATCGTGTACAAAGTGTTTTTTTGTGAGAAGTGTGAGAAGTATTAAAAATTGATACTTAGGCATCATTTTTTAACTTAATCGTGATGTTTTGGATTGATTTGCCTATAAAAACACCAAACATAACAATTAAAAACCGAAAACAATGAATTTTAGGCTTAAAACTTAAAACACCATGCTAAGAATATTAGCAGTGTGTTTTAAGCGTTAACTAGCGTGTTTTAGCTGTTTTTTAAATTTAATGACTATAATACATTGTATTGTGTTTTAGATTGTTGTGTTTGGTGTTTTTCAAGTTAAAACAACCTAAAACATCATTCCTAAATCCAAAACATGATGTCTACATGTCAATTCTTAGTCCTTCTCATACTTCTCACGAAAAATGTACTTTGTACAGGATCCTAAACCTATATATATATAGTGGAGAGTTCAAATGAGAAGAAAAAGAACAAATTTAAACCAATAAGAATCCTCTATATAATAATTGTATTTAATGTTAAATAAATGATTATTTTTTTGTAACCCCCGTAAACTAGTTAAATTAATGAAACTAATAATACAATTGCAAAATATATTCTTTCATATCAATCATAATTTACACTGAAGGGTAATTTCGATATGTGTAGGACAAATGTAGATTGAATTTATATATGTGTAGGATTAACGTATGATAATCTTGATATGTGTAGGATAAACGTGTGATCATTTTGATATGTGTAGGACAAAATTTGATAATGTGTAGGATAAAGTTTTAATGATTAATTAATTAAAGAAATAATAATTAATGTAATAAAAGTTAAAGTATTTAATGTTTCATTTCTTCTTTTTGTTCTCACAATAAGTTTCTTCTCATTTGATCCTCCCCCTATATAACGGAGCTATTAGTTCTTGAGTCAATATTCTTAGTCTTTAATTGGCTCGAAGCTCTTTATATAGGTAGAGGATCATGTGGGAAAATGGGTTTGTGTGAGAAGTGTGAGAAGGATTAAGAATTGACATGTAGCCATCGGATCGGATAACGAGTTATTCGGATTATTCAGATCAGATTATTTGGATTTTGAAATTTTAGAAGCCTATCCGAATCCGATCCGATCCGAATTGGATGTATACCCATCCGATCCGAATTCAATTCGGATCGGATTCGAATAAATCTGAATAATCCGAACGGATACCTGAATAATCCAAATTAAACCAAACAACAAATTTTCATTTTTTTTATTTTTCCTAATTTATGGTTACTAACATTTTATTAATTTGAATTCAATAAACATACAAAAGCATAACTAGAGATTAGTCTTAAACACAAATACAAAGTTCAAACTTCAAACTATAGTCTTCAAAACGTAAATTTGAACACAAAATCAAACTTTAAAACATAGTATTGAACATAAAATCAAGCATCACGAAATGTGACACTAACTAGTCCATATGAATGGACGATGTTGAAGAATTATGGTTTAGTATTGGCCTCATGCCTCATGGTTGAACTAAGTTTCAAACAATTGGTCATTCCCTTACTAAAACTCAATTGAAGCTTATTTGGGTTATTCGGTTATCCGAATAATCCAAATAACCTGAATAATTTAATTGTGAAATCCGAATCCGATCCGAAATCCGAATCCGATCCGAAATCCGAATAAGTAATTCAGATTCGGATCGGTTTTTTCGGTTCGGATATCGGATCGGATTTCGGATTTTTTGAACACCCCTAATGACTACGCAATTGACGAGTTCGAGTGTATTTTATCTCTCACTTTGAGTCCATTTAATGATAATTGATTAAAAATTTTGCCTCCTAATATCTCATATCGCATCCATTTAATGATCATTTAACAATGATAATTGATACTTTGCTTAAAAGTGTGATCTAATAGTAAAATGCACATGTGCATCAGGAATTACGTCACATGACGTAATTAAGCCATTTTATATTTTGTTAACTTTTTTTTTGAAATATTAATACTAGATAATCATTTTGGTGTTTTTACTTTTATTATTTTTTTAGGTTATATAATTTTTTTATTATTTTTTTAGTGGAGGGGTTTTTGTAGACACACTTCATATTTACAATAATGCCACATGTTCACACTGGTTCCTTGGTTTCCTTTCTAAATGGTGGTTCTCAAATGATCCAAATCATATATATATATATATATATATATATAATCATTTATCGTTTGATTCATTCATAGAGATCACAATTCTTGATGAATATAAAGACATTTCAAGCATAATTATTTAAACATTTGGTTTTGAAAGTTGTTCTCCATCTTCTTCTTCATTTCCACATAAGTAAAACATCTTAGCCATTTTTTTATGATAGAGTTTCATAGTTGTTTATTAAGTTTATTGTGGTTGTACTCAAGTGAAATACTCCTTCATATGTCTAAGACCTTATCCTCTAAATATGGTTAAAAGACTTTTAACGAGTAAAATCATAGAATAGGTCAATTACTTATCATAGATGACAAAATTTAACACCCTTCTAAACATACACCAAGGGTAATTACAATGTATTCACATTTATGTATAGTTTCAAAGTTTAAGTTTGATCACAGCGGAAGATTTTCGTATCAAAATTTCGGACCCAAAAAAAAGTTTACTTAAAAAAATTAAACAAAAGGTTATTTGCATCTTGAATTGTTCGGCTCGGTTAGTTTGCTTTGCTTGATCGTTCATTCGGTGACCCGTCATACCCCCCAACCTAACAAGAAAACAATACAAAAGAGAGGTTAGTTAAACACTTGGTAAAAATGGAAAACAAACAAACAATATGTTTGTTGTTGAACCCGTCGTAGGCTACAACAGTAGGCTGTAGCTTACAGCCTTCTGTCCACCACAAAACACCGCCCGTCGTAAGCTACGACTCGGGCACCGTAGCTTACAGCTGGGCATTTCTGCCCATTTTCGATGCTTTGGACCGTAGCTTACGGCCCTTGGCCGTAGGCTATGGTTTGTAGCTGCTGATTTGGTGCCCAAAACCATGCCTTAGCCACTTTTTCACCGTTCTTCTCATGTGTAAAACTCCATTAAACCCAACAAGTCTAATACACATGAAAACTCACAATTTAATGATTCAAATGGCGAATTGTCAAATAGTTTATATAGCTTCTATACTCACCATAACTTAGGCTATAGATCAACCTATTTTATAGTCTTGACAAGCGTCTAACACTCGACTTGAATCACATTAGTCCTTCCAACTAAGAGGATTTATGTTTTTGTTCGGACTTCCTTTTTCTAAAGTCTAAGACCCATAGTTTCCACTCGTTCAAAGTCAAGGGCTGAATTCGTATGCATTATTCAAGACATAGTAAGATTGATCATAGCGTTCGTGTGCCTTAGTCTCTATAATCCGTTCGGGATTGCTTATACCTTGGGCTTGTTTGCTTATTGGGAGGCCTCGGGCTCTACAACTCGCTCGAAATAGCTTATACCTTGGTATTATCCCCTTTCTGCGCAAATTAAGCACAAGCTTCCATTTTGACCCGTTTGGGTATTCAAAATGATAACCATTCCATTATGGATACTTCGATTCTAGATTTTACCATGGTTTGTAACCATGTTTATGATTCCTAGACATACCTCCGCTTCTATAGCCCATTGGACTATGTATGCCTCGGTTGTAAGTGTCTAATTTAGTCGATGTCTATAATTCCCATGTAACAAGATTTCACATCTTAAAACACTAACTCATAACTAAGAGCAACGATTCAAAAGAGGATAACCCAAACCATTACGTACCTTGTAGCTTCCCTTTTTGGCGAGTGTCAACGTCGCCTTTGATTTCGATGTTCCCACTTGAGCCGCCTAAACAAGCACCAAAGCGATTATCAATACACTCATGTTTGACCAACATAAGTTAACATATCCAACTAAATGTTTAATCACACCATTAGTGACATTCTCATCAATGATCTCATAAGCTAAGTTTAACAATTTTCTAGTTTTCACTTAGGCAATTCATCGAACACTTGGTAGGAATAAATTGCAATTCATATTATTATACCATTAAACTAGCTAGCTTACCAAGTTCCAATTTCAATGGTCCATGCCATGGGATTACCCATGATTTGGCAACAAATTATCAATCAACGAACACAACAATCAAACATAAACTTGAAATTTGTAGGTTTTATGCCAAATAATCAAAACCCTCTTCTTTCAACATATAGGTTTTTAGCAATAGTGATTAATTGTCTAGATTAATCATTGATTAGGTTAATTTTGCATCTTCTAAGTCTTTACTAGTCTAGACTAAGACTCTTATAATCAACTTCACACCGTATGGCTCGACATTAAAAAAACCCCATGGCAAGAATCATCATTAATTCATGAATTACTACATACCTTATAATCAGATTTCAATGGGGATTCATTTTATGCTAACATGCAGAGAATTTAGTGGTGATTCCTCCTTCAATCAAAGGGTTTTTGGTAGATTTTGGGATGAAGGTGAAGTGTGTGTTTTGGTCGATGCATATGCCTGACCATCTCCACCCAATTTTTGTTTTATCAATAATATTATTAATACTTTAGTCATATGGCAAATCTAATCCTTGAGGTTTAATCCATTTAATAAATGGTTGCCATACTCATTTTAATTAGGTGTCTAGAGGTTAATATACAAAAGAGTATCTTTAGCCCATGATACTAATGGGTTAATTATGATTAATATTAGTTAGGTTTTTGGGTGTTACAATATGTATAACTATATATGTTGTAAATGTATGCACATATATATTTTGTATATATTTAAAAAAACAAAAATGCTTTTAAAATACAATAAAAACATAAAAACTTTCAATTGAAGACAGTTACTTTTTATGGTACTTGTATTTCTAAGTTTTATAAAATATATAATTAATAGCTTATTATCTTTGTGCAACTTCGAAATAATGCATAACATATTAGCATAAAACTTGTATATATAAAGCCGATATTACACTCATTAATTCCTACAATAAACATTCTTTCTAACGTCATACGTAGTAAAATGAGCTCACTTGCATTTTGTTTTTACTAACTCAAAATGTCATTCTAATTTTTCAGCAAGTTGTTTGTGGCGGTTGATTTTCACTCGAATTAGATTATTGCCTTGAATTAGATTTTTTTAATTATTCATCGCTCATACCTTTTGATTTTATAGTTAGATTATTTACATTTTTTGCCTCATATATAAACAGGATACGTCTAAGTGATCTAAGCATTCATCGAAAAGTGACACTTTAATTGGTAAGTTGTTATAACTTTAATTAAGCAATGTAAAAAAGTAACTTAAACTTTAACCCACATTTTTTAATTTAATAATTCATCTTATATTGAATTTGTTTCTTTTTTTTTTAGGTGACCTGGAATGAACACCGTTATCTAACATTTTAAATGGTATTTCAATTAGGGCAGGGTTCGTGTAAAAAGTCATGTTTTCCTAAGAAATGTATGAAGTACGTCTATGTAGACATTGTGTTTTAAATTTTAAGAGAAATGTTTTACATTCTTTTGGTATTGTATTATATAGAAAAACAACAAAAGTAACAATTTAAAATACAATCAAATGTATTTTAAGCATTAAATCTAAAACACCATGAGAGGCAACATAATCAGTGTGTCCTAAAGATAATCAATGTGTTTTACAATTTAATGCTTAGAATACATTTGATTGTGTTTTAAATTGTTAATTTTGTTGTTTTTCTATATAACAGAATACCAAAAGAATATAAAACATTTTCCTAAAATTTAAAACACAATGCATACATAGATTTCTTACATTTTTTTGGAAATGTGAACTTTTTAGCTAACTCCTTACCTTTGAATTATATGTTGTTTTTTCTGAATCATGAGTTTTATTTTTACTATTGATTACGTTCATGTTTTACTTTTTTTTATAAATATTTAACTTTTTGTTCATGCATGTTTAAATTTATTTTTATTCAATAAAATTTAAAATTTAAAGTATTAGTATTTATTGAACCGTGTGTCCACACGGACAATAATCTAGTTATATATAATACTTAGACTATATGTTGTTGGTAGAGGTGAGAGATGACGCTATCGAATAATATCTTGCCACGTCGACGCCTACATGTCACTGGCTCGCGGCCGCGGCTTGCTTGCTTGATCATGTTGTGGGTCAAGGTAAACGGGTGTTTTTTTTTACAAAATATATTTAAATATTACCACACTTTTTTTTTTATAAAACATTAAGATTAAATAAAAATAAAAATACATTCCATTACTAAAAATATTACACTAAAAAAAGAAGATTACCGTTAAAAAAACATTACACTAAAAAAAAAAAAAAATTACACTAAAAAAACGATTACATTAAAAAAAACCTAACGTAAGCCCGAGCATAACATTTGCACGCCGAAACGTGGTGAAAGTTATGCCCAATTGACGAAAGGTACTCCATGTGGGTAAAGGCGAGGAGCACGTCTTCGGTTTCCCTTGGCATATATCTCTTCACCTTTCTGTACGTGATTTCAAAGTTTTTACACTTCGATTTCAAGTCTGCGTACTTGTGAGAGATGGAGTCATTTGTACGGTTGGTACCCCCGACAAGGGTACCAAACTCGGTTAGGACCATGTGCCACTGTGGTCCGCGACCACGTGGTGATCCCCGGCTTGACGAAGCACCGTCACCGTGCACTTGTTGGTACACGATGACGAGTGCTAGTTCTTCCTCCCCGGTCCACTGCACCATGATGAAGTTGGTTTTGAAGATTGAGGGTTTAGGGTTTGAGAACTGTGAAGAAGAAGAAGAAGTGTGTGATGAAGAAGAAGTTAATAAATAGAGGTAAAAAATTGTTGATAATAAATGTTATTAGGTGAAAAATTAAATTCTTTTAAACTTTTAAAATTCAAAAATTGCCGCTAACGGACGCGAGCTGGCTAGCATCAAGTCGCTCGCGCAGGCGGTCACGTGGGCCTGTGGTGGTACTCGCTAGTCACGTGAATTGAATTATAGCTCGCGGCAAGTGGCTCGCGGCCCACAACGGGTAGTCTTATCATTTGGTAGTCAACTCCTCTCTATATGTGTTTTAGAGAGATGGAAGAAGAAGAGATGTGTGTTTTAGAGACGATTAAGAAAAAGAGATGGAGACGGGTGGTATGATGGGGCTTGGTGTAAGGTTTAATAGTGATTGAATGAGATAAAGGTGAAGATGGCATCACCAAGTGTCGTGTATACCCACCCCAATCGCTTTATAATATATATAGAATATAGATATGGATATGGATTCGGGCGGTTCGGCTCAAGATTCACGTATTTGAAGTCGATTCGAAAACCAAACTCGAAATTATGTTCAGATAGGATTCGATTTGAATAACCTGAATTCGAATCCGTTACGAATTCTGTTCAATTTGAATTTCAGGTTTTTGGTATGGGATTCATTATAACACCTCTAACCCTCATACTGCAAAGTATAAGCTGAACAGGTTTTAAAGCGCTTATTTGCAATCAGAAAATGAATGCATAATGGCAGCCAAAGGACATCAATTGTAGCCTAAATCATGATGAACCTATCATTAGCAGCAGCATTGTCCTTATAATTCCAGAAACAGTAACAAAACGCAAACATACTTATGTCCAAGATTAGTCACACGCAAACATCGTTTATTATCACTCTGATGGCCATGATTTGTGCTTTATTTAGACAACTTAAGTAACCGATATTCAGTTTTTATTCCTAAACTGACCAAACTTAACTAACTCTTCCAGTTACTAATCTTACAGATCCACATTGAATAGCACTGGACGTTGATCACCTCGTCTTGCATTTGCTTATCGGCTAAATTCCTCTCTGGTTCTGCAGCGCACTTTAACTTTTGATACCTTTTTATTATAAACAGTTGATGCATTACTTATGGTTACCAAAACAATATCATTACAATTGTAATAGTAATAATAACTAATAAGCACATCAGAAGCTTTAATATTTTAAAAGTCAAGTAACCCATGATTTCCATGGCCTTAAGTGTATGATAATCTTAATCTTTTTCTAATTACAAACATGTTAATTTCTCTTTCTTCACAGTTTAGCTAATTTTCAACTTAACTTCTTGTTGCAATATACATTACAGGCAAATGGTACAAGCCAAGTTTGGGTCACCAGGTATTGCTGTCCGTCTACACAACAGCGGTCCTACTAGCTACCCTCCGTCCCCCCAAACCGCCACGTGATGAAAACTGGCGGAATCTCATGGATGAAATCTCAAATCTAAGTTGCCAAAGTTACCGAAGTACAGTTTACGATAACCCAGAGTTCATCACTTACTTCCAAGAAGCAGTGGCGGATTTAGAAATGAATTTCAGTAGTAACGTTTTTCATTTTTTTCATTTTATTAACAACGTTTTCCAAATTTCGTAAAAAAAAAACAAATTTTCCACTAATTTTTCATTACACGCGCGAAGTTGAGCAGCAACGGACGCGGCACCTAGTTATACACTAGGTCCGCCCCTGCCAAGAAGCCACACCACAGGCTGAACTCGGACATTTGAACATTGGTAGCCGTCCAACCAGGCGTAAATCCTCTGTAGGATACGGAAATCTGCGTGCCATCCCATGGATATTTGCATGGACACAAACCCGGTTCGTTCTTCCAGCATGGCTCGGAGTTGGAGCAGGTCTGAAAGGTGTTTGTGATAAGGGGCTGGTTAATGAACTAAAAGCAGCTTACACAGAATGGCCTTTTTTCCAATATGTGCGACCCACCTTATTTTTAGTGAAATTACCTTTGAGGGGAGGGGCATAGACCGATATGTCACGTCGTTAGGGGTATAAATGATGCGTAATGGTTCGAGAGATACTTGGGATCGGATCGGTAAAAAACTCGAACGAGCCGAGCCTTAACGAGTCCAAATCTGAGCTCGAGCTTGAAAAATGACTCGTTTAGTTATCGATACCGAGCTCAAGCTTTTCATACAAAGACCGTTTAGGCTCGCGAGCCTAAAAGATCCTAAACAAATTTTATATTATTATTATTTTATTTATAGTAAACCTACTATTTAACATTGGCGAGCCGAGCTTTAGCTCGTTTAAGCTATCAAACCGAGCTTTTGCCGAGCTTTTATCTCCTTTAAAATTGTTCTAAAATTATTTTGAGCCGAGTCGAGCTCGAGCTTTTGGGTTTTACTTTCGAGCCGAGCTCGAGCCCAGTCAGGGTCGGCTTGACTCGTTTACACCCCTACGTGTTGTGTTCGTGTTTACCTATTTCGTGTTCGTGTCTTAACAGGTCTTATCCTGTTTCTTATCATGTCTTGTCGTGTTAACCTGTTTTACTAGGTTTTCCTTATCGTGTCAACCTGTTATACACAGGTTCGTGTTCGTGTTTGGAAAAATGACACGATTAGATTTTGTGTCATGTTCGTGTTTACAGGTTTCGTGTTCGTGTCTTAACAGATTCGTGTAACCTGTTATGCCAGCCCTGATCTTGTTCGAATCTTTCGCATGTTAACTAGTATTTTACCGAAGGTCACGCATTGCTTCGACAGCATAGTGTTTGCCACTTTGTTAGACGCGGTACGATTGCTAGCCGTGAGAAATTCAAAAGATGGAGGCCACTACAAAACCATGATTTTGATTTAGCAAGTTAATTGCTGCTTCTTCCTATTCGCTGTTGAGGTCCACTGAAATAGGTAGGATGTGCAATTGTATGTTGACTAATAAAACAATCTGTTGGGCCGGAAAAAAAAATTATGAACAACCCAAAAAGTATGCACGCCCAAAACACAAAACCGCCCAAAAAAGTCATGATGATGCCATGGGATTATGTGTGAAAGAATGTCCCGTTTTGTCTAAAATATAGATCATAAGAACATGTGTAGTGAGGGTGAAAATTTTAAGCCTCCTTTCCTGATTGGTGCACGTGGCAACTAAGTCAGCATGAGATTTGAATTCAAAATGGGGTGTAGTGGGGAAAAAATGTGGGGCGCTAATTAAAAAAAAAAAAAAAAAAACCTGAATGTACACAGATCAGGGTTGGAGGGATTGAGGTGTCAAACGTTGATTGGTGGATTACAAATGTTGTCCAGCGCTATAAACAAAACACCTGCCCCATTTTTGAACACATAGCGCCCTACCGTAACAGTGTGTGGGGCGCGAAAATCGAAAAAAACGTCCCAAATCATGCTCCTACGCATGGTCTAAGGCTTGGAGATTAACACTTTTGACCTTGTTGGAAGACGACATGGGATTTGGTGTGTTAAAATGTCCCATTTTGTCTAAAATATGGATCACAAGGCTGAGAGATTCTTCAACACTCTTGACCTTGTCGGAAAAATTCTACTTCATGTTGGAAACGTCTAGTTTAATCGGGTTGTAGTCGAATATTGAAACCCGTGTGAATAACAAACATATAAAATATTTGAAGATAAAGATTAAAGCATCTTAAAACATTTATTTCTTCAGCTTTTATGGCCAGTAGTTCATTCCCCATGAACAACATCGGGTTTGGTTTGAATGTTTTTGTTTAGTTTAATTCTATTGTCTATTTGTCCAACACTTGCAGCCTAGTTGGTTGAGGGCCTAAAGTTTCCTATGGGAGGCTAATAGAGTAATAGGTAATAGAGTGAATTTGATCGAATGTACTTTTCTCATTATTCACAGAAGATTATATAGTGGCTACAACATTAATACAATGACTTGATTCTAGGAAGACTATTGACTAGACTATTGACTAAGAATATTGATTATGATTAAATAATTACAAAGGCATAAAGATAGCTCTTTGACTATGACTGTTGACTGTTGACTATTGATTTGTGTTAATACGCCCCCACAAGATGGAGGATCCATTGGATATGCCAATCTTGGAGCGAAAGGAAAGAAACGGTGATCTTGGAAGTGGTTTGGTGAGGACATCAGCCAGTTGATCCTTTGAGCTAATGTGAAAGACCTTTAAGTGACTGGCATTGACTTGTTCACGAACAAAGTGGTAGTCGAGGGCAACATGTTTCATGCGAGAATGGTACACCGGGTTGGCACAAAGGTAGGTAGCGCCGGTGTTGTCACAGAAAAGAGATGGTGTACGTGTCGTGCGAAGACCGAGTTCTTGGAGAAGATTTTTAACCCATGAGATTTCAGCTGCGGCGTTTGCTAGTGCTTTGTATTCTGCTTCAGTGGATGAGCGTGAGACCGTTTTTTGTCTTGATGAACGCCAGGAGATGATGTTGGATCCAAGATATAATATATAACCTGTAGTAGATCTTCCTCCGTCATGTATGCCTCCCCAATCAGAATCTGAGAAAGCATTTGAATCAAGTGAGGACTGTTTATTTAACAATAACCCATGGTGCAATGTTCCTTTCAAATAGCGGAGAACCCGTTTGAGAGCTTGACAGTGTGACTGTTTTGGGTGGTGCATAAACTGGGAGAGTTTGTTGACAGCGAAAGAGATATCAGGGCGGGTGAAGGCAAGGTATTGAAGTGTGCCAACAAGTTTGCGATAAGGAGTTGGGTCAACGGGTGGAGAGGCATCCGAAGGGCTAAGCGGTTCAGAGACACTTAGAGGGGTGAGGACCTCTTTGGCACCATCCATTTTGAAAGTGGTTAAGATGTCCTGAATGTGCCTGTGTTGGGAGAGGAATAGACCATGAGGAGTTGGAATGACTTCGATTCCTAGGAAGTGATGTAGAGGGCTTGACCAAATTTTTTTTGCTTAGGGCTTGAACAAAGATGTCCATGAATGGAGTATTGTTTCCAGTGAGGACAATGTCGTCAACGTAGACGAGTAGGTAGCAAGTGTTACCATTTGTGTTGTAGACAAAAAGAGACGCATCAGAAAGACATTTTTTAAAACCGAAGCTAATGAGGAAGGCGGTTAATTCATTATACCAAGCCCGCGGGGCTTATTTAAGGCCGTAGAGAGATTTCTTGAGTTTGCAAATGTGATTAGGAAACGCCGAATTTGCAAATCCGGGTGGTTGAATCATGTACACATCCTCATGTAAGGTGCCATGAAGAAATGCATTATTGACATCTAGTTGGCGTAACGACCACCCTCGAGAGAGTGCGATGGAAAGAACAGTACGAATGGTGACAGGTTTCGTTACCGGACTAAAGGTATCAAAATAGTCCTTACCGTACTGTTGATGAAACCCTTTTGCGACTAGGCGCGCTTTAAATTTATCAATAGTTCCATCGGGTTTTCGTTTGGTTCGGAATACCCATTTGCATCCGATTGGATTTTGGGTAGTATGAGGGACAAGCTCCCACGTATGGTTTTGAAGAAGAGCGTTGTATTCAAGATCCATTGCTTGTCGCCATTGTGGATATTTCATCGCTTGGATGTGAGTAGAGGGCTCAATGGATGTAGGAAGTGGGTGAAGTGTGGTGGAGTTGATGAAGTTGGAATTGTAATATTTTGGGTTAGGATTGCAAGACCGTTGTGGGCGAGTAGAGGTGGTAGGAGAGGTGTTAGTTGAAGGAGTTTGAGATGAGGAGGTGGTAGAGTCATTGGAAGGCTGTGTAGGTGAATTAGGCTGTGTAGGAGTGGAGGATTGTGGAGATGAGGACTGTGTATGGACAATGGAGGACTGTGTAGAGGACAAGAGTTGTGTAGGGTTAGGGGAATGTTGTGTAGGTGTTGTAGAAGGTTGTGTATGGTCAGATAAGTGTTGTGTAGTATTAGGCAACTGTTGTGTAGGTGCATCAGAATGTTGTGTAGGGTCAGGAGAGGGGTGTGTAGGAGGTATGGGTTGGGGTGTAGGATCGATGGGAGGTTGTGTAGGGTGTGAAGGCTTTGTAGGATTTGGTATGTTGTGAAGAAATGATTCATAGGTGAAAGTGGGAGATGCAGAGTTATTGGTGTGGGATGGGAAGATGTGTCGTATGAATTCAACATGGCGAGAGTGATATAGTCTGTTGGTGGCTGGATCAAAGCATTTGTATGCTGATCTGGAAGAGGAGTATCCAAGAAAGATACATGATGCGGAGCGAGATTGTAACTTGGAGGTGTTGTATGGGCGGAGCCAAGGATAGCAAAGACATCCAAACGGTTTTA
This sequence comes from Ambrosia x helenae, assembly GCA_030844895.1. Lineage (NCBI taxonomy): Eukaryota > Viridiplantae > Streptophyta > Magnoliopsida > Asterales > Asteraceae > Ambrosia > Ambrosia x helenae. Next base: position 99,897,093 of record CM061225.1, read on the forward strand.
GTTTGGAGTAGGTGGGAGCAACATTGAATAACATGTCATAAGGTGATTTGTTGTTCAAGATGGTGGTGGGTAGACGGTTGATGAGATAAGTTGCGGCTTGAAAGGCATGTGACCAAAATTGTGATGGGAGTTGAGCATAGTGGAGGAGGGCAAGTGTGACACCCCGCATTTTCAGGTTCCTACTTTAACTAAACTCTAGTTAACTTGCATGTGCATACGTGACTAAACACTTGACTAGGGTTAGTTAGGAAGGTCTTCCTATATGTTATAGGGTAATAACATATGTTATGTGATAATAACATATGTTACATTATAATAAGTAAAGTTATCATCACAATGCACACACGAGTCCTGTATCCCGAACGTTGGTGATTTGTCTAGCATACATGATAATGTGTACAATTGAAATATGATGAATGTGAAGTAACATGTTTATGTGAATTACGTGTTTATGCGAATTACTGCTTAACTGATAGTTAGTACGTAAACCATGCAAATTACGTGCACTCTATGATTAATATGTTATGAGATGATAAAAACAATGATTTTTAAGTAAGTTAGGGTGGTTAATATTATCGGGTCCGGTATTGGGCTAAAACATGATTAACGGGTCCGATTAGTAGACAAAAAGGCCCTAATACCCAATTACTTGGGCAACAAGCCAAATCCCCTTATAATTATTGATGAAAAAAAAAAATAAGAAACCCTAACCCCCTACCCTTGCGCCGTAAACACCCCCACCCCCACAATCTCTCAATTTCAATCAAACAACAAATTTCCTTGATTAATCCAAGTGGTGTTGGGTGGAATCTCTAAACCTTGAGGATTTCTTGCATTGAAAGGTATAATTTTTATAAGTTTTATGATAATTGTTAATGTTTTGAAAAGCTTTTAAAAACCCTAGAAACTCTATGAGAATGAATCGCATGTGTATGTGTTTGTGTAAATTCATATATGTTTTGCATGAAGGTTTATGAGAATTGATGTATGGGATTATAATTAGGGTTTAGGAATGTGAAAAATACAGATTTTAAGATGATTGTATATGAGAATTTCATGGAATAGGTGATTATGGATGATTAGGGTTTATGAATAACTTGGGGTGCAAGTTTCAGTTTTCTGACAGATTCATTAGGGTGTTTTGTAGGGTCTGTATTGTGATGTTAAATTGATTGTTTTGATCGATTCTTTGCATGAATGGATTGTACATGGTCTTAGCTTTTTAGAATGGGCAAAATCATCTGATTTGGATGTCGTTTGATATGTTTTTGGAATTTTATTTGATTAAAGGTCATATCAGATTTTCGGAATTATAAATTGGGTCAACTTTAAATGGTCATAACTCGAGTTTTACAAAGGGTTAAGTTATGAAATTTGGACAGTAGGTCAACATTAGAAAAACTTGTCTTTTCCAGTTGAATTCACCTCGTTTGGGTGAATACACAATATTTGGGAATTTTTCTACTAAACTGACCTGCTGTGGAAATTTTCTGGATATAGCTGTGTTGTACGAATTTTAATAATTTTTGTATTCGGTTTTGAGACAAAAAAAATATGGGTTATCAAATGAATCCTAATTAATATTCAGTAAAAATTTGGGAGTTTAATTCATTGGTTAAGTATTATAAATAATTCGTTTTTCACAGTGTACAATCTGCCCTGAAAACGCAGATTGTGTAAGGGATGTTTGCGGGACTATTTGGAGTCTTATATGGTATGTATTTGACATGAACTTGCATGAATACTTATATGAGATGTGTATGAGGTATAAAACTGATAATAATCGATATGATCACCAACGGGATACGTAGGACTTACTTGTGCATGTAGAGTCATTAGGTGTCACTACACGGTTTGAACTTTAAAAGTCTTGGACAAACGAGTTGTATGGTGTGTTGATTATGCACATATACTCACCTAGTGACATTTGTAATAGGGAGTCGGTAGCTCATTTCTGTTTGAGGAATTTGGATTATTCACGTGCAACCTAAGGTGAGTTTCACTACTCTTTTCTCAAAAGCATGCGTCTCGGGTTGAGACAACGTACTTAACTTTTTCTAGTCCGGGTTGGGACTACTATTTTATAGTCCGGGTTGGGACTACTACTTTCTAGTCCGGTTTGGAACTACTTACACATCCCGGGTTGGGATGCTATGGATCCTTGTGTGGGTCGGTTTTTGCTAGTTCACAAACTATGTCCTTGATGAACTAAACCAACTCTATCATCTGTAAGTCCTTCACATACCGAATGAGTTGCCGGATTATGGCAAGCGGGTTATTAGTTGATAGCGCTATTAGGTCTGACAAACCTCACACCGGCTCGGGGAGTGCGGGAGTGAACTATAACTTAACAGATTTTATCATTGTTGATAGGCAATGATGTAAGGCATGCGGCTCACATTTGTGGCTACACGTACATCAGCAGTTCGGTATATCGGTGTTAGTTATCATGAATGGGTTAGCTACCCTTGACATGCGATGAACTAGTGTTTACACGGTTCTTGGAACCAACTCAATACTTGTTTACGTGGTTTTGGAAACCAGCGCATTTACATACTCATTTACTTTACTTAGTGAACTCACCAACATTGTTTGTTGACCCATGATATACATGCTTTTGCAAGTAGTTAGCTTCCGGTGCCAGGATTAGAAAGCACTGCACACTTCACTGCATTTGAGTCTTGGGCATACACCTAAATTACATATTATGCTTTTACATTTTCTTTCGTATGGTTTTAATTTGGGCGCGTTGTTTTGTGCATGGTTTTTAAAGGTTTAAATTTGGTTTACGCTTCCGCAGCTTAACTAAACTTGGTTTTTGAAAACGAACTAAACGGTTTGGGCATTTAGAGTTCGTTCATATGACTAATGGCTATGGGATCCTGGTATGTCATGCGCCTCACGGTATAAACACTGCAGTGGAAATTTGAGGGTGTGACAGCAAGGCCCGTTTCAACAACGTGTCGATGACGACGTTCAGCCACCCCGTTTTGTTCGGGTGTATGAGGGGGTGTGGTGTAGTGAGAAATTCCATGAGTTGTGAGAAATAGTTTAAGACCAATGTATTCACCACCATTGTCGGTAAATAGAGAGATAAGAGGTGTTTGAAAAAAAATTTCCACTAGTGATTTGAATTGTGGAAAAAGGACGGAGACGTCGGATTTTCTTTTTATCGGATATAACCAAATGAATTTAGAAAAATAATCGACAAATATGACATAGTACTTGAAGCCGTCAATGGATGTTTGGACTGGACCCCATACATCTGAGTAAACGAGTTGCAATGGTTTGTTTGCAACAAATGAGTTTTTACCAAAAGAAATTTTATGGCTTTTATTTAACGAACAAGATTTGCAATGAAAAGACTCGGGTGACACTTTATTACCATTAAGTCCTAATTTAGAAATTAAGGACTTGAAGACTTGAAACGAAGGATGTCCAAGGATATGGTGCCACGCAAGTAGAGATCTTGTTGTTGTTGCATTGATTTGAGGAGAGAGTGTGGTTGGTCCGTAGTAAACGACATTGACGTTCACGCCCCGCATGAGATGCGCCCCTGTGCATAGATCCTTAACCACGAAATGATATGGAAAAAATTCAACAGAAACTTGATTAGTACGACTAAGTTTTGCAACAGAAATAAGATTATTACGAAGAGATGGAACGATTAAGATATCGTTTAAGAAAAGCGGTCGTGAGTTGGTGTGAAGGGTTTTTTGACCAATGTGTGTGATAGGAAGGGTTTTACCGTCACCTAAAATAATCTCGTCCGGGCCACCATATTCGGAAAGAACATGCATTTGGTTGTTGTTGTTGTTGTTAGTGTGATTGGAAGCGCCTGTATCCCACATCCATGGAGTGTTTGGAACCGTAGTGTGAGAAGATGTATTGTTCACAACCGGATATGAGTAGGAATCATGAGTAGAGACTTGATGGTCGCGTAGGAAGCGACGAAGTTTGCGACAATCTTTCGTTACATGACCAGGTATGCTGCAAAAATAACAAAAAAACGTTAGTTTGGCTGTTGTGGGTCGGGTTGTTTTGAGTTTGGGTTGCGGATTTGTTTGACCACGAGGAGGGTCGGTTTTGTAATGATGGGTTTCAGGCTGAGGAACAAGGGTTCCGATTGTAGTTTTGGTTTGATTGATGAACAAAAAATGGAGCCATTGAGGCTGCAAATCAAAAAAAAAATATAAAAGGGTTGTGTGGGTTGCGGACAGAAGGCTGTCGAAAGCTGTGATGGATCGGTTGGCTCAAGGGAGCTTTAGGCTCTTGATACCATATAGATTAATAGGTAATAGAGTGAATTGGATCGAATGTACTTTTCTCATTATTCACAGAAGATTACATAGTGGCTGCAACATTAATACAATGTCTTGATTCTAGGAAGACTATTGACTAAGAATATTGACTATGACTAAATAATTACAAAGGCATAAAGATAGCTCTTTGACTATGACTATTGACTGTTGACTGTTGACTATTGATTTGTGTTAATAAGGCTTGGGTTCAATTCCCACTAGCTACATTTGGAGGACATTGGTGGGGGAAATGAGGGATGACCCAGGCCATTGGCGTGGGTTCGAGTCCTGATACCGACCGGTTTTACCGATTATTTCACTTTCGTGCCTTCAGGCGGGTGAGTGGTCTGGTTTTCCCTGGAATTGGTGGCAATTGGTGGCCCGGGTACTCTCGAGTACCTGATTCGCTAAAAGGGTGCCCGAGAGTGCTCGAAAATTGATTCGTTGGCCGTTAAGAAAAAAATTCTATTGTCTATAAGGCTGTTTTGTGACTTGGTTGTGAGATGGTTTTTTGTGACTCAACCAATCGCGCTAACAAGAGGTGGATCCATATTTTTTCGTCAACGGGAGCAAAGAGCGGACATGTCAAAACGGCGCAAAAAAAATATACTAAAACGCAGCAAGATAAGGACGAAACGAACATCTTAAAACAATTTAAAAACTCCTTTCATAAGTTATTAAAAATTCAAATGATTTTTCATCTACGGTACAAATTACACAAGTTATTTAAGCATCATCGCCAAATTACCGAACTCTGAATAGTACTTATCTATACATATAATAAATCAAAGCTATTTTGATGACATGACACTCAAAGAGACATTCTCTTCCTTGAGTGTGTCATGTGTCATCCCATGTGGCATTGCTATATTTTAGGAAAAAATAATTTAAAAACAAAATTGAATTTTTCACTCTCATGTTTCCTCCCATAATTTTTAAACATTAATATCTTTAATATACGAGATTTTTTAAAGAAAAAAATTACACCAAATTAACGAGCGTTTTATTATCTTTCCAACGAGTACCATAGTGCTATATAAAAAACGGAGAAATTTTTTTGTGGGGTTTTGTTCATACAGGAAAAAAACACAAAGTGTTCAGGTAAATCATTAATCATGTATAGACAAGTCACTAATTATGTTTAAATCAGTAAATATGAATTTTTTTTCAACCAGAGCCGAATAGGTTAATAGAGTTATACGTTGTTTTAAGTTAGGTATCAATATTAGTATGTTACAGTTGTACATTTGTTCAGTCTTTAGGATATGTGTTAATATTAGAGTTACATTAAAGTTCTACATTCTTTTAGGTTGGGTGTTAACATTGGAGTTGTACACTGTTAGGGGCTGTTTGGTAGCCTCTTAATGAGTCTCTTAACCATTCAGCGCATTTGTTTCAGCTTCTGAATAGAATGGTTAAGTCTGAATCATTAATATTTGGGATGTTGCTGAACCATTAAACACTAACTATTAAGCACTGAACTAGGCTGAACCTTAATGAGGCTCCTCTACCAACGTGGGACAAGAAAACTAACCATTAAGAGGTCCAACTTAATGATTCAGCGCTTAACCATTCAGACCTCTTAACCATTCAGACCTCTTAATGATTCAACACTTAATCAACCAAACAACCCCTTAATTTGTTTTAGGTTAGATATTAATATTAGAGTTATACATCAGTCTATTTCATATGTAAAATTGATGTATCATATTAAATTTCTTAACCCACGACGCTCCCGATGTATAATCTAGTACTTCATATACTAATACTAATAACAAAACTGAACTAATACTTAACAAATATGATGCAATGAACTAGTTTTGAATTAAAATCTATATATATATATATATATATATATATATATAACTTATAATAAAAGAATTGAATATTGATGAAGTGACATTCAATGAAGGCCTAAGAAAGCCATTTTAATGACATGGCATTTAAGGAGGCATTTTCCTACTTGAGTGTGCCATGTGTCATGTCATGTGGCAAATTAAAAATAAATAAATAATAATATAAAACCGAATCAACTAAAGATGGTGTCACCTTATAGCAAGGTTATTTTTTTATTTATTTAATTACAAGGGTAATAATTATTACTATTAGTATTAGTATTATTAGAATTGTTATATTTTTCAACCCTGGGATGCTCTCGGGATAAAAGCTAGTATATATATATTGCAAAGGGATTAATCTTACATGTCATAATATTATGCAATCTCTCCTTTGAGAGATGCCACATAGGATGTGATGTGGCAACTCTAAACCAATTAAAAAAAAGAAATAAATACGATTTAACCTAATCTATTATAATCTTTAACCTAATCTATTAAATACCTAATCTACTAAATCTAAATATTAAACCTTTATTATTTTATCTCTGGTGTTTCCTCCCATAACTTTTAAACGTTAATAGCTTTTATATACGAGATTTTTTAAAGAAAAAAATTACACCAAATTAACGAGCATTTTATTATCTTTCCAATGAGTACCATAGTGCTATATCAAAAACGGAGAAAACAATAACTATTTTTTGTAACCCTACGGGTATTGTGTCGGTTTTGGGATTAATTTAAAAAAAATTGTGGGTTTGGGTCGGGTCTGGGATTAGGTGATACCCGACCCGATTACCCGAAACAACATACCCAAATACCCGAACTACATACCCGATCATATACCCATGAATTTTTTAACGCATCACATAACCCTTAGACTAATGCGTTCGATATTTCAATAATTAACTTTTTTTTTTCTTATTTCATGATAGTTAGTTTTAGAATGATCGATTACAAACTTCCGAATTCATTTGTAATGGCACTAGATTTATACCCCGGCGCAGAGATTCGTTTTTTTTATATTTGAATATGATATCTTATGGGAGAGATTTGTTTAAAATAATAATAATCACCTATGAACACATGGCCAATTTACATCAGTGTATAAACAACCCATACCTTTGAAAAAACTGTATAAAAAGTACATTTACATAGGGGTGACATTTTACACTACATATATGCAATTCACATTAGATTTGTAAAGAAAAACAGATTTATGTAATCTTCTTGCAACATATCAAAACTATCATCTTTATATAATCTAACTGTAAAACCATCATTATTTTAAAACAACCCCTAAGCAATCCCTTTCAATACACACACCCAAACACCCCTTAAATCCCTTTCAATACACACATCCAACCCCCTAAATCCCTTAATATAAAAATTCCAAACAACCTCAAATCAGACCCACAACTAAAAATTCCAAACAACCCCTAAACAATCCCTTTCAATACACACACATCCAAACACCCCTAAGTCCCTTTCAATACACACACCCAAACACCCCCTAAATCCCTTTATATAAGAAATACTCACATCCAAACACCCCTAAAAAATCACTTTATATAAAAACCCACATCTAAACACCAACAAATCACCTAAAAACCCAAAATTATTAAGATATTATTATAAATTAAAAAAAAAAGCAGTTGCAAAAGAGATTGTTCAATGGCTTCACTAAAAACCCAAAATTATTAACATATTATTTGACTTACCTTCGTATTCAACATCCACTGCAGCTTCCCTAAACGACATGAACACGAGACCATCTCCACGCTTTCAGCTTCTTCAATAGCTTTCGAAACCTTCACCGACAAAACCCATGTTCTCAGGTAGCTCAACCACCACACCAGAACCAGATCCATAGCCCAAAACATCTCTTTCTGCCACCATCTCCTTTACCACCACTATCTTCATCTACAATAGCTTCATCTGAGTCACGATCTTCGTCTACAACAACTTCATCGATCTGAGTCACTATCAATTTGTAGGTTGTTGGGATTGATTCATCTTCGATGATTATTATTATTATTATTATTGTTGTTTTTGTTCATCTTCTCTGAATTTGAATTAGAGAGAAAAGATAGAAAGAGAGATATATGAAACTTGAATTAGATAAAACTTATATTTTTTCAGGAGAAAAGAGAAAGAGAGAGAAGGTAGGGGTGGGTGTGGGGTAGAGTGAGTTTATTTGTTCAATAATATTTAATGATCAATTACCACAATACCCCTCATATAATACCAACAAAACAAGACACATGACATGATATTATTGGTTCAGGTGGGTTCTTTAGTTCTTTCACTAAGGGGTGGTTTTCATTGGAACCTAATCCTATATATATATATATATATATATATATATATATATATATATATATATATATATAGGGGATGGTTATAATAAAAACCCTCCAAAATGAGTAAACCATGTAAACCCATTTGTAGCCATTGATCTAAAGTGATCAATGGTCTAGATTCATTCTATATTATTTTAATATATTTATTAAGGTAAAGGACAAAAAAGGGCACAATGGTCAAATGTCATTTTTCTGAAAAAGCACATATGACAAGTGGACCCCACACATGTCACATCATCTCTCTCATACTTTTGTGACCATTGTCTAAATCTGCCAGATGCCCGTGTTACATATGTAACATGTGTTGTGTTACGTAGGTTAAAACTGAGTTGCCAGTGTATATTATTTAAAAAATGCTGATTTTTTTTTATTATACCATGTTTTTTTTTTTCGTTTTATTGTACCAGCACCAGAATTGTTGCATACGTAACGAGAATTAATATGGTTATAGGCATTTTGTTACTTACAAAGTGCTAAAACCAAAGAAAACGGTCATTACAAAGTGCTAAAAACTTTATTGATCAAAAAACATTCAAATGTACACAAGAATTGTTTCTTACAAAATGCTAAAAAACAAACAAAACGGTCATTACAAATCAACAAATGCTAAAAAAAGTATCATAAATAAAAAAAATGTCTACACTTCATTCTTGATAATCATTTTCATCTTTAATGCAAAAAATATGCTCACCTGCAAAAATAAAACAAAAATCATCACTTTACATGTAGTTATCAAAGATTATGAAACATACGAAACTGATAACAACTTAGTTCTGCTGTTACATACGAAACAGACGCAAACATAGATTTGATCCAAATGATTAGTGACTTTTGTTTTAATCAATATATGGTAAAAAAAAATCAGAAGCTAATTTATACCAACTTAGTTCTGCTGTTACATACGAAACAAAAACTAATTTGTACCATAGTTTTGTTGTTACATACGAAACAGATGCAAAAATATAGGAAACAGATGCAAACATACAGAAACAGATGCAAAAAAAATCAGAAGCTAATTTATACCAACTTTGTATCTGGCAAAAAAATCAGAAACTAATTTATACCATAGTTTTGTTGTTACATACGAAACATGTGCAAAAATATAGGAAACAGATGCAAACATACATTCCACACATTATAATACTCATACAAACATGCACATACTGGTAAAAAACAAAAGCAGACATATTGTTGCATATGTTAACAGACATTAAAATTCACCAATTTTGATTAAAAAAACATATTAAACAAAAGCAGACATATTGTTGCATAGAACATAATCTGACTGCAAAAAACATATATGCTACACACGTAAACAGTCTAACATAACACAAAGATTATACGAAAATATAGACGATAAAAACACCCTAACTAAACAACAAGATACTACAAACATAAAAACACAAAACGAAAAATCATTTTCGATGTTTTACATAATAAGTCACCCAAAAATAAGAGATGCTAGTAACACACAAAAAAAACAACAATTATTTACAACTTAAAAAAATAAAAATACAGACAATACTTATGTACATGTGAAACAACAATTATTTACAAGAAAACAACAATTATTTGACTGCAAAAAATAGACATGCTACACACGTAACAGGCTAACTAAAAACTAATCAAACTAAATGAAATAAAAGAAAAATAATAGCAAACCTTTGAAACTGGTAAAAAAAATCAGAAACTAATTTATACCAGCTTAGTTCTGCTGTTACATACGAAACAGACGCAACATGGATTTGATCCCATGTGTAAATCATGAAACCGCCACAACATATTTAACAAAAAGAGATACCAATGTTACATATGAAACAACACCAGTTTGAGTTCTCAAATTATATAAACATATTATAACAAAAACACCGGATTTAGCTGCAATGGTATATTCTAACTGGAAAAGCAACCATGAAGACAAGACTATGAATAACAAATATAATATTTTCATTTTAAAATGGACTTATGAAGAATGCAAGAACACATCATCATTCTTTTAATCGTATTATAAGTAAAACATATACTAAGACATACAGACATCAAATCAAGTTTTTTATTATGAAAAACTATCACTTCCTCATTCTTATCACTGTAAAATAATTTAGAGAGTTTTCATAAAATAATCACTTAACTCAAAAGCTTTAGAAAACTCCTGAATACCTTCGTCACTTCCATCGAAACCCCAACTTAGATACATGGGCTATTGAATCTGGGCCTATTGGAGCAGCCACCACCTTCACCGCCGTGAACAGTCGTCGTCTTCCTTGTTAATAGAACCGGACAATCAGACGCCTAGACCGGTGGCTTCCTCTCCTCCACATCTTACTTTCTCTCTGCTTCGATCTAGATCTGTGTCTCTCTCTCTCGTTTTCTGTCTAGTTCTTACAGTGGGAATAGGGGTGTGGGTTGGGTCTGACTCGCCGGAGCTCCGCCATAGACGGCGGTAGAAGCCACGAATTAGTACTTATAGTCATTGAAACATTGGTATACACCACGAATAATTTATACGTAGATATCTGACGAAAGCATACACGAATTAGTAAAGTTGTAATGGCTATGAAGCTGTGGTGGCTGTGGCGGTGGAAACAGGGACGGCAACGACGGTGATAACCAGGGACGAGGGGAGGAGAGGGGTGGCAGCTGTGGTATTGGGGGGTGGTGGTGGCGGTGGCAGTGGCGGTGTTGGCAGTGGAGGTGGCGGTGGGGGTGGTGGTGGGATTAATCTTGAAGATGGTGGAAGAGAGATGAAGAGAGAGAGAGAGAAAGAGTTGTTTATATAGGAGGGGGAGAGAGAAAATTCAAATTAGAAAAAGAGGGGGAAGGGTAAAATTACTAGATTAACCTTTTTTATTAAAATAATAGATGGTGGTGTGGATTAATCTTGGCCACTCATTAGGTTTGTGGGAGTTTACTCATTTTGAAGGGTTTCTTTAATCCCTTTCCCCTATATATATATATATATATATATATATATATATATATATAGGTAAAGTATATGGAGGAAACCCTCCTTATTTGGTAAACTCTGGAAACTCTGACTTCCCAACATTTTTTTTTTTTGAAAAAAATAGGTTATGTAATATACATTTTTTTAAGCATTTCGGGCCAAAAAAATCGAAAAAGCGCCGAACGGTTTTTTTTTAAAAATAAAAAACGTCTACTGTTTACATATAGTTAACACATTGTTAACACCTGTTATTAGCGCTTAACATGTGTTAGTCAAAATTTTATTTTATTTTTTTAAAAAAAAGTACTCGGCGCTTTTTTAATTTTTTTGGCCCAAAATGCTTAAAATCATGTATATTACTTGCCCTATTTTTTTCAAAATATGTGTGTGTGTGTGTGTGTGTGTGTGTGTGTGTGTCATATGTGAACTGATGAGAGATAAATATGATCTAAATATATAAGCTAATTTGTAAGAAATAGTCAAAATCCGTGTAATCAACAAATCTACAAATGTGCAGTAATTATTTAAAATAAGAGCTGCAAAAACCAAGAAAATAAGCATTAAGAAGAGAATAATAAATATGCAGTACTAGACATGGACAAACCGGTTTTTTTTTTAAAACCGGTCCGGTTTGTAAACCGGTTCGGGTGTTAGAGGCATAAAAAAATCGGTTTTTTTTTAAAACCGGTTTGAAGACCGGTCCGGTTTTCAGACCCAAGGAGGACCAATTATCCAAATCGGTTGGAACCGGGTTGGAAACCGGTTTCTGGAAAAAACCGGTAAAAAATGGAAAAAAAACCGGTTTTTTGGCTGCTGTTTGCTGCTGTTTTGCAGCTGCTGTGCAGAAAAAAAAAATTTTTTTTTTGTTTTTTGAACTATTTAAACACTACAAATTCTTATAAACACATTGTAACTTAAAAATACGATTTCATTAACTTAAAAACACGATAAAAAACATCAAAACATAAACGAATCCGAAGATAAAAAACATCAAAACATCAAAACATCAAGGAATCCGAAAACATAATCTTAAAAAACATAGTCTTAATAGGAATAAGTCTTCAAACATAGTCTACTCTTCACCCGAACCGGAGTTGCTTCTTATCCATTCATCCATTTCGGCTTCATATTCCGACATTGGTTCGGTTAAGTCCGCGTTCACCTCGTCCTCGTACACTTCGCCTTCATATTCAAGTTCTCCCTCAAGTGAGCGTATGTTTTGCACCCTCTCCGCCGCATCCAAATAATCCTTCAAGCAAATCGCCATCTCTACCGAAGGTGGAGTTAGTCGCGTCCTACGTATCGAAATGACCCTGCCACTAATAGAGAAAGCGGATTCCGAAGCTACCGTGGAAGCTTGGACGGTTAGTAAATCTCGGGCCATGGCGGCTAAGACCGGAAATTGATTTTCCTTACTTTTCCACCAAGCCAACACATCAAAATTTTTAAATTCATCGGGAGTCAAACCTTGTAAATTCATCAGCAGTACTACTATTAGTTTTGGGACACAGTCACACCATTATCACATTGATCCTTACCCAGTTGTGCAGTGACTAATATCCAAAGAGTAAGGGGCTGTTTGTTTAACCACTGAATGATTCAGTTCAGAGCCTACCTCTGATTCGGTCAGAGGTAGGTGTGTTTGGTTCATGAAAACTCATTACTGAATGATTCAGTTCAGCACTGAATGATACAGACTTGGCAACATGCTGAATGAAAAAAAAAGACTGAGGATACCCTTCCTTCTTCTCATCTCCTCCTTGTTGCTCCTCTCCTCCGACCTCCAACCGCCGCCGCCGCTCCTCCTCCTCCGACCTCCAACCGCCGCCCTCCAACCTTCTCTTCACCCGCTGCCCCCATCGCTCCTACCTCTCCCCTGTGGTGTCATGTGTGGGTTTAAGAAAAAAGAAAGAGTTGTTCAAAAAATAAAAAAAAGAAAAGAAAGAAAAGGAAAAGGGGTGAGTTGCAGGTGAGAGTGTGTGTGTGTTTGTGGGTTAAAGAGGATAATAAAATGATGGAATTGATGTTTGGTGTGGCATGTGCCATGTGGTGTTTTGTATGTGTTTTTTTTTTCTTTTTTTATAAAAGTAAAGATTTTTTTATCTATTATTTGTGAAAATAAGGTGAGGGGTAAAATTGTAATTTTATAGAGTTATTCAGAGATTTAACCAAACAGCACTTACTGGTTCAGCACTTACTGATTCAGAGCCTCTTACCTATTCAGACCTCTTACTGATTCAGCACTTACTGGTTCAGCACTTGCCAAACAGCCCCTAAGTACATGTAAACTATGTTTATCATCAACAAGCATTCATGAAACTAAAAGTTAATGAGCCATTATCTTTGGATAAAAAATAAGAAACGAGTCTGTTGAAACAATCTAGTCGCTTAAAAAATCATTTTTTTACTCTGTGTGACAAGTATAATGTCTAGTAACCCATTAAATGGACATGAATAACACATTGAAACTATAACAGATAAAGTCATAAAACTGAATCGCCCCATACAAATTCAAATAAGTAGGAAAGACTGACAATAAAATTCAAAACTAACCAAAACAGCAAGCTTTAAACTTAAAACAAAAATCCCAAACCTATGAATCTATGATCCAAGTTGTACCCATAATACAGTCCAAAATTCGGAAACCAACAAAGTATATACAACAAGTGTTGACATATGGATTCATTGTGATTGATCTCTCTAGTTGCACCTTTCTACCCAAGTTAACCAAATTCTATTACTGCATATTTAAGCATAAAGCTCAGTTAATTCACCTATTGGTTAGTAAGATGGGGTTTAGATAGCGAGATGAAACACAAAACCTATCATAAGGATGCTGCGGATGAAACTCTTAATTTCAAACTACTTCAGATGATGTTTTATTTAATCGAAGAAGTCATATATTACAAAGTTTAAGATTTTCTCTATAAGGCAGCTTCAGTCACATGCAGAGAAAAACTTAAAAAAAAAGTTCTAGAGTTCAAAATCTATGATGATGATGCAAGGGCTATACCCATAGCATGGTACAAACGAGTCTCGGCAATTAACAAACTACAAACAACAAGTGCTGTCACGTTAATTCATTGTGAATCGATAACATTCATGTGTGTTCTAAACCATGGAAGTATGTATATTTACAAATGTAGATACATGAACAACAAATTATTTAAACTTGTAGAAGAAGATTTTCATTCCTTAAAACATTTGAAACAAAAGCATAAATCCTAAAAAGTATTTAGGACTTCAAGCACCAATTCTCTCTACACTTTACATGTACCACACAGGATCGACATTGCGTGCGATCGCTACTACATCCACACCAAAGGAATCAACGTCCCTGATCATAAGTTCAGGGTCGAACCCTGCATCTTCTATTGTCATCTGATCGAGGTGATCAAGATATTGATTTCTAGGTTTAGAGTTCTTTTTTTTCTTTGGGGATTTTTTTTTTGAGCGGGAGAGTTATCTAGTTGAATCTATGCCACACGTCTCATATTAATACGACTTAATTATTTATTTAATTACATATTTAGTCCTTATTTTTCCTGATAAAGTTTAAGTTATATGTTTTTCATTTAGAAAGAATTCTAACTTTCGATTAAAAACATAATAAAAAAGTATCGGTAAAATTATTTACTTTCAGAGCAGAAACTTATTTGATCCCAACCACATGTATAATGAGGTTATTTTCGTGTTTTCATTCTTTGTTTCTTTTCAGACGGAAACTTTTATTAGAACCAGTGTTTTCAGACTCGGACCGGTCGGAGATAATAAGCTTCACCGGTCCAGTTGGCTATGTTTGAACTAGAGGTGTAAACGAGCCAAACAACTCGCGCGCTACT
Organism: Ambrosia x helenae; assembly: GCA_030844895.1. Taxonomy (NCBI): domain Eukaryota; kingdom Viridiplantae; phylum Streptophyta; class Magnoliopsida; order Asterales; family Asteraceae; genus Ambrosia; species Ambrosia x helenae. The sequence continues at coordinate 99,912,381 of CM061225.1, forward strand.
TGAACTCGACTCGGTAAAAAGTTTGAAACAAACCGAGTCGAGCTTGAGCTTAAAACAAAGTGCGTTTATTAATCGAGCTCGAGCTCAAGCTTGGCTGGTTCTCAAGTTTTGAACTTTGAAGTGACAACGTGAGAGAATCAGGTCAGCTGAGGATCTTGAGTTTTTTTTCGGTGTAGTTGGAAAAAAAAAATAATTTACTAAATGAGTGTAACTAAAAATATATTTATGTGGTTTGATGGTTAAATCTTAGGAAAATCTTATTTCTAATTTTTTTTTCCTTTGGTAAATTCAACCATAGCATAATATTTGCCTTAATTATTATTTAAGAAAGGCATTATACATTTTATGAGGAAGGTCCTTTTATAAATGGTTCTTATTCTATAAATAGTGCTTAACGTGAGAAGTGAATGATGATATTTTTTTTTCCATATTGTTAAACATGTATTTTAGTAGTGAATTATAAAAAGAAAAGTTAGTGTAGATTAGTTACGTAATTACTATTGTAGAGTAATTACGCTATTTTTTTCAAAAAAATTTTATATTATTCATCTAGAAAGCACATTTAAGCAAATGTGAAAAAAATTCAGAAAAAAAAAACTTTTTTCTCCTTCACTTCTCATGTTTAGTAGGTTAAGCCCGTTTGTATTTGATCTTTACTCTACATTTTATATTCTTATTTTCTTAAAACGATTATAAACGTTGGAAAAAAAAACAATTTTGAATATATAACTACACTTCTTGATACTAATCGTTTATGTGTACATCACTTCCGTATGCATATACGTATAGAGATTTACACTTGATATTTGAGGCGCCTTATGCAAGTGATATGAAGCCTCCTCAATTAATTTACTTGAAGAAGATACTAGTAAAGAGATTTACACTTGATATTTGACGACCCTTGTGCAAATGGAGCCTCCCCTATTTATACTTGTGCTTCAACTAACATAGAGCATTAACAATTCTAGACTATTTCATGAGAATATCTAGGTACATTAATACATTATTCAAGGATCCTCAAGAGAAGTATCCAAATTTCTATAACTTTCAATGAGTTTCCCATAACATTCCCGATCATAGTGTTTTAGACTTTTTTTTAGAGCCTTGATCCTACAAGAGTGGCCTAGAGAATTGAAAAATTCGAGCACATCGATCAATATCTTGATAGGTCATGGCATATATCTCAAGTTGGTTTACCAAATTAACATATATGACAAATTTAGAAATTTTTGTTAGCCGATTAATCAAATAGAACAAGTCTACAACATACTATTCGGAAAATCTTAAACGTGGGCAATGGTGTAGTTTAAATTAATTTGGTGTAAAATAAAGTAGGGTAACATTTTCCGTTAAATAAAACCATCGAAAAATATGATTTCTTTCTTTTTTATATTTTGTTAAACTTGAGTAGGTGTGTGAATTTATTATTAAACACGAACTTCATATTTAATCTACGTGATGAGTTCAGGGTAGTTCACCCTTGAACACATTTAGGTAAGAAGGCTAGGTCCGAGTCAAAATAATTGGTTCATGAGTTGACCCCATCAACTTTTATACCTTTTAGTGTGTTTTTTTGTTCTAAAAAAAAAAAAAAAGAAGAAATAGTTGTCAAGTTTTATAAGTGCGTGTCAAATAGAACAAAATAGTTTTTTATTTTATTTTATGTTATACGGGCTGTGTTTATGTTAACACGTGAATGCAGTTTTATGTGTCTACATTTCTAACATGATTTTCAGATTCGTATAGTGTTTAGGTTCATTTCCGGCATGTCTCGTCAACATGACCCGCTTAGCACCCATAAGATAGAGACCTGAAGGGTCGAAGTTTTTCCGAAATAACTAAAGTTTCTCTTTGCACTGATCAATCAAACCATTCTCAAAGAAAGACTAAAAGATTCCGGTATAAAAACTAGGTGTGGTTTTTCATCAAGTTTCTTTACACTGTGTTCCCGAGTTTCATTTAACAAAAGAAAAAAAGGGATTTGGAAAGATGTCAAGAAAAAATCGTGTTCCACAGTTTTTTTAAGGAGAGAAGGGAAAGGAAGTGGAAGGAAAATTTTGATTAATTTCCTTCATATCTCATCCTTCCAAATTGGAGAGATTTGGAAAGAAATCATATTTTAAACATAAAACCCTCACTTTTCTTTTCCTTTCCTTTCAACTCGGGAACATGCTAGTTAATTAAATATTTCTTTTCCACTCCCTCTCTTTTCTCTCCTTAATTTCCTTTCTCTTCTTTACCTTCGTTTATTAAACTCAGGAACACAGCGTTAGACTATCCGGAGTGGGAGGGGGGGGGGGGGAAGAGGGGGATGAAGCGTCATGTGGCATTTGTGGGACCCATATGGGGGAAAAAAAATTGTGGGGAGTGAAAGGGGGGAAGAGAGGGGGGAAGGAAATAATATTATATTGTGTTAAAGTTAAAAAAAAAAAAAAAACTGGCCAATCCACGCATGCCACCTCACCCCCACCCCAAGCCCCACGCCGGTGAATTGCCTCCCGCCCCAAGCCCCACGCCAGGACCGGCGGCGGTGTTCCCGCCCTTGAAAGCCCTCCCCGCCCCCCTTCCCGCCCCCCACTCCTTACAGTCTTAAAAGAAACCATGTAACTTGAGGATGGGGTTTTGATAGAAATAAAAAAGTGCAACTTATTTGGGGGGTTGCAAATTGAAATACTCAATTTCAATTTTAGTTTCAAACTGCAAATGACGTTTAATTCAAGAAGTCAAATGTTAAAATGTTCAAGACTTGGGCCACAAGCCGAGTTCCAGAGTCAAACTTCTTGGGCTCATGTTTCCCTCCAATTTGAGGGTTACAAACTAAGATGATTTTTGCATAACCTTGATTTATTTTCAACAGGCCCTTGCCCTTGCTCTTGCACCAAACTCAGTTTTTTTTTTTTTTTTTTTTTTTTTTTTTTTTTTTTTTTTTTTTTTTAACTCATACCCCGTGAATATTAAGGCATTTGGTCAGTATAACATATTTGACCGTTAACCTCATGGGCTCGGTTTTTTTATCTCGTCCGAGACCTAAATTTTTTAGGGTTCTCTGAGAAGAACCTGATTTTCAACCTAATGAACCTCTGAAAAAGAACGATGATTTTCAACTTACTGAACCTCTAACAAAGACGAATTTAACATAATTCAAACCATTAAAAATAAACTTAAATATTAAAAAAGATTAAGGTATAAAAACTAGGTGTGGCATCCACTTTCCCATAAAGTCTCTTTGTAAAGAAACCAAGTAACTTGTGGATGGGGTTTAGAAAGCAATAAAAAAGTATAACTTATTTGGAGGTGCAAATTATAACCCTGCAATTTTTTAATAATTGCAACTAATGTTTCAATGAAGAAGTCAAAAGCAAGAATGTTCTGGACTTTTTCCACAAGGCAACTCTACATGTTACACCAAGTTCCATTAGGCTCGTGTTTCCCTCCAATTTGAGTATGAAGCAAACAAACCACCCAATATTACCAGTTCCACAATCAAAACATAATGCAGACAACACCCTCTGGAAAAGAAACATGATTCTTAAATAACCTTCGATAAATTTTCAATCCCCACTTCCCGACACCACTAGCCGTTACAAAACCATATATACCGAATGTTTTTTGTTCTAAAACGACTCATTTCAAGCCGAACCTATTTTGGTTATAACTCATATTGACCTAAACAAAGTTAAAACCCACCCGTTTGTACCAGAATCCAAATTGGTCAGAACTTGCTTTTTGACCATTACGCGACTTAACCCTGCTTTTTGACCATTACGCGACTTGACCCGCCTCGCTTGTTTATCCAGGGTTAGCCACAAGTTACAAACATACAATTTGATAGGCATTGTCTTATATAATGACAGAATTATATAGATCAACTAAAGTGCAAAAGTGACCGGAGATAAGAACACTTATGTTTAGAAAAGCTAATGTTTATTATTCCATATTTCCATTCACAATCAAAAACCACACAAAAGAACATGTATGAATATGAACATGTTTTGCCTCGTACAACCAAAATTAGCATAAAATCCATCTTTTTAAAACCCAATCACCAATTTTAAAGAAACCAAACACTTATTAACCATCATATACTTCTCCAATCTCCATTGTTTGTTGTTATCCATCAAATCCTAATGCTACCTCTGCAAATATTGCACAAAATAATATCATAATCAATAAGTAAAATCAACTATATACATAACCAACCAATTAAACAACATGAATCTTCATCAGATTATTATTACCTTTCCTGCATCTGCCTCATCTGGAACTTTGTAAAGATCAGCGGTTATTTCCGACAGCCACAGTCCCGGAAACAGAGTCTGAATATAAAACAAACACAACACAACACTCACATTAGCAATTTATAATAATAATAATAATAATCAGATCATATCCCAATAACTTAAAAATTAATAATTTGACTTACATCCAATTGCTTCTGAACAATACGCGGTCGTTTCTTCGGCTTACGTGGCAATCTCCGACCAGCCATCGCCATGAAATCTTCTTCCAATTCACGCCGTGAAAGAGACACCGAAAACTTCGGTCTCTCTCTTTTCTCACCGCCGTCACCGTTTGTAACCGGAGATGAAGCATTAGGTCTCAAAACCTCACCTTCAGCGTTACCGTTACCGTTAACGTTAACTCCGTTCGTCGGAGCTCTTCTAGTCCTCAAATTCCACGGAGAAGAATTAGGCTTCAAAACGTCACCGTTAATTACCGGAGACTCAAACGACGTCGTTGTAGTGGTTGTTCCTAGAATAGCGTTCTTCATCTCACCAACCTGTTTTTGAAAATCCATCATCAGTTTCTCTCTTGTCGCCGATATGTCACCCTCTCCGTCAACCTTATTATTATTATTATTATTATTATCACTTGATCTGAACCCTTTTTTTATAAAGTCTGAACCTCTCCGCCGTGTTCCGATCACACCGCCGCCGATGCCCGGCGATTGATTCCGATCAACGATTGAGTCTATCTTCATGCATCGTAGAAGCTTCTGGTTGCCCCACTTTAAGTAGGGTAGATCGAAATTATGCAACGGTTTTACTCTCTCCATGTCTTCGTTCTCCGATTGGTTCCGTTGTTCGCCGCCTCTTTTCTTACCAGAAAGGACCATCGGAATGTTTTTCTTTTTATATACGTTGTTGGTTTTGGGATTATTATTATTATTATTGTTGTTGTTGTGAGACTCTCTGTGTGTTAATTTGTGATGGTTGTGAAATCGCCGCGAAACATTCATATATATGATGAGTTTAGAGAGAGAAAGGGAGAGGAGAGAGAGGAAGGGTTGAGATTTAACGTTCGAGAAGAAAGGGCCAACTGCTAACGTGCGCTAGGGTGAGTTTTGTGCGCTTGGAGATGAATGGATGAGATGAGCGGATTTCAATTAAGAATGTGTGATCCCAACCGCTCATTTGTAAAAACGATTCTACTAAATTAAGTTCCAATCTCACAAAGGGGGTTTTCTCATAATTATGAGTTTCCTCCTGAATTGGTGACTTGGTGGTGGAATATGATCGCATGGAAACATTGGTGGCACGATGATACTCCAGTTTTCCGTAAGTGATTCCAATTTGTTGGCCGTTCAAAAAAAAGTTCCAATATCACGTGCAAGTAAACATTAAGGTGCTGTTTGTTTTTTCTACAAGAAAAGGTCTGCAGTCTGCGGACCACATCTGTAGACATCTGCAGAAGAAGAGGTAGACCAAAGGTCTGCAGTCTGCAAGAAGAACACTGTTTGTTTGTTAATGTCTGCAGTCTACTGAAATTTAAATAAACTGTTTTTTACAGCAGTCTGGTGGTAGACGGTGGTGGTGGTGGACGGTGGTGGTGGTGGTGAACGGTGGTAGTGGGTGGTGGTGGTGGTGGTGGTGGTGGTGGTGGGTGGAGGACTGGTGGTGGATCGTCGTGGTGGTGGTGGTGGACGGTGGTGGTGGACCGTGGTGGTGGTGGACCGTGGTGGTGGTGATGGTGGGTGGTGGTGGACGGTGGTGGTGGTGGACGGTGGTTGGTGGTGGTGGTGGACCGTGGTGGTAGACAGTGGTGGGTGGTGGTGGTGGACTGTAACACCCCAACCGATGGCGGAAACATCGAGGTGTCACGTAGTGACGATTGTTCAATAGCTCATGGACTAGAAATGTAAATTTGAATACATTGAATTTAATAGTTTATTACATTAAAAGAAATACAACGATTACGACTAGCAATTCAAACTAAGATACAGTAATCACAATCTAAGTCTATGTTCCAAACGCTTGGAAGTAATCTCATAAGAACCTGAAACATGTACGAAAATGATTTGGTCAATACAAAATGTATTGGTGAGCATACCCTGTTTGAATAAATATAGTAGGAAAAATGTTTAGCAATTCATGTGCGGTACCATTTGCAATTATGTAATAAGTAATATCCGTTCAAAATCAACCCTGTGTAAAGAAAAGCATATATATATAGTATGCGTTAGTAGTAATGTAATACATAGCAATGACGAGGACTCTCAACAGAGTCACAAGGGTATATACCATAGTACTATTCATTGAAATGTCAGGCCCTCAAAGGTTAATGATTTTGACAAGTCATAGACACACAAATTAACATAACGCAAACACACATGAGAATTGCATTTAGTAAAAGAATAACATTTAGTCATAGTGTACATGAATAGCCCCAAAAGAGTAAAACATGAAAAAGGGGAAAGATATAAGCGATCAAAATCCACTTAAGCGGTCGTGAGCTAAGTAATGGGAATTCCGAGGAATTCAACCTATAATGTGTAAGAATACTAATAAGAAAGTGTCTAAAAAGTCTAAGGTAACTAGGGTCTAAGGCATTAGGGTTTGCTAAGTCGATTTGGAGAATTAGAGTTTTTATGATAAATCGAGTAATTATAGAAATTGTATATTAAAAATAATATACCAAAGTTTGTAAATATGGTTTAGGTAATTATTACCAATTGAATATTTAGATAAAAAAAATATGTTTGAATAATTAAGACAAAACAATTTAATTATTTACTTTAACTAATTATTGTAAATTGTAAATAAATATAATAACCATAAATATTGAAATAAATAATTATGAGTTACACAACGATCCAAACAAATGGTAATTGAGATTTTCCAACATAATAACATTTCTATTTTTTATAAGAAAAGTATTTATCAAATAGATGTTTAAATAGTATAAACAAATAAATAATTAGTTATGTCTAATTAAATATAAATAAGACTAATAATTCAAGACATGATCCAAAAATGCTATTTTTATAGAAAATGGATGCTTTCTGATGTAAATTAATGAAAATAATTTTCCCATAATTTTTATAAAATTATTTATATTTAAAACTGATTTAATGATATTAAATCATGTTTAAATGATTAAAAATAGGGAAATTAATAAAATAAATGTTTTCTGAACCAAATATTTTTTTATTTCAGTTCATAATCATTAGAAATAATTTATCAAAAAATTTTGAGATTAAAATCATTAAAAATGAATTTTTAATCAATTAAATACGATTAAAACAATTTAATTCAATAAAAATATAAAAATAAAACATTTTCCAGAAACTAAAAGTGGGATAATTTTCTATGAGGTTTCAAGAAGCTACTCCTAAATTTTCATAATTTTTGGAGCAAAAATGAATTTATTATGAATATTATAGATTTATATGGATTATAAATGATTATTTTATAATTAAGATAATAAAAAAATGAAACAACCTAAAGTCAAAAGAAAATAATGCTGGTCATGGGGTTCGAACCCCTGACCTTTTCTGTGTATGTTATACACCCAACCACTAGACCAAGCCACCAAGTTAATGATTTTACTCAAATATAAATGTATTTAACTTATTATTAAAAGTCATCTTCTTCCCCAAATCCTCACATGAACCCTAACCCTAACCCAATTCTAATAAACCTGATCAAGACACTATTAACGATCTGTAATAAAGGGGTTTTGTTCGGAATTGAATGGAGAATAAAACGGCATGATAATAATCAACTTACAATGTCGTTTTTGGATCGAACAAAAGGAAAAACGGACTGAGACTTGTACCCCGATTGGATAACCTTCGATACGTGATTTGCAATGTTTTTTAGTGGGTTTAGTTTGTGTGAATGTGCAGAAACAAAATGGCGTGTTCAATTTATAGGTTGGTTAATCGAACATGCGTTTTTAATAGTTATAATAATTCCGGCGGTTTCGGTTGAAAACCCGGATTTAAAGTCCATAATTAACGCATAATAACTTGATTTAATGATGGGGAAACGTTACACCGTTGAGGAGAAAGATATGGAATTCGAAAAAAAAACTTTGAAGTGCATTATCTCGGCCGCAAACAGTTTCCGGCGAACCTGCTGGTCATTCCGGTCGGAAAAGCGCGAGGAGGAACATATCAGATTTTTATTTTTATTTTTTTTAAACTATCTAAACTTGGCAGAAAAGGTCCCTCACCATTAAACTAGGTTAGAAATATTATAACTTAGTTAGTTTTCCCATTATAAAGCTTAACCAAGTTAACTAGATTAACCCAAAATGTTTTTAAAGCTTTATAAAACTACATTTTTTATAAAATCTTTTACGAATACGTTTCACCTACGCATTTGATTAAAACTTATACCCAAATTAACTTATAAATATAACTGATAAAATTTTAGTTCGTTTAAAAATTAAATCCAAATATGACGAAACTTGCAGGGACTATAATGGAAATATTTGAAGGGCTATAATTGACAATTTGATGAAAGACGAGGGTGACGGATGTCACATGGACGGTGGTGGACCGTGGTTGGTGGTGGTGGTGGACCGTGGTGGTGGTAGACGGTGGTGGTAGACAGTGGTGGTAGTGGGTGGTGTTAGTGGACGGTTAGGGCTGTAAACGAACCAAACGAACACGAACAAGACCTTCTTCGTGTTCGTTTGTTAAGAAATTAACGTGTTCGCGAACTGTTCACGAACACTTACCGAACGAGATATTTTGTTCGTGTTCGTTTGTTAAGAAAATAACGTGTTCACGAACTGTTCATGAACACTTACCGAACGAGATTTTTGTTCGTGTTCGCTTGTATATATTTGTTAAATTTAGGTGTCAGACAAAAACGAACACAAACAAACACAAATGAATGTAAACGAACACAAATAAGCATTATTGAACAAAATCTAGCACAAACTAGCACATTAAATTATGAAAATTCGCATTTTTCATCGCTAACATTGTCCGTCCAGAATAAACTAATCCAATTACTCAAATATACGTGACAAAATCTTGATCACATAATGTCTTATAAAAACACAAAGGTATCATATTAAACTTGAAATCCTAGTTTAATCCACCAAAAATAACAGTTAATCAAAATAGTTAAAGTAATATTAACATGTGATACACTAATATATGTTAAATAATCTACCACTGGGAAATTTGAAATACTTATATTAAATATAAAAAATTAACAACCCTAATGAACTATCGAACAAAAACAAACATACATGAACACGTTACCGAACGTTCACAAACATAAACGAACGAACGCGACCTCTGTTCATGTTCGTTTGTTTAGCTAAACGAACAGAATTTTTTGTTTGTGTTCGTTCATTTATTAAACGAACGAACACAAACGAACTTCCCGCCGAACAATTCACAAACTGTTCGCCGAACGTTTGGTTTGTTTACAGCCCTATGGACGGTGGTGGACTGTGGTTGGTGGTGGTGGTGGACGGTGGTGATGGTGGATGGTGATGGTGGTGGTGGTGGGTGAGGAGAAGAGAAGTGGAGAAGACCTTTGAAGACCTTAGAAGACTTTTAAACAAGTCTGCACCAAGAAGAGGTCAGGAAGACCTTTTTGAGTGAAAGGTCTTCCAAAAAAACAAACAATCTGCAGACCCCAAACGTCTGCGCGCGTCTGCGTGACGCAGACAAAAGAGGTCAAAAGTGCTTCTGAGCAAAAAACAAACAACACCTAAGTCATAATTTATAGAGACAATTACTGTTTGCAGCCCTGTGTTTTAGTCGTTTTAATTACTTGAATCCAAAAGTGAAAACTTTAACTACTTGCGTCCCTGGTTGGAAATTAACTAACATCTTGAGTCCAAATTTCTAACTTCGTTAAAAAGTCTGTTAACTTGAAGGGCATTTCTGTCATTTACACAAAATGTACAAGCATACAATACACAATGTATTTATAATTTATTTTTTAAATATTTTATAATAATTATTATGTATTTGATAATATTGATACTAACACAGAGAAACAACCACCCCCCATCTCTTTCTCCTTGACTGCAACCCTACCTCACCACCGCCGCCGCCACCGCACTGCACCACCACCACCTAACTTCAACCCTACCACCTAACTTCAACCCTACCACCTCACCTCACCATACTTGACCCACGACTAGAACTCGAAAAGTTTGTATCTCTTTCTTCCTCCTCTAAACCATTACGCCACAACCACCTCCCCCCTCACCAATCCACCACAGCTACAACAAGCTTATAACAGAGCTTGAATTACTAATCCAAGATTTTTGCATTCCATTCAAACAGATGCAGAAAACAATAACAATATATGTTTAAAGGCATCACCTTTGACTTCATCCTTAACAAATACCACAAAACTGAAAGCAAACTTAACTAGCAATCACTAGAATGAACAAACCCAATCCAATATTACAAGATCAAAACTAAAAGCAACCCCAATCCAATATTGCAAGATCCAACCTCAACACCACCATTCCACCACCGTAGCAGCCCAACCTCAACACCACCATTCCTCCACCACTGCAGCAGCCTCGACCCACCTCACCACCACTCTACCACTGCAGCAGCCCACCTCACCCCCAAAATCAATTATGAACCCTAATCCCCAAACCTACAACCCACAAACCCTAATCCCCAAACCTGTAGCAACCCACCTCACCCTCAAAATCAATTATGAACCCTAGTCCTTACCCGATGACTTTCAAAAGTCAACCTCCTGCAAAATCTTGAAGCTTCCTCTGTCAACCCCCAACCTTCACAACTCTATTTATGAAGTTTATTGTTGTAGAGAGTTAAGCATGAAGAGGACGATCAAGAAACGAGACGACGACGGTTTCTGGTTCTTGATGACAGTGTAACTTGATGGTTGTGGTGATGGTGGTGCAATGGAGAAGACGATGAGTAAGTGTAGTATGAGGGCAAGAGGAGGGGGTTTTGTGAGAGAGAGCACGGGGGGGGGGGGGGGGGGGTTGGAGATGAGGATGACAGAGATGATAATGGGGGAGGGGGTTGATTTAAATACTTATTTTGTATTTTATTAGTGGGGGCATTTTTGTCATTTCATATAGAATTAACAGACTTGGTTAACGGAGTTAGAAATTTGGACTCAAGATGTTAGTTAATTTCCAACCAGGGACGCAAGTAGTTAAAGTTTTCACTTTTGGATTCAAGTAGTTAAAACGACTAAAACACAGGGACGTAAATAGTAATTCTCTCTAATTTATAATTTAGAATTGTTGTTAACATGTAAACTTTATAATTTCAACGGGATTTACTGATTTTCCAATGTCGTGTCTTCGAATAGGTGAGGGTTAGGTTTTCCTCGAAACCTGTGGCTTGGTGGGTTCTAGCTATCCAACGCTACCTGTGGGCGGGCACCTAAAATGTGTCTTCACCCAGGGACGTATGTGGTGCTTTTGTAACCAATTGGTAGGTATCCCAAATAGTCGGGACATCGTTTGTTGGTTGTTCAAAAAAAAGTAACATGCATGTTATGTTGTTGCCCGAAATACCCATACCTTGGGTATTTAAATCTCACACTGTCTTTAGGTTAACTGATAAGTCTCCCTCTGTATTTAAAAGGTTATTTGCGTATATATTGAATGTCCATTTGTAGATTTGTATGTCAAATCGTAGTCTCCTTTATTTTAAAATGTTGTTTGCGTATATATTAACGGGTGGTCATTTGATGGTGTTTGAGGGTTTGAAATCATTGTCGAGGGTTGTGGTTATATTATGCCTATGTATGGTTGATAGCCATTCCCTAGTGATCTGGTGAGATGGTAATTACCTATCACTAGATGTAATACATGTTTAAATTCTTGAAAATGTAAATGCTACTTAGTGTAAAAAGATACTTGTTAAAAAATTATATATGTTTGATATCGGCACGATTTTGTCCAGGATGCATTGGTAGACATCCTTAGAAGAGCGGGGATCTACATCTATAATTTTTTATAGCTGGAACCTCCACCCAAACTCCCACCGGCCACCATAGAGTTTTGGCTGCAAGGCATGACACAATTGATCGACTGACTCTTCTGCACAAACACACCTCGGATACACTTGATTCCCAATCGGCACCCCTTTTTTTGAAGCTCTACATTTGTTCACATTTGCGTTATATGTAATAAAGTTTATACGATGGTTATATACAAGAGCCAAAAATGTGAGAGAATCGACCACAGCAGCCGCCTGATCAAGGTTGATAGATAACAACTTTACTTGTGTTTGGGCAGTTTGTCCTTAATGCTCCATGAATTCCACTCATGGTGAAACTATCACTAACTGGACAGCTGGCTGAGATTGATCATATCAACTGCAACAGGATTCTATTATGAAACCAACCTTAATCAGTTAAAAAAACAATAGGGAAATAGTTATGTTGATAGTATGCAATTAGTCCCATGAAGTCTGTTGAGTTAAATGCCAATTTAGTCCCTGAGGTTTGTCAAAAATTGCCACTTTCATCCAAATCTTTTTTTTGGTCAATTTAGTCCCTGTGGTTTCATTTTTTTGTCATTTTAGTCCCTGTGGACTAACAAGATTTGGATGAAAGTGGCAATTTTTGACAAACCTTAGAGACTAAAATGACAAAAAAATGAAACCACAGGGACTAAATTGACCAAAAAAAAAAAGATTTGGATGAAAGTGACAATTTTTTGACAAACGTCAGGGACTAAATTGGCAATTAACTCAAATTTGTTTCTTAGTACTGGTATTTACCTTTTAGGATTGAAATTTGAAAGATCAATGGAATATATATACAAGTTATATCTACACACAGAGAGTGATACATATATCATTTTATTAGAAGCGGAGTTGCAGGTCGGGTGGTTGGAAACAGACCGATTAGGGAGTGTTCGGTATAAGGATTTTGGATCAGAGGCATGGGAATGAGAGTAATACAAGGTATGGTATAATGAATTGTGACAAATAGATGGGCATATTAGCATCCATGCGGTTATCCAACCCAAATTCATCTTCTTGAACTTAATTGGTCTCAAATTAAATAGGTTTAGAATTGGTAATGTATAAATAAACACACATAATCGTAACCGTGAGAGAACCCACCAAGGTCAGTTAAGTGCTTCTAAACGGAGAACTCCAAACTCCAAAGGTCCCATCAATATGCTAGGCGGGTAGCCATCAATATGAACGGCGAAAACAGTGGAAGCTGGATTCAAACCTGATATCTTCGCAATAAGATGGTTACAACTTACAACTAAAACCCGTGAAGGTTGGTTTGGTATATAATCACTACAGAGAGAGTATATAACTAATATATGCAGTTCCATAAAAAGGTATTATCATCAATCATCTTGTAGACATTAAGCAATAATTGAAGACAATGAAAAAAGCTTGTATATGAGATATATGCAGGTACATAAAGAATACTGTAAACGAATCGTGTATAAAGAATATAAGATTCTAGCATACCATGTAACATACGATCACTTTTCAAAATATCTTAATTAACATGAATCTTTCTAACGGTCTTCTATACAAAGATCAAATTTTGTACCAACCCAGAAGACTAAAAGGAGAGAATCCATACACTACACAACTACAAGTAAAATGATATACGAAATTCTGGCTATTATAGTACCAAAAAGATACTTACATTAGACGCTCTCCAGTCATACCAAAGCACATAACTTTACTTCAGCAAAGGTCAACTATAGACAAAATTCTTCGAAGTTCCAGAAAATATAGAAACCGCTACCTCTGCATTAAACAAAAGTAAGTCCTATAAGACGCGAAAATACAAATTAGAAAAACAAATAAACTAGTATTTACAAGCTCCCAAACACTATCCGTTAATGCGCTTAGGAACCAAATTATTGTGTACCTTCTTGGTCTCGGAAACTCTATACAGATCAGCGTGTATCTCGGTCAACCACAAACCAGGAAACAAAGTCTGCAATAACATCGACAAATTACAAACCTCAGATCAACAGTTACAAACTAGACCTCCAATTCTGGAAAAAAAAAACTTATTTCAATCTTATATGCATAACATAACAGATAATTGCAGACAGTATTGTGCAGCTTTGCAATCTTTTGTTCATGGTTGTAAAAATAGCGCCTTGCCTCTGATTAATCGCTAGTCAGAGGTTCGCCGATTAATTTTCATCTAATCGACCCATTCATTGCTAGGCGATCAACGGTGGTCAAAACCGGTCCTAATTGGCCAAAAATTTGATGACGGTCTAGCGATTCCGGCCAAAACATGTAGATTCCGTGATTTATCCTATCTACTTAACAACTATGGGTCAAGGAAAGGGTTAAAGCATGTCTATTTAAAACAATTACATATAAAGATTATGTGTGTGTCAATGTATATATATCATGCAACCGAGGCAAAGTTGTTTATGATTGAATGATTTGAATCTCAAAGGCACTCTTATCATTTGGTAGATCCAAGTCCATTGTCTATTTCGGGTCTTAGTTCAGTTTGAATCCGAAGTTGAGGAGACAATCAAAGCTAAACAAGAGTCGTTATCTTAACGAAAAAATCACATATAAAATCCCAATCCAACGAATCCAGATTAATCCCTAGTCGGTGTCCCGCCAGCTAAGTAGCAGCCTAGTGATTCTTACAACACTACTTTTGTCCATTCATCCCTAGATTATTCAATCACTTAAAACACTCTAATTGAGTAATTTCACATCAAACTAACACAACTTAAACTCTAATGTTTCAAAAGAGCTAAATAATAATATGTTATATAAATAACTTACATCCAACTGATTCTGAACAATCTTGGGTCTCTTCTTAGGCTTACGTGGCAGTCTCCGTTCCCCCATATCTTCAAAATCCTTCTCCATCTCTCTCCGTGAAAGCGGAACACAAAACTTTGGTCTACCCTTATTATTATTATTATTATTATTATTATTATTATTATTATTATTATTATTATTATTATCGACACATGAAGATGATGCACCTTTTAATTGTTCGTCTTCTTCTTCTTCTTGTTGAAGCTCTTTCTTGAAATTGAGTATTGTTTTCTCCCAATTTGCTTCCATGTCTCCATGTTTTGATTTCAATTTCAGCACTAGATTGTCAATTACTGAAGCTGAAGGTGGCCACAGCTTCAATTGCTCATCGGTGGTACATTTGTGAAGCATTATTGTTAAGTGGGTTAAATTGGGTTTCAGCTTTTAATGTATTTAATTAATAGATTGATTCGATTGAAAGATGGCTAAGTTTGTTGCCTACGTTTTTCTGTTAGGTTTTTCGGCGGAAAGTATGCTTGGGAGCCCAACCAAAAGCTATAAAAGCCCATGGATCAATATCTTATAATAATTTATTAATTTAATAATGTCATCAACCGATGTTATTTTAGTGGGTTATCCACAATCACTTTTTTAACTTTTTCTCTAATTATGTTTTACTAAAATTAAAACTAAGTGTCTAAATGAGAACAACAATAATACAACTTATGGATAATGATAAATGGACAATGATAAAAGGACCTTTAACATATAAAAGATAAGATGGCTGATCTTGTTCATCACTAAATTTTTTTGAACGACAAATTTTTATTACACCTTTTTCTACTCCATCTTGCATTTGCAAGGATTTGAACCCATAACTTTACATTTGTATAATCAAGCAAGTTATATCTAAATCAAATAATTACGTAATTATACCTAATAATTATGCAAGTTATCAGCACAACAATATTTTTTAAACTATAAAATAGGGTATGCAAATGAAATAGGATAAAAAAAACTTATTTTTATGATATATTTTTTTTAAATATAGTATGGAAAAGCTATGAACGTTTAAAAAATACGGGTGAAAGTTGGAAAAAGTCAACAACTATAGGCTATACTTGTTTTACATTTCCCCACTTCTAATTCCCTTAAGTTTTATCTTTCAATCTCATCTATTAATTCATCATATCAAAGGCTCAAAATTTTTCTTATTCTTTTTATGTCAAGAATTTTTTTACAGAATACTTTGTCTACCATCTGTCGGTTATTCTTTAGAAATTCAACCTAAAACGTAAGGGACTTGTTTTACATTTCCCCACTTCTAATTCACAACTATAGGCTATACTTGTTTTACATTTCCCCATTTCTAATTCCCTTAAGTTTTATCTTTCAATCTCATCTATTAATTCATCATATCAAAGGCTCAAAATTTTTCTTATTCTTTTTATGTCAAGATTTTTTTTACAGAATACTTTGTCTACCATATGTCGGTTATTCTTTAGAAATTCAACCTAAAACGTAAGGTACTTGTTTTACATTTCCCCACTTTATCTTTCAATCTCATCTATTATTTCTTTAGGTGAAATCATCAAGGTAGTGCATGTTTTGGGTTGAGTTTAGAAACAGCTTATTGACTTATTAACAGTTTCAAAAAGCAAATAAGTAAGTTGTTTCGTCTTGATAAAAAAAGAAGTCATTTTCGTTTGGTGTTTTAGTGTGAGTTAAAAAGTTATCTTTGAAAATCCACACAAACTTGACTTTTGAAACTATTTTTGGCTTTTTGAATAACAAATTACTAATCTACCTAGCATCTACTTCTTTTATTACTCGTTAAGGTTATTATATAGTCTAGTAATAAATTCTAAAATTTGTATAGATAATTTACATTATATATTTATAATTTTATGTCAAAAAAAAGTGTTAAGTATATAATATTATATGTAAAAGTATTACTGGTTTTAAATATATAAGAATATTTTTTATGTCATTTTACATAAATAAGCTAAGTCAAACACTTTTTAAAAACTAACTTATTGACTTATTAGTTTTTCTCACTACACAAGCTATTCCAAATAGTTTTTTTTTAAAAAAAAACTCCTCTTAGAAAAGTCACAACTTAGACAATTTTGACAAAACACTTTTAGAGTTAACTAAGCAATCCCAATAACCCTCTTAGATACTTAGACTTCACAATGTAGTAGTGTGGAGAGGGGAGTGAAGTCCTTTCAAGCAACCAACACCGCCCCTTATTGAGGCGTTTTCATGGCGTGGGGCAATTGGGAAGGTGACATGATGAGTATCCACTGGTTAGGTTTGTGTATGGGTTTTGTGAAGGGAGTTTGTGTCTGAGATTTGGAAGCCATATGTGGCGTGGAAGAAGGTAACGCCCCACTTACGGTGTGCGCATATAATGTATATATGTGTGGCCATCGGGGGGTAAAAGTAAAGTTGCACTAGTTTTAACGTTATTTTACTTATTTCGTGAAAATAACGTTAAAAACGACGGACGGTTAATCATGCATCATGTGGTGGCGTTGATAGCCAAAAGACAAAGGGGTACATGCACCGATCGGGTTTGTCCCGATTGCTAAGTGTTATGTCCCTTATGTCCAAGGCTTGATACCAAACCACATCGAGCCGGGGGTCTCACTGGAAGCAGCCTCTCTATTCTTAGGAGTAGAGGTAAGGCTGTCTACATCTTACCCTCCTCAGACCCTACCTTAGCTTTGCTATAGGTGGGATTAACTGAGTATGATGATGATGATGATGTGGCGTGGAAGAAGGTAGAACCACCCCCCATGTTTTTTTGCGTGGAAGATGGTGGAATCCCACTGCTGACGTGGTAGACACATGTCCTTCCACGCCCCTCCCCATTTTTTCACCCCTTAATTTTATATCCCAAGTACTCACACTTACCATTCAATAATATTATGTCACCTAGCTCTACCCCCCACCTATTACCATTACACATGTTTACAATCTGACTACCCCCCCACCACACCACACACACATAGTCTTACCCCGGGTCCAGTGTGGTGGGATGTGATGAGACCTTTATATCCGACCGTTTGTCAACGGTAGGGTTAATTAACTCTAATTTAAACTTACCATGTATTTCAAATTTTACCTATTTAAAACCCACCATTTTAACCATTTTTAACACATTCTTCACAATTTTTCACCCATTCTTCATATATTCATCCATCTTTCTTTCAAATTTCAACTAATTTTCATCATTCAAATCTCTCAACCATGACGCGTTGGATGGAAGAATAGGAAATAGCTCTCGTAACCGCTTGGATGGAAGGCCACAATATTCCAAGATTGAGCTGAGGGCTGATTTGGACATACGTCCTTCATGATCAATTCAAAGAGTTAGGGGCTGTTTGGTTGATTATGTTCTAAATCATTAAGATGTCTGAATAGTTCAGTGCTGAATCATTTAGTTGGACCTCTTATTGGTTAGTTTTCTTGTCCCACATTGGTAGGAGAGTCTTATTAAGGTTCAGCATAGTTCAATGCTTAATGGTTCAGTGCTTAATGGTTCAACAACATCCCAAGTCTTAATGGTTCAGCCTTAACCATTCCATTCAAAAACTGAAACAAACGCGCTGAATGCTGAATCATTCAACGCTGAATGGTTCAGAGCCTCATTAAGAGGTTTACCAAACAACCCCTTAGTTGGTGGTTCTACTCGCTTGGTTGATTTGTGAACGATTCGAGGTTCCCCATCTAGCAACCTTGCAAGCAGTACCTGCCGATACCGCCGAAGACGTGGCGGTTGGAATCACCCAAATCGAGTATCAATCTCGGTACAGTGGGGAATTTTCTCACATTTCGGCGTAGCAAATGTTGAGCCCGACACTAAATTAGGTTTGTTATGTTTAAATATGTTTTATAAATTAAGTTAGGTTTATTTTTATGTAATGTTTATTTTTAAGTAACACTATGTTTTTCTATTCATTTTATTTGTTAAATTAAAACGAAAATGACAAAACATTGACTTGATGTGGAGACCACCTAGCCACTGTCCACGCCACCACCATCTCGTGGAATTTTTATCTTTGGAGGAAAATTTTACCTAAGGTGAGGTGGATACCACATGTGGATTTATATCCCTTCAAGAGCATGATGTGTAGTCTTATAGGAATGAAACCAAATTTTATTAGAAAAATATTGAAGTGTTCCTGAATATTACTTCTATTAATATAGGCTAGGTTAAATTTAAGTATTATGGGTTGAAAAGAGTTGATGCTCTTACGTAATCATCCTACACACCCCTATCAATAGATAAATATATAACCAACACATTTTGACATATATTGGTTGGAAGTTAGTAGCGCAGAAAGATGATTAAGTTACTATCAATCGTTGTTTGACACTTGACAGTATCTTTGCATGCCGGCTATGTGGATGTTATAAAGGACAACAATTTCTTCTTCTTCTTAACTATCCACTCACTCTCTTACTCCTTAGAAAAAGAACATGGAAACAATACGTAAAGTTGCAATGACCATTGTTGCAGCTGTGATCTTTAGTTGGGGATGGAAGTTACTAAACTGGGTATGGTTGAAGCCAAAGAAACTAGAGAAGTGGCTAAGAGATGAAGGGTATAAAGGTAATCCATACAAGCTTCTAATGGGTGACTTGGTAGAGCTTGCAACGATGATAAAAGAAGGTAAATCAAAGCCAATTCCAGTCACCCATGACATCACTTCGTATACTCTTCCCTTTGATCATCATATCATCTCCAAATACGGTATTCATCACTTTCTTCTTGATTTATCTACTAGCTGATTACCCCGGGAGGGTTCCGGGGTTGAAAAATCTAATTTTACGTGATAACCTATTGCAAATGGCTCAAGTTAACTAACCACAAAATCTCTCAATTATTGCATGTTCATAGTATTCTAATCAGTAATAACTCATATTCCCCACAAAATCTAATTTTACGTGATAACATGAACACTTTGTGTTTTTTTCCTGTATGAACGAAACCCCACAAAAAATAGTCGATTTTTTCTCCGTTTTTTATATAGCACTATGGTAGTCGTTGGAAAGATAATAAAACGCTCGTTAATTTGGTGTAATTTTTTTTCTTTAAAAAATCATGTATATAAAAGATATAAACGTTTAAAAATTATGGGAGGAAATATGAGAGAGAAAATTTTAAATTTATTTTTAAATTCTTTTTTCTTAAAATAACTCAATTTAATAAAAAAGGAAACAATTCAAAAACACCAAAAAACTCTCCATTATGATGCCACGTGACACTCTCAAGGGAAGGTTGAGGCCTCCATTGCATGCCACGTCAGTATATACGTTTTCTTTTATATATATAGATAGATGTTATGACTTTTTTTTGTTTACTGATTTGAATGTTGTCAAAAACAGGATATCAAAACTTCCAGAACCGATTTATTATCCCAAACCAAAACGTTTAACCAAAAAACATACAGAGACTCTTAAAATACAAACAAAACCCTAACACACCTAAACAACAAGACACAACGAACCAAGATCTAAACAATATCTCACACCCTAGATCAACCAAGAGATAACCAGAATAACCAAACTATTTCTGATAATAATCTCTAAACCTAGATGAGATAACAAAAACCAAAAGTCTGAGAAGATGTGGAAGAGAATTTAATATGACTGCTACTCAAGAATATCTAGACTCCATTGATGTCGAATAATAAATCTGAAGTCTGGAAATCATGAGAGAACATAAAGTACTCTATTAGACAATCTATGTAATGAGACTGATTCTATTCTTTGGAAGCCATAATGGCGGTTTTATATACAGGCCAGAAAGACCTCACCAACATAAGGTGTACCGGGCTCAAACCAACTGCCGAACCATTAATATTTAAGCCCATTAGCTGCTAATCCTCTTATCAAGCCCTCAACCCAAATCTTCTTCAAATAAGGCCAACAACAGTCAACCTAAGACGACAGTCATAGACAACTACATTAGAAAATAAACAAAACAATTATAAATTATTAATTTGTTTGACATTAAGGGTATGTTTGGCAAGGAGCTTTTAAGAGCTTTTAGTAGCTTCAAGCTTCGAGCTTTTAAGAAAAAGCTCCTATTTAATAAAAAGCCTTGTTTGGTTGAAAGGGCTGGAAGCTTTTAGGTTAGAGAAAAAGCTCTACAGTGAAAAGCTACTAGTAGTAGCTTTTAAGAAAAAGTTCTACTAGCTACAAGCTTTTAATTAGTAAATGACACAAATACCCATTCTATTTTAAAAATTAAATAAAAACCTTATTTACAAGCTTTTAATTATGCCCATTTTGGTCATTTTATACATTTTATTAAAAGCTCCAGCTACTCTGCCAAACACCAAAATATATTTAAAAAGCTTTCAGTTTCCAGCTACCAGCTACCAGCCTCCAGCTAGTTTTGCCAAACATACCCTAAATTGATAATAGGAATATGTTTCAATAAATGTGATACACGAGACGGTTATATAAGTGCCTTTGTTACTCTCTTCCACTACTTCGGATTTCATGCACTTAGGTATCCACAGTTAGTTATGTACTTAAAATTGATTTTGTATTGACACTTTGTTTTAAAATTGTTGTGCTTTAAATTTGATTGAGGAGTAATTATTTTGAAAGCCTAACAATGAACCATTTGAGCAGGTGAAAAATCGTTCGTATGGATGGGGCCAAAACCGATGTTGTATATTATGGATCCGGATATGATCAAAGAGATATTATCAAGACCAGATGAGTTTCAGAAGCCACATCCCGAGCCAATTCGAGATAGCATCATCCGTGGACTTCTTGTCGCGGAAGGTGACAAATGGACCAAACATCGTAAAATCATTAATCCAGCTTTTAGTCTTCAAAGTCTCAAGGTTCGATTACTCAATTCTGTTATTTATTTAGTTTTCTTTGAGATTAATATTCATTAAACCAAAACACAGATTTACATCAAGGTGTTAGGTAAGCGGGCAACAAACTGCACCGCCAGCCCTTTCTGTTATTAAATTTAGTGTTCCAAATCTAATAAAATTAAAAATCCGGATTTATATGTGTCTAGATCATGTTCTCGGCTGTCATCTCAAGTTGTAGTGATATGATTCACAAATGGGAGCTCCTAACCGCGGAAGCCAATTCTACTGAAATCGACGTGTGGCCATATATCGATAATTTGGGTGGAGATATGATTTCACGAACAGCTTTCGGTAGCTCTTACGAAGAAGGGTGGAAGATATTCCGTATCCAAAAGGAACAAATCAATCTTTTGTTCCAAATGCTTTTCATGTTGTATATTCCTGGAAGCAGGTAACAACTAGTAAACTATCTAGCAATCTTAATTGGATTGTATGTTAATTTGTTATGAAATTTAGGTTTATACCGACCCAAGAGAACAAGAAGTTTAAAGGAAACGTTAATGAACTTCGATCTGTACTGATGGGTATAATTAACAAGAGGAAGAAAGCAATTGAGATGGGAGAAGGTAACCATGATGACTTACTTGGACTTTTGCTAGAATCAAACAAGAAAGAGATTGAAGAACATGGAGTGGGAATGAGTATGGAAGAGGTGATCGAAGAATGTAAGCTATTCTACATTGGTGGATCTGAAACAACCTCGAATTTGATCGTTTGGACGATGGTTTGTTTGAGTTTGCATCAAGAATGGCAAACCCGAGCACGAGAAGAGATTGTTCAGGTTTTCGGTGACAAAGAACTTGAATTTGACGGTCTGAAAAACCTCAAGATCTTAACGATGATACTTAATGAGGTTCTTAGGTTATACCCACCAGTAGTCATGATAACACGGGCGACTCACAAGAACACGAAGCTAGGAAACATGGTGATGCCGCCGGGGATGGAATTAGCATTAGCCATGATGCATGTTCATCATGACCGTGAAATATGGGGAGATGATGTAAACGAGTTCAAGCCTGAAAGATTTGCACAAGGGATTGGTAGTGCAACGAATGGCAAAGGGTCAAGTCCGTTCTTCCCATTTTCTAACGGTCCTCGTGTTTGCATCGGACAAAATCTTGCGATGACGGAAGCAAAAACAACCATGGCAATGATTCTGCAACGCTTCTCATTTGAGCTTTCACCGTCTTACAAACATTCTCCGTTCAGGGCATTTACTCTTCCACCTCAGTTTGGTGCTCACTTGATTCTACGTAAGATCTCATAATTTGTATTATCTATGTGTAAGTAAAAATTCTATATAATTTCTTGTAACTTTTATTATTCATATATGTAATTTTTGTATACAATATTGAGTTATAATTATCAGTTTTAGTTATACATATCGATTCATAACTATCTAACGCACAAATCTTTCATATAAAGAGGCTCATGAGACCTCATTCACTTTGTTCTCTTGAATTATTTAAACCACAACTTGCTTCTCCATTTTCATACATGCATGTCCTAGGTTATAACCCTTTTAATACATGTACCATATTACCATCGGTGTTTATAGATTTACATATTATATAGTTTTCTTTTATATATTTTCTGTTTATACACTTATGAAAATAGTTATAGTTGTATATAAATAATAAGTAATAAACGAGCCAAATCCTGCATGAATCACAAACTAAACCCTCGTTGGACAAGTTAGTTTAATGGTTTAAACTAGTTTAAGTACCCGTGTGATACACGGGTTGCACAATGTCAAATATATAAATGATAAGTTGTAAATAATTTTCTAAATGAAAGAAATGCTGCATTAATTCTATAAATTAAAATTACAATGAATTCAAAGACAAATAAATAAAATCACAAGTCTCTAAATGTTTCCTTGTATACGACATTATTGCCTCATTTGTAGGTACACCAAATACTTTAGCGAATGTTCCATCTTCCCCAAGACAAAAACCCTACACTTTCTTCTCCTGAAATGTAATGCATTTGTTGTACGTTTTAAGTATAATGAAAGTGGTGCTAATTCCATTGCTTAAAATATATATATAACATATTATTGCAAAAAATAATTAGATTAAATAGATTAAAACATGAGTATGGTTAGAAAAAAAACACCTTGTGTTTCTCTTATGATGTGAAAACCATTAAAGATTAAGTAGTTGATGGTTTTATCAACCCTATGCAATCTAAGGGTACAAAAGAACAGGTACTTACTCAAATCTATGTATAATTTTGGCATGTATCAAATGGTACTGTGTGGTATTGCTTTGATCATATTCTAAGAGGGGTTTCAAGTAACTTGCCAAGTGATGCTACCACCTCAACCAAAGAAATACCAAAGGTAGGCAGACTCAAAGGGGATGGTTGCGCGTGTAATACATTTAATTTCTACACTATAAAGGACGACCACTCGACGTATTTCAATTTGGAAAGAGCCAAACGCCACATTTTAGTCTCGGTTTAACAAACACACCAAGTATCACGCTATTCACTTAAATGCCTCCTTTAAAAAAAATTCACTTAAATGCCTATAATCACGCTGGTGCATGGTTGCAAATAACAGATTTTGCCTCAATTGGTTCATGTTCTTGTAAAATATGTACAATTTATACATATCTATAATCACGCTGGTGCATGGTTGCACACAAGGAAACCATGTCTAAATTAGTGATTTGTTGATGATTAATTGGAGTATTAACAGTCTGTTTTGAGGTTCTTTTTATAAAAAAAATGGATAACTTTGTAAGCGATTTACGCCAAATGTGATCTCACACTACTACAAAATTTAGCAATTGTCACCAAAATTTGCTACCGAAAAACACGGTAGCAAAATTCATGACTTAAGGTAGCAAAATGGTGGCAAGGGTTAAAAAATTGGTAGAAAAACACTTAAAAAAATTTCTACAAAACTTTCCCCAAAAAAACAGTTAAAACAAATCGTTCCTCACCTCCATCACTGATAACCTTCTTCTTCATCACTTATAACCTTCTTCTTCATCACTGTATCCTCCATCACTGTATCGTTCCATCACCTCCATCACTGTATCGTTCCATCACCTCCATCACTGATAACCTATCCTCCATCACCGTAACCGTAACCCTAACCTCCTTCACTGATATCGTTACATCTCCATTCACTGATAACCCTGACCTCCATCACTGATATCGTTACATCCGTGGACCAGGGCAAACAACCACCATGCCATCGATTGATGATACAAATTCCAAAATATTATGTTATTGAGTGATTAACTAATTATCGTGAATCAGAAGGTTATTATTGCATGAATTCAGTGAGTGATTAACTGATCATCGTAATTATCGATTTCAGTTTCCTTTTATTAATATTATTTTATTGATCGATGTTGTTGTTGTTGTTGTTATTATTATTATTATTATTATTATTATTATTATTATTATTATTATTAGGTTTTGTGAATTGTAATTGTAGCTGTTTGATTTGCATTTTAAGTGTTGTTTATTGATTTTGTGTTTGTTAAATTCGTAACCAACACTCGAGATGCACATATAATTAGTTTTACGCTATTGATAGTTGCATCATTTATATCAAAGTAACAATAATATGTTATATTGTTAATCAGTTATTTCAATGGCGGTTTTTGGATTATTTTGTAGATTGTTTTGGTTCTGATTGTAATTAGGTTTTGTAAACTGTAATCGTAGCTGTTTAATATGCATTTTGATCAGTTGAATGAGAGTTGGAGAGATGTTCCTAATGATTACAGGACGCGGCTGTTTGAGTGATTCCAGGTGTGTACTTGCATAATTATTATTTAACTTTTGGGTGATCTTAAACCAGTTCAAAGTGTTGATTACGCTGAGATTGAGTGTACTGTTCTACCAGAGACCTAATTTACTTTACAAACTAGTACCGTAATGGTTATGAAACTGATGGTTTTTGTGATGAGGTTAGGGACATGTTAGTGGATTCCTTAACCACCTGCATTACTTCTTTATGTGTGTTTTCCATTCTCTTGAGGCATTCTAGTTTTCATGATCAATGTTTTTCTATTGTCTGTGTTTCTATTGTATGCAATTGCTTAAAAAATGGTAAACATGTCAAATGAGGGCACTTGAATGAGAGTTTACTGTTACATGGAACTAAATCCGCAAAGTATGGTTTGATAACTGTGCAGCGTGTTACATTGTAAAGAACTGAGTTAGATTATTCTGCTTGAGCTTTGAATCTCAACATATCTAAAGCTCTAAACATTTTTATTAGTTATTTATATTGAATTTGATTTTTTTTTCCCCATCTTAAACCAAGTTTAAGGCAGAGTGGATAAAGTTGAGATGGATGTGAAATCTGAAAAAGTGGATGAAAAAGTCAAAAGCGAGCAAGAGGAGAATGTTAAAAGTTTAAAACAACCGTGAATCCGGAGAGAAAAAAGAGAACCAAAAGGTGGACAAAAAGAAGAAAGAAACTACGGTTCCCCTTGACAAGAAACTTCTGCAGGCATATCATTTTTAAATGTCATTCTAATGAACTATTTTTACTTTATTTCATTTTTGAAATATATGAATATTTATGATTTTGATGTGCACTTGCTCTGGTAACAGGCTTTTATGATTTTTTGATTTTGCTGGAGTTGTAAGGGAAGAAACTGAAGTAGCGAATAATTTGAATGATAACGGGTTGTTCACTAACATGACGAATTCCCAAAACAATGCTGGTTGAAAAGGTTGTTAAACGGAGGCAGAGACGAATGATAAAAAACCGTGAATCAGCTGCCAGATCACGAGCTTGTAAGCAGGTTAGTGTTGTTTTTGTGTCATTAAGGTGCCATTTTTTGTTTAAATTGTCCTAAATGTGAAGTAAACATTACTAATGCTCTATCTTTATTACTTTTTTTTTCGGCTTTTTGTAGGCCTACACTATGGAACTGGAAGCTGAAGTGTCAAAATTGAAAGAACATAATCAAGAATTTAAAAGAAAGGTAAAAAATCCCATTTTTTTCTTATTATTTTTTATGAAAAAGATTAATTTAGAACCGTACCAACTCTACAACCTTGTTCAACTACTAAAATTGAAGTTATAATCTGCAGGCTGAGATGATGGAAAAGCAACAGAATCGGGTATTATTCTAAATCATCTTTTTTTTTTTGTTTTTCAAATTACTAGAACTAGAATGTAATTAAGTAATTAACTTACGATTATAGCATTTTACTAAGTAACCATGTTCTGCTTGTCTTCTTCCCTCGACTAGTTATAATATATTTTTGTTCGGGTCAAAAAGGGCTGTTTTAAGTATCAGAAGGTTGATCTTTTGCACTACATGCATACTTGAGATATGCCAAATTGGTCGTTTTTCATGAGGTGGCGTATGGGCAGGTTGGACGGGCCAAGTAATGGGTCAAAATAACTTTTGTGTTAGAACATGTTTCGTTTGTTAGGGACGAAACAGGTCGTGGCTGGCTGACCCGCTTGTCGATTTAAAAACTTTCCATAAACATTCAACAAGTTAAACATGATTACAAAACCATATTATAAAAAATTTCAGGAGATTTTATGCATATGAAGTATACTTTGAGCATATTTCGACCCATTTGAAGTTACCACCCTTTCCCTTTATGCTAACCCGTATTTAATTACAACACGCTATTCTTATCTATTGCCTTATTTTGTATCAGTTCACAATGTTTTCCCTTACAAGTTACGGGTTGGCCATTGGAGCTAATAGCATATGCATATTTATCTGTCAGTCCCCCTAGTATGAGTGGAAAGTTTGAAGAGGTAAGAGATGCCTTATTTTACTACTATTGATTAATATATAATTAAGATAATCAATGTTTCCCATATATATGTTATCCGTATTATGTTTCACCAAACTCTAATGTGATATTTTTTTACCAGATGGCTTCCGCAGCATCAAATTAGAGGAACATGCATTGCAATTTGTCTTGGATTGTGGTATTATCTAAATATTCGCCATTCTGCTTACAAGCTCTAAAGATATGTAGACGTGTGGAAATTTGAGAATAATACACTTGTTTTATGCATCTTTGTTTGTAAAACTGCAAATCTTTTGGAATTTGATAGGTTGTTCGAAGCTCAATTACATTTTTGTTTGAATGTTTGGATTTTCGTTATTTGAATGATTTGTATTTGGGTTATTTGAATGATTTGGAATTGGGTTATAATTTTGATTTTGAAATTTTATAAATGATAGCAAAGTGGTGACAAAAACGGTAGCAAAGTGGTGACAAAAAGCGGTAGCAAAACGGTGAAAAAAAAAGGGT
Source organism: Ambrosia x helenae (assembly GCA_030844895.1). Taxonomy (NCBI): domain Eukaryota; kingdom Viridiplantae; phylum Streptophyta; class Magnoliopsida; order Asterales; family Asteraceae; genus Ambrosia; species Ambrosia x helenae. The sequence goes on from CM061225.1 coordinate 99,940,536, forward strand.
AAAACCGGTAGCAAAATGGTGACAAAAAGCGGTAGCAAGGTGGTGACAAAAAGTGGTGGCAAAACGGTGGCAAATAAACGGTAGCAAAACGGTAGCAAAAAATAATACGGTAGCAAAACGGTTGCAACAGGGCAATTGCCATGTGTGATTCTGCTACCGAGTTTTTTGGTAGCAAAATGGTGGCAAAAGGGCAATTGCGACCGTTTTGCGACTGAAAATACAGTAGCAAAAGCCCTATTCTCTAGTAGTGTCAAAAGTCAATACATAAAGTATTATAATAAAAAAAATGATTAACGTAAATCAATCGAAAGTTAAAAGAATGCTAAGAGTACAAATAAAAATGTTTAAATATATGGTAGCATCACCATCACTTTTGATATTGACTTTTGACTTTAGAAAGTTAGGTTGCAGACTTGCAGCTAGCTGTGTTTAGACTATAAGGAGTGGTGGGGGGGGAAGAGGTGGGGGGAAGTGCCATGTGGCACTTGTGGGTCCCTTTTGGGGGGGAAAATAATTGTGGGGAGTGGAAGGGGGGGGAAGAGGTGGGGGGAAGTGCCATGTGGCATTTCTTTTTTCTTTTTTTTTTCTTTTTTTTAACTTTGTTTTTTTAATAATATAAAACAAAATTTTAAAAAACCATAATATTAATTCATAATAAACTACAAAGTTAAATAAAAAAAACACTAAAAACCAAAATTACATGAAATTTAAGCGCGGCTGTGACCTTTTGCATCGCGGTAAATCCCATCTGACCACGTGCATCGGGCCTTTGTTTGAAATATTCATAATTATTTTCTAAATCATTTGTTATTCTTAAAAATAAATTACGACTCATACGAAAACGCCGCCTAAAAGTTCGTTCATCGTATGTTGATTCGGGTGAGAAGTAATCACGTACCAATGACTCATTTCCGGTTTCGCGTTCGCGAACTATATACTTTCTACGCTTGGGTGGTTCGGAGGTCCCTTCGTCGTCCGCTATAGCTTTAACGACGTTCTGAACGGTTGCCATTAACATTTCTGCGCCACTTTCGCCAAAGTCATCCAAAGCGAGTTGATCAAACATATCGTCTGAACTCGAAGAATCGCTCGACATCTTGCAATTTTTTTTGAAAATATATGATAGTATTGGGAGGATTATATGAAAAAAATGAGTGTGTTTGTGTGTAGAAAGTTATTGTTATATATATATATATATATAAAATAAATTTTTTTTATTAATATAACCGTTATTTTTTCAAACGGATACTTTTTTTTTCTTTTTTTTTTTTTTTTTTCAAACGGTAATATATTCCCTCAGCCAATCAACGCGTGCCACCTGTCCCTCCTCTCCCCCCCCACGCCGGTGCCCTTCTCCCCGCCCCCAGCCCCACGCTCGTCTTCCCGCCCCTATGGCGGCGGTGTTCCCCCCCTCTCCCGCCCTTCTCCCGCCCCCACTCCCACTAGTCTTAGTAGAAAGCAAGCATATTTTCACCAAAATGTTGAAGAAACCAGGCCTTAAAAGCTTCAACTTGTCCAACTGCAAGTGAATATATTAAATGAAAGGTTAAATTTAATTTAGTTTGCACCATGGTTTTAAAAAACCTGAAGCTCTTCAAGGCGTTTAGGTCCCAAAAGCAGAGGCGCGAAGCGCGCTAGACTTGAGGCGAGATTAACTCGTCACCCACATATAGGACCAGACTTTGAAATTTCAAACCATTAATGGGTACATGACTCATCTACAGATCTTAATAATATAATCAATGATAAAAACTAAAAGAAGTAGCTAAAATTGCCCAAAAAACCTAAAATTGCCCAAAAAACCCCGAGATTAGATATTGGTTGTAAGAGCGCCCTGGTCATTCCTTTTACCATCAACAACAAATTCAAATGGAAAACCAAAAGCGCATTGCATCTCAGATGGTCCACATTTATATATTAAAGTTGTTACTTGTTAGTTGTTAATAATCCTTGTGATGGTCGATCGTACTCTATCTTAGGATAAATAACTATAAGTGAGCTATGAATTGCAAAAAAGCCCCCTGATGATAAATGAGGACAAAACAACAAAAAAGAAACACAAATAGCTTAAGACATTTCCTTTGTTGCAGGCCCCAAACTTGCTAAACAAAAGATAAAAGCAATATAAAGAAAAATGAACGATTAAAGGGGAATCTGAATACATAAAAAGAACACTATGAGCTTAATTTATTTTGCAGATATTACTATCTTAACTCATCAAAATCACAAGGAACATAAACATAAATCAATCGCATCAAGAACACCACAAAAAATTCGTTTCTTATGTCTGCAAATAACAGATTTTGCATCAATTGGTTCATGTTCTTGTAAAATATGTACAATTTATACATATCTATACAATAAAAGTTAGGGCTTTTAACATACCTGGTTTGTCGATCGCTCGTTAGGGCTTTTCTCTCAAATCAAAACTCTAAAGAAAAAAAATGATATGTAGAGATAAAAAAAACACGTTGATTGATACAAATCGTCATTGAGCTGGTTTCTGAAAACGATAGAGAGGTAGGGTTTATTCGACACAAAACACGTATAGAGAGGTAGGGTTTCTCAAATCAAAACCCCGATCTGTAATGAGTAAAAAACTTACAAATCGTCATTGAGAAGATAAAAACCACATCTATTAGGTTTTCTTCATAACACATGTATAGAGAGGTAGGGTTTCTGTGAAGTAAGGAAAAAAAAAGGAATTTGGGTGAAATGTGGAAACAATAAATGAGGAAATGCAGAATATGATCAAATGGTGGAACAGACACGTGTCAAAAAAAATTAGGCGGAAAATTACAAAGAGAATGGCCTTAGATAGTCACCACGTGGACAAAATCATTTTGCTTTATTATATTTTATAGATTATAGATTTGACAGTTTAAATTGTGAACCAAACTGTTTCTATCTCAGATTGGTCAAACAGACCAACTTGTTATGGTTTAATCGAGTTAAACCTTATATCAAAACCCAGTTGCCTACACAAAAAAATTATACATACCAAATTTGTATTTGTAGGTCAGCCGATCCTCACATTTAAAAATAATAATAATTATATTATTATTATAATTACTTTTTAGTATGGCATTGTAATGTGATTATTTTTATCTACGTCTTGAAATATTTTTCACTCAAAACCGGGTTGTCATTAGTAATATACAAGTAATCGAAGCACTAGCGCACATGTCATCAAGAATCCCTCGCAATTTAGTTTATTTTTTTCAGATGAAGTGATTTTGATTACCATTTTCGTTATTTGAATATAAATTCCCGACTATGCAGTTGCAGTATGCATATTTTTATCTACGGATCCATATAATATAAATTGTATTTAAACCGAGTTCTCATAACATGTGTTTGCTAACTTTCAAAAGCATTGAATACACAGTTAAGTTTAATTTATGAGGGTCATTATCATACCAGTACCGTTACGAATTGAACTGATTCAGTAACGCCCCAAATTCTTAAACTGCACCTTATGTTAATATGATGAACTAAGGTTTTAATTTAACCAAACGAATAATGAATAATGCGGAAAAAAATCCTAACCTAGGAAATAACCCTGTTAAACTCGATATCCAAAATAAGGCTAAAACTTAATACCCGAACTAACCTAGTTAATTTTTTTAACTAGAGCAATTAAACGATAATTTATGAATTACCTAACTTCCAAGTTAGTCGTGTTAACTTGGTTAACTCAAAACATGGATCATAGGCACCTAAAACTAACTTAGTGATATGGGCTGGATTAATAAACAAGGCACTTAAGATGGGCTAAATGTGGCAAATTAGCGCAAATTTGACAAGGTCTTATATTGGAAAAGAGATGAGAATTAATATTCAGTATATGAATATCTATCTATACACCATCAAACACACACACTACACCCAATTCATCTTTTAAGTGCAATCAAAGCCAAAATCAAAGTGTTATGTGGGAAATTCTTGTCATCTACACCCTCCTAATCCCTAAGGTAAGCTTTAAAAGTTTAGTTCCTTTCTCCTTGTATGTGTATGAGGATGATGAGAAATTAAGGAACTTATGATATGTTGAATTTTATGATGCCTAGATATTAATCTTGCTCCTAGAAACCTTCCTTAAGAAGGAATTAGTCCAAATCATGGTATAGCTAGAGTTATTGAATCTTAGGGTCATGGAAGTTATGGGTTTTGTACATAGGAAGAACCTACATCTCTATATGGTTTCTTTGAATGCAAAAGATCTGGTATTTGTAGTTTAAAACAATCCTAATACCCAAATTGTGGTAATGGGTTATAAAATTAGACAAACGGTAATTGGGATACGGTATTTGGCCATGTAACGATGGCTAAAAAAATCATGCACGCTTGGTGTTTGATGAAAGGCCTAGGAGAGAAGTCTTGATGCAATCTAGTATTTGGTAATTATGTCCTAAAAACACAGCTTCAGTCTCAGCTTTTTTCCAAAAATATTACCATTGGATCTCGTCTTGAAATTTTGGGAGTAGTTTCATAACATATTAATGGTAATATCTAACGGTTGGAATGTTTATCGGAGGTCCTAAAGTCAGGTTTCTAAAGTGTTTTCGTAACAGCAAACGTTTTTTTATACAAACTCTGATTAGTCTTAAAAAATCGTATAAAATCAACCATTTATCTGATTTGGGTGTTCTATACATTTTGAGGAAGCTTATTGAGTGTATTTTTAGTGTTTTTATCCAAATAAGAAAGCATGGGTCATAAATGTGTTAGAAACATGAAGTAATACGGCTGCACAAAATCTTTGTAAGTTGTTAGAAAAATGAAAGTGTAGTTGCTTGCATGATTTTCTAAAGGTCATATAGTCAAACAAAAATTCGGGAAAAGTGTATTATACAAACTTGGAAAGCTCCTTGAGTCTACTTCATATTTGAAGATGGAAAGCTAAGCAGAATATTGTAGTATGGTCAAATGAGTCGATTTCAATAACTACATAGTAAGTTTAAACATGTATGACTTAAAACATGAATTAGGCATACACAAATTTTAGCAAACTTGTATAACGATAAAACACAACTAAATAAAAGGGGAATCTTTTGTTACAATAGAAGCATATGTGATGTGGATTATTCAAGAATCGAAGTTGATTTCCTTTATAAAAAGAAGATCTCAATGAACTTCTATGAAAATAGGTTTCTAATAGGTGCGAATGCGAGAGACCTCGGATAGCCAATGAGTCTTGGATTGGGGCTAAAAAGGAAGCCCACATAAGATAAGTCATCATCGTGACTTTTTAGACTTGTAAACATTATGTTGTACATTTCGTGAGTTAAAGATTACTATGATCCCCTTAGAATAATTGAAAACATTGCTACGTCTTGAGAATGTATGGGCCGGGCGAGTAAAGCCAAGTAAAAATAGCTCATGGAGTCATAGACACGAGATTATCGCCACAACGGTAGTATGTCCAAGGTAGATGCGTATCCTACCAAAAACATTGTGTGTGTAGTCATTTGTGGTCACAAGTCTAGGTAGGGGATCATAGATGGTTAAACAATGTAGCCGAGTCTTGCTAATGTTGAAATGGTAAAATCGTTATTCATGGCATAAACACCATATGGGATCATATTGATATAATGGGATTCATGAATAGGTTTAAATGGTTTGGGATAAACAAATAATGGTTGAATGTTGCCTTATGATTGTCCAAAGCATGAACATAAAATAAACTAGCCATACCGGATGACCCACACAAGGGAGAACCATATGTAGGAGTTAGAAACTGAATAGAAATTTAAGTATGAGACTTAGCACCTTAGATGTATGATATATATAAGTCATAAATGAGTCCCTAAAGGTTCCCATGAAGGGTCTTGAATGTAAGATCCCACATTGGTTGTGTATGGGAGAACAGAAATCCTTATAAGGGAGTGGCCACCCTCACTACCACAACGCGTTTTGGCCAGTCCTTCGGGGGTGAGACCAATGCAAAACCGTGAGCTTAGTCACAGTCTAATACGGCTGGGCGGGCAAAGCGGACAATATTTTGGTACGGGCTACCTTGGGCTGTTACAGATGGTATCAGATCCGGGGCCTGGATCGGTGTGCCAGTCGTGCACGCGAGGACGTTGGGCTCCCTAAGGGGGGGGGGGTGGAATGTAAGATCCCACATTGGTTGTGTAAGGGAGAACAGAACTCCTTATAAGGGAGTGGCCACCCTCACTACCACAACGTGTTTTGGCCAGTCCTTCGGGGGTGAGACCAATGCAAAACCGTGAGCTTAGTCACAGTCTAATACGACTGGGCGGGCAAATCGGACAATATTTTGGTACGAGCTACCTTGGGCTGTTACATTGAGCATGAGAACATGAGAACATGAGAACAAGTGCAACTTTGTGCATAGTAAAAACAGGCAACTTTCTAGACATATAGTGGCCTCAAACCACACGAGATAGAGACGGGCTCTACTTCACTTGACACAAGGGGGGGGGGGGTCCAAGTACGCGAAGTCTGACAAATATTATAAAAAAATATTCCGTTTTCAAATTTCCAACTTGTTTAATCGTTTAATGGGTTATTTTATGATGTTTAACCCTAGGTAATCTCGTTTCGGAGCCCGGATGATGATCAAGCCATATTTGAAGGACCATGCGCGCTAATCTAAAAAATACGCTTCCGCATACTTCTAGATTAAATTAATGTAACGTAATGGGGTTTAAACTAAAATGTAAACTTTTTTTAATAGTTGCCTTGTAGTCCAAACGTGTGTAACATGATGGTCCTACGGGGTCACGTGTAAATCTGAAAAGTTTTAATTTAACCCCACTTTTAAGTCATAATCATGTACATTAAGATGCTAACCCTTGTTTATTTGGGTCGGGTCTTACAGATTCCAACCACACAACATCGGTAACAATATTGGCATTATTAAAACCGGTCTCAACATGTCTTTCTACTTCATATATATTCATTGCTTTTTTTGGGTTATTGTAACGAGTATAGCGCTCTTCAAGAGCCGAGCTGAACCGAACGGACCTTTGTTTGTATACAAACAGAACCGAGTGATCGGTTAATTTACAATGAAGCTAAAAATCGAACGAGCATTTTTCAATCATTAATTTTTCGAGCGAGCGACGAGTGATTTGGTTAACTCTCCTGCCTAGCGTGTCATCCGCTTTAAAATTTGCAGAGAGAGATAGTGACGATGTCATAGCATATATATATATATATATATAGGTTTAGGATCCTGTACAAAAGACAAGTTTTGTGAGAAGTGTAAGAAGAGTTTTGGGCCATTAGATTGGTTATTTGGATGGTTAAGATTTAATAGTGGCAAAACTGTAAATATTGTTTTTAAAAACATGAAGGGGAAGGGTAAATGAGTAATTGGTCATTTTTAGATAAAGAAACTAATCTCCCTTTCTCTCACTCATTTACTCCTGCAATTAATACTCTCTCACCACTCTCTCTCTCTCTCTCTCTCTTATTAAAAACTAAATCATCAAAACAATTTATCATCAAACTTCTAAATCAGATTAGGAAAATCGGAAAAAAATATGAGGTTTAAACTTCTATATAATCAAGATTTTCACAGAAACAAGAATGGAGTCAAGGTGTTTTAACGTCTGGAATCTTTGAGTTACCATTCGCGTCATGGTGTTTTAACATCTGCAACGATTGCGTTATGATTCATGACTGGAATGGTGTTTTAAATATGTTTTTGATAGATGTTTTTTCACATGATGTAAGCCATTCATACCTGTATATTCTTTTTTTATGATGTTCTTTGGAGTTTTGGTTTTTTATTCATATCAATGTGTTTTATCTTCATCTTGGTTATTTGGTGTTCTAATGTTTGGAATAATTGTGTTACATTCACATCTGAATGGTGTTTTAAGTATGTTATTGGAAGATGTTTTTCACACAATGTAAGTTATTCATATCATTATGTTCTTTTTTATGGTGTTCTTTAGGGGTTTTTGTTTTTTATTCATATCATTGTGTTTTATCTTCATGGTGATTGTATCAGTTAGTTAAATGTTGTGATTGATAAAACACCATGTATGACCAACATCCTTTACATAAATATAATTAAAACACCAAACGTTATGTAAAAAAATAAACGTTTGCCTTGAATATAAAACACCACAGGTTGATTATAAAACATTGCTGCCTTAAATATAAAACACCACAGGTTGATTATAAAACACTGCATATTCGTATGGTATTTTATAACTGCATATGAGAATTATATGTTGATAAAACATGTTTGAATTCTGAATTATGGTTAATGAAAAATCCCTATAAAAACTCCATTAGATTAATTACATGATAACTTCCTTATTTCATGCTTGATCATATTACCTTAATACCCTCATTCTATAAAAAAACATAATGCCACGTGTCATCACCATAGTCCTTTTTACACTTCTCACAAAAAACACTATTTGTACAGGATCTTGACCCTATATATATATATATATATATATATATATATATATATATATATTCATAAATGACAATGTTTTGGCCGAAGATGAAGTTGAGGTTGTTCCAATAAGCAGACTTTAGAGAACGTTTATGGTGAGAGCGATGCTGATAGACGATCTACTTAGGGTGAGAGCTTAGGATTTTACTTTTAGATTTAGTATTATAATTTTTATTGGGCAGATTGGCTAGTATGTATATAACTATGATAATATATTTGTATATAGCGGCAGATTGGCCGAGCAGACCTTTGTTCATGCTTGCGTGGGCGCAACTTCATAGGGGGGGGGGGCGGTCGACCCCCCGAAATTTTCGCTCAGAAGTTTCGATTATATAGTATCCGTATAGAATTTTTTTGGTATATACGGTTTCGACCCCCCGTAACCAGTGTTGTTAAGTCGGACCGCACCGTAGAGGGTAGAGAGATGAGCAAAAATTTGTGATTTTTCGTCAATCTATGGCACCAGGCATGAATTTTTTATGCTGGTTTGATTGAATTCGGAGCAATGAAGAAGAAGAGTACTAATTTTGCACCAATGATGTAATGTGTTTTCATGTCTGTTTGTGGTGACTTTATATGTTTTGGTGGCTCGGACTAACGGTTTATTAGTCGGAGATATATGAATAAACATTTTGTTGGCCTTTCAAAGAAAAAAAAAAGAAAAATAAAAAGAAGAAAAAGAGTACTAAATGAACATTATATAATACTGTTGTGGACTTTTTTAAAGTAAAAATGTTAAGTGAAAAGCCTCGTAAAGGTAAAATACTGTATTTTGATTATAGCTTTCTTTTCACTCTTTCCTAGCATGAATCCCTCATATATATATGTCTAGAACAGAAGTTGGCTAGGGCTGCCGATTAAGCAGTGTGATATTAGGTCACTCAAATAAAAATCACCAATAAAAAAAAATTATTTTTCAGATTTTATTTATTTTTTATTATGTAATTTATTTAAGAACTTATTTTTTTAAGACTTTTTGCATCATATCTGGCCCGGTTTTGAAAACACTGCCCGTAACCGGTGACTTCCGACCCCTCGAAACTTTTGCTCAAGCTTCTCCACCGCATGCTTGGCTCGTTTACAAACCAAATCGAGGCCACATTTTCCGATCTTTTCCAAGTGAGCGTCAAGCGAGCAGCGAGCGGTTTGAACAGCCCTAAGCACTTGCTAGTATCGTGCTGAACCAAACCAATACTAAGCAAGCTCCCGTCACGTAACGCGAGTAATTTCACGGGTCTTTACTTAGAAATTAAGAAAACGAACTAAAATTTTAAACCAAATATGTTATTTGTATAATCTTGACCGTGGTTTCTTGTTTGCTACACAATGATGATTATACTAATAATAACATATAGAATAAGTTGGCACTCGATAGCATCGTCATGAGGATGTTATAAAAGTCAACCTTTCCTTCTTATCAATTATATTTTCTCATTTTCTCCTTAAGGAAAAACAAGATGGAAACAATATTGGGTAAAGTTGCAATAGCCTGTGTTGTAGCTGTGATCTTGAGTTGGGGATGGAAATTACTGAATTGGGTATGGTTGAAGCCAAAGAGACTAGAGAAGTGGCTGAGAAAAGAAGGGTATAAAGGTAATTCATACAAGCTTCTAATGGGTGACATGATAGAACTTGCAACAATTGTGAACGAAGGTAAATCAAAGGCCAGTCCAATCACTCATGATATTACTTCATATGCTCTCCCCTTTGATCATCATATCATCTCCAAATACGGTATTTATTCATCTATTTCTTCTTATTTTCTGTGTACTTCTATGGTTGACTTATCTTGGTGTTTTTGATTATCATGTACTTGGAAACTCTTTAATTAAATTCCTTTTTTTTTGGGAGCATCAAAAGGATTTCCACTTAATCCAATCTATAACCAAGTTTTTGGATCGATTAATGGAAACTCTTTATTTAATCATCTCTTCCACTACTTTGTTTATGATACATGTCAATATGTTTTTTAAAGGCCAACACTTCTCACGGGCTCCCGTGAGAATCCCTTTGTGACGAATTTTGGATAAACAACTTTAACAAAATGACATTGACTTTTAAAAATTATCGACTATACAGTGACTAATATGTGTCCCTCGGTTATAAGCTATGAATTTCGTGTTAATAGCTAAATCTTTCTCCTCTTTAAATACACTCATTTTTCCTCTTGCCTCTTATTTAAAATACAACACATTTACCACCACACCACAAGAGGTGGGGCATGAATTTCATATTAATAAGGGGAATTGGATTTTAATAATCCATACTTTGCCTTATTGGCTGGCAATAATCTGTACTTAATAAATTCCCCACAACAGTCCCAACTTTCAACATATTGGCCGACAATGAACTTTTTAACTTTCAAACTCCTCCAATTTTGAAAATGGGTTAATTTTCAGTTAATAAAAGTTCATTGACGGCCAATACTTTGAAAGTTGGGACTGTTGTAGGGAATTTCTTAAGTACAGATTATTGTCAGCCAACGAGATAAAGTTTGGATTATTAAAATCCAATTCCCCTATTAATAATTGTATTTTTAGTAGTAGTAATCATAATAATAAAATGTTATAGTAAATATATACAACAAAAAATAAGATTTTATTTTAATAAACAATGAATAAACTATTTTGAGTTATAGCAATTTTCTAACAACAATCTAATTCTTCTCATAATCCTTGTCTCATGTGATTCAAACTCTTAACCTCATAGGGAAAGGCCAGAGTTACTTTGGTAGTTCATTAAATGAGAAGGACGAATAAAAAGAAAAGAATTTAAAATGAAGAAAACAATAGATAGAATATCCTATAGCGATTTCTCATTTTTTTTTATTTTATATATGTCAAAGGAAGTATTAGGAAAAAAGAACAAAAAATAATGGCTATTTAAGCAAATTGAATGGTCAAATAGGCTGTTTATGTGTTTTCCCCTAATGATGATGTAAAAGTTTTTTCATTAATGGAATAATAATGGTTTTGAAAAATGGTTGTTCAAAGTACTATGAACCATTTGAACAGGTGAAAAATCTTTCATATGGTTGGGCACAATTCCAAGGGTGTATATCAGGGATCCGGAGTTGATAAAAGAGATATTACTAAGACCTGATGAGTTTCAGAAGCCACATCCCGAACCCTTCCGCGATAGCATTATCCGCGGACTTCTTGTCACCGAGGGTCACAAATGGACCAAACATCGTAAAATCATCAATCCGGCTTTTAATCTACAAAACTTAAAGGTACAAGCCTTGGAATTAGGCTACTAAATTTAACTTAATGATCAATATCTAAATAGTTCATGATATGATATGTATGTAGATCATGTTCTCGGCTATCAGCTCAAGTTGCAGTGACATGGTCCGCAAATGGGAGCTTCTAACCGCAGGAGCCGGTCCCACAGAAGTCGACGTATGGCCATATATCGATAGCTTGGCAGGAGATGTTATTTCACGAACAGCTTTTGGTAGCTCTTATGAAGAAGGGCATAAGATATTCCGAATCCAAAAGGAACAAATAGATCTTATATTCCAAATGCTTTTTATACTTCCAATCCCCGGAAGAAGGTAACATCGTCTTGACATTGAGTCAATCTGATTTAGATATTACGTTTTGGGCCTAAGACGGTCTGTTGCAGGCCGGTTTATGTGTCTGTAAATACACATTTTGCTATCTTAACAAAACAATAATAGAACTAGTTTGTTTTGAATTCAGGTTTATACCAATCCGAGCGAACAAGAAGTTTAACGAAAACGTTAATGAACTACGATCTGTACTAATAGGTATAATCAACAAGAGAAAGAAAGCAATCGAGTTGGGAGAAGGTAAACATGATGACTTACTTGGAATTTTGCTAGAATCAAATAAGAAAGAGATAGAAGAAAATGGAGTTGGAATGAGTATGGATGATGTGATTGAAGAATGTAAGCTATTCTACATTGCTGGATCCGAAACAACCTCGAATTTGATCGTTTGGACCATGGTTTGTTTAAGTTTGCATCAAGAATGGCAAATCCGAGCTCGAGAAGAGATTATTGAGGTTTTTGGTGACAAAAATGTTGATTTTGAAGGTCTAAAGAACCTCAAGATTTTGACAATGATACTAAATGAGGTTCTTAGGTTATACCCACCGGTGATCATGATGACACGAGCGACCCACAAGGACACGAAGCTTGGAAACATGATGATACCATCAGGTGTGCAATTAGCGTTAGCCATGGTGCAAGTTCATCATGACCGTGAAATATGGGGAGATGATGTAAACGAGTTTAAACCTGAAAGATTTGCAGAAGGGATCGTGAATGCAACGATGGGAAAAGGTTCAAGTTCGTTCTTTCCATTTTCTAACGGGCCTCGTGTTTGTATCGGACAAAGCCTTGCGATGACGGAAGCGAAAACAGCCATGGTGATGGTTCTACAACGCTTCTCGTTTGACCTTTCACCGTCCTACAAACATTCTCCGTTTCCTGTGTTCACTCTTCCACCTCAGTTTGGTGCTCATTTGATTCTTCGTAACATCTCATAATTTTTAGTTTTTATGTATGCAATTTATGTATAAATAATAAAAATGCTACTCAATTTATCATAGGTATTTAGTTTATAAATTTAACTTTTGTATGCTGAATAAGGCAGGTAGACTAAATTATTCTGGGTTATATGGTACATTCTAAAATCGTCGCCTTTTCATAAAAGATTTTGTTTTTTCCCCTTAACTAGATGATGTTAAACTCAATGGCGGACCTAGGAACTTTTCATGGGGTCGAACCATTTGGGTGGTTGGTAGCATATCACTTTATATTAAATTGTGTTCGTGACATGTCACATAACTTTATATGTATAAACCACTAAATTCACTTTTGCACACTTAACTTTTGCTATGTATGCGTGACGTAGAAACATACATATCAATTAACAAACATTATATCGAAAGGACATTTTTCCCTCACGCAACGTAAAAACACACTATTTTTTTTTAAAAAAAAAGGCCCCAATTTTATTGTGAAGTTTGAGATGGCCTGATGGAATGGGTAATGAATGTTCAATAATGTGCCTAATTGTTTGTTTTTGATGTGGTTTTGATGATTATATATGATGAATAAGATAACTACCCAAGTTCGGATACGACATCGATCATGGCCTTGACCACATTGTAAAATCAAAAGAAGCAATTAGGTACAGGAAGTAATTTGGCAGATTGTTGATTGTGCGACAAAGGCACATCTATGATTTTACCCAATATCATTGATGGAAATTCTTTAATTCACATTTTCAAAATCTAACCTTTTGTTGAACTTATTTGTTTGATTTTTTTATTAAAGTAGTCCTAAATACCAAATTTATACAAATCAAAGGTCAAGAACAACACAGATCTGTTCGTTGTAACATTAAACTGAAGGAGGTGACAGTCACAAAGCCTACCTTAAAGGTAATCTGAACAATTACCATTGAAGTATACAAAATGTATATTGATGGTTAAAAGCACCATGATTATCACTATCTGCATATGGGTTTCAAGTTAATTAACTGGCTTACAAATAAAAAAATAATAATAACTAAAGCGGTATTGAACAACAAAAAGCCAAAAGATTCAAACAAACCTTAAAGAGTTATAGGTTTCTAACACCCCAACCGATGGCGGAAACATCGAGGTGTCACGTAGTGACGATTGCTCAATAGCACATGGTACTAAAGTGTAAATTTGAATACATTGAATTAAATAGTTTATTACATTGAAAGGAAAAATACAAAGTACAATGATTCTAAAGCGTCAAGTCTAACTAGATTACAATGAAATCAAAGCTTAAATATAAATCCAAAAGCTTAAAAGGAACGTCTCAATAATAACCTGAAACATGTACGAAAATAGTATATGTCAATACAAAAATTTATTGGTGAGCATACCATGTTGGAATACATATAGTAGAAAAATGTTTAGCAATTCATGTGCGGTACCATTTGCAATTATGTAATAAGTAATATCCGTTCAAAACCAAGCCTATGAATAATGACTAACACATGACTAACCAAATGAATAATGAATTAACAAGACAATGACCAAGATTCTCTCAACAGAGTCTCAAGGGGGTATACCATAGTACTATTAATTGAAATGCTAGGCCGCCCAGCGGTTAATGATTTTGACAAGTCATAGACACACCAATTAACATCAAGCAAACACACATGAGAATTGCATTTAGTAAAAGAAATAGAAACTTGATAGTAAGTACATGAGTCACCCCAGAATAGTAAAACAGAAAAAAAAAGGGAAAGATATACTCACAGTTCGCGAAAGCGATCAAAATCCACTTAAGCGGTCGTGAGCTAAGTAATGGGAATTCCGAGGAATTCAACCTATAATGTGTAATAATACTAATAATGAAATGTATAAAAAGTCTAAGGTAACTAGGGTCTAAGGCATTAGGGTTTGCTAAGTCGATTTGGGGAATTAGAGTTTTATGATAAATCAAATTACTATAAAAGTTGTATATTAAAAATAATATACTAAAGTTTGTAATAAGGATTTAGGTAATATAACTATTACCAATTAAATATTTAGGTCAACATATGTTTAAATAATTAATACAAAATAATTTAATTAATTACTTTAACTAATTATTGTAAATAAATACAATAATTATAAATATTGAAATAAATAATTATGAGTTACACCATTATTCAACAAATGGTAATTAAGAATTTCAAACATAGGAATATTTCTATTTTATAAGAAAATTATTTATAAAATAGATATTTAATAGTATAAATAAATAAATGACTAATTATGTCTAATTAAACATAAATAATACTAATAATTCAAGACATGATCCAAAAATTCTATTTTTATAGAAAATGGATGCTTTATGATGTAAATCAATGTAAATAATTTTCCCATAATTTTTATAAACTTATTTCTATTTAAAACTGATTTAATGAGATTAAATCATGTTTATATGATTAAAAATAGGAAAATCAATAAAAATAAATGTTTTCTAAACCAATAATTTTTATTTCAGATTAGAATGCTAAGAAATAATTATCCTAAAATTTTGAGATCAAAATCATTAAAAATGAATTTTTAATCAATTAATTATGATTAAAACAAATAAATTCAATAAAAAATAAAAATAAGACATTTTCCAAAAAATAAAAGTGTTGAAATTTTCTTTATGGTGTCAAGATACTACACCTAAATTTTTATAATTTTTGGATCAAAAATGAATTTATTATGAATATTCTAAATTTATATATATTATAAATATAATAAATAATTAAATAAATGAAAACAAAGAAAGAAATGCTGAAAAAAAAATATGGAAAAGGGTGGTGCTTTATGTGGGACTCGAACCTGAGTGGTTCTTGAGGCAACCACACACACAAACCACTAGAACACTTGATAGATATGTTGAAAGGTTTGATTAACAATAAAATTTAAACACTAAGTACTTAGTCATCTTCTTCCCCAATCTACACTAGCCAAACCCTAACCCTAGGTTTTATAATAACCTGATTAAGACAAGATTAAGCCACAAAACCTTAGGGCTTTCGAAGATGGTGGACAAAGGATCAAAATGGCAATAAAAAGTAGGACTTACAAGCATGATTAAGGGTCGAACTCAAAGGATCAAAAATGGCAATATCCGATTAGGATGCTTTCTACACTTGATTTGTACGTTTTCGTTATGTATTTTTGTTGGTTAAAGGTTGGGAAACGAGTATAGAGCACCAACTTATATAATTACTAAGTTTTGAACCGTTTTTTTTAAGGTCCGATCGGTTTCAACCCGGATTAGTTAAAACTCCCTTTAAACCCATTAATGGTTCTTTATAAGCTGCATAATTAGTTATAAATGGTGGAGAAAACGTTTTCTAATTATTGAAACGTATATAAAACATAAAAAAAATGATTCTGCTCTCGCCGGAGCTGGAACACCGGCCGGAATTGAGGTCACCGGAAAAAAAAACTGGATCAGGGGGAAATGAGGCAAAGTTTGTTTTAAAAGTTTGGGTTTTGGCAGATTTAGCCCCTCTACATTTAACCAAGTTAGTTTAATTATATTTTAGTTAGTTTCTCTTATATATAAACTAACTAAGTTAATTAACTTAACCCTAAATGTTTTTAAACTTTATGAAACTTAATTTTTTATAAAATCCATTGCGTAGACGTTTCAAGATACGTATTTGATTAAAAAAAAACCTATACTCGATCCATAATAAATATACATGATAATTTTTTTAGTTTGCTCAAAAATTAAATTTTAAAAACGAGGAAACTTCTAAGGACTAAAATGGAAATATTTAAAGGGCTATTATTGTTAATTTGACGAAAGACGAGGATGACGGATGTCACAGTCTCCCCTCCTTTAGAAAATTTCGTCTCGAAATTTCTTTCAAGTGGATGCTACTATAAAACAAAAGGCGTTGTAAAAGTCAACTAGGTTTTTAAAAGAAAATTTCATCATTTACGATTCGGCAAAATTTAAAATAGTTGTCTAATACTCAAAGTAAAAGTTTAAAAATCTTTGACAGTTGACCCGAGATTAAGAAATTGAGAGTTTAAATGAAAATTTTTTATTTTGGAATGTGTAACGGGTGAGGGGCAGAGGTACTAATGAGGCAGTCTTCCCTACTTTAGAAAGGTTTCTGACTAGACGTTATCAGAGTATGCAACAAGAATCCAAATAATCAAGTGTGTAAGAGTATACAAGGATTGTGTTTTCTGTGAAGAGGTAACTATAATGTAATGGATAGGTTCTTGGTCAGACTACTAGTCCGTTTCCGCAGTATCGTTTATGCTTATATATAGGGTGTACCGCAGCTGACCCACCACACTCCCGAGACTTTGGACTCGTACTGATTGTCTACCAACAACCTAAATAGAATTACACACCACCCTCATGTACCTGTAAGCCCATGATTGCGTTCCGAACCGTAATCATCGATTTACCTTACACTAGGGTGTTATGCTTTCCATAACCCTAACAAGAAATAAATGCGTGCAACCAACATGTAATAGTCACTGTAATGAAATAATGACATGGTTAGAGGTTCTTCCCTTTCAGGTTTACCCTTTAACCGTAATGAGAGTATCATGTAAGTAATAGACATGGTTAGAGGTTCTTCCCTTTCGGGTTCACCTTTAACCGGTAAATTTCTGTTCACATTGTTGGGCTTTAAACACTCATATTAATAAACTCTGAGGTTTATACCGTTCCCCTCGGATTAAAGAAATACTCTAATCCGAGTCGTACGTGGGCACTGGTTTAGATCTCATATGAGTTATCAACTAGTATGTTCGTTGGCCATGATGATGAACAAAATAATGTAAAGTATAACAGGGTTTTGCTCAAAATAGGAAAGAAAATATGCATACCAAATATGCGTTCAAGTAAGTATAAATATAACATAAAATTTCGATTGAAAGAATCGTATAATATAGATCAAGTAAATCGCACAATTTGAACAAAAATGAAAGTAAACGAGTTAAATTAATGCTCGAAACCAGTGTTGTAATAATAACTACTAATAATTAGTGCGAGTGTAATAAGATATATTTTCGTTTATCAAAACGTGTTTGCTCGATCTTTGTGATATAGTTGAGAGAATAGTAGTAATGCATGAGGATAACTTTTTAGAAATCGAAGTGTGTTTTAGATTCAAAACAGGTTCATTTGAAAAATCTTCGCAAATACACATTTTCATGTGTTTGCGGGATGTCAAGTTTGAAAAGCGTTTGGATACGTCATATGAAAACAAAAGGTTTAAATTTGACCTTTAAAATATGCAATACAAGTTTATAAAATGCAAAATGAAACCATTTCATGAAGTATGTGTAAATCTAATGTGTTTTAGAAGACCAAGATTTAAAATGACGTGAATGACAAAATCAACGTATGTAATAACAATATTTAAGAAAATTCAACAAAGCATAAATATCAATATCATAAAACATTGAGATTGTTTCCATAGAGATTTAAAACGAGATGCAGAAATAGATCCTTTGAGATGTGGATTTCACTCCTAACTCAAAGATGTATTTCAAAATTGAAAACTATGGTGGAGTGAAACCAGTCACTAAGTTAAGGATATCACTCCCAACTTAGTGATTATGTTTCTTTTTGGAGGAAATACTCTTTGAGGTGTGGATATCACTCCTATCCTAAAGATATATTCCAAAGATATATAGCATATAGAGGAGTGAAACTAATCACCAAGGTATGGATGTCACTCCTAACTTGGTGATATCGTTTCGTTTCTGAAATACGAGCGTATTCTTTTCTAAGCAAAATACCGAAAAAAATAACGAGAAAGTATCATAGCAAAAATACCTAGAAAGAAAATATAAGAATAAAGAGGAATATACACGAGAGGACTCATGAAAGTAAGCTTAGTTATAGACTAGGCTAAAAGGCATTCTAATAACCTAATTCCCTATAACCATGGCTCTGATACCAATCTGTAACACCCCAACCGATGGCAGAAACATCGAGGTGTCACGTAGTGACGATTGCTCAATAGCACATGGTACTAAAGTGTAAATTTGAATACATTGAATTAAATAGTTTATTACATTGAAAGGAAAAATACAAAGTACAATGATTCTAAAGCGTCAAGTCTAACTAGACTACAATGAAATCAAAGCTTAAATATAAATCCAAAAGCTTAAAAGGAACGTCTCAATAATAACCTGAAACATATACGAAAATAGTATATGTCAATTGATGTGCTATGTATGGTCTAAAAATAATAAACTAACCTAGACACCTAGTAATATAAAACAGACTCAACTAAACTAGACCACACGACAGGCAAGTGTACCTATCAATGCAGTACAGACTAAGTAAGTCCGAGTATCGAACCCACAGGACACTAATGGAAAACAAAACTAGACTCAACTAAACTAGACCACACGACAGGCAAGTGTACCTATCAATGCAGTACAGACTAAGTAAGTCCGAGTATCGAACCCACAGGACACAACTAGAAAACAAAACTAGACTCGACTAAGACTTAACAAAATTGGTTTTAAATATGATTTTTGGGTTTTTAATAATTAATTAAAATAAAATAAAATAAAATAAATAAGGATAAATAGACAGCGAAGATAATTGAGGAAAATATCAGGATAGGAAGGCAACTACCTAGGTCAAGAATCCTACATGCAAACTCATAACTCTCGGTAATGGAAAACTGAATGGCTACCAGATTCTAATGATAACTTAAGAAGCCCTAAGACGTGCTAGATCTCCTCCCGGTCTCACTAACACACCCCAAAGAATCCTAAAGAATAAAACACTGGCTATCTAGCTCGGATCACCTCCCGGTCTCACCTCACTAAGAATGTAAAGGTACTCTAATGACTCGATCACCTCCCGGTCTCTCTAATCACAATACACCCAAAGATGTAAAGGAGTAACTTAATTGGGTTAACTATGACTTGAAATTGCAAGAAACTTAAGACAACTAGGATAGGATCACCTCCCGGTCTCACCCAAAACCTAACACCTAAAGTTCTAGACAACCCAACATTCCATCACCTCCCGGTTTCAAGAATGGAAGAATACTTAAGTCCTCTAAATTCTCTAATCAAGTTCCTATGGCTTTCGTGCACAAAACCATAAAATAAGCTACAAGCACCTAGCAAGCAACCCTAATAATCATCCAAACATGAAAGACATTCACTAAGACGATTATGAAACTATCAAAGATAATAAATTAGACTTAAGTACGCACACACATCATAATAAACACCAACCAAATCGTTACCTAAACATTAACCATTCAAAAATAATCCATAAACCGAGAACTATAAAATTAACATGCAGTCATCATACAACCTAGGTAGTGGTTCAAGATTTAGCTACTCATAATAATGAAAATCGATAAAAACATAGGTTCAAAATAAAATATAGTCATGGTCTCAATATTCATGAACACAAAGTAAATAAATATGAAAACTAAACTTTTTTATAGTCAAACCCGTAGCTCTAGTCTTGAACCCGTGCCTCCCTCTCCTTCAATTAACCTCTAAAAAACAATGAGATTTAGAGTTGCTGTTGATTTGCGATCCTTCTCTTTTGCGGCTGATATGTGTTCCACGAAAAAAAATAATGATCCTCCGTTCTCCTCAATAATGTGTCGATTTATAATGTGCAGCCCTTACCACATGGCTTTTACTTTCTTTGAATTTTTTAGGCCCATTAGACTTATATTATTATTATTATTATTATTAATTTTTCTTTGGGCACCTGAATGATGCACCGCATTCCATGTTTTTTTTTCTATTACTAGTGGGAGTGCCCGCGCATTGCGGCGGGTGTCCCGATTGGTACTTGATTCAATTATGATGTCTATTGCGAATCTCCACTCATTAGTCATTCCAGGTTTCTAACGTTTTATCCATTCAACATACTTTGTAATATGTTTCTTTCATTTGAATAAAGCGTAAAATAATGCATTAAATGAAATGTAAATATGTTGCTCTAACATCAGGAGCACCCCTTCTAACAATTGAATAGACTGCAAAGTCTAATAAACACATATCGTGAACCACAAATTGTTAACATTGTCCGGTGGCTAGTATTTTAATATCATAAAGATAATTATTTTATAAAGGTAAGCTAAGGGTTCTTAAAAGAGATATTTAAGCTCTAAAAGGTCATGAACTAAAAAATTCAAACTTCTTATCTTAAAATTTTTATAACAAAGGTTTCTTATAGAATTATTACTTCTTTGGTTATTCAAAAAAAGGCTACCAAATCACAAGGTTACATCTACGTGGTCGTATGAAATGTTCTAGCATCAACAACAGGCACATTATACATATCATCTTAATCAATAAACAACTTGAAGGTCTTTTATATGTGTTATGGCTATGAGTTGACAAATGAGTTGAAGTCATGAAAATGTCAAAATAAATTGAGTGGTAGACAGACGTTTGGTTTTACTATAGGGTGGGCACGGTCCGATTCGGTCGGTTTTGAAAAAAGAAAAAAAAAAACTTGTGCCACACCATCAAGACCCATCTCTCCACCTTGATTGGCTCAACAAAAAGGAGGCATTTTCAAGCCACTCTCCGGCTTGAAAAAAAAACACGCTCAACCAATTTTCTAAAGGAAAACACCCCGGGCCGGTGTTCCGGACATTTTGGGGCGTTTTGGGGGGCATTTTCACGCTCAATTCTTTACACGTTTCAAACCGTCAAACCATATAAACCAAAGTACGTGAATCTGACCGTACATATTTTAAACCATAAAAAAGATATTTGCTCTGTAAAAGTTTAAATTATTGACAGAAAAAAGGAAAAAAAAAACATAAACCGATAAACGTACCCTCAAGTGAAGATAAATCTATCAAACGTAGCAAGTAAAACTCTAGACTGAAGCCAAGTTAACTCTTGTTTTTATATAAATTATTTTATCAGTAGTTCATTACACAATATATATAGGTTTAGTTGCACTGTTATGTGTATAGGTTAATTAATTTCCAAAAAACATGTGGTTCATTTACGAACACTGCACACACTGCTACACCACCATCTAAATAAAAACAAAAAATTTATAACAGGAACTAAATCAGACCGTATATTGGAGGTTAGAAGATCCACTGAAAACAATTTATCCCTAAACTGGTGATGGTTGATTCTTTTCACAATAAAAGATCCACTCAAATTTACAATTTTCAATGAAATTGGGACCGAATGTTTTTTGGCTTATTTATAGTAATAATTGAAGAGCTCTCGTTTTTTATCGCTCACGCCTGGTTTCTGGCGCGCGCCTAGACACCGTTTTTTACAAAAAAAAAAACCCAGATTTGCGCCTAAGCCACCACCAGGCGCTATAGGTGCGCCTCGTTGCGCCCGAGGGGCTTTTGACAACATAGGGCGCAAAGATGTGTAGTATCAATACATGGCTTCTAGCAGGTTCTAATAAGTATTTTGATCAAGCACTCAAAACAAGCTCACTTAGGTGATTCATAAAAATTTCTAAATAACTATACTAAGTATTGTGGATTGTGAAATAGAAATTATGAAGAAAACAAGACACATAAAAAATCAACTTAATTCTTTGCCAAGTACTAAAATTTACCTTTCCAGTTTCTGGAACTCCATGGATGTAAAGGCAACGTCCTAGACATTGATCATCACATATAGCTCCTTTGATCCTTACTGCAGCCACTTTATGAGCCAGGGTTGGTCCAGACTCCAGGTGCTGGTTTATACTTCTCCTCCTCTCCATATTACATGTCATGAAACAACTCAGAGTCTGAATCCTCATCACAGCTCCAATCCACATCATGCTCAACTTCTCCATCCTCCCAACAACTTAGAAACTGGTCAAGTCTTAAGATATCTTAAAACCAACCATATACCACAGGCTTTATTCAACAATATCTTAGGGGGTGCTTGGGATGAAGTTTGCAAACTGATTCTATGATAATTGCATTTTCAAGTGCAGATAGTCACTTTTGACTTTTTGAGTGTTTGGAATCTTTGGATGGAGCCCGACATTGTCCACACCCCTAAAATTAACATTCTATCACCACAATGAACTTAACAAAATAAAAACCAAACCTGAGTAAGCATTTAGGTTGATAAATTTAATGTTTAAATTACCTACAACAATACTTGTTTGGACCCGTTACTCAACCAACTGACCCGCTTTGAGGCTGCTAATAAAAACAAATAAACTACCTTCGGAGCAAAAAAAATCACCTTCACGAGTGGCAACCCGATCACACATGCACATTCAACGACTTCAGCTCCAACACGTTCTACAACAAACATATTGAAACATATACAATTATTGGTCCAGTCAAGTATGATTGTAACTCCATATTAAAGACGCATCTTCCATGTTTACCTAGAAGCCTTATGGCTGAAGAGAGGGTGCCACCTGTAGCCACGAGATCATCTACGAACAACACACTCTCACCAGGTTGCACAGCCCCAACATGCATCTCTAGACAATATGTACCATACTCTATCACATATGCCACAAATATAACCTCACCTACACATATAAAGTTTATAATTATGGGTTAACTTGAAAGAATAAAAAGTAGGAACCCTGGAACCGAAGGCTTTTTTTTAAGCATAAATAAAGGCTAGCCTGACCATACTTCACTTTTTCACTTTTGGGGGTTTTGAACCTAAGGTATAAACCAAAACAAACTGATAATCAGTTTAATATGAACCTAAGGTATAAACCAAAAATATATGAAAAAATATATGAATGGTTCGGTTCATTTCATTTCAGTTAATTCAATAAAAAAACAAGCTATAACCTACAAAGTAAATCTAGGGCTATTTGCGGACCTCGATGTTCAAGTTTACCTTCAGCACACCCTGTATAAAAAACCAGGATCTGTGATACTTTCATGATACAACAATAAAACCAATATTAACAAACAGAAGGAAGAACAAACCTAAGAGAATGCTTCCACCAGCAACACCACCTCCACTCTCATCGACCTTAGATCCTGGTTTGTTAACATTAAATAAACGACTTCCTAAATTTTCGCATTATTCAACAACATAAAGCAATAATACACACACACCCGTAAATCACAAATTTTAATCCTAGACCTAATCTGCAAATAAAAAACAATAAAAGTCATAATTACTCTAAGAGCTTACTCATGGAACTTCAAACACAACCAGATTTGGTGAACAACTTTCGGGTCTTCAATAAGTTTAGCAGAAGAAGAAGGAAATTCGGAATCGAGTAGAGTGAAGAGAGATTTGGGTGTGGGTGTGGGTGTGGGAAATTTTTTGATAGCTTAGTATTATATCAAGAGTTAGATTAACCATTCGAATTCCACTTCATGATTAAGGTTCATAAATTCAAATTCAGTTACAAATGGGAATCGTAGTGATGGCAGGGAAAAGGGATAGAGATGAAGGGTACTAATGTAAATTTGTTTTGATATTGTAAACAATGAGGCAAGTAAAATGTCTAAACTACCCTTCTAAGTGTCTTAATTGTCACTAACATCCCTATAATACCCTTAAATTTCATGCTTAAATATGTTGTACATGTTGCATATTAAGTTGTATGGAAATGAAAATGACCATGTTGGCCATCACTCCTCCTTTATAATGTATTATAGATTATTAGTAGTAGTATACTCCAAACTCGCATTTCGGGTGTTCTTGGCTCGACCAAAATTTCTCGTTTACGTTCCAACGTCCATGAACACCGCCTCTCAAATGTTGGTGTCTTGATTAAAATTCATTCGTTTTGAGCTCATTTTCCACGAACACCTATAAAATAATGAAATAAATAAATATATAATAAAAACAACACAAAACGAATAAAAACATGACCAAATAATATACAAAATACATAGGAAAAGAGATGTGTTTTGCAACACATCAAACATCCCCACACTTAAACCTTTTTCGTCCCCGAAAAAGACTGCAATGGAATCATAATTAGGACTCTCGGTTTCAAAAACTTTTAGGTTCATTAATTAAGATCTAATAACGCATCAACTAAAACTGCCGGTATTGTTGTCCACCTAAACCCAACCACCAGCTAATCAGGCCCCAATCATGTAAAGCAATTAAGTTCATATTATTACAATCAATCTATGGGTCTCACACTCAAGATATCCAGCTTCACCTAATCCCACCTCAAGCTTTCGAAGCAAAGGCTAAACCATATAGATTACCAACCACTGCAAACTAAACTCCCTAATGTATTAGAAATTAAATTTATGATGGATGATGGATGAAGTTTATGAGCTTAGACACATTTGTTTTTTTTTTCATACCTAACCCAGAGGTTGTCTCAATCAGAGTCACCATCCCCAAGAGCGACAGCATGAGCTTCGGTATTTTTTTTTTATTATTTTCAACTTGACCTCGAGGGAATTTCGATCAGAGGCTTCAATTTTTTTTTTTTTTTGGTCTAGCTCAATTGATGGACATGTGGATTTTTTTTTGGGCGCCACTTTTCACCGGATTTATTCTCATAAAAAGGATCAAGTGTGCCATTTAATTAGTAATACATATGGGCTTTCAACCTACAGTGGTACCTCTAATTACTATCAGCGGTTTCAGTTCTACCGTTTCTCCTAAGATGAGAACCCACAAGATATCATGATTATTACGTATATTAAGAACAATCATAGGACCTTTCAAAGCTAGCTGGGCCTACCGACACATCTTAAGCAAACACGCTTTCAATCTATTAATATTCTCATACATATAATATTTTGAAAACCAAAAATCCCAATTTTACTATCATTTTCCATAAAAAATGCACAAAAGATCAGGGACATTTTTCAATTTTTTAATTTTTTTTTTGGATTTTTAAATTTATGACTCAAACTACCTAAAAATAAAACGAAGTTTCCATCCCCACACTTGAACGACACATTGTCCTCAATGTGAGAGTGGAATAAAATAAAATGGAAATAAAAAAATACAACAAAAAGGAACAGACTCCCCTGGATATAAGCGATGTAACTGCAAGCGATCTGAAGCTGTCCTTCTAAACCAGGCCGTATAGCATTTCATTCGCGGCCTCTGACTCAAACCTGACAAATAAAAACTAAAAAGAAAAGATAAAAACAAATGGTTGTCTTAAATGATTGTTGAGTCGTCCCCACCCGAATGGATATTGAGTACGGGTGGCTAGATCCAAACCTGCAATAAAATATATTAGACAAACCAATGACTCAAAACTGACCCTCTCCATCATCCCCACACTTGAAGGGAAGATACCCCCACAGTGAGTTAAGAGAAAACTGACTCAAAATAAAATAAAAGACTCTAACAAAATACAGACTGAACCGACTCAATATACAAAAATGCCGAAAACGTACTTGAAAGGCAAGATGGTGGAGTGTGGTGGATGATGGTAAAACATGTGGTGAAATGGCGGTGAATGGTGGTGGAAGAAAATAGGGTGGAAAATATTTTTTCTAATCAACTCGCGCAACGTGAAGGACACTGGTGATCTCAGCGCGCGTCGTGAGCAAATAAAATATAACTTTCCGGGGTAATTACTGTTCATATGAGACGAACAGGTCAGCCCAGGCTCTCCACATTACACGAAGAACCTTTTTTCGCAGAAAGTTAATCAAATTTAATGTTCAGAAAAAAATTCTTTTATTACCCAAACCTCCACAAAAAATCCCAATAAAAAAAACATAATTAAGTATCTGGGATCCATTTATGGTTTAGTTTTTCATGCCTAAGCAAACACGAAAACCTGCAAAAAGACTCAAAAACAAAAATAATAACAAAATACAAAGAAAATTCAAAAATATTACAAACTCTACAACTAGGTTTTCATGCTGTTTCAATCAGGTGGCTTATATTTTATCCTTCCCATATCCAACGCGTTTAATTCTTTTCGTTCACCGTTGTTCATATACGCGTTGGGCCACCTATCCCTGCACTTACCTGGACCAAAACTGATGTTTAGCGTGTATTGTTGGCCCATGTAATCATTAGACTTATCCCGTGTGTGGCCTGCTACAGTCTTTCTTCCTGCCATCACTGCATACAGACACTAAAACAAACACGATCACGGGCACCAGATATATAAAAATAAAAATAAAAATAGAACAAAACACACAAAACAAAAAGACACACAAACACACGAAAAATAAAAACAATAACTGACTCAACACACAAGCACACAAAAAGAAAATAAAGGCCTAAGACTCTCAAGACACACTAAAAAAAAAAAAAAAAAAAAAAAAAAACACAAATAAGACCAATTAATCAGTGAAGTCCTAATCAAAGCTAATTTCGCAATCGCCAAGTGTCCCCGGCAACGGCGCCAAAAACTTGATGTGCTATGTATGGTCTAAAAATAATAAACTAACCTAGACACCTAGTAATATAAAACAGACTCAACTAAACTAGACCACACGACAGGCAAGTGTACCTATCAATGCAGTACAGACTAAGTAAGTCCGAGTATCGAACCCACAGGACACTAATGGAAAACAAAACTAGACTCAACTAAACTAGACCACACGACAGGCAAGTGTACCTATCAATGCAGTACAGACTAAGTAAGTCCGAGTATCGAACCCACAGGACACAACTAGAAAACAAAACTAGACTCGACTAAGACTTAACAAAATTGGTTTTAAATATGATTTTTGGGTTTTTAATAATTAATTAAAATAAAATAAAATAAAATAAATAAGGATAAATAGACAGCGAAGATAATTGAGGAAAATATCAGGATAGGAAGGCAACTACCTAGGTCAAGAATCCTACATGCAAACTCATAACTCTCGGTAATGGAAAACTGAATGGCTACCAGATTCTAATGATAACTTAAGAAGCCCTAAGACGTGCTAGATCTCCTCCCGGTCTCACTAACACACCCCAAAGAATCCTAAAGAATAAAACACTGGCTATCTAGCTCGGATCACCTCCCGGTCTCACCTCACTAAGAATGTAAAGGTACTCTAATGACTCGATCACCTCTCGGTCTCTCTAATCACAATACACCCAAAGATGTAAAGGAGTAACTTAATTGGGTTAACTATGACTTGAAATTGCAAGAAACTTAAGACAACTAGGATAGGATCACCTCCCGGTCTCACCCAAAACCTAACACCTAAAGTTCTAGACAACCCAACATTCCATCACCTCCCGGTTTCAAGAATGGAAGAATACTTAAGTCCTCTAAATTCTCTAATCAAGTTCCTATGGCTTTCGTGCACAAAACCATAAAATAAGCTACAAGCACCTAGCAAGCAACCCTAATAATCATCCAAACATGAAAGACATTCACTAAGACGATTATGGAACTATCAAAGATAATAAATTAGACTTAAGTACGCACACACATCATAATAAACACCAACCAAATCGTTACCTAAACATTAACCATTCAAGAATAATCCATAAACCGAGAACTATAAAATTAACATGCAGTCATCATACAACCTAGGTAGTGGTTCAAGATTTAGCTACTCATAGTCATGGAAAATGATAAAAACAAAGGTTCAAAATAAAAATTAATCATGGTCTTAATATTCATGAACACAAAGTAAATAAATATGAAAACTAAAATTTTTTATAGTCAAACCCGTAGCTCTAGTCTTGAACCCGTGCCTCCCTCTCCTTCAATTAACCTCTAAAAAACAATGAGATTTAGAGTTGCTGTTGATTTGCGATCCTTCTCTTTTGCGGCTGATATGTGTTCCACGAAAAAAAATAATGATCCTCCGTTCTCCTCAATAATGTGTCGATTTATAATGTGCAGCCCTTACCACATGGCTTTTACTTTCTTTGAATTTTTTAGGCCCATTAGACTTATATTATTATTATTATTATTATTAATTTTTCTTTGGGCACCTGAATGATGCACCGCATTCCAGAATAGTAAAACAGAAAAAAAAGGGGAAAGATATACTCACAGTTCGCGAAAGCGATCAAAATCCACTTAAGCGGTCGTGAGCTAAGTAATGGGTATTTCGAGGAATTCAACCTATAATGTGTAATAATACTAATAAGGAAATGTCTAAAAAGTCTAAGGTAACTAGGGTCTAAGGCATTAGGGTTTGCTAAGTCGATTTGAGGAATTATAGTTTTATAATAAATCAAATTACTATAAAAGTTGTATATTAAAAATAATATACTAAAGTTTATAATAAGGATTTAGGTAATATAATTATTACCAATTAAATATTTAGGTCAACATATGTTTAAATAATTAATACAAAATAATTTAATTAATTACTTTAACTAATTATTGTAAATAAATACAATAATCATAAATATTAAAATAAATAATTATGAGTTACACCATTATCCAACAAATGGTAATTAAGATTTTCAAACATAGGAATATTTCTATTTTATAACAAAAGTATTTATAAAATAGATATTTAATAGTATAAATAAATAAATGACTAATTATGTCTAATTAAACATAAATAATACTAATAACTCAAGACATGATCCAAAAATTCTATTTTTATAGAAAATGGATGCTTTATGATGTAAATCAATGAAAATAATTTTGCCATAATTTTTATAAACTTATTTCTATTTAAAACTGATTTAATGAGATTAAATCATGTTTATATGATTAAAAATATGAAAATCAATAAAAATAAATGTTTTCTAAACCAATAATTTTTATTTCAGATTAGAATGCTAAGAAATAATTATTCTAAAATTTTGAGATCAAAATCGTTAAAAATGAATTTTTAATCAATTAATTATGATTAAAACAAATAAATTCAATAAAAAAATAAAAATAAGACATTTTCCAGAAAATAAAAGTGTTGAAATTTTCTTTATGGTGTCAAGATATTACACCTAAATTTTTATAATTTTTGGATCAAAAATGAATTTATTATGAATATTCTAAATTTATATATATTATAAATATAATAAATAATTAAATAAATGAAAACAAAGATGTAGGATCGACTAACGTGTCACCCGACAATCACGAGGGCTATATTCAAGGTGCGGAATCCCTTGAATATGTCTCAATAACATAAACAAAGATGAAACAATGATAAACGAGTAATTACAACACACACGGGTCAAAAGATTATAGATTAATCACTAAAACAGAGCTCGAGTGTTTACAGAGATCAAATCAGACCTTACAGACCATGGGAGGGTGTTTGGAGAGTGTGTGAGGCAAGAACTAAGGTCTAGGGTTGAGAATAGGCCTATTTATACCTCCCGGGTACGTACAGCACCTTATAGGCGATTGTGCAGCTATAAGACATGAAAACATAGGCGATTGGGCCTAATCGCCTATGAGCAGTGATATGGCATAGCCCTACTCGCGTGCTACAGTGATGTGGCATGAGTCAATTGCATGCTACAGTGATGTGGCATGAGTCAATTGCATGCTACAGTGATGTGGCATGAGTGCTAATTGCCTGATAACACTGCGTAATCGCCTACAGCTTCCCGAACCCTCCAAAACGCGTACAAACGTCTCCAAACACCCCGAAACACATCCAAACAACTAATATACTAGCCTAGGGACATCATGTACTAACAAAAGAAAGAAATGCTGATAAAAAATATGGAAAAGGGTGGTGCTTTATGTGGGACTCGAACCTGAGTGGTTCTTGAGGCAACCACACACACAAACCACTAGAACACTTGATAGATATGTTGGAAGGTTTGATTAACAATAAAATTTAAACACTAAGTACTTAGTCATCTTCTTCCCCAATCTACACTAGCCAAACCCTAACCCTAGGTTTTATAATAACCTGATTAAGACAAGATTAAGCCACAAAACCTTAGGGCTTTCGAAGATGGTGGACAAATGATCAAAATGGCAATAAAAAGTAGGACTTACAAGCATGATTAAGGGTCGAACTCAAAGAGATTTTGGTCGATGGTTTGTATCCGATTAGGATGCTTTCTACACTTGATTTGTACGTTTTCGTTATGTATTTTTGTTGGTTAAAGGTTGGGAAACGAGTAAAGAGCACCAACTTATATAATTACTAAGTTTTGAACCGTTTTTTTTAAGGTCCGATCGGTTTCAACCCGATTAGTTAAAACTCCCTTTAACGTTGAGATTATATACATGTACAACCTGAAAAGTATGATGTACCACAATCTGTTGCACAAAAATACATCATGTACATGAGGTACGCACCTCAGGGTTGATTTTTCATCAAAAAAGCGCACCTCGGCTGCGCTTTCTTTACAACCTACGCCCCAGGTTGCATAAGGCGCGTATTCTTGTGGCTAAGTGTGGCTCGAGCCTAGGTGCGCTTTTTTAAAACCAAGGGAATCAGAAAACGAAATCGAATCACCTAGCAAAATCGAAGGAACACGATGACTACTTGTCATAGCGATTTGATATTGTGGTGGCGAGATGGTGGCGGTGTTGGGTTAGGGTTTGAGGGTGTTGGATTTGAAAAAAGACATTGCAAGATATGAGATTGAGATTGAGCATACGATATTCGAGTTTATAATGGTTATTGAGAGGGAATTGAATCGAGAATGTATTGTCTTAAAGATTTGCTCATAGCTCTTTGGCCGGTATTGACTAGGGAATATACCGCAAATAATCGTTTAACGAACGATTATTTCAAACCTTCACCGGTTCACGACCTCAATGTTTTTAGGCGCCGATTTTGGATGAGTAAAAAGTTATTTTTGCGCATTGCCAAAGATTTGGAGGCTAGCTATGACTATTTTAAGAAGAAGAAGAAGAAGAAGAAGAAGAAGAAGAAGAAGAAGAAGAAGAGGAAGAGGAAGAGGAGGAGGAGACGAATAGTATTTGTAATTTTTTCTTTTTAGTATTTGTAATTTTTATTTTTTTTGTATTTGTAATTTTTTAATTTAAATGTAATGTTTTTTTATTTGATAAAATGTTTTTTCTTTTTTTTTTTAAAATTGGTATATTTAAATAAAAAAACAATCATTAATCTATATCTATATCTATACTATTATATAATGCATTCTAGATGGGCGTCAAGGTAATTTCACTACCATTTTAAGATGGCATCCTAAAAGCCTCAAGTATAATTCCTAAATTTTTACACCCTTCTTCCATTTATATCCTTGTGTACCACCTTTGATAGCTATTGTATAAAACAATAATACAACTCATTCTTTAGGATTCATTAACAAATTGCCATTCATCACCTTGAATGCAATTGAAAGCAAATTAATGGAACTCGTTTGCAACCCTGTTCGATCATCCTATATTCGACCAAATTTATGTTTCTTGATTGCTTCATACTAATCTATTCTCAACCAACCCACCACACTGGTTTATTCTTTCATCTGTTTCATTCATAACTTCCTTTATTTTAATTACAATTTATATAATCATATGTTCATAGATATTGATGTCTTTTGGATTTTTCAATCGCATTATATATGGAGTCACCCACTTACAAAGATTGAAACTTTATTTAAATGGGTAGTTTCTTAAACCCAAAGATTTAGTTTTTGATGAATCTTGCTGATGAATTTACTAATACTTTATGTGATTATTGAGTGTAATTTTTTCTATATATAGTTTAAGTTGAAATTTATATGTAGTTATGTACATACAATTTTAATGAAGTTTTGTTGCATTTACCAAGAGTTTGTAAACATACTTTCTTTGGTGCTAACTTAAAGTCTACACGGTTATAATTGGTTATGTGAAGGGTGTGCTTTGAAACATGATAATAGAGATGGAAAAAGGATATATGCGAAATTCATGGCTCGGTGACTTGTTCTTGGGTTGGATAGATTTGTTTTAGTTTTATAGTTTGCTATGGATATGTAGAAGCAGTTCTCTTTTGTGTTCAGTTTATGGTTATAAATGGTTTGTTCTAATGGTTATGAGGGTATAACTCAATTTACAGTGAACGTTTATATTGCCAATTTAGGCTTTTTAGAAAAAAAAAACGGACATGAAGTAGGAGGTATATCTTCGGCATGTTACTATAGAAATCTAAGCGGAAGCGATTTTCTATTTGGTTCAGTTTATTGTTTTATTTGTTTTGGCCCTGGAGCCGAGGGCTGTTTGGTTTATAGCCAACGACTCTCAAAACCGCAAGGTGAATATTTGTATAACAATTATAGAGGTGGAAGAAGTGTTTTTATTTCTTGATTGAAGTATTTGGTACATCAAATGAGGAGATAACCTCCTCTATAAATACAAAAAAGGAAAACATAAAAATAGGAATGAGCTAATCTTGGGGCACAAATATGGAGGTAGTCTTGAGGCATAATGTAAGGAGCTAGTCTTGGTCAATAATGTTGGTCTTGGTCAATATTCTTCAATAAAGATGGTCAATGGTCATAATCTCCAATAGTTACTTCGTCAACTTCTTTTGGCATATTAGCATTGTGTTGCTCTCTTAAAGTTATATGGGAACGATTTGGATGCAGTTATTATTTTGATTAAGTGTACAGCAAGTTCAAGGTATTTCTTTTAGAAAGTTTTTTGTTTGTTTGGTTTTATATTTTAATCTGGATATATTGGATTGTATATTTTAAGACTATTGGTTATTGTTTTTGTTTAGAACCAGAAAATGCCTCGCAAAGTAACATATGGATTTGATTTCGATGACGACTATGATATTTATGATGATTACCCTGAGGACAATTACGATTACAACTATGGCATTGACACAAATGATCATGACACTTGTAATTGATCTTTGGCCTGCAATTTTTTCTTGAACTTATTTAGGGCCTTTGTTTAATCATACTTGCAATGTTGTAGATCTGTTAGTAGTCAAACAGTGACTATGGATTTTGGTTAAACATTAAATATTTGTAGACGTATAATAGTGTCTTGACACTTTTTTGCCATGTTTATTGATTTTCATGTTGCATTTTAAAAGTTATTTTGATGTTGTTTTTACCGTGAAACCTTTGTGTAGCCTGGGACTCAATTGAAGTGAAACATGAAGTTAAACAAGAAGTCTTTCGGCAAAATGTTTGGCGCTGCCCCATATGTACAATTGATAATGAGGAATATATGTCATCATGTGATATATGTGGTGTCCTTCGCAATCCTTTGGTCAGAAGTAACAACAATGGCCAATCAAGCACATGTATGCATCTTTGTTTAGTAACAACAATCGCTTCAATGCAACTCCATTATGCGAGCTTTAGCGGTTTGGAAAGATGGGGCCGGCTTTGAGGAGCTCATCAAGAACCTCCTTGATCTACCTGCGGAGGGGCTTTCATGTAGGCCCAGTGAGCAGGATAATGATGGGAGTGGGGGCAACATTAAGCAATGCCTTCGAAAAGTGGCAGATGGACACTACACAGCTGCTGTCAAGGTCCTGTGTTCATCAGGGGTCGCACCCCTTGGGGAGGACACTTTGAAAGCCTTGATAGATAAACACCCTATTGTGGACCCTCCGACCAAGCCTTCCACCATGCCATCTGAGCCAGCTCTACAGGTTGACGTTGATTGTGTGCTGGCGTGCATTAAATCCTTCCCGAAAGGGACCTCTTGCGGGAGGGATGGTTTGCGGGCTCAACATATCTTGGACGCATTTTGTGGCCAGGGGTCCCCCACCGCGTCTGGGTTGCTTAAGTCCATCACAGATGTTGTCAACTTGTGGCTTGGGGGGCTTTGTCCTTCTGAACTGGCGGAGTTCGTTGCCTCCGCTCCATTAACCCCCTTGTTAAAGCCCGACAATGGAATTAGACCTATCGCGGTTGGGACTATTTGGAGGAGATTGGTGTCGAAAGTCGCTATGCGTAAAGTGGGTAAGGAGATGGCTGCGTATCTAGGGGATTTCCAATTTGGGGTTGGGGTCCCTAATGGGGCAGAAGCAGTGTTGCACAGTGCCAATAGGTTTGTGAACACGTTCCATTCTGATGGCTCCCTGACTATGCTTACTGTTGATTTCTCCAATGCTTTTAACGTAGTCGACCGTACTGCACTTCTCAAGGAAGTTTATTGTCGATGCCCATCCATTTACCCGTGGGTGCAATTCTTGTATGCCCGGCATGCCAGGTTATACGTGGGCGATACTCACATTGGTGCTACTACTGGGGTTCAGCAAGGGGACCCTCTCGGCCCCCTCCTTTTTGCATTGGTCCTTCATCCGCTCGTTCTCCGGGTGCAGGAAGCCTGCTCCCTCCCTTTCCATGCTTGGTATCTAGATGATGGCACTATTATAGGTAAAACTGAAGACGTAGCGAGGGCACTTGATATTATTCGATCTGAAGGGCCGTCTCTGGGGCTTATGCTTAATGTGCGGAAAACTGAGATTTTTTGGCCAACGTGCAATGGTTCAGCAACAACGCCCGGTTTATTTCCTAGTGAGATAGGTAGGCCCGACCGAGGGGTTAAACTCCTTGGGGAGCTGTTAGCCGGGATGCAGGTTATATACGCTCTTTGGCAACCAAAAGGGCTTTGCGCGCGGTTGAACTCATGGAACACCTGCCGAAATTAAGAGACCCTCAAAGTGAGCTCCTCTTACTGCGCTCATGCATGGGGGTTGCTAAATTAGTGTTCGGGCTACGAACATGTCAGCCAGAGCATGTCAAAGAGGCGGTGTCCATTTTTGATGCAGGCCTTCGAGAGGCGGTTGAAAGCATTGTTGTCTGTGGAGGGGCACATTTTGGGGACCTCCAATGGAGGCTAGCATCCTTGCCTATGCGGCTTGGGGGATTAGGGATTTTCACGGCAGGGGATGTGTCAACATACGCCTTTGTGGCGTCGAGGGCTCAGTCGTGGGGATTGCAGGACCATATCCTGCGGAGTGCTGGTGTGATGGGGGTGGATTCTGACTACACCCTAGCACTTGGTAATGTTAAAACAGTTCTTCCGGAAATTGATCTAGGCGGTTATACCGATAAGGAGACCGCCCCCAAGAAACCTCAACAAACCTTGGCGAGTGCTCTTTATGGTAAACACGTGCAGACTATGGATGGGCACTTTGAAATGACTCCGCGACAAAAGGCAGTGTTTGCATGCCTTCAAGAGGCTCATGCTCAAGATTTTCTGACTGTCGTGCCCATTGAAGGTCTTGGGCAACGGATGTCGGCAATCGAATACAGGGCTATTCTCAAATACCGGCTCATGATACCTCTGTTCCCCTCGGATGAACCATGCCCCATTTGCAAAAAGGCATGTCTGGATAAATTTGGCGAGCATGCGCTCCACTGCAAGGAATTGCCGGGGTTCAAGTACCGCCATGATTTGGTCAGAGATGTTCTATGGGATGTGCTTCGAAGTGCGGGGGTCTCGGCCAAGAAAGAAGCACCAGTCAATTTTCTGACTGATCCGCGGGAGGGGAGATCTACCTTGCGTCCTGCGGATATTCTTGTGTTTGGATGGGTTGGGGGCAAACATGCTTGTGTTGACTTGACAGGGGTGTCCCCCTTGGTAGGTTTGCGAGACAGCGGCTTTGTATCGGGGCAGGCAGTTTTGAAGGCAGAAGCTAAGAAGGTCGCTAAGCACGAAGCAGCCTGTTTAGAGAATCAACATGTGTTCCTACCGTTTGCTTTTGACACATTTGGATCCCTGGCCCCTGTGGCAGTACGGTTTCTGAAACGAGTGCAGAAGGTGGTCCACGGTGACTCGCAGAGCCCTAAGAACCAAGGGTTTGTGTTTAGCAGGATAGGCTTTGCGATTCAAAAGGGGATAGCGGCGCAGCTTGTTGCCCGCTTACCCACCATCTAAATGTAACTTGTTTTTGAATTTATATAAAATTGATTTTGTTAACTGAATTATCTTACGAAGTACACTGAAATCAAAGAAAGACTAACTTGAGAGAAAATAAGGTGCAGTATGTAAGGATTAAAACTAAAGTACAATACATGACGTGCTATTCATAGATTAATACAAGTCAACATAATACATGCAATACGATAATAGTACAAGTCACCAATGGTGGCTAACTTCCGTAACAGATGTTCATTACTAAAATAACGAAGATA
The DNA here is from genome assembly GCA_030844895.1 of Ambrosia x helenae. NCBI lineage: Eukaryota > Viridiplantae > Streptophyta > Magnoliopsida > Asterales > Asteraceae > Ambrosia > Ambrosia x helenae. The sequence goes on from CM061225.1 coordinate 99,977,350, forward strand.
CCATAGATTTTGAATTAAAAACCAACAAAATTTACAAGTGAGTGACGGGTAAACGGGCTACAAGTTGCGCCGCTACCCTGATACATTCGGCCCAGTACAATCAAGTCAGCCCAACTAATTCAGCCCATACCCAAACCGATAGGCCCAAGAGCAACAACATCAAACCTACCGTTTTCTGCAGTAGTTGTTTTTATGATTTGGTCCATCCATTTTCACATGTTTGTTTCATTGTATGCATTTAGTGGTAGAAGTTATTTCCTAGAATTAAGGTAGTGGAGTAGTGGGAGTATTGTTAGGAATTGCATATTTAAATTGATGTTCTGCATATTTGTTTTTAAAAGGAATGAAATATAGAAAATTGCTCCAAACGAGTGTCTCTATTCTTGTCTAATTCTTGGGAGTTTGTAGGTTTTCTCCGTAAACCTATCAATTGGTGCTTTCATTGATCCTAAGCCTCCATGGCTTTGGAAGAACTCAATGACTCCACTATTCTATCTCGCTTCACCGGTCTCAATCCGGCCCGATGGCTTCATGAGGTAGAACGGTTCTTTTCCTTGTATGCAATTTACGAGGAAGATCGGTTTGCTTACGTTGTGGAGTACTTCGACGATGAACCTTTTTCTTGGTTCAATTCATGGTATCGAGGGCCCGAACGCCTCACTTGGAAGTCTTTCACCATTGCAATGCTTCATCATTTTCGTACCACCACCACCTCCAATAATGATACCGAAACCGACCCAAAACATCAACCACTGCCACAACATCAAAACCCCACACCATCATTACCTACGTCCTTTACACCACCACGAAAAAGCTCTATGCAGCTTCCTAAGATTAGTCTTTTCACCTTCAATGGATCATCTACAATGCCACATACACAGACGCCAAAACTTACACCCAAATCAACCTTACTTAAATTGTTTGTTTCAAGCTCCACTCCAACCCCAACTTTCCCACCGCCGCAATGGATGCCATCTCCCAAACCATTTGCTTTCTTACCAACACCAAATGAGAACTTCCAAGCGAAACAAATCGGTAGTTCCACTGACTCACGACTCGAAAGTGTCACAAATAGAAAAGATTGGCGTCCTCCATGGCGACCACAATCAAGATTCATTGAGTACGCTCCAAACACCGTTGTTCGACTCGAAAGACGACCAACGAGGCCTTTCAACAAAGGCCCACATACACTACTGTTTGCACCACCACCGAGCCAAGCCACGACTCGTCAAGTCTCTTACCCGCCACCATCTCCTCCTCCACCGCCCTTTACGCAACGGTCATGTGTTCATCAAATCTGGGTTGCTAATTGTTGCAGGATGAAACAAGATACCTCTACACAAACACATGATGTAGAACAGTTCTCGGAAGAAAACGCTCGGCTACACAGAGACATTATCTTCCCATATCAACGTCGTGCCAGTTATGTCATTAGAAATACCGAGCATGGTCCAAATGCAACGGGAAGAGTTGAATGGCGCCCACCTTGGCGCGTAGTTGAGACCGCTCCAACTACTATCGGACGAGTCGAAGAGAGACCGTCGTGGCGCGTCGTTGAAACCGCACCTAATGCCACCGGAAGGGCCGAATAGCGACCCCCATGGAATATACACCGTCCTTGAGGACAAGGACGTTTTTTAGGGCGGGAGTATTGATACATTCGGCCCAGTACAATCAAGTCAGCCCAACTAATTCAGCCCATACCCAAACCGATAGGCCCAAGAGCAACAACATCAAACCTACCGTTTTCTGCAGTAGTTGTTTTTATGATTTGGTCCATCCATTTTCACATGTTTGTTTCATTGTATGCATTTAGTGGTAGAAGTTATTTCCTAGAATTAAGGTAGTGGAGTAGTGGGAGTATTGTTAGGAATTGCATATTTAAATTGATGTTCTGCATATTTGTTTTTAAAAGGAATGAAATATAGAAAATTGCTTCAAACGAGTGTCTCTATTCTTGTCTAATTCTTGGGAGTTTGTAGGTTTTCTCCGTAAACCTATCATACCCCCTTTTGAATAGCAAAACCAACTCTATTAAAAATAAAACATGAGTCCTTGGTCGCTGGGGAGTTACTCTGCACCACCTTTTGTACTCTTTCCAAGAACCGAATTGCTTCGGGCGCTAGACCTCCAAACGTGTCAAATGCAAAGGGCACCTTTTTGTGCTTTTTACTATGCTATAATAAAAACTGTGATGGGACATAGGTCTAGCAAATTGTATTAATTTGGTTCTTTCACTCACGATGGGATGCACAATAGTTAATGTTTGAAATACTGAGTATCTTATTATTGACAGCTGAATATATTGTTAAGTCTTAGAGTGCCTAATAGCATAGTTCATTCTGACCCATTATAGAATTAGTCATTTAAGCTCTACTCTTGCTCGCATCGTGGAGATTAAAAACTTGTTGGACAAAGTTAGTTTAGTAACTTTTCATTTTTTTTTTTTCTGTTTATCTTCATATCTATTAAAAGTATGTTGATCATCTGAAGTGTTCTTTACTGGCAGATGAAGCCACTTGATGAAAATATATCATCCGACATTGAAGTTTTTCTCAAGAACCATGCTATTGACAAAATATAGGATCCTCCCATGAAGATAGCAAAAGTTGACTATTTCTTTAATCAGTAATTCAAATACGAGGGAAACACAAAAATTAGTATATAGACATTGATGGTGTGCAAGTCTCAACATGTTCAAAGCATTTTGTTAATTACTTTTTCAAACATTATCTTAACTTTTCTCCTCATTATGTTAACTTTTCTCCTCACAATGGCCCAAATTGATTTGGGATGAGTGTATTACGCAAGATTTACCATGGTTGCACTTTTATGAAGACATGGTCTACGATAGGAGTTCGTGCAGCCCCGCCGCAACGCGCGGGTTCCTGCTAGTTGATTATTAGTGGGCTTTATATATATATATATATATATATATATATATATATATATATATATATTTGAAAGACTAATTTTCTCTCATATTTATTACACCCTTTTTAGAGTGGAGGGAGTGGGGCGGGAGAGGAGGCCGGGAGGGGCTACCACCGGCGGGAACACCGCCCCTTAAGGGCGTGGAGGAGTGGGCAGGAGGGTGAGGCGGGGAGGGGAGGGGAGGAAGCCACATGGCTTTGTCTGGTTGGCCCTTTTGGAGTTAACCGTTGAATAAAAAAATAAAAAAAATTCAAAAAAAAAAGTATCCGTTGGAGATTATCGGTCCAAAAAAAAAAATTAACTTTATCTATTAACCCCATTTTATTAAAAAACACACACTACACTTCACCACAACCTCTCATCTTCTCAAATTTTATACTCTTTTTCACCAAATTTTATACATTTCTTTATATAATTTTTAAAAACATGAACCCATACAACAGAGGCTTTGACCCGAACAACCCGCTCAACTACATCCCAAACCCGAATACGCCACCGGTTCGTCCCGTACCAAACCGTCCACCCTTTCCATCACCTTGTCCCGACTACGCGGGTTACGCGGGTTACGCGGGTTATCTTAGTGGACAGATTTATCCAAATTTTCCATTTAACGATTCCCCCGTTCCTAATTTTTCTTCACAACAGCGCGAAAAGCACGAAGATATGAAATTCATTGCAATGAACACCGATCATCTTAGCGGTCAAGAGTTAGAGATGACCCTAAAACTGAAGCGCGAGCTCATGGAAAAATATAATATTAAGTGATTTTTTATTTTCTAGGATTTTAATTTTTTTTTTCGGTTTTTTTATGTGTATTTGTTTATGTTTTTTAATTTTCTAGGTTTTTATTTACTTTTAATATTAATTATTATGAATTTAAATTTAATTTTTAATTATAAAAGTTATTTTAATTACTTAAAAAAATAAGAAATTAAAAATGCCGCAACGCACGGGTTCCTGCTAGTTGATTATTAGTGGGCTATATATATATATATATATATATATATATATATATATATATATATTGAAAGACTAATTTTCTCTCATATTTATTACACCCTTTTAAGAGTGGAGGGAGTGGGGCGGGAGGGGCTACCACCGGCGGGAACACCGCCCCTTAAGGGCGTGGAGGAGTGGGCAGGAGGGTGAGGCGGGGAGGGGAGGAAGCCACGTGGCTTTGTCTGGTTGGCCCTTTTGGAGTTGACCGTTGAATAAAAAAATAAAAAAAATTCAAAAAAAAAAGTATCCGTTGGAGATTAACGGTCCAAAAAAAAAAAAAAATAACTTTATCTATTAACCCCATTTTATTAAAAAACACACACTACACTTCACCACAACCTCTCATCTTCTCAAAATTTTATACCCTTCTTCACCAAATTTTATACATTTCTTTATATAATTTTTAAAAACATGAACCCAAACAACAGAGGTTTTGACCCGAACAACTCGTTCAACTACATCCCAAACCCGAATACGCCACCGGTTCGTCCCGTACCAAACCGTCCACCCTTTCCATCACCTTGTCCCGACTACGAGGGTTACGCGAGTTATCTTAGTGGACAGATTTATCCAAATTTTCCATTTAACGATTCCCCCATTCCTAATTTTTCTTCTCAACAGCGCGAAAAGCGCGAAGATATGAAATTCATCGCAATGAACACCGATCATCTTAGCAGTCAAGAGTTAGAGATGACCCTAAAATTGAAGCGCGAGCTCATGGAAAAATATAATATTAAGTGATTTTTTATTTTCTAGGATTTTAATTTTTTTTTTCCGGTTTTTTTATGTGTATTTGTTTATGTTTTTTTAATTTTCTAGGCTTTTATTTACTTTTAATATTAACTAGTGGTAGTTACCCGCGCGTTGCCGCGGGGCGCGGTTTACACATACGTGTTGCCGTGGGACGCGATATCATTATATTGGTATGAAACCGGTACCATTACCGAAAACATCGATCCTGAAAACGGCAATAATTGTTATAGGTAAGGATACCTAAAATGATCGGTACAACGCTTCACTGTCGGGAAGCCTGTTTCGTTGAGAGTTTAGTGGGCATTAGAGATAACATTATGTAATTGTTACCGTGGGATGCGGTTTACACCCATTTGTATTCGCAGGACGTTGTTTGAACGTCGTACGTATTGAAACAGAAATGCTAATGATACCGAATAAATGTTTTATTGGTAATAATACTCCATTTTCAATGAATTTTATATTATCACGTTGAGAATTTTATAAAGTCACGTTGAGAAAACTACAAAAACGAATACGACATTGATATCGGTAATAAGAAATACATGGTCGGTCCTTCACGATAAATAAAATATCACTATACCGATACTAAAAAAATCATTAATATTTATAAGAGTATAGTTCGTTTTTAGATACTCTTAATGAAAATCTAAGGTCACAAGAGTTTGTAAAAAAAATTAAGAGTATAATTCGTTTTTATAGTTGTACGTGGACAAGTGATTTAATAAATATAACAATGTGCAAAACATTGTGGTGGCAAAAAAACAATCAATGGGCGAGAAAATAAGTGAGCTTGGACCAATCACAATGATTTACTGTTGATGTGTAGTTTCTTTAATATAGAGATAATAATTATTATGAATTTAAATGTACTTTTTAATTATAAAAGTTATTTTAATTACTTAAAAAAAAAAGAAATAAAAAATGTCACATGTCACTTCTCCCACCCCCTCTTTCCTCTTCCACTCCCCACAATTTTTCTCCCCCACATGGGTCTCACAAGTGACACATGCCGCTCCACTCCCCCCCTGTAGGATCGACTAACGGGTCACCCGACAATCACGAGGGCTATATTCAAGGTGCGGAATCCCTTGAATATGTCTCAATAACAGAAACGGATATGAAACAATGAAAAACGAGTAATTACAACACACAAATGGGTCAAAAGATTCACGTTTATATCATTAAAACAGAGCTCGAGTGTTACAATGAACAAACCTAGCAATCTCAGACCTGGGGAGGGTGTTTGGAGAGTGTGTGTGTGGCAAGAACTAATGATTAGGGCAATGATTGGGACTATTTATACATCCCGTACTCGTACAGACCTGTTTACGCGAGTAGGAGGCTATCTAACATGATCAACTAGTGAGTAGGGCCGTACTCGCTAGAAGCTTCATGCGAGTAGGGCTATACCACATCAATACTGATGTGGTATAGGCTGTAAATGCCTAAAGCCAATGTGGTATAGGCTGTAAATGCCTAAAGCCACTCCCTACTCGCCTCAAGTGTCCCAAACGTCCCGAAACGCGTATAAACATCTCCAAACACCCCGAAACATGTCCAAACAACATATATACTAGCCTAGGGACATCATGCACTTACACCCCCTCCACTCCCTATAGTCTTATTACACCTCTTATTTCATCCCCTTTTAAAATACACCCCCTTTTTTGCGTCTTATGGGGTTTGAACTCTTAATCTCCCTTTTGAAACCCCAACACCTATTATCACACCATAAGGGGTGGGGCAATGGACTTTATATAAAGCCCCTACCACCAGGGCCGGCCCTAAGGGGGTGCAGGGAGGACTCCCGACCCGGGCTCAATTTCTTAAGGGGCACTTTGAGCGACGACGAGTGTAGAGTGTATTTTTTCTGCAAGTATTTTCTTTCTGTTTTCAACCCAAAAAAAGATCTCATCTTAAATATCACTGGTTATAAACGCAAGAAGGTGAAGAGTAGATAAGGAAGAAGATGAGTCATACATGAAAAATTATATTTGAAGGATACGACAAAATTAAAAAAAAAGTTAAAGTGTGTTACTTGAGATTTGTATTGTGGTACAGTAATTGTGCAGCATTTGCAGTAAATTTTAATATATAATAGTACTACAAAACAGTTATTGTCTCACACTTATGCACATGATTGAAGTCAAATTCATTTCATTACATAAATAATGGTCCTTCAAATTATTATGGAATTTTAAGAAATTGTGGTTTTTTTATGAGCCAATTAGCCAAACATATTAATTTTTATAATTATTACGACACTTTCAGTTCTATATACGGTTCGACCGGTCCGACTAGGGAACCGGTAAGGACACCGGTTCAACGTCCGCTTCGGTTATGAAAACATTGCTTAAAAGACCTAAGACTAAGGGGCACATATTTGCCGCCTCGGCCCGGGCACCCGAATTTTCAGGGCAGGCCCTGCCTACCACTACACATTTTTTATATAAAGCCTCACATTTCACTTTATTAATATTTTAATCTATAAAGCCTCTAAACCACTACCAGAATTTGTTTCACGGTCAGTTAACTAGAACCAGAATTTGCTTCACGGATCCCCTACCAGCATCACCGAAGACGGTGTTACCGTGCTGTTAGTGACATACCCGTGAAAAATTATGGTAGTGCCCCGCTCCCTAGTAATTAACGACGTATAAGATACAGTTGGCAGTCGACAGTCGATCGCATCATCAATTCCTCATGCAAATGTTATAAAAGTCAACCGTTCCTTGGTATAAATTATCCTCTCTCTCTATTTTTTGTTTTCTTGAGGAAAAACAAGATGGCAACAATGGGTAAAGTTGCAATGGCCATTATTGTAGCTGTGTTCTTGAGTTGGGGATGGAAATTACTAAACTGGGTATGGTTGAAGCCAAAGAGACTAGAGAAGTGGCTAAGAGATGAAGGGTATAAAGGTAATCCATACAAACTTCTAATGGGTGACATCATAGAGTTTGCAACAACTGTGAAAGAAGGTAAATTAAAGACCAGTCCAATCACTCATGATATCACTTCATATGCTCTCCCATTTGATCATCACATCATCTCCAAATACGGTATTTATTCATCTATTTCTTCTTCCTTTTCTACATACTTTTGTTTTATTTCTCATCAATCCATATATGTTTGAGTTTGGTGTGTGTTTCGATATTTGTTTAAACTCAAGTTGATATGATTTAAATATAAAAAGATTCGTTAAATACATAAACAATTCAATTAAACAACTGCAAGTATGTATAAACAATTCTACTTGCAACTTATTTTGTGTGCCTAACATGTTCGCATTATGCGGTTCATATATTTTTTCAAGTTAGAATTGGTAAGGTAATGTAACGTATTGGATGGAATTTAATTTTTAGTTAATAGTTGTTTCTTAAATTTTTAACTAAAAATTCCGTCTATTTGTTTCTTAAATTTAAGCCCCGCTTACGGTTGTGAGCATGTAATGTATATATGTGTGGCCCTCGGGAGGGGGAGGGGGTAAGGTTGCACTAATTTTAACGTTATTTTGCTAATTTTGTGAAAATAACGTTAAAAATGACGGACGATTAATCATGCATCAGGTGGTGACGTTGATAGCCAAAAGACAAGCGGGTGCATGCGCCAATCGTGTTTGTCCCGATTGGTAAGTGTTATGTGTCTTATGTCTAAGGCTTGATACAAAACCACTATTGGGGCAGGGGTCTCACTGGAAGCAACCTCTCTATTCCCACATGGTAGAGGTAAGGCTGTCTACATCTTACCCTCCCCAGACCCTACCTTAGCTTTTACGACTAGTGGAATTAACTGAGTATGATGATGTAGTTGTTTCTTAAATTTTGATAAAGTAATAATAATTCGGAAAATGGTTGATCAATTATGAACTATATGATTAATTAGGTGAAAAATCGTTCATCTGGTTGGGACCAACACCAAGGATGTATATCATGGATCCAGAGTTGATAAAAGAGATATTACTAAGACCCGATGAGTTTCAGAAGCCACATCCCGAGCCATTTCGAGATAGCATCGTTGGCGGACTTCTTGTTACCGAGGGTCACAAATGGATCAAGCATAGAAAAATCATCAACCCGGCTTTTAATCTTCAAAGTCTCAAGGTTCGACTCTATTAATTCCGCTATTTGATTTAATACATCGGTCCATCTAAAACCAATTCAAAAATTGATTTGTGTGTAGTTCATGTTCTCGGCTATCAGCCTAAGTTGCAGTGAAATGATTCACAAATGGGAGCTACTAAACGTTGGATCCAGTTCCATAGAAGTCGACGTATGGCCATATATCGATAATTTGGCAGGAGATGTGATTTCACGAACAGCTTTTGGTAGCTCTTATGAAGAAGGGCAGAAGATATTCCGAATCCAGAAGGAACAAATTGATCTTATATTCGAAATGCTTTTTATACTTCATCTTCCAGGAAGAAGGTAAATAGTGTATCTATAGTAATCATATCGGATTATATGTGTTAAATAACATATGTTGCATGATTTTGTTTGGAAATTTAGGTTTATACCGACTCGAGCAAACAAGAAGTTTAATGAAAACACTAAAGAGCTTCAATCTGTACTGATGAGTATAATCAACAAGAGGAAGAGAGCAATCGAAATGGGAGAAGGTAAACAAGAGGACTTACTTGGAATCTTGCTAGAATCAAACAAGAAGGAGATTGAAGAACATGGAGTTGGAATGAGTATGGAAGATGTGATAGAAGAATGCAAACTATTCTACGTTGCTGGATCCGAAACAACTTCGAATTTGATTGTTTGGACAATGGTTTGTTTGAGTTTGCATCAAGAATGGCAAATCCGAGCTCGAGAAGAGATTGTTCAAGTTTTCGGGGACAAGGAACTTGATTTCGAAGGTTTAAAAAACCTCAAGATTTTGGCAATGATATTAAACGAGGTTCTTAGGTTATATTCACCGGTGATCCTGATTACACGGGCCACTCACAAGGACACGAAGCTTGGAAACATGACGATACCTTCGGGCGTGCAATTAGCGTTGGCCATGATGCATGTTCATCATGATCGTGAAATTTGGGGAGACGATGTAAACGAGTTTAAACCTGAAAGATTTGCTGACGGGATTGTAAATGCTACGAAGGGAAAAGGCTCGAGCCCGTTCGTGCCGTTTTCTAATGGTCCCCGGGTTTGCATTGGACAAAACCTTGCGATGACGGAAGCGAAAACAGCGATTTCAATGGTTCTGCGACACTTCTCGTTTGAGCTTTCACCATCTTACAAACATTCTCCATTTCCGGTTTTCACTCTTCCACCTCAGTTTGGTGCGCACTTGGTTCTACATAACTCTCATAATTTTTAACTTTTATGTTTGCAATGTATGTATACATATTAAAACTATGTAGTTTATCATAGTTTAATTATTTATGCATTTGATTTTAAAATCGGTACCATTATATAAAAATAGTTATATTCGCTATATAGAATTCTAATAGGTTGGAATACGATAGAGACATTTTTTATAGGATTCATAAAGACACAATTAGACAAATTAGTGAAATAAAGCCCATAGATAATAGGGTTTTTATTGCGTCACGTTAGCGCCACATAAATATTGGGGCTTCGGGCTTTGAAGCTCACACCCTTAACACCCATGTAGTGAAATAAAGCCCAATTAAATAAAGAGAAAAAAAAAACAACAAAAATGATTGGTCGAAAGAAGGTGTGCCCCCTCCTTTTCTTCCTTTCAAGCTTCGTACTGGGTTGGCAAAGACAACATTAGCGCCCTTCAATGACACATAGAAGATGGTGTGTGGGTGCCATTTTGGCGAGGAGAGAAACCACACCGGGTAGTCTTACAATTCTTATAATCAAAACGCTACTTATTTAGGCTATACGATAGATTTTGAAAACATTTAACTTTTGAAAAGTTGTTATGAAATGTAGGGTTTAATTATTTTGTGAGTTCACTCGTTTATTGAATATATAATTTACGAAACAACAAACACAGTTTACTAGCTACCAAAATATTTAAACAAATCTATTATATATATAGGGAAAGGGTAAAACGAGAACCTACCTTTCGTGAAAGAACACCGGGAATCATTTATATCCATTGATTTATCATCTAATGGTTAATAATATGTCACATCCTATGTTGTCATTTTCCACCCATTTGGCCCACTTTTTGATTAAAGATAATATTAATATAATTGAGAGGGGTATAATGGTAAAAACACATTTGTCTCTCTTTCTTCCCGCCTGACAATATTCCCACTCTCTCTCTCTTCTTTCTTTCTTTCTCCCTCAACATAATACATCGGACATACATTTTCAAAAAAAATTAAAACCCTCCGTTTCTCTCTCTCTCACACCATACCAAACGACTGAACCGATCAAACCCTAGTTTGTATCTGGTAAAGACGATTCATTCACGTATCCACAAAAAACCAACTGCACGATCAAATAGCCCTGATTTGCAAGAAGCCATTACCTCTGTGATACCGTTTTTTAAAGAAGAAAAGATGTAAGCCGATTGTTTCTTTGATTTTGTTATGTTTTAGCATCCTGTTTTTTCTTATGTTTTGTATATCATCAGTGTCTTTTGATTTTGTGTTATTGTTTGTTTGTTTGTAAATTCGTCGTGATATGGGGGTTTAAATGGTTTTTTTAGAGATTTTTGGGGGTTTATCACTACTAGAAAAATAACTTATCTTGATACGCATTTAATAATACGTGCCTATTCATGACACTAAAAAACGTGTGTCATTAAAAAATTGTCGTTTTTTTTAAAAAAAATTGGTTAAATAATGACACGCTTTTTTGCGTGTCAACAATCTAATGTCAAGAATTCAAAAAACATGACAATATAACAATTGTGTGTCATGTTTAGCGTCAAGATTTCACACCTTAACGTTTAATCTTATTAATTTAATTGTGTCCCAGGTTGGGGGAAGAGTGATGTTTACACGGATGCGGATATTGATTTTATCCGTGAAGAATCGTCAAGTTATGCCGCGACCTTCATTTTCAAGTTATCCGTATGTTTAGGTCTAGATCGACTAACGTAATGTATTGACACAATGTTTTTGTAACCGTTAATACTTGTGGTAGGATTCGACAAATGATTGTAATGGTTTTTTTGGTGGTATATATGCAGTTTTATTATCAAATTTATTGATTTTGTAATTATAAATATAAATATAAATCCAGGGATATTAGTCATTTTGCAGAAAAAAAAAATTTAGGTAAAAAACCATGGCACGCAAAATGAGTGTCATAAAGGTATGTCATAAATGCATGTCAAAAAAGCGTGTCATAAAAGAGTGTCATTAACGCGTGTCATTAAAAGATGACACACGCTTGCATGTCATAAAAATTTAATGACATGTTCTTCTTTAACACTTTTTTGTGTGTCATAAACACCCTTTTATGACGTGCAATGCGCGTCAAAAAAGGGTTTTTTTCTAGTAGTACCATTAGAAGACTCCAAAAGTCCAAAGTGGACACAAGGTTCGCGCGTTGAATGGTTGATTCATCAATAAAAAAAAAGTACTCCTGTCAATACAAAAACATTTAGAAACATTTTTTACTCAATATAAAATCTAACTTAGTCACGTAAATTTTAAAAACCTCTAGAATCTCTCGATAAAAAGACATAATACTTTTAACTTACCGCTTGTTCACCTCAACACCATCACCACCGCCTCCTGTCATCAATATCGTCCCCATCATCGGAGACTATCTCACCACCTCCATCGTTCACACTCCCAGCCCACACCACCGTCATCGGCCATCTTTCATTAACCATAACAACACATCAGATTGTGAAACAACATGAAATCAGTCAATCAGAGTCAAAAAAGTGCATATAAACATATTTCAATCAATAACAATCAAATTAAAAAAATACCTAACACAATAGTTATTGTTAATCAATTCATCTTCCATCAACAATAACAACACATCCAATTTAAAAAAAAAAAACACACAAATTCAGTCAATAACAACTAATAAAACTGCTTATAAACAGATTTCAATCACTAAAAATCAAATTATGCAAAGAACAGTTATAGTAGATCTACTGAGAAAATGTGAATGTAAACACAACAACTGAAACTAAACGATTGAATGATTGATATCCACAAAACCGTAGACCCTCTCAAAAGAGGAGGTGGTGAAACAGAGGAGGGGAAGGACGAGGTTTTTAGAGATTGGGTGAGGAGAAGTAAGTTTATATACATGAATGGATTTTTTTTTAAACTCCACAATTTGCCACGTGACACATTCAAGGAGAGAGGATGGCCCCAATGAGTGTCATGTCATACAAGACCTTTTCCTTTATATATAGTTATAGATTTAAACTTCCTGATAACTAGTATTGCCATGTTTTTTTTATGTTCATTATAAACTTTTATAAAATCATTATTAGGTCAATATTTTTTAAAGGATCGACTATACCAATACCGTTTGCTTTCTAATGTTACACCGTTTGCAAACAGACGTTTGATAACACCTTCAACGGCCGTTTGCAAAATAAGGCTGACCTCATCTACTGACAGCCGTTAGATGGTCATCTAATGCTAGTAGAAGTTGATCGTTCGGACAAGGGCTGACGTGAGCTTTTTTACACTTAGAAAACAGGATTTCGAGATGGCGCAAACGACCGTTTTCTCGTTTTCCTAATAACTTTTATATGGATTATAAATCTGTCCGCCGCCTCCTCTCGTATGATTTACACAAAAACCCCAATAAGATTTCCATTCCATCTGATTCCATATGAGCAACCTTAGTCACCAAGATATCTGCAAGGTGTTCCCCCAATTATATTTTCTTTGTACAAAACCCTCAATTAGTTTAGAAAGATCACTGGAAGCAAATTCTATTCATAGCAACTAGTTTTTGTAGCATTTACTTAGTATCAATCCCGCAAGAGAACAATTGAAGATGAAAAGTAGACGTATATACAACCAGTGGCAAAACTTGAGAATTCGGACCGGGGGTTGGAAGTCACCGGTCACGGGACGGGATCTAATTTTTTTCTATAGCTATGTTTTGGGTGATATGTTCGGGTCGGTGAAACGATAAACTCGGTAAAACAACCGATACTTGGAAACCTTGCATCGTGTAATATATCGTTAGTTTTGGTTTATATATTATAATAACTGTTTTTTTAAACGGTGGTCGAAACCGTATATACCAAAAAAATTCTATATGGATACTATATAATCGAGAGTTGTAAGTGAAAATTCAGCCTTAAAACTTGCTCCACTAGATATAACGCTCAACAATTTTCCTTAGAAAATGGACTAACAAGATCTTTTTGTTTGTTAACAACGACGTAAGCTTAAAGTGTCTTAAAGTACTTTACCATTGCAAACTCAAAACATGTACACAAACTTTCACACGTCTATTTTAGGATCGACTTTTGGGTCACCCGACAATCACGAGCTTTGATATTCAGAGTGCGGAATCCTCTGAATATGTTCGGATAACAGAAAGGACAAAGAAACAAGCACTAATGAGGTATCAACACACACAAAATATGGTCAAAAGTTGTATTAATAATAAAAAACAAAGCACAGGTGTTTACAATGATTATTGTAACACCCCAACCGATGGCGGAAACATCGAGGTGTCACGTAGTGACGATTGTTCAATAGCTCATGGACTAAAAGTGTAGATTTTGATATATTGATTAAGTAGTTTATTACATTGAAAGAAAAATACAAGATACAATAATTCTAAAGTGACAACTAAAACTAAAATACAATGAATCCAAAATCTAAATAAAAATTCCAAAAGCTTAAAAGTCATCTCATAAATAACCTGAAACATGTATGAAAATAGTATATGTCAATACAAAAAAATGTATTGGTGAGCATACCCTGTTTGAATACATATAGTAGAAAAGAGTTTCGCAATTTATGTGCTTTGATATATGTAATATGGAAAAGGGTCAAAATCAAGCCTCACATCGTTCAATAATCGTTCACACATCGTTCAAGAAAAACCATAACAATGACCAAAGACTTAACTCGTTCACGTAAGTCAAACAAGGGAATATAATTCGTAGTACTACTCATTGTTAGGTGCGGCCCAAAGGTTAATGACTTTGACAAATCATTCATACAATTCACACAAAACATATCAACGAGCACATTGCTTTGTAATTAATATACGTAAGTTTAATAATACAGTACATGAGTCACCCCAAAAGAGTAAATAGTAAAAAGGGGAAAGATATACTCACAGTTTGCGAAAGCGATCGAAATCCAACTTAAGCGATCGTGAGCTAAGTAATGGGAATTCCAAGGAATTCAACCTATAATGTATATGAATACTAATAAGGAAATGTCTAAGAATCTAAAGTATCTAGGGTCTAAGGCATTAGGGTTTGCTAAGTCGATTTGGGGAATTCGGGGTTTTGTAATAAATTAAATCGAAATTATATTTGTACGACAAAATATTATGATTAAAACAATTTAAATTAACAAAAATGTGAAAATAAAATATTTTCCAGAAAGTAAAAGTCTGAAAATTAAGTTTATGATGTCAAGATGCGGTACCTAATTTTTTTTAATATTTAGAGCAAGAACGAATTTATTATAAATATTTTATGTGTATATAAATGTAGATAATAGATAAAAAAAATATAAGACTTAAGAAAAATAGAAACCAGGCCCGATGGTAATGGACTCGAACTTGGGTCTATGTGACTCCAACACACACAACCACCTCAACTACAAGACATTTTGTTATAAATCTTCAAAACAATTATATTTTTTTACATACCACTATTCACCTTCTTCCCCAACATCAAACCCTAAAGCCTAGAATTAATTAGTCTTAAATTAAGCACCAATAACAATGATAGCCACAAGGCTTTCACGGACTAATGTAAAAAGAATAAAATGGCACAAATAAGAGGACTTACATGAAGCTAAATCGGCCGAAAAGAAGATTTAACCCGAAAAATGGAGACCAAATTCCAAGTAGAAGAGACGTTTTTATTTTTTTCTAGTTGATTTTAAGTGGGTTTAGAATGTGTAATTGTTTCAGAAAGAAATTTTATGGGTACTTATAGATTAACATACGATTGTCCATAATTACTCAATTGCTGGTTACCAAACAAAAGAAAAAAAAAACAGTTAAAAACCTTTAAAATTTTCCGTTATATAGTGAGTTATGGAACACAATTAAATATAGTGAGTTATGGAACACAATAAAAAAATGATAAGGAGCTATGACTATTAAGTTTAAATTTTAACCGACTAATTGATTAATATTATGTGGTTCAAATGATTTGGTTCATGAGTCCAAGAAAAAATGAAATAACTTGCAAAGATAACAGCTCAAGGTGGCAGAGATTCTCTTGATTTGCATTGAAGTCTATTATATTGGCAAAACAGGTCCCTATAGTTTGTCTTTAAAACATTTAGACCTATAAATTCATGGAATTTAGCTTTTAACTTTAAAAAAAATAGTTTTTAACTTTAAACGTTATTGAATTTAAATAAGATTTGACTTATTTATTTATAAAAATGGATATGGAAGTGAATGAACATAATAAAAAAAAGAAAGTAATAATATCTAAGTAATGTTTTAAATGGACACATTGGGATTTTAAATAAACTGGAAATAAAAATATAGATATTGGAAATATCATGGTTGTCACAATTATCTCAGACCTTCAGATCTTGGGAAGGGTGTTTGTGGAATGTGTGATGTGAGCACTGTTGATTAGGGCAATGATTGGATGCTTTTATACCCCTTGTACTCGTGAATCAACAATATAGGTGATTACACATGTTATAGGC
Source organism: Ambrosia x helenae (assembly GCA_030844895.1). Classification (NCBI taxonomy): domain Eukaryota; kingdom Viridiplantae; phylum Streptophyta; class Magnoliopsida; order Asterales; family Asteraceae; genus Ambrosia; species Ambrosia x helenae. The sequence goes on from CM061225.1 coordinate 99,993,818, forward strand.
GATTAGGGAGTCCTAATCGCCTGACGTTCACATGAATAGGGCCCTAATCACATGTCTTATAGGCAATTACAATCCTAATCGCCTATAGGACTTGTAATCGCATGCAGCATCCAAAAATCACCAAAACGCTTACAAACACTCCCAAACACCCTAAAAACTAACCAAACATCATGTATACTAGCCTAGGGACATCATATACTAACATCTGTCACTAAAAAAACGCTTACTAAAGTTAAACCTAACTAACATTGTTTTACAAACCACAGAGGAAGAATCAACACCCAAAAAACCATATACAAAAAAAAATATATATATATATTTACCACCTATTGGATCTTTTGACGTAACAATAAACACCTTGGCCAATGCCTCCTCTTCCATTTTCGACCATTGCTTCTTGGACGTGGCGGTTTCACGTGCCCGACTCTTCTTTTTTTCCCCTTCGAAGGTTGGGGTTGGGTTTCGGGCAAGAATTCTTCAATGTAATCTTCTTCTTCATGTTGCGACGGTCATATCGGTTGTGGTTGTTGTGACAGTTGAAATGGCACATTAAGCGGGCTTTGAAATAGTTGGGTGAAAGATTGGGGGTTTCGGTGCATTTGCATTTGGGAAAATTGGTTAAAAAAATTGGTGTTTTGGTGCATTTGCATTTGAGAAAATTGGTTGAAAGCGTTGGGAGATTATTGGAAACCTGCAAATGTCGACCAATTCAGATCAATTGGTATCGTGTATCCCGGTGTCGTGAACGGATTGTGGTTTGGGTTTTGATTCCGTAACGGGGTTTGATTCGGGTTGTTTTGGTATGGATCCATGATGATTGAGTGTTGTTAAAAATATTGTGGGAGTGTTTTAGAAAATGGGAGATGGTGTAAAAAAATGAAATGTGAAGGTTTATTTACATTTGAAAAATTCTTTTTTTTTTTCAAATGGTAATGTGAACGTTGCACAACGTTCGAATTTTGAAGAGGGGAGGCCCGTCTTAACCGGCACTAGGTTGCCGGTGATGATGATGATGCGCCAGGGGGCGGTGTAGCCGCCCCTGGCTTGTGCTTGTCGGGCCGATGTCGGTCCCATACGGGGTGGCCTAATATGGTTGCAAATATTTGCTATTTGTTTCGAACATTCTAGTTTCATGTAAGTACATATCTGCAATGTATGCATTTTTTAGTGTCTCTACATTTATGAACTATGTGGTACTATCATAGTTATCAAAGGCGTGAGGTGCATTCAAGGCGCTTAGGCTCCGCCTGTGGCCTAGGCGAGAAGCGTAAAAAAAGCGCTCGCCTGAGAAAAAAAAACGTAAATATAAAAAATAAAAAAATCACCAAATCATTACAAATAACAATCATCTTATAAAATAATATAAATATAAACCGACTGATTTAGCAATACCTGCTAAAAGGATTAACACATCTTTGATAACTATGTAGTACACAAAATCAGTTGATGGTAAATCAATGAGTTGAGGTGTTTATATATCGAAGAATAATTCAATATCTATAAGTGTTTAAAAAAACAAATATATTTAAAAAAAAAGATTTGATTGAGATTTATATATATATCTCTATAAATTGGTAATTATTTGTCGATTACATTAGTCAACGGATTAGGTTTTAAAATCAGTCAACGGATTAGGTTTTAAAAATAGCTTTTTTTTTTATCTAGGAGGGAAAAGCGGGATCTGGTGGCTTCTAGGAAATTAGTCGCCTCAGCGGTCAAGACGATGGCTTTTGATAACTATGAATGCTATTACACAGGAACACCACCATAACGTCAAAAAACTTTTGAAACCACAACCCAAGGAAAATCCTGGCCTACTCAAGATACACGTCCTAAGAAAATGGACTAACGAGATCTTTTTGTTTGTTAACAACCACGTAAGCTTAAAGTATCTTAAAGTACTTTACCATTGCAAACTCAAAACATGTACACAAACTTTCACAAGTGATAGGCTTTATAAAGAAAAACCTATAAAACTTTTAAAAAACCTAAGAGGAGAAGAGATTCAAGCATTCTACTTTCACAATGCAAAGTACAATACTTAAATAAATAAAAAAAAAAAAAAGACAATCATGCATAACTACTAATGCTACTTGGGATGAAAGTGGTGTAATTGAAAAACTACTTATTCTCCTAAGTGCATTGATGCAAAATAAACGTGGCTTGGCCTTAACGGGTCGGGCTGCATATGCATGATAGGGTCGTATCAACACGCCTGCGACTAAAAAAATGCTTACTAAGGTTTAACCTAATTACTAACATTGTTTTACAAACCACAGAGTAAGAATCCACACTCAAAAAAGCATATACAAAACCCTAATGGTGTAAATGCTATGCTTTTGGCAACAAGGAGAAGCACAAATTCAAGGCTTTTGCAGGCTCAAGTAATATTGAAGTAGCAACAATTCAACTTATTTTCTAGGTTGAAGTAAATCATATTTCAGCTTAACCTGCCGCAACACAGGGTAGCGGCTTCTAGTTGATATACTAGTATTTTTATTAAAACAATTAAACAAATAAGGGTGAATGCATTCAGGGGCGAAGCATCATGAGGGCCAGGGGTGCCCTGGCCCCCACCGATTTTTGGCGCAGTGGTAGAATTTTGCGATTTTCATAGGTAAATTGAGTTCGGGTTGAGTCCGGCCCCCACCGATTTGCCACTACCGATCGAAAAAAATTGAGTTCGGCCCCCACCGTTTGGAGAACCAAGCTTCGCCACTGAATGCATTTGACAATATATTCGATTTATAACCTATCGTGCACGAAAACCAAAAACACAAGTTAGCCGTAGCAAAATATTCAATGGGCGGATAAGATAAAGGGCCCCTATTTGCACCACCCCAAAACTTATTTACACCAGCCTCTACGGCTCGTAGAAGCCCCTACGAGCTGTAGAGGGTCCTCTTCGGCTCATAGAGGCCTCTACGAGCTGTAGAGGCCTGTGTCACCCACCTATACGACTAGTAGAGGCCTCTACGAGCCGTAGAGAGCTGTGAAACCCTAAAAAACCCGGTGCAAATAACATCACCCTAACATAAACTTGGTAACATATAAGCTTGTAACCTGTATCATTCATTTAAACAAATTTGTAACAAGAAGTATATATCTGAATTGCATAACATAAAAATGACCATCATAGATAAATGGTGATAACAGCTAAAATACCATGCAAGCAATATTGTACCTAGATTCGGAATTGAGGTCCATTCATGTACCAACTGAAATTAAATATCCAAGGAACAAAAAACAAAAGTAAATGCATAAAGTAACAATCAAACACTAGTACTTAGCTATTCTAAAACATTGACTTTAACATTGAACACCCTTTTTTCTCCTTTCAGCATGGGAACATTTAGCTTTACCTCTGCTGAATCCATCCTCATATCCGCCTCGATAGCAATTGTATACGTAGTATCGGGTGAATGAAACTCGCCTTTATACCGTTCCAAGGCGCCAGTACCTTTGAGTTTGCCAATCCTTTTGTCTTCGACATACACGGTGTTACTTTTAAATGAATACTTCAAATCCTCCCTCCTCACTCCAGAAAAGGATATGAAGGAGCTGATACTATCATGTTTTCTCTTGATGGCTGAAATCATGCAAACCCAACAATAATTAATTTCACAACACAAAGATTAATCATGTATACAAAACCAGTGAATATTACTTGTTAACAAATGACAAGGCTAATTAAGTACCATTAGAATAATTTGGCCACAAGAAACGAGACAATCTGGTAAGCATGATGGAACCTGTGCCGTTTTCTTATAGGAGAAAACAAAAAAAATTAGGGTTCTGCTTCTGATCGATATACGTAAATGTAAGGCTTGGGCAATCCTTTTATAAATCGAATATAATTATTAAACCCAAAAAAGATTGCGTTCTACAAAACCAACCCGAATTAATCTATATCGAGTAAGAGGTATTTTAAAATACCAAAAGATATGAACTTATTTTTTATTAATAACCCTAAAATGATGGTAAAATAGTCATTTATATATTATTTACATTTTAATACCCTATTTTAGTTACACTGTAATCCCTTAAACTTACTTAACTTTTGTTTATTTAAATTATAGTTAAACTTCTTTTCCTTATTTTAAACAAACCATCTCCCATGACTTTTAAATAATCATATTTTTTGCATACTTTTATACTTTTTTGCATACTTTTATACTTTTATAAGAAAAAAAAATATATCGTAATAACGAGCATTTTATTATCTTTAATCTGAGTATAATATTGCTATTTTTTATTTTAAAAATCTTTATGTGCTACGTGATTAACGATATCTAGGAGCGAGCAATAACTAAACCGTTCACCAAAGCCAAACCAAAAAATTGACAAAACTGAACCAAAACCTATTGAAAACTGAAAACATCCGATTTAACTTAAAATTGGTTATAGTTTTTTTTTTTTTTTTTTTTTTTTTTTTTGTACCCTTAGTTAACCCAAATTAGTTAAACAGAAACAGACCCATTAATATATTCATAACAGCATGCCCGCACGATGTGGTAGGGAACACAAACAATTCTAATTGTTCATGGTTGGGTTAGGTTCAGTTCGGTTATAAGCCTCAACCGAAACAAAAATCGACATTATCGGTTTATCAATGTTGTTAACCAACCGGTTAATTGGTTCAATCTATTTGGTTAGATTGTCGTTTTTAGTTCGGTTTAGTTAATTTTGGTTAATAACCAAAACCAAACATTGGTTAAAATTTTGCTTAGAAGTATATGAAATGAAAGTATAAATACATGTAATGGATGTATAAAAGGTATAAATGTATGAATGATTCAGTTTTGGTTTGTTAAATTTGGTTAACTTAGGGTACAAAAAAATCGATATTAGGTTAACTCGGTTTTGGTTAATTTTCAGTTCGATTTTGTATGTTTTTGTTCGATTTCGGTTGAGTTTCAATTATTGTTCACCTCAAGATATTGTTAATCACGTAAAAAATCAAATTTTTAATTAAAAGTATATAGCAAATTATACTCTAATATGGTTTGAAGCTGAGTAGATAGGTTTATCAATTGTAGTGGCGGTATAAATAGATGGGGTTTTGAAATTTTTAGCTTTTATACCTAGGTTTGTAAACGAACCGAATGTTAATTTAGTTTTAACCAAACACGAACACATAATCAAACATATTTTTGTGTTCATGTTCGTTCATTAAGAAATTTGTCATGTTCTTGTTCGTTTAAAATCAAGGGCGAAGGTTATGTTGGGCCAGGGGTGGCCCTGGCCCCCCTGTTTTTTGGCGCAGTGGTATAAATTTGCAATTTTCGTAGGTAAATTGAGTCCGGGTTGAGTCCGGCCCCCGCCGATTTGCGACTACCGATCGAAAAAAATTGAGTCCGGCCCCTCCCGATTCAAAAACCAAGCTTCGCCCCTATTTAAAATAATACAATAGTAAAAGCTATTAACGTTTAAAAATCATGGGAGAAAGTGCATGTGCTATGCACATGAGAGGGAAAAAATAATTTAATAGTAGATGCACCATGTGGCTTAAGGAGAGCTTGAATAAAACTAAATAAGCGGGAAAAACAAAAACTATGCTCCCTTATGATGACATGTGTCCCAACTTTGCTTTCTTTTATATATAGTAGTAGGGTGTGGGTAATATGGAAACCCTATGTTTTGGAAAAACCTTGCAAACTCTATTATGACCATTGATCAAGTTTGATCAATAGTTCATAATTAATTTGTATATAATATTCAAAAGCAAGTGGGCCACTATAATAAAAAATAGGAATAAGGGCATTAAGGTAATCTTAAATAAGCAAGTGGGCAACTTTAATTTTCTGAATCCTAGGTTTAAAAAGGTTGATTTGACACTTGTCAAGTCACCTCTCTCCTACTTTATGGCACTTTTTCCACCACCAAAATTAACATACGTTAGTGTTGTGATACAAAATTCTGACTTCGTGTGAGACATCGCTAACATGTGTTAACAGGCATATACTAAAAGAACATAATAAAAGAACACATAAAATGTGTATTTATTTAAGAATTGATAAAAATGATCATTACAATCAACACTAAAACATATCAAAAAACGATTCATACAAACATAATTATTTGTGAATTTTCAAAAAAAAAAAAAAAAAACTATCATAACAACATAAAAAAGATCTAGTTATGCTTCGTTCTTGATGCCCATCTTCATCTTTAACACAAAAACATCTCTTCACCTACAAAAAAAAAAAAAAAAAAAAAAAAGATAACACGTGTTAGTTGGGCTCTCCAAAACACATAATGAGACATCACTAACATGTGTAGTGTAATCTAAAACGTATGTTTTACTGAAATAACGTATGTCATATGAACCCTAACACATGTTAGTTGGGCATATACTAACGTATGTTATATGAACCCTAACACCTGTTAGTTAGACATATACTAGCATATGTTAGCATCACTAACATGTGTATAAACAACACCAAAATCTGCAGTGCCAAGTGTATCATACTCAATTTTACAACTATGTTAATACAACTACTCAAATACGATTAAATAGAGTTTAAAATCCAACAATAATAAATTTAAAAAATCAAATCAGAACCAATCCAAATCCATATACCAAAAAATTATCCTCATATTCATGAATATAATATAATAAAAGACATCAGTAGCATGTGTTAGAATATTCTAAAACATATGTTTTACTGAAAATAACGTATGTCATATCGACCCTAACACCTGCTACTTGGGCATATACTAGCACGTGTTAGCATTACTAATGTGTGTGGGCATACACGACTCGGACCGCAAAAAATAGACATGCACCCTAGACGAGTTCATAAACAACTTCACTTGCCTAAAAAAATTAAAAATTTATAATCTTTATAAAAAAAAAAAATCAAAACAATCATTTACCATAGCCACATTATCAACGCCACCTTCTTCCTATAGCCTACTCATGAAAACCAACACTAGAACAGATACACATGTTAGTTTGGGATCCTCAAACACATAAATGGGGCATCACTAACATGTGTTAGCATATACTAACATAAAAAAACTACAAATTTATTCATCAATCACATGTGATCTATCAACCTCATATCCCCAATCCAATAAAAATCTAACATAAACAAAATAATAATAAAAAAAAAAGATTAACATAAGTTTTTTTTTTCATTCAAGCATTTGATCGAACACTTGGTATGCGAACAAAAACTATCCCCAAAATTGTTATTATTATTATTATTCTAACAAAACCCAAAACCTAACAAAATCAAAACGCAATAGCTTATTATTATTACTCTAAACAAAACTATTATTATTATTATTATTCAAAAAAATCAAAACATAAATAGCGTAAAAAAACATATTAGCAACTTTAAAACATGACACCTACTTTCAAACGCAAAACTATTATTATTATTATTCAAAAAAATCAAAACATAAAATAGCGTAAAAAACATATCAGCAACTTTAAAACATGACACCTACTTTCAAACCCAAAACAGTCGTTCTTCCACCATTTGTAGTCATGGTTAGCAACTCCCCATGCATTATGAACACCATCCAATCTATTGGGTCTCCCTCTCGCACTATGTAGCTATTTTCAGTGTAAAGAACTGGCTTCAGACACTCACTCATAGCATCCAACAAATCGTTCATCCATTGTTTTTCAAAATCCATTTTTAATACTAATAATAATAATAATAATAATAATAATACCTTATAGAGTCCCTCATCGTCCCTGTCAGGTGGTGAATATGCTTCATTCGACGGTGATACTTCGTTCGACATGAGTATACTTCAAGGAGATGTTCTGTTTCGATCCACCTTCATCTTAAACAGTAACAATGTTACATCGTCGTGAGTATGCTTCGTTCGACAGTGATGATGACGTGGTGGTGGTTGTGGTGGTGGTTCTAGAGAGAGACAGAGAGAGGGAGGGGAGTGTAGAGAGAGGGTAGAGTGATATCTCAGATTTACTTTGAATTTGAAAACAAATTGAAGAGAGAGAGAGAGAGAGAGAGGGAAAACACTACATATAGGAGGAGAGAGAAGATGAAAGTTAAAATGTCTATATTGCCATTTTCAATATTATAATATAATGGTGATGTGGAACAACATGGACCAAGAGATGAGTTTTCTAGGGTTTTTACATTTAGAGGAGTTTTCTCCCTATACTTCCACTAGTAGTAGATATAGATATATAGAGATTTTGGTTAAAAATTATTATTTTTTTTAAACCTAAAACGGTCAAACGACCGTTGGCCAACGGTCATATTTTGGCTGAAAGCCAACATGATATACATCACGAAAAAACTGATTGCGGCCGTGACATAGTAGGGGGTTGTTTCACGGGTTTCACGTCATTATAGGGTGGTCATCACGGACCACCCCGACTGCTCTAAGGATAAGAATTATACTTAGGATATATGGAAATCAATAATTATTATCTTACAGTACCTAGCTAGATTCAGAATTGAGGGACATTCATTGACCAACTGAGATTAAATATCCAAGGAACAAAAAAAAAAAAAAGCTAAATGCATGTTAACAATCAAACACAAGTACTTACCTATTCTAAAACATTATTGAACACCTTTTTTTCTCCTTAACTTAGGAACATTTAGCTTTACCTCTGCTGAATCCATCATTCCATCCTCATATCCGCCTCAATACCAATTGTATACGTAGTATCGGGTGAATGAAACTCGCCTTTATACCGTTCCAAGGTGCCAGTACCTTTTACTAATTTGCCAATCCTTTTGTCTTCGACATACACAGTGTTACTTTTAAATGAATACTTCAAATCTTCCCTCCTCACTCCGGAAAAGGATATGAATGAGCTGATACTATCATGTTTTTTCTTGAATATTAACAAATAACAAGTTTAAGTACCGTTAGAATAATTTGGCCAGAAGAAACAAAATTATAGGGAAGAATATTGAAGATTTTGAGTTGGGCCCACCTCTTTCTCACCCCCTCCCTCTTAGTTTCATCGGCTGCAACATAGACACATGCCCCTAGCCACTTGCCGATAGGTTTTTTGCCGAGACGCATGGAGTGTTGGTTGCTGACACACCGCAGCTTTCCAAAGCGTGTTTTGTCGAAGCCATTCCATGTGGCCTAACTTCTGATTTGGTATGCTAAACCTATACTCAATCCTTCTATGTGTTTTCATCTTGTTAGCATACTATTTCAATATTAAAGATTATATTTATTTATACGTAAACATTAAACCTGTTGGTTTCATGATCTATGGGAAGAATATTCGCAACAAAGACTTATGACAAAGAAAGACGTGAACTACCTAATAATAGGAGTACAAATCCAAGTCCTTCAACAAATTAAACGAAATAATGTTAAACACAAAGACTTAAAAAACTTAAAAGACTACTCTATAACATTGACCTTAACATTTAACACCCCTTTTTCTTCTTTCAACTTTGGAACGCTTAGCTTTAACTCTCCTAAATCCATCTTCATCTGTGCCTTGATATCACTGATCCTGTACTTATTATCAGGTAAGCGAATCTCGCAATCAAACTTTTTCATGGTGCGCGTATCATTATTTGATTTATCAATCCCTTCTGCTTTGACGAACACAGTGTTAGATTCAACCGATACCTTCACATCATCCTCCCTCACATCAGACATGTATAAGAATAAATCGAGACCATCGGGACTTTTCTTGATACGAAAGTCTGAAATCATGTAAATCCAACATTAATTTTAATTATTACACAAAAATTCATGTTAAGATAAAGGTACATTGTTAAAAAAATAACAAGGCAAGTACCATTAGAAGAATTTGGAGGAGGACCATCATAATGAAATACAGATTTGTAGCAAAAGAAACGAGACGACAGACGGGATCGCCTAAGCATGTGGTAAGAAAGGAGGTTCGATCTGATGATGAGGAGGTTCGTGCAAACCATCTTTGATCAAACAGTACGTAAAACAACTTGTTTAAAGAAGCTGTGCCGTTCTCTTATAGAAGAAACCAAAATAAATTAGGGTTATGCACTTATGCCTCTAATATATGTAAATGAGCCATGTTATTTACACAATCAACACAACACTCTACGGCCCGTAGAGACTTCTACGGCCCGTAGAGGATGTCAATGCATTAAATGAGGGTTGGCTCTACGGGCTGTAGAGGCCTCTACGGCCTGTAGAGGTGGGTTGATGAAGTTCATTTAAACCCTAGACGGCCCGTAAAAGTCTCTACGGCCCGTAGGTAGTACGGGGTACGAGGACAATCAATGAACAGACTGACTTGCAGTGTGTCAGTCTGAAAAAGCAACCCTTCTACGGGCCGTAGAGGCCTCTTTTAATCATCGTAAAATCATCAATCCGGCTTTTAATCTTCAAAACTTAAAGGTACAAGCCTTGGAATTAGGCTACTAAATTTAATTTAATGATCAATATCTAAATAGTTCATGAATTGATATGTATGTAGATCATGTTCTTGGCTATCAGCTCAAGTTGAAGTGACATGGTCCGCAAATGGGAGCTTCTAACCGCAGGAGCCGGTCCCACAGAAGTCGACTTATGGCCATATATCGATAGCTTGGCAGGAGATGTTATTTCCCGAACACCTTTCGGTAGCTCTTATGAAGAAGGGCATAAGATATTCCGAATCCAAAAGAAACAAATAGATCTTATATTCCAAATGCTTTTTATACTTCAAATCCCTGGAAGAAGGTAACATTAGTAATAATTCTGCTTATGGGCACATGACTCTAGAGGTGAGCATTTCGTGGTTCGAACCCACAAGAATCTTGGACCCGACTCGCGAGAACCTTGGACCCGAACTTTTTTAAATACATGGGTCGGTTTCCGGTTCTAAATTTATATGAATTATTGGTTCCGGATCGGATTGGTTCCAAACCCACAATTCTAATACTAAGAACCACAAGAACCGTTTATATTTTAATTCGAAGAAGACTTATTAATAGATTGATAATGTATTGAAAAAACTACAAGTTATGAAAATGATCTAATAGATATGTATTGTTAACGCAAAAGATAAAACAACACTTTTCTTTAGTCTTTTCACTATTCTTTTTTTACATGTTATTGTAATCGATTTCACGTAATGTTAATATGGTAGCAAAAAAAACATTATTTATAAGAATAACAATGTATTTTTCGTGAAATATTTTTCGACTTGATTTATATGTATAGATGCAATATAATCCAAATTTGAACTAATTATCTCTGATGTGTGTGTGCACGTGTGTATTTGTGATGTATACATAACGTACTTGCATAATGTATCGACTGATGAGAATGACAAAATTGTTACGAAAATATAAGTCGAGAAACGAAAAGTGACTTAAAAAAGGAAAATTGTGGGCTATTGTTAGAACCATATGAAAAAATTATTTTACGAGCATGATAAAAGACTAAGAATATATAACTCTTTGAAGGCTTATATTACATTAAAAGGTTCTGGAGGGTTAGACCCTTTACCCGACCCATCAGAACCTTTAAGACCCGGAACCACATAGCCTTTTAAGGTTCGGTTCGTGGTTCCTAAATTTTGTTCGTGACATGTCATATAACTTTATATGTATAAACCACTAAATTCACTTTTGCATACTTAACTTTTGCTATGTATGCGCGACCTAGAAACACACATATCAATTAACAAACATCATATCGAAAGGACATTTTCCTGTCGCGCAACGCACGACGTAGAAACACACTAATTTTTTTAACAAAAACGGCCCCAATTTTATTGTGAAGTTTGAGATGACCTGATGGAATGGGTAATGAATGCTCAATAATGTGCCTAATTATGTGTTTTTGATGATTATATATGATGAATAAGATAATTACGCAAGTTTGGATACGACATCGATCATGGCCTTGACCACATTGTAAAATCAAAAGAAGCAATTAGGTACAGGAAGTAATTTGGCAGATTGTTGATTGTACGACAAAGGCACATCTATGATTTTACCCAATATCACTGACGGAAATTCTTTAATTCACATTTTCAAAATCTAACCTTTTGTTGAACTTATTTGTTTGATTTTTTTTTTATTATTAAAGTAGTCCTAAATACCAAATTTATACAAATCAAAAGTCAAGAACAACACAAATCTGTTCGTTGTAACATTAAACTGAAGGAGGACACAAATCTATTCGTTGTAACATTAAACTGAAGGAGGTGACAGCCACAAAGCCTACCTTGAAGGTAATCAGAACAATTACCATTGAAGTATACACAATGTAAATTGATGGTTAAAAACACCATGTATATCAATATGAAACTATCTGCACATGGCTTACAAATCAAAAAAATAACTACAGCAGTATTGAACAACAAAAAGCCAAAAGATTCAAACAAACCTTAAAGAGTTGTAGGTTATAACACATTAGGTATGTTTGACAATGAGCTTTTAAGAGCTTCAAGCTTTTAAGAAAAAACTCCTACCCAATAAAAAGTCTTGTTTGGTTGAAGGGGCTTGAAGCTTTTAGGTTAGGGAAAAAAATTCTATAGTAAAAAGCTACTAGTACTAGCTTTTAAGAAAAAGCTCTGCTAGCTACAAGCTTTTAATTGGAAAATGACACAAATACTCATTTTGGTCAGTTTATACATTTTATTAAAAGTTACAGCTACTCTGACAAACACCAAAATATATTTAAAAAGTTTCTAGCTACCAGCTTTTATCTACCAGCTTGCAGCTACCAGCTAGTTTTGCCAAACATGCACAAAGTTATTTGAAATAAGCTTCATATATGTTTTAATGTTGAGATTATATACATGTACAACCTGAAAAGCATGATGTACCACAATCTGTTGCACAAAAATACATCATGTACATGAGGCGCGCGCCTCAGGGTTGATTTTTCACCAAAAAAGCGCACCTCGGCTGCGCTTTCTTTACAACCTATGCCCCAGGTTGCATAAGGTGCATATTCTTGCGCCTAAGTGTGGCTCAAGCCTAGGCGCGTTTTTTTTAAACCAAGGGAATCAGAAAATGAAATCCAATCACCTAGCAAAATTGAAGGAACACGATGATTACTTGTCGTAGCGGTTTGATATTGTGGTGGCGGTGTTGGGTTAGCGTTTGAGGGTGTTGGATTTGAAAAGAGACATTGCAAGATATGAGATTGAGCATAAGACATTCGAGTTTATAATGGTTATTGAGAGAGAATTGAATCGAGAATGTATTGTCTTAGAGATTTGCTCATAGCTCTTTGGCCGATATTGACTAGGGAATATATTATGCGAGACTGTGTAGCCACAAACGATCGTTTAACGAACGATTATTTCAATCCTTCACCGGTTCACGACCTTGATGTTTTTAGGCACCGATTTCGGATGAGTAAAAAGTTATTTTTGCGCATTGCCAAAGATTTGGAGGCAAGCTATGACTATTTTAAGAAGAAGAAGAAGAGGAGGAGGAGGAGGAGGAGGAGGAGATGAGTAGTATTTGTAACGTTTTCTTTTTAGTATTTGTAATTTTTCTTTTTTTTTTAGTATTTGTAATTTTTCCTTTTTTTAGTATTTGTAATTTTTCTTTTTTTTTAGTATTTGTAATTTTTTTTAATTTAAATGTAATGTTTTTTTATTTGTTAAAATGTTTTTTTCTTTTTTAAATTTGTATATTTAAATAAAAAAACAATCATTAATCAATTATTAGTGGGCTTTATATATATATATATATATATATATATATATATATATATATATATATATATGTGTGTGTGTGTGTGTGTAGGGTAAGGTTCTGTAGAAAACCCTAAAAATTTGAGGAAACTCTAGTAAACCCTTAAAAAAACTACTTCCCGAGCTTTTTTTTTTTTTTTTGAAAAAATTAGGGCATGTTTTTAAGTGTTTTGAGCCAAAAAAATCAAAAAAGCGCTGAAGGGTTTTTTTTAAAAAATAAATATTTTTTCATCATAACAGATGTTACCAGTGCAAAAATAAGCTAACATATGTTATGTTGCATAACTTATTTTATTTAAAAAAAAACCGCTCGACGCTTTTTTTGATTTTTTTGACTTAAAACACTTAAAAACATGTATATTACATGCCCTAATTTTTTCAAAAAAAAAAAAAAAAAAAAACTCGGGAAGTAGGGTTATCTGTGGGTTTACTCAAAACAGAGGGTTTTCTCCCAATACTTCCCTTATATGTGTATATGTATATATATGGGAAGTATAGTTAGAAAACAAAAAAAACTACCTGAAAACCCTACTTCCCGAGCTTTTTTTTTTTGAAAAATTAGTGCATGTAATATACATGTTTTTAAGTAATTTGAGCCAAAAAATCAAAAAAGCGTCGAATGGTTTTTTTTAAATAAAATAAGTTGTGCATCATAACATATGTTAGCTTATTTTTGCACTGGTAACATATGTTATGATGAAAAAAATATTTATTTAAAAAAAAAAAAAACATTCGGTGCCTTTTTGATTTTTTTGGCTCAAAACACTTAAAAACATGTATATTACATGCCCTAATTTTTCAAAAAAAAAAAAAAAAAAGCTCGGGAAGTAGGTTTTTCTAAGGGTTTTCTAGAGTTTCTTCAAATATTTAGGGTTTCCTATAGAACCTTACTGTGACAATCTGCACCTTCAACTTTTGTAAATGAACACAATTGGTCCCTCAACTATTTTAAAATGTTCATCTTTAACCCTTGTAGTCTAAAAAGATCAAATATAATTATAAGTATACACGTTTTATACTCACATTTACACTCGAGCACCCGTCCTCTACATCTGTTACGAGTCTTAGACTTGATTATGGTCATTTCTGTTTCGAATTCGATTTTAATGCACAATTAAGCTCAACATAATGATGATAAATGTTGAACCTTTCAAACTCCAACCATTAGTAGCTTTTATGATTGGTTTAATGATGAATTAAGCCAAAAACTAATATAAAAACTAGTTTCTTGACCCATTTTCAAGTTCACCAACAATTCAGTTGTTACTAAATCCCACCAAATATTCATCTCTTCTTGTCTATCATCTCTGCGAAGAAATCTTTGATCATTATCTCGTATTATTGGCGAATTTGGAAGCTTATTATTCTATTATTCAGTTTTCTTTTCTTCTTAGTTGGACTAGCTACGTTGTAAGTTTTTCCAATTCCTTTTTGCAATACTCTTAGTTTTCATTTGTAGGTCAAAAGCCCTATGTTTGTTTGGTCAATTATAGTCTTTAAGGGCTTCAATTGAATTTCTAAGGTTAGGATGTTCTTAGGAGTATTTGGGTTTTTTTTTAATAAAAAATCTTTTGAACTTTAAAAAAAAATTCATAACTCGTTATTATTGACCTTCAAATTATGAAATTTGACATGGTGATTCATATGGCTGTTTAGGAAGTTTAGAACTCCATTTTGGCATTTTAGGCATTATATAATATTTTTTAGTGATTTTTATATGTTTTAACCATATTAAATTCATATTACATCAATGATAATGCGTTGGTCATGAAAATTGGTGGAAATATTTTCCATTATATTAGAACAATTTTCATAACCATTTTTCTCAGTTTTAACACGTTTTCATATGTTATCATTTTTTTATTTTTTTTAATATGCTTTAATCAAATAAAATTTATAATAAATCTATTTTAACCCCAAAATTCTATCAAAATTATTTTGGGAAATTCTAAGTCAGTAGGTTTGATTCTTCATAAAAACTTTTATTTTTCAAAGTGAATTTAGTTTATTTATGATTTTGTGTAATTGTTATTGATATAAAAATAATAAAAGACTTCTTAAATATTATTTCAAATATTTTTATGAATTAAACTTAATATTATTAACCTTAGAAAAATGCATGTGTTAGAAAAACCAAACTTATATTTTTTTTTATAACACATGATAGTAAAAAAATCATAATTTTCGCCATGTTCGATAAACTTAAAAACCCAAATATAGACCTAACATCCTAAGTGCCTTAGAATAGAAACCCTAGACACTTTTAAGTTTAAATACTTATTTTGGGAACACTTTAAACTTTAGGTTAAACATTTGGATTTGCTCGCTTATGCTCGCTCACTTAGTCAAGTTACTAATTGTCGAATGTGAGTATATCTTTCCCCTTTTTCATGTTTTACACTTTTGGGGTGACTCATGTACGTTTATTACTTCATTCACTTAATCATGGTTTATTCTATATTCACAATCGCAATTCTTGTATGTGTTTTACTTGTTGATTCGCTGATAGTGTGTACTTATGACCTGAATCATTAACCGCTGGGCGGCCTAGCATAGCAATAAATAGTACTTAACTATTGTTATGTGTGAACGATTATTCATCGCCTACTATGAGTGAATACTATATATATGTGACTCTTGATTCCTTGAACGAAAGGTTTGATTTTGGGTAGCATTTGTACATAGCTTGAACACTAAATTGTAGACAGTATAACACGTGAATTGCGAAACATTTTTCTACTATATTTATTCAAAACAGGGTATGCTCACCAATACATTTTTGTATTGACCAAATTATTTTCGTACATGTTTCAGGTTGTTATGAGATCACTTTTAAGCTTTTGGATTCTTATTTATATTTTGGTTCATTGTATTTCAGTTTAAATAGTTAGTTGGAATCATTATATCTTTGTTTTCTCATGTAATAAATTATTCAATCAATGTATAAATATTTACACTTTTAGTCCATGAGCTATTGAACAATCGTCACTACGTGACACCTCGATGTTTCCGCCATCGGTTGGGGTGTTACAGATTGGTATCAGAGACATGGTTATAGGGAATTAGGTTATTAGAATGCCTTTTAGCCTAGTCTATAACTAAGCTTACTTTCACGAGTCCTCTCGTATATATTTCTCTTTATCCTTATATTTTCTTTCAAGATATTTTCGCTATGATTCTTTCTCGATATC
The DNA here is from genome assembly GCA_030844895.1 of Ambrosia x helenae. Taxonomy (NCBI): domain Eukaryota; kingdom Viridiplantae; phylum Streptophyta; class Magnoliopsida; order Asterales; family Asteraceae; genus Ambrosia; species Ambrosia x helenae. The sequence continues at coordinate 100,010,663 of CM061225.1, forward strand.
CTTTCGGTATTTTGCTTGACGAAGAAGACACTTGTATTTAACAAACGAAACGATATCATCAAGTTAGGAGTGGTATCCATACCTTGATGATTAGTTTCACTCCTCTATAGGTTATTTATCTTAGGAATATATCTTTGAGATAGGAGTGACATCCACACCTCAAAGAGTATTTCCTTCAAAAAGAAACTTAACCACTAAGCTGGGAGTGTTATCCTTAACTTAGTGATTGGTTTCATTCCACAATCGTTTTCAATTTTGAAATACATCTTTGAGTTAGGAGTGAAATCCACATCTCAAGGATCTATTTCTACATCTCGTTGATTATGAATTTTCCATACTTTAATCTTATCATTCACGTCATTTTAAATCATGGTATTTTAAAGCACATTAGAATTACACATAGTTCATGAAATGGTTTCATTTTGCATTTTACAAACTTGTACTGCATATTTTAAAGGACAAATGTAACCCTTTGTTTTCATATGACATAACCAATATATATTTTCGAGAGAAATTTGCAACTAATAATAAGCCTTATAACATTTTTCAAACTCGACTTCTCGTAAACACATGAAAATGTGTATTTACGAAGATTTTGCAAATGAACCTGTTTTGAATCTAAAACACACTTCGATTTCTAAAAATTTATTCTCATGCATCACTACTATTCTTTCAACAATATCACAAAGTCGAGTAAACTGCGAAAATTTACCTTTTACACTTATACTTTTTCAGTTGCAAAACTTTTGGTTTAACAAAACAATGGACATATCTTTTTATCAGAATGTTGCTAAATGTCTTTTACAGTATAACGCATATATGTAAAATTACTAGATTTTAACTCACTTGTCAGTAGGCTATACACCCGTTCCGTGCACATTCATTTGCCGTAAATTTCATTATTTTATTCTTGCACCATTTTTATTTATAGTTATTTCTAACACGTTATTTGTGACTATTTTCACATTGACTATTTGCATTAATTCAACTCGTTTACTTTCATTTTGTGCAATTGTACGATTTACTCGATTTATGTTATACTATTCTTTCAGTCGGAATTTTATGCTATACTTATATATTTACTTGAACGCATATTTGGTATGCATATTTTCTTTCATGTTTTGAGCAAAACCCTGTTATACTATGCATTATTTTGTTTTTCATCATGGCCAATAAACATACTAGTTGATAACTCGTATGAGATCTAAGCCAGTGCCCACGTACGACTCGGATTAGAGTATTTCTTTAATCCGAGGGGAACGGTGTAAATCTCAGAGTCTATCAATATGAGTGTTTAAAGCCAACGATGTAAACATAAACTACCGGTTAAGGGTGAACCCGAAAGGGAAGAACCTCTAACCATGTCTTATACTTACATGTTATTCACATTACGGTTAAAGGGAAAACCCGGAAGGGAAGAACCTCTAACCATGTCTTGATTGAACATCATTTCATTACAGTGGCTATTACATATTGGTTGCACGCATTTATTTCTTGTTAAGGTTATGGAAAAGCATAACACCTTAGTGTAAGGTAAATCGATGATTACGGTCCGGAACGCAATCATGGGTTTATAGGTACATGAGGGTGGTGTGTAATTCTATTTAGGCTATTGGTAGACAATCAGTACGAGTCCAATGTATCGGAAGTGTGGTGGGTCAGCTGCGGTACACCCTATATATAAGCATAAACGATACTACGGGAGCGGACTAGGAGTCTAACCAAGAACCTACCTATTACCCATTATTTATAATTACCTCGTCATTAAATCATTGAGAAGCAACTAACATTTTTGATAAGAATGTTCCTACACGAGCTTCAATTCGTCTTCTTGGAGTCTCTCTTTTGACCACCTCTACGGAACACGCAAACCTTGTGTACTTTTACATTTTTTACTTGTTACGTACCCTAATAAAACTTTAATCATAAACTTTATAAAGTAGGGGAGACTACCTTCATCAGTGTCTTTTTCCTCACCAGTTACAAATTCCCAAAACATTTCTCATTTAAACTCTTAACTTTCTAACGTCGGGTCAACTGTCAAAAGATTTTGAAACTTTTACTTTGAGGTGTTAGACAACCATTTTATTTTTTTATTTTTTTGACAATCCGTAAGTGATGAAAATTTTTAAAGAAAAATCTAGTTGACTTTTACAACGCCTTTTATTTCATAGTAACCTCCACTTGAAACAAATTTCGAGACGAAATTTTCTAAAGTAGGGGAGACTGTGACAATCTGCACCTTCAACTTTTGTAAATGAACACAATTGGTCCCTCAACTATTTTAAAATGTTCATCTTTAACCCTTGTAGTCTAAAAAGATCAAATATAATTATAAGTATACACGTTTTATACTCACATTTACACTCGAGCACCCGTCCTCTACAGCTGTTACGAGTCTTAGACTTGATTATGGTCATTTCTGTTTCGAATTCGATTTTAATACACAATTAAGCTCAACATAATGATGATAAATGTTGAACCTTTAAAACTCCAACCATTAGTAGCTTTTATGATTGGTTTAATGATGAATTAAGCCAAAAACTAATATAAAAACTAGTTTCTTGACCCATTTTCAAGTTCACCAACAATTCAGTTGTTACTAAATCCTACCAAATATTCATCTCTTCTTGTCTATCATCTCTGCGAAGAAATCTTTGATCATTATCTCGTATTATTGGCGAATTTGGAAGCTTATTATTCTATTATTCAGTTTTCTTTTCTTCTTAGTTGGACTAGCTACGTTGTAAGTTTTTCCAATTCCTTTTTGCAATACTCTTAGTTTTCATTTGTAGGTCAAAAGCCCTATGTTTGTTTGGTCAATTATAGTCTTTAAGGGCTTCAATTGAATTTCTAAGGTTAGGATGTTCTTAGGAGTATTTGGGATTTTTTTTAATAAAAAATCTTTTGAACTTTAAAAAAAAATTCATAACTCGTTATTATTGACCTTCAAATTATGAAATTTGACATGGTGATTCATATGGCTGTTTAGGAAGTTTAGAACTCCATTTTGGCATTTTAGGCATTATATAATATTTTTTTAGTGATTTTTATATGTTTTAACCATATTAAATTCATATTACATCAATGATAATGCGTTGGTCATGAAAATTGGTGGAAATATTTTCCATTATATTAGAACAATTTTCATAACCATTTTTCTCAGTTTTAACACGTTTTCATATGTTATCATTTTTTTTATTTTTTTTAATATGCTTTAATCAAATAAAATTTATAATAAATCTATTTTAACCCCAAAATTCTATCAAAATTATTTTGGGAAATTCTAAGTCAGTAGGTTTGATTCTTCATAAAAACTTTTATTTTTCAAAGTGAATTTAGTTTATTTATGATTTTGTGTAATTGTTATTGATATAAAAATAATAAAAGACTTCTTAAATATTATTTCAAATATTTTTATGAATTAAACTTAATATTATTAACCTTAGAAAAATGCATGTGTTAGAAAAACCAAACTTATATTTTTTTTTATAACACATGATAGTAAAAAAATCATAATTTTCGCCATGTTCGATAAACTTAAAAACCCAAATATAGACCTAACATCCTAAGTGCCTTAGAATAGAAACCCTAGACACTTTTAAGTTTAAATACTTATTTTGGGAACACTTTAAACTTTAGGTTAAACATTTGGATTTGCTCGCTTATGCTCGCTCACTTAGTCAAGTTACTAATTGTCGAATGTGAGTATATCTTTCCCCTTTTTCATGTTTTACACTTTTGGGGTGACTCATGTACGTTTATTACTTCATTCACTTAATCATGGTTTATTCTATATTCACAATCGCAATTCTTGTATGTGTTTTACTTGTTGATTCGCTGATAGTGTGTACTTATGACCTGAATCATTAACCGCTGGGCGGCCTAGCATAGCAATAAATAGTACTTAACTATTGTTATGTGTGAACGATTATTCATCGCCTACTATGAGCGAATACTATATATGTGTGACTCTTGATTCCTTGAACGAAAGGTTTGATTTTGGGTAGCATTTGTACATAGCTTGAACACTAAATTGTAGACAGTATAACACGTGAATTGCGAAACATTTTTCTACTATATTTATTCAAAACAGGGTATGCTCACCAATACATTTTTGTATTGACCAAATTATTTTCGTACATGTTTCAGGTTGTTATGAGATCACTTTTAAGCTTTTGGATTCTTATTTAGATTTTGGTTCATTGTATTTCGGTTTAAATAGTTAGTTGGAATCATTATATCTTTGTTTTCTCATGTAATAAATTATTCAATCAATGTATAAATATTTACACTTTTAGTCCATGAGCTATTGAACAATCGTCACTACGTGACACCTCGATGTTTCCGCCATCGGTTGGGGTGTTACACTTACCCTAATATATATATATATATATATATATATATATATATATATGGGAATTATGGGTCAGGATCCTGTACAAAGTGCTTTTTTGTGAGAAGTGTGAGAATGACTAAAAACTGATACTTAGGCATCATTTTTTGAACTTAGTCGTGATGTTTTGGATTGTTTTGCCTATAAAAACACCAAACATAACAATTAAAAACCGAAAACAAATGTATTTTAGGCTTAAAACTTAAAACACCATGCTAAGAACATTAGCAGTGTGTTTTAAGCGTTAAGTAGTGTGTTTTAGTTGTTTTTTAAATTTAATGACTATAATACATTGTATTGTGTTTTAGATTGTTGTGTTTGGTGTTTTTCAAGTTAAAACAACCTAAAACATTATTCCTAAATCCAAAACATGATGTCTACATGTCAATTCTTAGTCCTTCTCACATTTCTCACGAAAAATGCACTTTGTACAGGATCCTAAACCTGGGAATTATAAGTAGGAAACCTTAGTGAGTTAAAGAAACTTTAGAAACTCATACATTGACCCACATTATGCCACGTTAGTTTATCTACAAAGGTATCTAAGGGCATTTTTGGCATTTAGCTTTTAATTGTGCTTTATCCCATACATCAAATCTGACACATAAATTAACTCATTCAGCCTTTCACTTTCTTGTCCCCCCTCTTCACACTTTCCTTTCTCCTTTATCTTATTGTTCATCTATTACTCAATGAAAATCCCCTTGTAATATTTATGACCAGAACCCTACTCAACCAAAATCCTCTCATAATATTTATAACCAAAACCCCTCACAAAAAGTCACGATTAGAACACTTTATTACTCCTCACACGCTCCATACACCTCTCTCTCTCTCTCTCTCTCTCTCTCTACCGGTTTAGGTAAATATTTAATGCGTTCCCCAACCGGAGAAGTCATTTTTGGAGGAGAAACTATGCGTTTTTGGGATTTGCGTGCTCCTTGGTTAGAACCTCTAAGGGGTCCAAATGGGTTGGACTTGAGTCGGCTGAAAAAAGACATACAACCTTGGCAAAAACGTCGTTCCGCAGAATATATGACTCATGCTCCTTTAGGTTCTTTAAATTCCGTGGGTGCAGTAGCTACCGAGATCAATGCAGTTGATGTGTCGTAAAACACATCTATTCTCTTATGTATTTTTTGTTATAATTGAGTCTTTTGTATATAGTTTTTAGTAGTTTTAGGCGTGTATTCGTTTGTTGGCCTATTTTTGTCATTGTATAGTTTTTTATTAATTTTTAGTACTTATTTATTTATTTTATATTTTGGTAGGTGTTCCTGTGAACGTTGGAGCGTAAACGATGAACTTTGGTCAAGCCAAGAACAACCGAGCCAGGAACATGGAATAATAATAATAATAATAATAATAATAATAATAATAATGCCAAACGTGACTTTGGTGTTTTGTCACAAAAGGGCTATGGCCCAAAAACTAAATAAAAATTAAAAGAGGAACATATATTATCATTGAGAGGCGGCCGCATATTAGAAGAAAGGGAGCAGAAGATTATATAATTCGAACAATTGCAATTCATTCATTAATTATCATTCATTCACAGAATTGCAATTCTTTGAATCGCACAGCAAAAGACAAATTGCACCGGCCATAAGCGGTGACGAGCGAAAGGGTCCGGAAGGAGAAAAGGCCACGGGCACATTAAAGATCAAGAGCCAACGAGCCTTGGGTTAGGTTTAGTTTTCGTTTATTATTTTTATAGACATGGTTAAAACTATTTTTATTTATTTTGTGATGTTTATAAAGATTATAAGCTAAACCTTTTGTTGGTTGCTTAGGTTTATGAACTAGACACGTTATTTGCAGTTTTTAATGATTCTTGGTTTTTAATTTTGATGTGTAGGATTACATGATTTTTATTTCTATTGTTGGATTTGATATATGTGTGTTGGTGTTAATTTTATTTGAAGTTTGTTTATTGGTTTTGTAGAGCTAGGCATGTAGAGATACCCCCTAGGTCTATAAATCAATCTAGTTCGTCAACTTAGGTTAGCGTGCTAGTATTTGGAGTTGGAGTACGACACAAGTATAACAAACTAATATAATAAATTTAACTAAGACGTGCAGTCCATTCTTGAGGGTGAGAAATCTAACTCGAGAGTGCTAGGTAACTAACTAGGCATTGTTCGGTAGTTGGCAAGCGCTAGGGCGGGAGTCGCTACTTGTCTGTGTTTAGAGTTTTCCTAGGTTTTCTTCAGTAGAGTTTAAGTCTGCTTCATAGTTTGAGGGTTTTAATCCAGGAGAGGTTTTAATCTGATTTCTATGGGATTTTGGTACGCTAGGGCGATCCAGGTCCATCTTAGCATTTCTACACTTGTCCCGCCTTAAGTCTAGTGAGCTATCCTTGACAGGAGGTTTATTAGGTAAGAATAGGGTCTCAAGTTAATTACCAGATTCAGGATTTATTGCTAGTGTCTAGGGATTTTACCTAAGTAACCAACCTTCTTCCTATCCGATTTCTCCAAGTTCCTAGTTCCCATAAGCAACTAAAGTTATTTTATTTATATTTAGTTTCTTTTAAGTTTATAATTATTAGTTTAACCCCCCACACAAGTATATATTTATTTAGGCTAGTATTCGGTATAGGTTGTGATCTAGAGTTGCATTCGCGTCTTTGGGTTCGATACTCGGTCTTATCTGTTTACTGCTTTACGACCGGTACACTTGCCGTGCGTGTGTAGTTTTTAGGTGAGTCGTTTTAATTAAAACTTGTGTTATTTTTATATATACATTTACACACATCAGCAGTCAATTATGTGTCTCCTAGAAGTTGGTTAGCTACTTCTCATTTTGTTCTAGGATTCTTCTTCTTCGTAGGGCATTTGTGGCACGCAGGAAGAGCTCGTGCAGCTGCAACAGGATTTGAAAAAGGAATTGATCGTGATTTTGAACCTGTTCTTTCCATGACCCGTCTTAATTGAGACAGTTAATTGAGACAGGAGATCAAAGACTTGAAATAGGAGTCACTTCGGTTCCCTCATACATATAGGGATCATGTCATATAAAAAAAGATTCTTTTTTTTTCAACTCATTTAGATTTAATCCATTTTTTCTGGCTTGGCTAGGCGGGATAGCCGAGCCACTTCCCTTTCTTTATGATAATGAAACCATCCG